>CM057340.1:646367447-646967447 GCA_030015575.1 Agapanthus africanus
AGTAATAAAATGAAACAACAACTTTATTTACATTCAATTTTACATACAACCGTCTGAAATAAAAGATACAATAATAAAAGCAAATGCCTAAACAGTGACATACTGAAAGTAAGTGCAAGTTGGAAAAGAGCTAGTAGTCAGGCTGAGCTGTAAACTGGTCCAAGTCCTCGTGGCTCGGTTCTACGTCTTCAGAGTCCGGTCCTCCCGATGAACATTCCATAAAAAGAAAACAGAGAGGAATGACGTCAGCGAACTAGCGCTCGGTAAGTTCCAAAAGAGGTAAGAGAAAATTGTATATAATGTGAATAGAAACCAACTGAATAGTAGACATGTAAAGTTGTATATGATTATTCACAGGTATAAGATAGTTATTCTAACGTGGTTATTTGTAATTTGATAAAAAAGCTATCATCTATATGAGAGAAGTGCATCTTACCTTGTAGATTATGGTAACATATAGTACAAGGCCCCGTCATAACCCACGGGACAACGGCACATGAATTCATGTAGATGTTTTTTAAAATGACCTCTCGTGCCACGATATACGTTCCGTACGAATCTACCCCTTTATCCCCGCGTATTGTATTATATAGATTAAGATTACAGGTCTTGCCCGAATCCATGGATATAAAATGTTCAGGTTCATGTTCAAGATGTAAGCATGTGTTCAGGTATTCATGTCAAGTTCATATCAAGTTATAACTATGGTTCGGTCAAGTCGAGTCAAGTATTCAAGTTTGATTTTGAATTCGAGTATTCAGGTTCATGATTAAGTATGAAAGTTCGTGTTTGATTTTATATTCTGGTTTGAGTTTGGATTCAGATCGAGTCAGAAACTTGTGAACAGATTTAATTCCTGAATTTTCTTAGGTTTGGGAGCAATCGGCAACTGCTGCACATGGACGGCAGGATTTGTGTCTTTCCAAAACAATTGCTATTGAAAACTCCATTAAGTTATCTAGCCTGAATAGGCAAGCACTCATTTTTTTCGGCTCCTCGAGGTTCAAGAGAAATGATACTGCTTAAGCCTATATTAATCTATAGTCCTTAAAATATTGTTTTGTATATCTCGAGAGGTTTTTATGAAAACATACTTTAATATAGTTTAAAAATAAAGCTCGAGGGTGATTTGTACTATTTAGGATTTTCATGAATATGTATTTTAATTATTATGGTATTTTGGTGATGAAACTTAGCCTTTTTAAAAGTTTATAGTATTTTATTGAAAACTAGCTCTTTTTGGAAACTTGATCGTATTTTATTAAAATTCTAATCTTTCATTTTAAAAATATAGTTTCATAATATATTTTTATTGAAAATACGAATTCATAGTTTTAAATAATTTTTCCAAAATTTTGGTTTTTATTTAGAAATTCGTATTTCTTAAAAACCGTATTTTCATTTTCTTTTGAGACCGAATACTCCGTGAGGAGTTCTGCATCCCGCTCTACTATCCTAAGAATATGCGATAATCCGCACCATCCATTAGCAGGTTCCCTAACGAGGGTTGTAGAGGCGTAATTGCCAAGGATTTCAAAATACCGATTAAAAGAAACCCGTTTTGAAAAAGTGTGGTATTTTAATGTAAAACTTATCCTTTGAATTAACCATATGTTCAGAATATTGTGCTATGCAACCATAGTATGAGTGTGGGGTAGGTCGTTATCCCGTGAAAATTCTAGAGATGGATATACTAGTTATCGAAAAAGGGTTATACTAAAGTTCATGGTAT
Source organism: Agapanthus africanus (assembly GCA_030015575.1). Lineage (NCBI taxonomy): Eukaryota > Viridiplantae > Streptophyta > Magnoliopsida > Asparagales > Amaryllidaceae > Agapanthus > Agapanthus africanus. Next base: position 646,369,180 of record CM057340.1, read on the forward strand.
TTTAATGAAAAGTTCGTTATATGATTGTTTCACATGAAAGTTTTGGTTAAAATCAAAGCTAAATGAATGCTAACAAAATTACAAGTAGTGTGAGAAAGTTATTTTGACCTATTTTGGTTTAAAAAGGGGAGTACAAAGATTAAAACTACACATATTGGAGTTAACTCCACTTTTCCGATATATTTTTAGAAGATTGTTTTGAGATGAAAGAAGAAGAGAGAAGAGGGACTTACTCGCTGTGTAGCGTTGGAAATAGATTGAAAAAAATAGGGGGATTCCCGTGGCGTCGCGGAAGCTCCAGAAACGGCTTCGATTTTCGATGGAAGGAGCTTAGTTGCTAACTCCACTTGACTCCACTTGCACTTAGAAACTTTTGGAATAATTTTGATGGAAATTTTCAGAATAGAGGGGAGTTAGGGCATGTGGTGGTATTTATAGTGGAGAATTAGGGTTTGGGAATTAAAAATTTGGATTAAAAGAATTTAAATGGTGTTAAATGGTGAATTGAAGAGTCTCTGTTTGATTGCAGCAAAATCAAACAGTGTAGGGGAGTTGAGGAGGGTTGAAGAGTCAAGTGTGCAAAGCACGGAGGCGATTGGGCAACATCCAATCTTCGGCGGCAGCCATATCAAGGAAATGGGCCGTCGGATCTTGTCATCTTGCCTCGAGATTCGTGCCACATGGTGAAATCAGTGTGCACACCTTATTGCGCCTATTTGATTTTTATGAAACTTTCCGTTTCACCATGTATTGCAGGTGCAACTCTTGGGTTTCCGAAAAATTAAAAAGAAAAAATCTAAAAATAATTGGGTCTGATGGGAATCGAACACACAGGCTATGTCACAGCAGTGCAGAGGCTTTACTAGTGAGCTACAAGTTGTTTCTTGCTTTTATTAAACAAATCTAACTTATAACTCTTATACAGGCTGTAATACTCTTTACTGTGAAATACAAGAAATTTATGTACAGTGATTTCAGAGTCATTACATTCTACCCTCATAAAAATTTCGTCCTCAAAATTTTTATAAAGGACTAATCTTCGAATAGCTGAGGGTATCGTGCATGCATATCTTCTTCTCTTTCCCAAGTTGATTCTCCTGGCGAATCCTTTCTTCACATCACTCGGACCAAATTTACTTCCTTGTTCTGTAATATTTTCACCTTACGGTCCAGGATCTCAACTGGTTGTTTCTCGCAGGTTAGGTCGGTTTGTACTGTGAGCTCTGAGTGATCAAGTATGTGGCTGGGATATGTGGAACATGTTGTGCATTCCTTCCAATGAGGGTAGTAGTGTTAAACAGTATGCCACTTCATCAACTTGTTCGAGTATGTTGAACGGTCCTATGTATCTTGGACTTAGTTTATCCTTTTTACCAAAATGTATCACTTCTATGTTTGGAGAGATCTTCAGGAGCACATGGTCTCCAGGTTAGAACTCTAGATATCGACGCTTTGCATCGGCCCAATGTTTCTGTTGGTCTTGGGCTATGTACGTCCTTTTCCTAATCGTGCGAACCACGTCCACAGTTGCCACGATCATGTCCAAAGAGTTCATGATCTCCGACGACATCCCAACTCAATGGGGAACAACACTTCCGTCCGCAGAGTGTTGCGAAATGTGCCATCCCAATGCTTACTTGATAGCTGTTGTATGAAAACTCCACAAGGTATAGGTGATCTTCCCACGAACCTCTGAAGTCTAATATACAGGCTCTCAGCATATCTTCCAGGATCTGAATTGTTCGCTCGGACTGTCCATATGTTTGTGGATGATACGCCGTGTTGAAATTCAGACTCGTTCCCAGACTAGCTTGCAGACTCTGCCAGAACTATGATCGGAATCTCGTATCACGATCGGAGACGATGCAAACAGGTACTCCATTTAACCCCACAATCTCCACCATGTACTTCCTTGTTAACGTCTCGGTTGACTGGCTAACTCGAAATGGAATAAAGTGAGCCGACTTGGTGAGTCGATCCACAGTAACTCAAATTGCGTCGTTACCCTTCGTGCTGCGAGAGAGAGCAGTCACAAAGTCCATGGTAATGTGCTGCCATTTTCATTCTGGGATTGATAACGGTTGAAGTAGACCAGCAGTTCTATAATATTCAGCCTTCACTTGCTGACATACTAGTCGCTTTGCTATGCTCCTTGCTACTTCTCGCTTCATTCCATGCCACCAGTAATGTTTCTGTAGATCCTTGTACATTTTCGTACCACCGGGGTGTACCGAATACGGAGAGCTGTGAGCTTCTTTCATCAACTCTTCTCGAACAGAACCGACTGGTACACATAAGCAGCTTTCATATTGCAAGGATCCATCATCGTGGATGATGAAGTCAGTTCGTAGTCCACTTTCTACTTGTTCTTGGATCTTTTATAACTTGGTATCATTTGCTTGAGCTGTCTTGATATGATTTACAAGAGTGGACTGGACTTGTAAGTTCATCAAAGATGAAGCGTTACCTGACACAACTACTTCAATCTACAATCCATGTAGTTCTTGTTTTAGTCTCCACTGAGCGATGAGGTTCATTACTAATGGCTGGCGACTAAGGGCATCGGGAACTATGTTCACCTTTCCAGGATGATACTGTAGGTTGATGTCGAAGTTCGCCATGAGTTTTAGCCATCTTCTCTACCGCATGTTGAGTTCCTTCTGAGTAAATATATACTTCATATTTTTGTGGTCAGTGTATATATCCACCCGTTCTCCAAAAAGATAGTGGCGCCAAATCTTGAGTGTGAAAATGACGGCTGCCAATTTTAGATCATGTGTTGGATAGTTGCGTTCATGTAACTTTAACTGTCTTGATGTAAAAGCCACAACTTTTCCATGCTGGTGTAGAACACATCCTAATCCTTTACCGAACGCAACACAATGCACAACGAATCCGCCAGATTGATCCGGTATTACAAGGATAGGTGCAGAGGTTAATCTCGACTTGAGTTCTACAAAAGCCTTTTCACATGCTTCTGACCACACGAATACTTTGTCTTTACATGTGAGCTTGGTCAGGGGTGCTGTGATGTTTGAGAATCCTTCGATGAAGCGTTGGTAGTATCCTGCTAAGCCCAAGAAACTTCTTATATCTTTTACCGTCTTTGGTGTCGGCCATTCACTGACAACTGACATCTTAACTGGATCCACAGAGATCCCTTCGCCTGAAACAATAAGTCCGAGAAATCTGAATTGATCTAGCCAAAATTCACACTTGTTGTACTTGGCGTAGAGCTGATGTTGTCGTAATATCTCCAGGACAATCCGTAAGTGCTCGGCGTGCTCTTTCCGATTCTTTGAATACACCAGGATGTCATCGATGAAGATAACAACAAATCTGTCTAAGTACTCTCAGAAAACTTGGTTCATCAGGTTCATAAAGATGGCAGGTGCATTGGTCACTCCAAATGGCATTTCGAGATATTCATAATGGCCATAACGATTCCTAAACTTCGTCTTCGGAATGTCAGACTATTTGACCTTCAATTGATGATAACCCGAATGAAGATCTAGGTTTGAAAAGACACAAGATCCACTTAATTGATCGAAAAGGTCATCGATGAGCGGTAGTGGATACTTGTTCTTAATTGTCACTTCGTTCAAAGTTCGATAATTTACACACATCATGTAGGAAACTTTCTTCTTCTTCACTAGTAACACCGAAGATCCCCAACTTGAAGTATTGGGTCAGATCCAACCTCTCTTTAGTGGTTCATCCAACTGAATGCGGATCTCCTTCAATCCCTCCGGACTTAATCGATATGGAGCTTTGATTACAGGTTGTGCACCATGTTGTAAATCAATACTAAATTCAAGAGCTCGATCGGGAGGCAAACCTGATATGTTTTCAGGGAACACATTCTCGAACTCTCGAACTACCTTAGGTTTTCTTCTTCAGCTGGTAGAGGGAACACTTTTGCATTCTTCGGTTTAGCATGGTAGCTTCCTGGCTCCAAGGTTCTATCTCCATTTTTGAAATAGAAGACTAGGTGATCTGGTATCTCAAATACTACCCTCCATTAACGGCAGTCAATAGTAGCATAGAATACTCCCAGTGTTGGGTTACGACAGCGTCCCGGCCAACAAACCTGGCCAAATGGGGAACAAAAATTTTCTAAACTGGCGCTACCATTACCCGATACCCGGATCTACCCTAAACCCTATACTAGCAAACATATATAAAGAAGTTAGAATGGTTATACCGAGTTGATCCGTGTCCTTCAATCTTCAACCATCTTCCCAAGCTCCTAGTGGTCGTCTGGATTGAGTTTGGTTGCCGGCCTTCCTCCATCTGCGATGATCCACCTGAGGGAAACGGCGCAAGCTCCAGCCTTGCTAAGTGAGGCAACCGACGCTCCAATGTTGCTAGCAATGGAGAGTGGAGGTGCAGGAATGTGTCACTATAATTTTTCTCTCATCACAAATACTCCATGAGCAACCATAGAAGGTCAAGAGGAGGTGAGGAAACATGTGGCATAAGCAACTAAAGAAATATGGTTAAGTGTTTTCTCGCAGTGAGAATAGAATGAATCAAGTGAAGAAAAAGAAAATGAGTAAGGCTCACCAAGAATGTGGCTGCCCCCCCTCTCAATCATGCACACAAAAAATTTCCTTTCATTTTTAATAAACAAATACAAACCATACCTCTCTACATGCTCAAGCCCATGCTCATACCAACTCACCCTCCATCTCATTTCTATAATTGATTTTCTAAAAAGAAAATCAATAATGAGGTGACCATCTTCTAGAAGCTATTCCGTATAAATACGGAATACTTTCCGGTACACGTATCGAAATACATATAGTGTATTCGTACAAAAATACGAATAGCCAAGAGAGAAAATGAATAGTGAACAATAATACTAGAATACATATATATAAATACATATATATAAATCATTAAATCAAAACCTGATTTAATAATCCGGCTTAATCCTAAGCCGCTAGTATTATCAACCGTCTGATTAAAGTCTGTGCAGCCTGTACACATATTTAATCGGACACCTGTATGTAACAACATACGTCATCTACACCATATCGTCTGAACCGTGAAAACCCTCTGTGTGGGACTCTAAAGGCTCATCAATACGCTGTCAGTGGATTTAACCACAAGCAAGTCAGCGGCACTAGTTGTACGTAACGGCTACCCAGGTATTGAGCGAAAGGAAGGTCGACAAGCAAACTCATCCAAACCCCTACCGAGCCTGACAGTGACAATATCCGTACAGTCCAGTCTATTCGTCTAAGAGTATCGCATATCGAGTCTAGGGGATGGATAAAGTCAGACCCTAATAACGCGATAATTAGTGTCGGTATGAAACCTATCACCTCCTGAGAAACTATCGATCCTGAATCGATAATTCTCGTCTACCCCGGCCGAGGATTTCTGGTGATGGCCACCTGTACACAACGCGACATCAACCCCTAATACCGGGAGAGGCGAATCCCCGACGATCCTCTCACTGCCTTCATGTGGCTCGGGACTGTATCCAACGAAAAACTGTTTGCACGACTCCTTTGAGCCGTGGTAGGGTAGTAATAAAGCACAGTGGGAACTCATATGAGACAAATGACGATCTCAGGTCGACAGACTAACCTGTACACATGTCACCTGGGAATTGCTATCTGACAATAGGTATAATATCAACTAGCAGGTTCTCGGCGAGTCCGTCCAGTGTACTCATAACCCAATGAGCACCTGTATACTATCTTAGGTGAACAAACTAACACCAATGGCTTGTGAGACCTTGCCTCCGCCCCTCGTCGGGGTCTCGATCAGTATACACTAGTCTATACCGGAGTATCGATGCTCAGTCTCGAAACTCCCACGACTAGTGACATTTAAGGATTTGCTTATAGACCCCCGGCTCCCACATATATGATTGCCATCATGATACGGGTAGTCAAGCAAGAATCCTATGGGCTTTATCAACATGCAATAGTGATGATAAAGACAAACCAGATAGCATACTATTATCTCGAGTAAGACCGTTCTACCGGTATAGCTCCTCCCTCAATCATCATAATCTCCTTCCTGTGACTACGATAATTTCCTTGAGGGCACTATAGCCAACACCCATCTAATCCATTCTCAACATAACATCAAAATTTGGTATGTCCAGTACTTTGAAATTTGCGTAGAATTCTCGACCTCAAACTACAACTGGGTACTGATCATACTCCAAAATTGCCTTCAAGATTCCATTTCCGGAACTGACATTCCAGCTTGAAATGAGTGGCTTCATGGGAATCACGTGCGTTCTCACGAATCGTTGTGACATGAAGTAGTGTGAAGCTCCGGTGTCGAAAAGTGCGAGTGCTGGAAGGGTGGCTACTAGTATAGTACCTAAGTGGTGTGAGAATGTGTTTAGATATAGGAACATTATAACTATGTACAAGAATTGAAAGGTTGAAAGGATGGGAGAATTTACCGGCGATAACTTGTCCTGTGGTTTCGGCCTCCTCGACCGTCATTGTAAAAGCATGTCGTCTCGGTACATTCCTCCTTACCGGAGGCTCATTCCTCTGTCCTTAGGGCATGTTTCTCTGTGCCTGATGGAATTGACGATGAGGCTGTGCAGGTGGTCCACATGGAGCTGGTGTAGGAAGAGCTAGGTGAGGTGCCTGAATGGCTGACCTCTGCGGAGCGGTAATTACGGGTCTGGGTGCTGATGCTATGTTAAAACGATATGTGCATGCTCCTATAGCGTGAGTAGATGCGCCATAAATCAAACACAGGCCATTTGCACGCCTGCAGATCTTCGCCAAATGTCCAGTTCTCTTACAATAGAAACAGAAATCTGGACTGGACCGGTTAAACGATCTTCCTGGCCTCTTGGGTGCAAAAGTCAACCTAGAAGAGGCTCCTCCTGTCATCTGGGTAGTAGGGCGTTTGATTCCGGCTGTTTGAGGCTTATCCTTCTTCTTGATCACAGCTTCATAACGGCATGCTCCCTTCAGTGCGAGTTCATGAGTTGGATAGTCGCCTGTAGCTAAAGTCGCCTGAATCTCTGGGTCTAAGCCCTGTTGGATCGTCTAGCCCGAATTTTATCGGTCGGGATCAAGTGTGTCGCGAACCTGATAAGATGTTGATGTCAGGATAGAGACGTGTTTTACGGAACATAATTTGATACGAATTCTTTACCTGCTAAGCATGATGAATTCGGCATCATATTCATCACCGATTTTACCCACATGGAACCTTGTTGCAGGTGGATGAACTGTTGCTCCATCTCAAATCGAGCAGTCTCGGGGAAAAACTTCGCATCGAACAGATCGCGGAACGTTTTCCACTCTATTGGTTGTGTAAGACGGCTTTCCTCGACCTTCCACCAGACTCTTGCATTGTCGGTGAGCTGGAGCTTGGCTACACGAACTCAAGTTATGTCTGGTACCTGCGCTGCTGCAAGGCCATCCTCAATACTTTGGGCCCATTCTTCCGCCTCAAGAGGACTCTCTTTCCCTGAAAATTTTCTTGGATGTAACGCACGAAATTTCTTTACTCCAGGTGCTTCGGCTTCAGGACGGTTCATGAGAATAGCAGTCCGCTGTTGCCGACCCTCCATAAGACTTTTGATGTCTTCTAAATGCACCGTTTGTTCATTAATTGGAGCAGCAACAGTAGGAGGAGGTGGTAAGGTAGGTGGCGGCGTGTTGCCATTGACGTTGGTACTAGTGTTGTTAGGAGAATCTATCACCTTGATAGAAAAGGAAAGGTTAGAATAGATTCAAGAAATTTAAAATGCAAGGAATGTATAGTTGCTGATTCTTATAATTCTTATAATATATTGCTTAAGACTTCATGCAGAACTGACCTGCATGGGCCGCCAACAAAACCTGTCACGCCCCGCTTCCCAGTAGACGGAAACGGTGACGTGGCAAGCCCGCAACGTATTTACAAAGAAAATACGTTAAACGTAATTAAGCAATATAACAATGTGCAAGACATACAAGAGTAATAAAATGAAACAGTAAATTTATTTATATTCAACTTTACATACAATTGTCTGAAATAAAAGATACAATAATAAAAGCAAATGCCTAAACAGTGGCATACTGAAAATAAGTGCAGGCTGGAAAAGAGCTAGTAGTCAAGCTGAGCTGCAAACTGGTTCAAGCTCTCCTGGCTCGGCTCTACGTCTTCAGAATCCGGTCCTCCTTACGAACATTCCAAATAAAGAAAATAGAGAGGAATGTCGTCAGCGAACCGGCGCTCGGTAAGTCCTGAAAGAGGCAAGAGAAGATATTATATAATGTGAATAGAAACCAAATGAACAGTGGACATGTAAAGTTGTATATGATCATTCACAGGTATAAGATAGTTATTCTAACGTTGTTATTTGTAGTTTGATAAAGAAGGTATTCATGTATACGAGAGGAGTCCATCTTATCCCGTAGACTATGGTAACATGTAGTACAAGGCCCCGTCATAAACCACGGGACAACAACACGTGAATTCATGTAGGTGTCTTTTAAAGTGACCTCTCGTGCCACGATATACGTTCCGTACCAATCTACCCCTTTATCCCAGCGTATTATATTGTATAGATTAAGATTACAGGTCTTGGCCGAATCCATGGATATAAAATATTCAGGTTCATGTTCAAGATGTAAGCATGTGTTCGGGTATTCATGTCAAGTTCATGTCAAGTTATAACCATGGTTCGGTCAAGTCGAGTCAAGTATTCAAGTTTGATTTTGACATTTGAATTTGAGTATTCAGGTTCATGATCAAGTATGAAAGTTCGTGTTTGATTTTTGTAACACCCTAGTTCATTTATAGCAGTTTTAGTTCATGTATTTCTTTATTTATGGTATTTTCTTGATTTATTGTGTTTTTGGTACGAATAGTGTATTTGACATTTGTATTTGCATCCGACCCGACCCGCATGCTTGAAACCGGTCTTGATTCATGTTTATAATTTATCCTGACCTATTACATGGACTCGTGCACTTTCATTTATTTGTACATTGCATACTCGCATTTTATCTAGCATCTGCATTTTAATATAACATTTTAAGTCACATAAAATATTTTAAAAATACATTGCATGGCCTGCATGATACCCCTAACCCTATGGTAGCATCCACGCATCTTGTTTTCGTCCCGTTCAGTGAAACGGACTTGTTTGGATGACTACGTGCACGTGCGTGCATCCGTTCTTGTGAGGTATGCATTTTTTCGTTACCCGGATATCCAAATTTAATTTTGGTCGACATGTATATTTTTCGTATTTTAAAACTGAATTTTAGACCTGACCCGGACATGTTTTGGACTATGTTTGTATTTACCAGAATATCAAATTTTATTTATATAATATTAATTTTATAAACTGATACAAATTAAAATTTTGTTAACTAATAAAAGATTTTTTTAAATTTAAATCTAAACTAATTTCCTAACAAACTAACAACCCCTTTCTCTCTCTCTCCTCTGCATATATATATATATTTATATATATTTTATTTATTTATTTTTTTCTTCCTTATTTAATACACAGCCTCTTCTTTTTACTTCTTTTTCTTCTTTCTTCTTTCTTTTTCTTGATCTTATTTCTTGATTCCTGTGATCACCGCCGGAGCTGTGCTCGTCGCTGACGATCCGAGTGATCCAGTGAACATACATTGCCTATGTGATCACCCTCTTGCCTTTCCTGGACCCGTCCCGCGTGCCACGTGTGCATTGCGACGATTTATCGACGTCGGACGTGCCGTGCGTATCCGTCGCGTGATTTGATCGAGGCAAGTTTATCTTGCTACATGCTATGATATATACTAATTCATCTTGCTAATTTATCCGTATGCATCCATATCAATATTTACATCCATATCAATATTTACATATCTAGTCGCATGCTAATTCATCTTGCTACGTGCTATGTATCTTATTTTGCATCCATATGAATAAAAATATCACATGTTGATTGCACTGTAAATCCATATTAAAGTTTTACCGTTTTCAGATACCCGTTTGCATCCATATCATTTAAAATATATATCGTCTTAATATTTCTTATTATTATCTTTAATTAGTTTATAATATGTATTTTATAATGTTATACAAAATATAGTTTGAAAATATTATAGTTTACACATGAAACGTCGTTGCAAAGCGGATACGACAAATCTGAAATTTACTGTACACCTTACCTTATAAAATTCATTATAAATCATAGAAAAATTATTAGTATACGTTCTTTAGTTCGTTACGAAGCTAACTCATAATACTATAACTATATAAAATATTTACTTGCAAAATAAATTGTTTAAATAACGTAAAATGCAAATGAAGATATCTTTAAACTGCTGTCCAGGGAAATTCCAGCAGCAAACTTTCAATTTCGAATATTCATAGTTTTTTGTAGGAACAACCTAAGATACTTAAACTTATAAAAATTAAAATCTTATTGAATTATCTTTGTTTTGGTATAATACACGTCCCTTTTGGAGAATGTTTGTTATTTTTAAGCTATTTTACAAATCAGGGTGACGCTGAATTTCTGAACGGAACTTTCTTGTGCATGGTTAATCAATACCACTTTTATAGTTATTAATCGGTTTGAATATGTTATCCATGTTAATATTATTATATCAATAACTATTTAATAAATAATAGTTCTTGTGTTTTAATATTCAGCAAATTTTACCGATTTACAGTTTTATAGTATCCGTCTGTATCCGTACGGTTTATTACATATCTAGTTGCACGCCGAGACCATATTATTTCATGTTACTGTTGTATTAGTGCACCATGCTTGATAATTGTGCATCCTACTTAGTCATGATGTGACCCCTGATCGATATTTGTGCATCCATACTTTTACTGTACAACTATACTTTTATCCTGATTCAATACTTACTACAGTTCGATTATGAGCACCCGCTTGATACCTGTACATTACCTGACCTGACCTGATATATCATTACTTGAATTGATACCTGATCCCGTTTCTAATCCCGACAATCCTGACATGTTGTCCTGATGGACATATCCCGTTGTCTGTATAGACAAACCTGTTCCTGCTTGATCCTGTGTTGGCATTAGTCTCAGATTTATCAATACCTGACTTGAATACATAACTTAGGGGTAAGGGGAAATCAATGATGAAAGCTGACTTGTAACTCAAAAGTTTGATGCTTATACTTATCAGTTTTGGGGGTTAGGCCAGTCCCAGAATGATATTGCTGACATCATTCGTATGTACATGTTTCCTGTTTGTGCTTAGTGGCACGTCTCGGATTCAGCCCCGAGAGTTTGGACCGTGGTCCCGGGTACGCATGGGATACTATTGAGATATATCGACGATTCATTAAATTGATTTCAAAGACTTGAGAGTAGTTAACCCAGTAGTTTAGTTCAGATTACTCACCGCACGTCACATGTGCTTATACCCTTCACTGTTTCTTATTCGTGTTACTGTTATACTTTTATTACTGTTCATACTCATACCTGCATGACTTGTTACCCCCTGATTATATTATTATTGATATTATGAAGCACTGACGTCTGGGTTTTCCATGGCCCATATCCTCTACCTTTGTCGTAGGCTGATCAGGAGTATTTCCGCCGTCAGGCCGAGCAGTGAGGATCCTGTTAGTATCCAGTTAGTTTAGTTATTTCCGTACCTTCCAGATTGTTATTGTTATTTGGATTTATTGCTTCCGCATATTATTTCTTGGCTCGTTTATTCTGGCTCATGGACATGTACTAGATAGTTTATTTTATTTCTACTGTTCTTGATATCTCTAAACAGCCGTAATGTGACTGTGGAGGGATGTTTCCTAGCCACAGGTAGCATGGTTGGCTCTGTCACGTGCCTATCTTAGCGCACTCTAGGAAGCGGGGCGTGACAGGGTTTGTTTGGTATCAGAGCTATAGGATTTAGATTAATCGGGCTTGATTCTTTTGTAGTTGGGTATTGGACCCAATACACGAATCAGAATACTCGTAACTAGGAGCATGTCCTGCCATATTGTTATCGTGATTCTTGAATCATGTCTTTCTCTTAACCCTTTTTCTTGACGATATGCAAACAACTTTACATCTATGCTTGAAATTTTCTTGATTCCTTATTGTTTATCCCGTCCTATTCCTTCGATTCTGATACTAGGATTTGGGCGACTTGAGTGGCGTTATGTGATTGTAACTATGTACCGCGGCATGGTTACAATGCGGTACTCTATTTAAGTAACTTGGAGTCTTGGTCTTGATTCATTTCCTTGTTCTATGGTCGTTTTATTACCTTGATTCTCTCAGTTTCATTGCTTACCAGTTCATGTTTTGCAGATTTCTTGGTGATCAATACTGGCAGCTATGATGATGTCTTGGGAATGGATTTTCTCGGCACTTTCCACGCTCACATTGATTGTAGGGCAAAGAAAGTGATTTTCCAGATTCTCGGACATCCGGAGTTTGTTTTTGCTGGAGATAGCAGTTCTGTCGGGCCAGTCGAGTTTAAGGCTAGGCCGACAAGCAGTGTTCTTTCATCAATGGAAGTTGATAAGGAGGAAGTGCCAGCTGTAGTTTGAGAGTTCATGGACGTGTTCGAGGACATCTCGGGTTTACCGCCAAAACGAGATGTAGAGTTCACGATCGATCTTGTTCCTGGTGCAACGCTAATCTCAAAGACGTACTATCCAATGGCACCAGTGGAGTTGGAAGAAGTCAAGAAGCTGGTTACCGAATTACTTAAGAAGGGTTGGATTCGCAGCAGCAATTCACCTTAGGGAGCTCCGGTTCTTCTAGTCAAGAAGAAAGATGGCACAAGGAGGATGTGCATCGATTATCGAGAATTAAACCGGGTGACTATTAAGAACAAGTACCCGATCTCTCGCATTGGCGAATTATTCGAGCAACTCAGTGGCGAAAGGGTATTCTCGAAGCTAGATTTGTGGTCCGGATATCATCAGGTCCGAGTTAAATCAGAAGATATTTGCAAGACTGCATTCCGAACTCGATATGGACATTACGAGTATTTAATGATGCCATTCGGAGTCAAGAATGCACCGGCGATATTTATGGACTTGATGAACCGAATCTTTTCACCGTTCTTGGACCAGTTTATAGTGGTGTTCATCGATGATATTCTGGTCTATTCAAGGAGCCTTGAAGAGCATAAAGAACACTTGAAGATCACACTGCAGACATTGAGGCAAGAAAGATTATATGTGAAGACGAGCAAGTGCGAGTTTTGACTTGAAGAAGTGAAGTTTTTGGGGCATGTCGTATCCGGGGATGGAATCGCCGTTGTTCCCCGCCGAAAACGCGGAGAGACGCGATAAATGTCTCGCCTGAATTTCGGGGCAGATGCTAATTGGTGCTATCCGTCCACCTCTCCGAAGATTCCAAGTTGATTTATAGCACCGTGTATCGAAGGTTTAAACGGATGCGGCCGATGTAGCAGACTTCGTCAGATTCCCCCTCATTTGAGGGGTTTTTGATTGTGGGGATGCTCTTCCCTGCAGGCGCAAACCCTGTAGTTAATTACGCTACCGCGTCGCGGTAACAACTTTCTCCTTCTCCAAATGGTCACTTCGTGTCGTGTGTGTTTATTTTGTTTTTGGTTGCTCATGGATTGTATACGGAGACTAATTTATGTTGTCCCTCGTAGGGCGTGGATTAGTCCAAATCCGTATCTTCTTAGATTTGAGTTTGGGGGTTGGGTTTAAGGATACATTAGTCTGATTTGGGACTAAGATCAACTTAAACGTTTGTTAAGGATACATTAGTCCAATTTTTAGACTAAGATCAACTTAACAGGATCGTTTAGATCCAACAAGAGAGCAATTGGGCTCTATTGTTTAGTTTAGAGACATTGCGGTCGATTAGTTTAAGGATATTATGGTTCATGGTTAGTTTAAATACATCACGGTCGAGGTTAAGGACATCATAGTCCGTGAGTTTAAAGACCTCACAGTCAAGGTTAAGGACATCATAGTCCGTGAGTTTAAAGACCCCACAGTCAAGGTTAAGGACGTCATAGTCCGTGAGTTTAAAGACCTCACAGTCAAGGTTAAGGACATTATAGTCCATGGGCTTAAAGACCCCACAGTCCATGAAATGTGTGGTTGTCGGGACCCGTCACCTCTCTGAAGACGTTGAAGGATTACAACGACAAATATCAAAGGAGTAAAGAGATGTACCCTCGAACCAAAGTGGATTGGGTGATCTATAGTCCAATTCGGAACTAAGATCAATTAATTAGATTATGAGCACATTGGTTCAGTTAAATCTGAATTAAGGACTTATGGTCAGTTTGGGCTAAGTCCAATTAGATATTGGCTCTTTGTTGGACCATTAAACATTTGTCTGGATTCAAGCCCACATTATTTAGCAATGCTAAACCAGAGTTTGAGAGCTCTGATACATTTTTGTCTTTGATTGAGCATTAAACATTGTAGTTCTAAGTTTTACTCAACTTTGAGATTTAGTTAAAGGGGAGGTTTTTGCCTCTGAAAACATAGCCAATTTGGCCAAGATTGGTTTTAAAATAGTGTTAAACACTAGAGGACAGCAGTGTTAAACACTGGAGACGAAATGCTCAAAATAGTGTTAAACACTAAAAAGGAAGGGGTCACGTGGGGGCACGTGAGGGATTGCCTCCAAGATTTTTCCTCCTCATTTTGGGGGATTTGTTCAGGGGTTACGTGGGAGCACGTGACCTAGCTTTATTCTTTCTTTCTGATCACTGCGGATTGGGGTCACGTGTCATCACGTGACCAATGTTCTTTACGTGCATGGAGATCTTTCAAGTCTCTTTATTTTAAGAATTAAATTCTCTGTAGGGTTAAACCCTAATTATGTTTTTAGAAGAATTAAATTCCTATGTATGCAGAAGAATTAAATTCTTATGTAGGGTTACACCCTGATTCTGTCTTGGAGGAATTAAATTCCTTTGAGTTTGGAAGAATTGAATTCTCATATAGGGTTACACCCTAGTTTTATCTTTGGGAGAATTAAATTCTCTAAACTCAATTCTCCTTCTAAGTTTTGGATCTGTATGGCAGAATCTCCCCGATGAGAATTAAATTCTCAACTTATGAGGAGATTTGCTTCTGCAGATTTTCAACCAGAGGAAGAACTAAGTTCTTTTCAAGAAGAGTTAAACTCTTCGATTGAGAATTAAATTCTCTTTTTTGTTTTATGAAGTTTTGATCCCTTTTCCCTTTCTCACCTAGGGTTTCTTTTCTTGAGAATTAAATTCTCTTTTCTTTTCTCTCGGCTATTTTCCTTCAGAAAATTCCAAGATCCAAAAATCAATCCTACCTTCTCTTATCTTTATGGTTCCTATTTATAGGAGAAGAAAAAGAATCAATTTGTTTAGTAAATCTTTCATTGAAAGATTTTGGTTGTTTTTGTAACCAACATGATCTTTTAGATCACTCAGTGAATTTTATTCACCCTTGGATTTTTAATCCAAAAGATATTCTGTTTGTTATTCTAGGTGAAAGTTAGGGAAATCTTTCCTTGTATAAAATCTTTTCATAAATTGGTGATTTTTAATCACCATTGGATTTTTAATCCAATGGTGCTCCACTTTACAGAGCATAACCCTTTTTTATTTGGAAAGATTTAAAGAAGTATTTTCCCAGTTGGGGTCTTTGATTTCCCTTAATTAGAATTTTAATTCTATTAACTCATTAAGGCTTTTAAAGCCCGTCACGTGTTGGCACGTGATCCCAACGTTTGACCATTCAAATAGAATTCAATTCTATCAATTAAAGAGCTGAGGGACCTGTCACGTGTTGGCACGTGACCTTCTTTTATTTAGAATTTAATTCTGCTTTTTAACAAAGCTAAATGACCGTCATGTGTCAGCACGCGACCCTTGGTCATGTGTGAGCACGTGATGCCCCATTGGGGTCTTTCCTTAGCTGTTTTGTTTACACTTTTGTTTGATTTAGAATTTAATTCTATAAAGTGAAGATCATAGGGAACTATCATGTGTCAACACGTGACCCTTGGTCACGTGTGAGCACGTGATACCTCATAGAGGTATTTCCTGATTTTTATCAGGGAACAAATGCCCCCACAACGTTGCTCTCACGTGTCTGCACGTGAGTGCAACGCTGTCTCCTTTATGACCGTTGGATCTGTCTAGGGAATAGGGGATATGAACCGTTCCCCATCACATCCTATAAATGCATGGGTCTCTTCAGAAGCGCCTCCACTCTTTCATCTTCTTCCTTGTTCATTTTCTTTTGAGAAATTAATTCTCTTTCTCAGAGCTCAGTTCTCTGTTCCAAAATTTTCAGAGTTTAACTCTGTTCAAGAAAGAATCCTTTCTTCAGGTAATGGTTTTGAGCGACCGAAGAACTTTCATATATAAAAAAAACTCTTTGGATTTTAAATCGACACCAAGGGTTTTCCCCTTCAAAGAACCCATCTTTCTAAGTTCTTCAAAGATGTCCAATTTTTAAATAATAAACCCCTTTTGCTAGGGTTTCTACGATCTTAAGGAATTGATGATGAAACTTGTCCTCCCTCTGGAATTTAATTCCACTTCCAAGAGCTTAGCTCTGCCAATTTTCTGAGAATTTAATTTCTCTGCTCAAAAGGAATTTAATTCCTTTTAAAGAACTCAGTTCTTCACAAAGAACTTCTTGGGGTTTTCTTACCCTGAGTTGTTATTTGCAAAAAAGAAATTTCTAGAGAGATCCTTCTCGATTTGCACAAAGCTTCTGTAATGGTTTTTTTGTTTGGGGAATGTGCAGAGTTATTTGAATTCATTGAGAATCTTGCATTTATTCTCATGATGATTGCTTGGCCTCATTATTAGTGAGCCGCCATCTTGATTTTGTGGGACCCATGTGTTTTGTAACCAATGGTCCCATAAAATAAGTCCTCTGTCGCTTTCTTCCACTGTCTTTTTTATATATATACATTTATAAACATATATATATATACACTGTTGGCTTCGCTTTAACAGTTTCCCCTTTTTTTATTTCAGGCACAATGAATTCTGTTCCATACTTCCCTTTCACTCGCTCGGAGGCAGCTTTTCCTCAGTCACCGTCTGACGAGGAAGTGATGGCGATGATCAGGGCTTATGACCCGAGTCGCACCAACTTGCTGTTATGGGGGACCTGGTACGGTCACATCATCCTCGGTCGCCACAGTTTTCTTTGCGAGATACCAACGGAGCCTACCCGTCTGTTTCTTCCATGGATCCTCTACGGACTGCCTTTGCTGTGGAGATGCCGAATTGGACCCCTATGGGACGGCTTGAGCCTTCAACAACTGGTATTCCGAACCATCCGGTGCCGGCTATAGATATTTTAGAGCACCGCATTTGCCAGGGTGAAGCCCAGCCATGGGGACAGATTTACAAGATAGGGCTTACCCCTCGACACCCCACAGGCTACCTTCTCTGGGCTCGTTACATCCTGTCCGCCCATCGCGCGCGATTGCATAGGGTTGGACTCTATCAGGCGATATATGCATCCCTGTTCCACTACCAATCTCCCCATGTCTGGTGGGTTAAGGCCTTCTTGAACCAATGGAATCTTCCTACCAACACCTTCTTTCTAGAGGACCGCGAAGTTTCAATTTCTCTGGAAGAATTTCGCGAGATCTCAGGGCTGCCGGTCAGGGGGACACTTTATGATGAAATATTGCCTCCCGATGAGTATGTCTTCAAAACCGAGCCTGCCATGCTTGACGGCCTATCGACCGAGAACGCCGTCCGCCACAAGCGCCCCAGTTTGATTAAGACCCTAAGCATTTTTGACAAACTATTCACAGAGTCAGAGGAGCATGGCGTCACTTTTAAAAGTTTTATCGCTTTCTTCCTTCGTGAGGATGTCCTATCAAAGACAGCTCCGAAGTTCGAGAACATTAACGACCCCTTTGGGTATGGTTTAAACAGGCGGCCGACTAAAGAAGAGGACTTGCCGCAGTATTACATTCCCATCATGTTGGCAGTATCTTTCGAGTCGATTGCAGCTCCTGGTATGGATGAGGAGACTTTCTTCGTGAGCTTCATCAGCGTTTGGCTTAGCTGGTTCGTCATTCCCATGCATCGCCGTTTCATGAGAGCCTCGGTTATTTACTTTGCTCATCGCATTGCTGAGGGAACGCGACTAGCAGTGGGCATTCCAGGGCTAGCGCACCTATATCATGGGTTAGGCGCCGCGGTTAATACCTCAACTCCAAGTGTAGATGTGGTAAATTTATCTCTTCATTATTTCACGTCCTGAATTGAGATGCACGTGTTGGGGGCCTTTGCTGCGCACTAAAGACCCAAATTTTATGACGCCTACACTTTTCCGCGACTCATGTGGCTGGTGGACGCTTCTGCTCCTGACCCGACTCAGTCTGGGGCCATTCGTGTGCTGATCGCTCCCTATGCTAATACGGGTGGAATGGTATTCATCGATCGAGCCCTATTTGCTCCCTCAGGACCGATTCAACAGCTCTGCGACTTGTCGAAAGAAGGGGTACCTTCTCTGAAGCCCAGGGAAGCCATGCACCTATACGCGATCAGACCAGGTTATCTGGTATTTTGTCAGAACGGTGTGGCCCTTTTTATGCGGTACAACCCACACCGCTTTGCCCGGCAACTTGGATATGATCAGGGCGTCCCCTTCGAGGCATTTACAGTGGTGCCTAGCCCATCGCCTGAAGCTGTTCGTGACGCCGCTCATCACTTTATGCAGCTGAACACTGGTTCTCGCTTCATGATTCTTGAAGCTGATCATATTTCTCGATATGTGGGGTCTTTCACGGGCTGGTACCTCCACCGGGTCAGTCCAATTATCGCTGAGGAGAAGAGGGTGTTTCTCGGATACAACGCTCCCATTCCGATTCAAGCCACGGGAGTTCCGCCGTAACCGCGTGCAACGGTTCGCCCTCCCTTAAGGGATACCGGTGTCGTGCTTATTCCGGGGGCGGCGGAAGTGGACTTAACTCCCACAGCTGGTATGCCACTGCGTACTCGGGCTCAATCAAGGGCTAATAGGGCGCCGGTAGCAGTATCATCGTCCGCGGCGTCAACAATGGCCGTGTCGTCCTCGGTAGCACCGCCGAGCGAGGACATTGAAGGTGAAGTGGGTCAACGCCGTGCCAAAGTTCCATGGGGAAGGAAACGATTGTCTTCGGCGGTTAGTTCTGGGTCTAAGAGGCGGAGGAAGACGGTCACCAATCTGCTCGACTCTTTAATAGAGTCTGAGCCTATTCTTCAGGATGAACCACTAGTTATGTAAGAATCGGATGGTGGTCTACTTTTCCCGGGTTCGTCTGCCGAGGAAGCCGCACAATTGGCTGAGGCAATAAGACGCTCACAAGACGAATCCGAGGATGTAAGGATCCCGAAGAAGTCTTACCCTGCCGTCATCTTTTACGAAGACCCTCCGTGGATACGGCGGTGATTCATAGGCCTTTTGGAATAATGGGGCGAAAGGGCCCTTAAACAGGCTGTTTCGGCCGACGCTGAGAACGCACTTTCATTGTGGACCGGTGGCCACGAGTCTACCCTCGGACCTCGGCGAGCATATCTTCTCAGGAAGGAGCATCAGCTTGAACAAGCCATACTAGAAGCTCCCTTGCGCATCGGTATGTTCACGTATCTTTTTGTAATATTTTGTATTGCTTGCATATATATATATGTATCCTTATCCTCGTACAAACTTTGCAGGGACTTCGGCGGCGGCGGAGGCTCTGAGTCGCGCTTTGACCGTAAATTCTGCCGATATCCTCAGTGAAACACCAATCAGTGTGGAGGGGTCGATGCAACTGTTGCTCTTGTGATAGAGTCTCCCTCGGTGGTTCCCGCTCCCGAAGCGCTTGCTCTCTCGGGGGAGGCATCTTTATCGGTCGCCGCTCCAATGGATCTTCCTGAGGGCGACCCGGAGACTAGGGTAAAGGTAGTCGAGGCTACCGTCCTTTCGCTAGAGCCTACAGTGGCAGCCGCTGCTCCTCGTTCGGAAGTCGCTACATTGGTCCACGTCTCCGATGATGTACCTGAGGTCACAGAGGAGGCCGCTGAAGCTGCTATCCCTCCAGCTCAAAATGGGAGGAGCATCGAAGGTAGCCTTCTATATTTTACATTAATAATCTCTCCATTATCTGAACCCTTCCGTCTTTTCAGAATTGCGCGGATTGGCGGCATCTATTGCTGATCTGTCTCCCAGGCAGTCCTTTCAGTGCCTGTTGGAGATGGCTGCTCCGCAGGCGATATCTCCTCAACGCATCGTCCTCTCTTCCGGGCAAGGTTGGTGTTGTTTACCCTTTTTCACAGCATTATCACTATTTCATAAAATGACAATGATGTCTTTTACAGTTGTGGAAGCCGACGACGAGGTTGAGATTCTTGACTGGCCCGGAGAGCCTTCAGATCCCTCTTGCCTGACTGTGGGTAAGTAAAGTCTCAACGTCGTTCCATTTGTTCTTTGCTTATAAGTCTTGCTGACTGTTTATAAATTTGAACAGCTCTGCCAGTTCTCACTACGCTGGAGTCTCGCATCGCCATGCCACCCGGCCCCTATGCTCTGCGCGCCTCAGAACGGATGGTAAAGCTAAACCTCTACTCCTTGTCAGCCCTAATTGAGGATCTCCGTGCTGACAGTCTGATCACGGCTGAAGCGTTTGCCGTTGAAGCCAACGAATCTCTTCCTTTTCTTGCCACCTACCATAGTGAAACGTTGGTGCAAGTCTGGGTTGAGTTTTGTCGGCAGGTGGAGTCTTGCTTGCATGTGCTTGAATGTACACGTCTTCCTTCGAAGGTTGTGGCCGTAAAGGCGAGCTTGCGGGGTCTAATTGAGCGGTGTGCTGCGAACATGATATCATGTGAGAAAAGGCTCAGCCGCAAGTTTTCAGAGAGGGAGCTGGCTTTTAAAGCGCTGGGGGAGCTTCAAGCCAGCCTTACGGCCAAGACCACTAAAGCGTATGAACTTTGGCGAGTGCTTCAAGAGGCTATCAAGGAGGTATTAGCTATTGATAAGGCCGCCGTGTTTACTCGTGAAATGGTCGAAGCCCATAAAGTCACTGAAAATGAGCTTGAAGGCCGGCTTGCTTCTTACCAGGCCCAACAGGCTCAAGCGGAGGCCCGTCTTTTGACGATACTAAATCATGAAGCCGAAGCCCAGCGAAAAAGGGGTGAACTGGCAAACCTGCTGAATCGCTCGCCGACCTGAAGAATTGTATATATATTTTTCATTCTTCCTTTGTACATACTCCTGAATGAGAGTATATTTTTTTGTTCTTTCATGAATTTTTTTCATGATGGTGTGCCTCTTTTAGTAAGTGTATTCCGTGGATAGTTTATTTCGATTTCTTTGCAGGACAATGATGGCTTAGGATTTAGGGTTAAGATCTGTTAGTTATATGTATGCCCTAGAGGCCATTACTGTACATACGATGTATATTGTAGTGGATGCTAGGACATATATAGGGAGGACTTTCTTGCTCGACATGATAGTATGCTATCTGGTTCTACTTTATCTTAACATGTACTCTGATTGTCTTTATATTACATGTTGATAAAGCCCTTAGGATGTGACTCGACTACTGGGACTATGATGAGATCATACTAGTGGGGCCACGGTAGTCGACGAGTACATCCTATAACTGTTCCTAGTCGAGGGTATATCGAGACAGGGCATCGATGCACCAGAGTAGACTAGCGTATACGCATCTTGACCCATATGATGGGCGATGGATGATCCCATATCTATCGGTGTTTGACATCAAGGATGGTGTACGGGTGCTCAGTGGAGACTGGGTACACTGGACGGACTCGCCGAGAACTCCCAGATGGTATTATACCTCACGTCAGATGGCAGTTCTCCGGTGACACTGGTACAGAGTAGTCTGTTGACCCGAGATCGTCATAGAGTCTTGTGTGATTCCCACTGTGCTTTGATTTCCATCATACCACGTCCAAGAGGGCGTGCAAAAAGGTGGCCTTTGGGTACAGTCCCGAATTACATGGAGGTAATGAGCGATAGGAGGGGATTCGTCTCTCCCGGTATAGGGAGTTGATGTTGTGTTATGTTCGATTGGCTATAACCGGAAATCCCTGGCCAGGATTGCTGAGATTTACTGGTAAGTGTTATGAGTAGTTTCTCGAACTGTTATAGACCTCAAATCGACATGACTTATCGAGCTACTGGGGTCTGACGTTTACCACCCCTAGGCGAGATATGCAACATATCAGACGACGAGACCGGACTGTACGGGATTGTTACTGTTTGGATTCACAGGAGAATGTACAGGCTTGCTTGTTGATCTTCTGAGCGCTCAATACCTGGGTAGCTGTTACGTTTAGCTGACCGCTTGCAGCTTGTGGGTGTTTGATATGATCATCACCTACTGCCGGCGTATTGACGATTCTTTAGAGTCCTACACAGAGGTTTCTTGGCTCAGGCAAAACGGAGTAGGGGCACGTATGTGATATGTGCGGGACCGAGGATAATGCGATATGAGATACCGTATTCTATTCTCGCGATATTTGATATCAGCCGGGTCATCGGATCAAGTGTTGATTCGATGAATCGGTACGGATGAATATTAGTCGGTTATATGCGATATAGCCGGATTGTCGGATCAAGTGTTGATTCGATAATTTAATGTATAATAATATATTTGATATATTAAATTGCATTAACTAATATTAGCTCACTAAAAGATTTTTTTTCTCACTCGGGTAATACATTGATATATATGCGATATATGTTAATTGTATTATTTTATTTTGTTACGATAAATATTATATTTGTGATATATAATATTGTAACATGATATAATAACTAATGCAACATGATTAGTGGAGTTTAAACATGATTAGGGTTTGGATTAGGGTTAACACTTCTAGTAGATTCTAGAAGGTTTCTTTTTGTCATGATAAAGATATTTGTGTTGATTTTTATCTATGACTCACTCTTAACTCAACCCAAACCCTAGCCATTGGTTAATTCTCTACAATGGTTAAGTAAACCATGGTTGCATTATTTATCATATTAACCCTTTTATTATTCATCACAAAAGAAAATGGATCACTATTCTTCTTCTTCCTTGAGTTCTTCATGCAAAGCTTTCTTGCTTTGATATTTATGATGAAAATATGTGAGAAAAAGATAAATAAAGAGAGCAAAAATCCTACTTCATCATCCTCATCTTCCCTTGCCCTTTAGATGAGAGTGTTCACTCAATTTAAGTGAGTGTTAGCTTATGTTAATGAAACTTCAAGGTAGATCATCTTTGTATCGAAGATCAGAAGCAAGACTGCACCTTTCTCTTCGTGGAGCCTTTCGAGAGTCCGGAGCATGATGATCGCAGCGAAGGGACTTCAGCACGGAGCTTATGAAGTGAAGGACCGGATCTACAAAGGTTGTAATCCCTCTCACTTAGTGTTAAAGTGTTTAACATGTTAGTTTTCGCCTAATCTCTAGTTTAAAGATCCGTATTCGGGTTGTTCGGTACGGCTAAAATTTTAATCGGGCATGGTTGATGCCTCGTAGACCCTTGTGCGCGTGCCCAGTAACCCTACAAGATAAAAAATATTTTTGTACATAAATAAAATAATAAAAGTTTAGATAGTGAAAAATTACATCCATGAGATTGGAAAAACTTAAGAAAACTAAGAAAATTAGAAGTTTCCTTATACGAACTAGTAATAAGTAGTTATGAGCCGTTGTCCCAAGGGTTAGTAAGATGAAGGACGTTACTAATCTGAGGATAAATATAAGTCTGAAAAATAGTTCCTATTCTGGAAAGCCAAACATTTTGAACGTTGATACCCTGCTATTCGCACTTACACACGTCTTGAAGCCTGAGATAGTAGAGGATACCTTGAAATGCTCTTGTCTTAAAGCCGATGTATGAAGGAAATAAAAAGAAAAAAAATGAATAAAAAATATAAAGTGGTGAGAAAAATGGACACTGGTTTTGTTATCACCAAGGGCAATAAAAAATATATAGCGAGGGTGCCTCTTCACCTAGTGCCCTAAGGCCAACTGGTCTGGGAGTCACTGCTATGCCTGAGGTGGTGCAAGACGAGGAAAATACACCAAATAAGCAAGCACATGAGTAATCGGTCTGTTAGTACCTCAAGAAGTATTAACGGTCGCATGAAAGTGTGTGAGCAAATTCATTTAAATATTCATTAATCAAAAAGTACTGAGGCTGATGGGCAAGAGTATGATAGCTTGAATTGAATTCTCCGGGTGTAGGGATGTCTTTACACACACGCATGGTTATATGATCGATGTTTGGAAGAAAGATAGGAATGAAGAATAAGGCGATGTTTTATTGAGGGAGGACATGATTTCTGACATCTTTTCATGACCATTAAGATAGGGCGCATGACAACCGAAAAGCTAGCTTAGTTGGAAACCCTAATTTTCAAGGCTTTTCTTTTACAATTCTTTTCTTTAAATGTAATATTCATGATCTTCCTTTTATTATTGGATTTTGTGGGTGCAATCCGCTGAAAACCCTCAGGAGACAACACTCCTCCTACTAGGGACACCTAGAGGTTTAAAGGCTTGTTGTACGTGCTCAGTGCAATCGTGTTGCCTACGAAAGTGTGCTAGTTAGTTTTTTGTCTTTCTTTATTTTCTCCTTCTCTTTTTAATAAAACAGTTCGCTCGAGACGATCGAATTTAAGTTTGGGGGAATTTGATCAGTCGAAAATATTGCATCTTTTAACCGGCAATTTCCCTATCATTTGCACTCATTTAGAAGTGTGCGGTATTCATATTTCACATATTAGCAAAACAGTCGTTAAATATCAGATTACATGTGTTAGACTGTTAAACCGGCACTTTAAGGGAAATTGACTACATTTCATGGTATCGCATCATCTCTATATTGCGCAACACTTGTCTTGAGAAATTGTGCAGGAAAATCCGGAGCAAAGTCAAAAGAAGCTGATCAAAAATACACCAACTCCATGTTTTCAGATCTGGTAGCAATATAGAGGGAAAAATACAATTCAATATATCACAAAAGGGCCTATATGTCAGTACCAGAGAAGCCCAAAAGTTTCGAGCCCTGAAGCCTCCAAAGCGCCGCGGAACCGCGGCGGGAGCCAGATTATACCGCGGAACCGCGGCGCTTTTGCCACATCATCACTTGAATTTTGGTGCAGATTGCTTCTCTCAGGGCCCACATTCATTTCTGATATGTCAAATTCTAGAATTCTCGCGAAGCTACTGCCAGATCAGCAAATATCATTAAGCAAAGCTAATCCTAATTAAGCTCCTAACTAATCTCTTCTAGAAGCTCCCTCCTAACTAATCACATCTAGAAGCTTCTCCTCTAACTAACTTTTGGAGGGAAATTCAAATTTCCTCAACAAACTTTTGGAGGGAAACTTAAAATTCAAATCCTAGATCTAGGGTTTTGATGGCTATTAATAGGAACCTAGATCTAAGGGTTGGGGGGTTCAATCAATAGTTGATCATTAGTTGTTAACCTTTTAGTTAGCTAATTCCCTCTTACATCATCTTCTTCCACAAGTCTAGTGACAAGGCTTGTGCGAAACCCTAACCCTAATTCCACTCCAAATTCAAGATCTTGAGTACCAATCTAGCAAGAAGTCCTTCAACCTTTTAGGAGTCGAGCCGATCTTCAATCGAGCAAGTGATCCAAGCCGATCCGCGACTCACGGAGACGAGCGAAGCCAAATCGACGATCGAGTTCTTCCTCTTGTAGTTCTTGAGTGAATGTAACGAAATTGTTGATATAAATAAAAGGTGAAATTCTTTAATCTTACTTTCTTTTAATTCTTGCATCATGATTAGATCTCAATTTGTGATTGTAGTTCTTGTTGTGATGTTTGAGTAAAACTCCGCTCGTTAAGGAGTCGAGACGATCAATAGAATGATGATGTAACAAATCTTAATACGATTCTTAAGTCCTACGAGTCTTGTAAACCCTAGCAAGTTCAAGAATCGATGACCTAGTTTCGTTGCGATACTTTCTTGATTGTGATCACTTGAAATTAGGGATCTACGATCGTTTCTTGAATTTACTAGAGGCTAGAATGTGAATGATATCGACGAAAGAATAAGGGATAAGATGAAACCCTAGTTTCATAAGAAATCCCTAATTCTCGATCGATCATCATCGATCTAGTATCAATTCATCGAAGGATAAGAATACGTAAGTGTAAGATTACATCACATCTATAGATCCGATCGATTCCTACGAGCCTCATTTCGATTCTTGATATTTGGTTTGGAAAAATCATCAAACTATCAATTCTTGATTCTATCTTTTTTTTGTTATTAGATCTATATTTTCTAATTCTTGAACTTCAAATATAAATCATGAATTGTTTGTTTTCTTTTCTTTAAAGTTTCGACTCATTTAATTTGAAAGACGAACTATTACACTGTCCCTGTGGACGATCCGCACTCACTTACAATCTACATCCGACACCGTAGTTGATTGCGGTCAAATAATTTTTGGTTGTGATTTCTATTCTATTTTCATACGACACATCCGGAAATCAATTCAATCAAATGGCGCCGTTGCCGGGGATAGTGCGCTAATTGTTCGTATTTTGAAATTTGAGTTGAAAAATTTATTCCATTATAATTTTTAGATCTAAACTCGCGCAAACACTAATACGAGTTGTTGTGATTTGTTGTGAGGAAATCTGGGATCATTGGAGCTGGAGAAATTTTTTTCTAAAATTTCCAGAGTGCTGAGGAGTTCAAGTGGAACATTGTCAAGAAATTTTGTGCAGAGATTCCACAATTCAACCGTGATTCCGCGGCATTAGAGTTCATTTGCGGCGGATCCGCCGCGTGATGATGTCATCATTCCACCAAAATTTCTCAGGTATCTTCTAATTTTCTTATCTCCTCCTTTCTCTGCTCCAACTAACATTTTGTGCAGGTTTCTTTGCAAATAATCGCTGCGCCGCAAAAAGAAAATTAAAATTGTGCGTGTTTTTGATTTTTGGTTGTTTGCATATTAATACGGAAATTAAGGGGCACGACCAAATCCAGATTAGGTGGGAAGTTCATTACCCTTCCTAAGTCCCGAAAATCGCAAAACTTGCATCCGTATTTACCCTCATTAATTAAAAGAAATCTAGAGATGACTCTAAGGACCGTCGCGCTCAATTAGGACAAGAGAAGGCCGTGGGTAATTCATTACTTATCCGCGTTTTCTTGTGGTGTCTAAGGCGAGTGTGTTTAAGGCTAGTGGTTTTTAATTAGGCCCACTACTTACGTAGTGGAGTACCTTCTCACTTACCTGGCACTTATCCGGCAACAGGGGGACAAAGAGGCAGTGGAGGATTCTATCCTGCGACTTGTCTTTTGGCAGTTAGGAGCGGTCTAGAGATTTGACCTAGGTGACCCCTAGAATTAGGGTTTTGTGTGTTGCATTTGTTGTGTTGCATCATATTTTCAAAATCCGCATCCTTTTTCAAAGCAAACACCACATTCATCATTTCACCTAATTATAAACTCACGCTGCCACTTGTACTAACCCTTTTTAGTGCAAGATAGGCTGGACATGGGTTTCTAGTGCCTGTTAGTCTGCATTTCCCTCATCGACCCAAAAGTCAGCATTTCTACATTTACCCTTTCTTTTACCCACCACCACACCCACATCGATGGATCCGTCTCCATCGAACTTCTTTTCCACTACCCTGCCGCCGTCCGTTGGTGCGTAGAATCCGCCTCGCATCTCTCTCCAAGACAGATGCTATCCTACACGAGGTCCACTTTCCACCTGTCTTTCCATTCCACCAGCCAACGGGGAAAATTTTCAGATTAAACCCCAATTCATCAACCTTCTACCAAAATTTCACGGTCTCGAGTCTGAAGACGCATACGTGTTTATCACGAAATTTGAAAATGTATGCGCAATGATGGGTACTTCACAGCTTTCTGTGGATGCTTTCCGTCTACGTCTTCTCCCTTTTACCTTGTGCGATCTAGCCGAGAAGTGGCTATATAACACTACCGCACATTTCATTTTAAATTGGGACGAATTCGTCAAAGCATTCCTTAAGAAATTCTACCCACATCAAAAGACAGCTCGAGTCCGTAGCAAAATCTATCAATTCACCCAGCTTCCAAATGAAACATTTCAAAATGTCTTGAACGTTTCAAGGATCTGTTAGTCCAATGTCCACATCACGGCATCCCGAGATGGGAACTGTGCCGAATCATTTATGAGGGCATTACTCCTTACACAAGATAGACCCTTGAATCCATGTGTCAAGGCAATTTTATGACCAAAGATGATGGGGGAAGCCTGGAACTTTCTAGAAGATTTCGCTGAAAAATCTTTACAGTGGGAGAGTGTGAGTCAATTATCTAGGGATGGCAATGATATTTCCATAGGAGTTAGAGCTGACATTTCGGCTATGCAAAAGAAACTTGAGACTATGGAAAACAAATTTTTAGCCGCCCTAAGTCAAATATCACTCTCCAAAACTGTATGTGGCTGCTGTTCTGATCCGTCTCACTTGACGGAAGAATGTCCGTTTCAAGGTCATGAGCATACCAATGCCGCATTTCAAAGACCTAGAAACGATCCATCTTCCTCCACATATGATCAGGGTTGGAGGAATCACCCTAACTTTGCTTGGAACCAATCACAATTTCATAACACGGTTCCAAACCAAAACAATTTCCAAAGGGTCCCTCCACCACAACAGCAGCCACCACTTCAATTGAGTCAGCACCCCTTTCAAGCACAAAACTTTCAAAATCCGGTCAACACACCTGCACCATCTAGTCCTTTGCAGTTGACCGGGACGGATGAATCCTATTCATTTGCACAATGCATGAATTTGGTCTTAACAAATCTCATGCAAGTATTAGCTGAAATAAAAACTTCTGTCGATTATATAAAGAAAAACTCTGCGTCCCAAAGCGAGAGTATTAAATCGATGGAAGAAGAAATTGCACGTTTAAAAGCTGAAATAAGTGCAAGAGAGAAAGGGAAACTTCCAGCTCAACCTTTACCCAATCCTGGCTATTCACATCATGTGGATGCAATCACGTTGAGATCTATAAGAGTGCTTGACACTCATGTTGGGGAAGAGTTTGATGACACAGATAAATCAATCAATAAAACCCCGGCTGAGATCTTTCCTCACACACACACTTCTAATTCTGACCCCAATTCTTCTATCCCACCACCTTCTTCCGAGCCTATTCTTCGTTTCCCAAAAGGCTCGCCACTTCAGCCCACCTCTTTTACCCCTCCACAGACGATCCCCACTCCTCTTTTGGGATCATGTCTACCCCCACTTCCTTCTCCTATGATGGACCCAGCGCTTATTGCTAAAGCACCTTATCCTAATCGATTAAGGGCTAACACACCGAGTCCACATATGGAGAAGATTATGAACATTTTTAAGCAAGTTAACATCAACATCCCTCTCCTAGATACCATCTAACAAGTTCCGTCCTATGCGAAAACTCTTAAGAACTTGTGCACTAGGAAGAGGAAGACTCAAGTGCCAAAGAAGATATTCATGGCAAAAACAGTAGACACGGCTTTCCCCCAACAATTACCGAAGAAACGTAAGGATCCTGGATATCCTACGATTTCCATTTCTATTGGGGAAAAACACATCAACCGTGCTCTACTAGACCTTGGCGCTTGTGTTAACTTGCTTCCATTCTTAGTCTATGAGCAACTAGGTATCGGAGAGTTGAAGCCAACCCATTGCACTCTCCAGATGGCTGACCGATCAATCACCAAACCTAGGGGTGAACTGGAGGATGTGTTAATAAAAATCGGGGAATTTATATTCCCTGTGGACTTTATTGTAATTGATACACAGCCTGTAGCGAACCCACGGAATCAAATTCCTGTGATTTTAGGTCGCCCCTTTTTGGCCACTTCCAACGCTATAATCAACCGTCGTAATGGTTCTATGACCCTATCTTTCGGGAATAGGTCAATAGAACTGAACATTTACAAGTTGGGAAGTGTACCCTCTGAACCTACTGCTCAGGTCTGTTCTGTCGACTTAATGGATGTCGACAGCAGCGAATTTGATGATTCTCTTGATACTGATCTTGACTCTTTTCATACGTTATTATTTGACCCAACTATGTATCATACACATACGGACTCTTCCACCGAGATGTCCGGGTCAACAATTAACACTGATTATGAACTGTTCTTGGAGTCTAAAGATCACCCCGCACCTTGTGATGACATTATTCTTCGGGGGTATTGATGGAACTTTTGAGGAAATCTTCGCTGATGAACTCGCATTTTTGAATGACACGGGTGTTGAGATGAATCATCTCCCAATGACTGAAATTGAACCTCCACCCCTTCTTCTGAATTGTAAAAAGAATGCGAGTAATCCATCACATTCACTGCATCGTCTCTCCAAGATGAGACGCACACACATTCTTTTCCACCCCTTTCCCTTTCCACACTTCTTCTTTCACCAACCAGAGCACTGCATTGATAAAATTTTTGAATGGTTGGTGTTAACATTCGGTCTTTGCAAAGCTTGGCATCGACCATTGATTTTTGACCCCCTCATATGATTTTCAAAGATTAACATTGCTTAAGTTTGGGGGGGGGCAATTTTTTCTGGTTCTTGGAATGAAAATTTTTTACAAAATTTTGAGCCAAAAATAAGTTTGGGGGAGGTTCTTCACTTAAATATTTTGCCCCCACAAATAAATTCCTCCCAGGCTTACAGGTTTTTTTTTTCGAGATTTAGCTGAAGGCAACAGTGAGGACACTGTTGAAAACAAGTTTGGGGGAGGTTTGTGCTTATTTTTACATCATTTGCATATCATTTGCATAAGCACAAAACATTTTTGAAAACCTATAAAAATTTAAAAATTTTCAAAAGATAAAATATATTTTTGTACATAAATAAAATAATAAAAGTTTAGATAGTGAAAAATTATATCCATGAGATTAGAAAAACTTAAGAAAACTAAGAAAATTAGAAGTTTTCTTATACGAACTAGTAATAAGTAGTTATGAGCCGTTGTCCCAAGGGTTAGTAAGATGAAGGACGTCACTAATCTGAGGATAAATATAAGTCTGAAAAATAGTTCCTATTCTGGAAAGCCAAACATTTTGAACGTTGATACCCTGCTATTCGCA
Source organism: Agapanthus africanus (assembly GCA_030015575.1). Lineage (NCBI taxonomy): Eukaryota > Viridiplantae > Streptophyta > Magnoliopsida > Asparagales > Amaryllidaceae > Agapanthus > Agapanthus africanus. Next base: position 646,400,242 of record CM057340.1, read on the forward strand.
CTTACACATGTATTGAAGCCTGAGATAGTAGAGAATACCTTGAAATGCTCTTGTCTTAAAGCCGATGTATGAAGGAAATAAAAAGAAAAAAAATGAATAAAAAATATAAAGTGGTGAGAAAAATGGACACTGGTTTTGTTATCACCAAGGGCAATAAAAAATATATACCGAGGGTGCCTCTTCACCTAGTGCCCTAAGGCCAACTGGTCTGGGAGTCACTGCTATGCCTGAGATGGTGCAAGACGAGGAAAATACACCAAATAAGCAAGCACATGAGTAATCGGTCTGTTAGTACCTCAAGAAGTATTAACGGTCGCATGAAAGTGTGTGAGCAAATTCATTTAAATATTCATTAATCAAAAAGTACTGAGGCTGATGGGCAAGAGTATGATAGCTTGAATTGAATTCTCCGGGTGTAGGGATGTCTTTACACACACGCAGGGTTATATGATCGATATTTGGAAGAAAGATAGGAATGAAGAATAAGGCGATGTTTTATTGAGGGAGGACGTGATTTCTGACATCTTTTCATGACCATTAAGATAGGGCTCATGACAACCGAAAAGCTAGCTTAGTTGGAAACCCTAATTTTCAAGGCTTTTCTTTTACAATTCTTTTCTTTAAATGTAATATTCATGATCTTCCTTTTATTATTGGATTTTGTGGGTGCAATCCGCTGAAAACCCTCAGGAGACAACACTCCTCCTACTAGGGACACCTAGAGGTTTAAAGGCTTGTTGCACGTGCTCAGTGCAATCGTGTTGCCTACGAAAGTGTGCTAGTTAGTTTTTTGTCTTTCTTTATTTTCTCCTTCTCTTTTTAATAAAACAGTTCGCTTGAGACGATCGAATTTAAGTTTGGGGGAATTTGATCAGTCAAAAATATTGCATCTTTTAACCGGCAATTTTCCTATCATTTGCACTCATTTAGAAGTGTGCGGTATTCATATTTCACATATTAGCAAAACAGTCGTTAAATATCAGATTACATGTGTTAGACTGTTAAACCGGCACTTTAACGGAAATTGACTACATTTCATGGCATCGCATCATCTCTATATTGCGCAACACTTGTCTTGAGAAATTGTGCAGGAAAATCCGGAGCAAAGTCAAAAGAAGCTGATCAAAAATACACCAACTCCATGTTTTCAGATCTGGTAGCAATATAGAGGGAAAAATACAATTCAATATATCACAAAAGAGCCCATATGTCAGTACCAGAGAAGCCCAAAAGTTTCAAGCCCTGAAGCCTCCAAAGCGCCGCGGAACCGCGGCGGGAGCCAGCTTATGCCGCGGAACCGCGGCGCTTTTGCCACATCATCACTTGAATTTTGGTGCAGATTGCTTCTCTCAGGGCCTACATTCATTTCTGATATGTCAAATTCCAGAATTCTCGCGAAGCTACTGCCAGATCAGCAAAGATCATTAAGCAAAGCTAATCCTAATTAAACTCCTAACTAACCTCTTCTAGAAGCTCCCTCCTAACTAATCACATCTAGAAGCTTCTCCTCTAACTAACTTTTGGACGAAAATTCAAATTTCCTTAACAAACTTTTGGAGGGAAACTTAAAATTCAAATTCTAGATCTAGGGTTTTGATGGCTATAAATAGGAACCTACATCTAAGGGTTGGGGGGTTCAATCAATAGTTCATCATTAGTTGTTAATCTTTTAGTTAGCTAATTCCCTCTTACATCATCTTCTTCCACAAGTCTAGTGACAAGGCTTGTGCGAAACCCTAACCCTAATTCCGCTCCAAATTCAAGATCTTGAGTACCAATCTAGCAAGAAGCCCTTCAACCTTTTAGGAGCCGAGCCGATCTTCAATCGAGCAAGTGATCCAAGCCGATCCGCGACTCACGGAGACGAGCGAAGCCAAATCGACGATCGAGTTCTTCCTCTTGTAGTTCTTGAGCGAATGTAACGAAATTGTTGATATAAATAAAAGGTGAAATTCTTTAATCTTGCTTTCTTTTAATTCTTGCATAATGATTAGATCTCAATTTGTGATTGTGGTTCTTGTTGTGATGTTTGAGTAAAACTCCGCTCGCTAAGGAGTCGAGACGATCAATAGAATGATGATGTAACAAATCTTAATACGATTCTTAAGTCCTACGAGTCTTGTAAACCCTAGCAAGTTCAAGAATCGATGACCTAGTTTCGTTGCGATGCTTTCTTGATTGTGATCGCTTGAAATTAGGGATCTACGATCGTTTCTTGAATTTACTAGAGGCTAGAATGTGAATGATATCGACGAAAGAATAAGGGATAAGATGAAACCCTAGTTTCATAAGAAATCCCTAATTCTCGATCGATCATCATCGATCTAGTATCAATTCATCGAAGGATAAGAATACATAAGTGTAAGATTACATCACATCTATAGATCCGATCGATTCCTACGAGCCTCATTTCGATTCTTGATATTTGGTTTGGAAAAATCATCAAACTATCAATTCTTGATTCTATCTTTTTCTTTTTATTAGATCTATATTTTCTAATTCTTGAACTTCAAATATAAATCATGAATTGTTTGTTTTCTTTTCTTTAAAGTTTCGACTCATTTAATTTGAAAGACGAACTATTACACTGCCCCTGTGGACGATCCGCACTCACTTACAATCTACATCCGACACCGTAGTTGATTGCGGTCAAATAATTTTTGGTTGTGATTTCTATTCTATTTTCATACGACACATCCGGAAATCATTTCAATCAAGTACGTGGATGACATACTCTTGATAGGGAAGGAGTTTCCTATGCTACGCTCAGTCAATCTCCGCTTATCATAAGGATTCTCCATATAGAATCAAAGTGATACCTCCTAAATCCTGGGTTTTGGATCTATGAGATAGATCTAATTGGATGTTAGGATACTCACTAGTTGTAGTGAGATGGTATCAAACGATCCTGGGGAGAATCACTGGAAAGGTTCCAGGGTGATAAGAACGACTGAATGTTAGTCGCAGGCATTGTCTATACCCTCAGTGGAGGGACGGTATGTTGGAAGAGTTCCAAGCAAGAGACCGTGACTTACTAGACAATTAAAGGCAAGATACATCGTTACCAAGGATGCTACCAAAGAGGCAGTCTGGATATATATAAGTTCATGAGATGAACTTCATTCCTACCATTGTGTGACAATGGAGTTGTGGCTTTAGCCAAGGAACTACCGTCCCATCTGAAATCCAGATATAATTCTTAGGCAGTATCACCTGATCATGGAGATGGTTGATCTCCAGGGAGATCGAGGTTAGGAGAGTAGACACAGAGGACGACAACGCGGATCCACTCACAAAGGCCTTTTTCCCAGTAGAGACTTTTATGGGATGGTTGAGTATGAGATACTTCAATCGCAGCTAATTGTTGGGTATGTGATACCACAACAGATGGCCCTAGTGCAAGTGGGAGATTGTTAGTTATATGTATGCCCTAGAGGCCATTACTGTACATATGATGTATATTGTAGTGGATGCTAGGACATATATAGGGAGGACTTTCTTGCTCGACATGATAGTATGCTATCTGGTTCTACTTTATCTTAACATGTACTCTGATTGTCTCTATATTACATGTTGATAAAGCTCTTAGGATGTGTACTCGACTACTGGGACTATGATGAGATCATACTAGTGGGGCCACGGTAGTCGACGAGTACATCCTATAACTGTTCCTAGTCGAGGGTATATCGAGGCAGGGCATCGATGCACTAGAGTAGACTAGCGTATACGCATCTTGACCCATATGATGGGCGATGGATGATGTAACACCCGAGCCCAATAATACTATTTATATTACTAGTTGAGGGTTATATATTGCTCATTCCAATTTTCCTGATTTTCTGGTGTTTATTGCTAAATTTTACCCGGTTAAGTCATTTTGGTACATAACAAATTTTAACTCCTAAAATGAAATTTAAGATGTCCATGTTGGCCTACTCGTCGCCACTAGTCGCGTGGTAGCGTCCGCGTGTCGAGATTCCGTTCCGTTTGGCTAAACGGGCCAGTTTGGGCGACTACGCGCGCGTGCAAGTGTCCGACTTGGGGGCATGCATTTTAATCACTAAACACCTATTTTCAAAATTTGGAACCCGCTTAAAATCCTATAATTTGAATTTGGAATATTTGGGCGCAACCCGGGCGCGATTTGGAAATATTTCATTTCGCGCCAAAAAGGGCCCATTTAAATTTAATATCTTAAACAATATATCTTACGAATATATATATATATCCTCAACTGTTTTAATCTCCACAAATCTTTTTCATTGGATTATCTAAAACCCCTCAGCCAATCGTGAGGTTGGGATTGCCTTCTCGTGGGCCCCGCCTCTCTCTATCTCTCTCCTTACTGTCTCTCTCTCTCATCATCATCGAATCCTCTCTCTCTCCCCTAACAACTCTCTCTCTCTCCTCCTATATATATAACCCCATGCAGCCGCCTCGCCTGTTCATCTTCATCACGAGAAATACTCACGAAACCCTAACCCTAGCATCGCGACCTCACCGCCGACCTCCTCACGACCTCGCCGTCGCCGTCACCACCTCGTCGACGCCACCGCGAGCCAGCCACACCTCCTCCCTCCTTCCTCCTCTCTCTCCTGCGCCTGCACCCAACACCCCGACGCCTCCATCCCCTCACAGACCTCGCCGTCGACGCCACCTCCTGTCGCCGACGACTCCCGCGACACCCTCTCACCTTACTCGACCCGACCTCGTCGTCGTTTCCCTCCTCCCCTCGCCGGACCACCAACCCGAGCCCATAACCCCTCGCCTAACCTCCGCTGTTCGCCGGAGAAACGCGCCGGCGACCTCGTCGACGCCACCTCCGACCACCTCCCTTCCCCCTCGACCAGCAGAGTCGACTACCACCCTCGCACTCGCTGCAGCACCCTCGTTCCAGCGAACTCAGGATTTTTCCAGCCACCGTTCTTCGCCGTCGCTGCCTCGCCGGCGTTCCAGTACCGTCGAGCCATCGTGTTTGCACCCTGTTTCTTCTCTGTGAGTTTTCCTTGTGCTTCCTTTTGGTACAATCCCTTCGCTGGTCGTATTTACGTGTATCGTATCTTTGTTGCTAACTTGTTACCGATGACATTTTGCCGGAATCCGACCGTGCCGTCTTGTGAACCCGACGCTCCAGCGAAGTACCCTGGTCCGTGTGATCCCGTTGTTCTCTGTTGGGACTCGATCCGAAGTCCGTGCTGTCATATCGTGTTTTCTGCCGACGTCGCATCCGTACTTTCCGGTTTGCGAAACCGTCGAGGCAAGTATCCGAATACTTGCTTTAACATGCTACAAACTTAATAATCATGTTATCTGTTATAATCACACGACTTGGTGACATTTACAATCATCCGTAACGTTAAATCATTGTAGTGGTTACTTGTAGTTAATCGGTATGCTATCAATCCACACTTTAACTAATTAACCAATTGGCACGTCATTGCTTAAATTGCTAGATCATCCTTGTAACTATTATTATGCTTAGTTTAAATTCATGCAACTCCATTACGTATGTTATCGATATTGCTTCACCTTGTGGCTTTTGCACCCCAAAGGTGCGTGAACCGGTTAATATGAAAATACAAACATCACTGTGTTCACATAGAATAATATTGTTAGTTACTGTTCCTGTTGTTGTTCATTATTCGTTACTATACCTGTTATCAGCATATACCTGATTGCATTACATATTGACCGATCTTGATACACCTGACACATGTACTGATACACCGGACACAACACCCTGTACATATCGACTCTACCTGTTGAAAGTAACCTGACCTGTTACCTGATCTCATGCCTAATGCCGACAAACCTGACCATTCCTGCTGTCGATCCAGACAGACCTACATCTACTTGATTTCGTGTTGGCATTAGTCCTTGACTACTGAATACCTGACCTGACATACATAGCTTGGGGGTATGGGGAAATCAAAGGTGAAACCGACTTGTAACTCAACAGTTCGATACTTGTTCTGATCAGTCTTACGGGCTTGGCTAGTCCGGGAGTGATGATGCTGACATCACTCGTCCATCCTACTACCTACTTTTACTGCTTAGCGGCACGTCTCGGATTCAGCCCCGAGGGCTTTGACCGTGGTCCCGGGTACACACGGGATACTATTAAGTTACATCGACGATTCATCAATTGGTTTCAAAGACTATAGAGTAGAAAACCTGATAGGACAGTTTGGACCCCATTGCACATTACCCTGCTTGTTATTTCTTGTTACTGCTTTATTCATGTTCATACTTGCATTGCTTATTACCATGTTTATGCTATATACTTGATGTCATGACGCGCTGACGTCTGGGTTTTGCATGGCCCAGATTCCTTACCACTATCGACGACCGAGCAGGAGTACTTCAGCCAGCAGGCTGAACTGTGAGTTCCTTAGAGTTTAGTTTATTTATTTTCATTTCATTTCCAGTTGTGAGCCCGCATTATGGGACGTACTGTTTATTCATTGTATTGGATCATTAGCTTCCGCACTTATTGTTTATTTGATTCTTGTTATTATGGATTTGGACATGTATTAGATTAGCTTTTTTTATCTTGTTCTTGATAACCTTACAACCGTAATGTGACTGTGGATGGATACTTCCTACCCACAGGTAGCATGGTTGGCTATGTCGCGTGCCCAATCTTGCGTACTCTGGGAAGCGGGGAGTGACATGGTTTTATGGCCCAATAATACTATTTATATTACTAGTTGAGGGTTATATATTGCTCATTCCAATTTTCCTGATTTTCTGGTGTTTATTGCTAAATTTTACCCGGTTAAGTCATTTTGGCACATAACAAATTTTAGCTCCTAAAATGAAATTTAAGATGTCCATGTTGGCCTACTCGTCGCCACTAGTCGCGTGGTAGCGTCCGCGTGTCGAGATTCCGTTCCGTTTGGCTAAACGGGCCAGTTTGGGCGACTACGCGCGCGTGCAAGTGTCCGACTTGGGGGCATGCATTTTAATCACTAAACACCTATTTTCAAAATTTGGAACCCGCTTAAAATCCTATAATTTGAATTTGGAATATTTGGGCGCAACCCGGGCGCGATTTGGAAATGTTTCATTTCGCGCCAAAAATGGCCCATTTAAATTTAATATCTTAAACAATATATCTTACGAATATATATATATATATATCCTCAACTGTTTTAATCTCCACAAATCTTTTTCATTGGATTATCTAAAACCCCTCAGCCAATCGCGAGGTTGGGATTGCCTTCTCGTGGGCCCCGCCTCTCTCTATCTCTCTCCTTACTGTCTCTCTCTCTCATCATCATCGAATCCTCTCTCTCTCCCCTAACAACTCTCTCTCTCTCCTCCTATATATATAACCCCATGCAGCCGCCTCGCCTGTTCATCTTCATCACGAGAAATACTCACGAAACCCTAACCCTAGCATCGCGACCTCACCGCCGACCTCCTCACGACCTCGCCGTCGCCGTCACCACCTCGTCGACGCCACCGCGAGCCAGCCACACCTCCTCCCTCCTTCCTCCTCTCTCTCCTGCGCCTGCACCCAACACCCCGACGCCTCCATCCCCTTACAGACCTCGCCGTCGACGCCACCTCCTGTCGCCGACGACTCCCGCGACACCCTCTCACCTTACTCGACCCGACCTCGTCGTCGTTTCCCTCCTCCCCTCGCCGGACCACCAACCCGAGCCCATAACCCCTCGCCTAACCTCCGCTGTTCGCCGGAGAAACGCGCCGGCGACCTCGTCGACGCCACCTCCGACCACCTCCCTTCCCCCTCGACCAGCAGAGTCGACTACCACCCTCGCACTCGCTGCAGCACCCTCGTTCCAGCGAACTCAGGATTTTTCCAGCCACCGTTCTTCGCCGTCGCTGCTTCGCCGGCGTTCCAGTGCCGTCGAGCCATCGTGTTTGCACCCTGTTTCTTCTCTGTGAGTTTTCCTTGTGCTTCCTTTTGGTACAATCCCTTCGCTGGTCGTATTTACGTGTATCGTATCTTTGTTGCTAACTTGTTACCGATGACATTTTGCCGGAATCCGACCGTGCCGTCTTGTGAACCCGACGCTCCAGCGAAGTACCCTGGTCCGTGTGATCCCGTTGTTCTCTGTTGGGACTCGATCCGAAGTCCGTGCTGTCATATCGTGTTTTCTGCCGACGTCGCATCCGTACTTTCCGGTTTGCGAAACCGTCGAGGCAAGTATCCGAATACTTGCTTTAACATGCTACAAACTTAATAATCATGTTATCTGTTATAATCACACGACTTGGTGACATTTACAATCATCCGTAACGTTAAATCATTGTAGTGGTTACTTGTAGTTAATCGGTATGCTATCAATCCACACTTTAACTAATTAACCAATTGGCACGTCATTGCTTAAATTGCTAGATCATCCTTGTAACTATTATTATGCTTAGTTTAAATTCATGCAACTCCATTACGTATGTTATCGATATTGCTTCACCTTGTGGCTTTTGCACCCCAAAGGTGCGTGAACCGGTTAATATGAAAATACAAACATCACTGTGTTCACATAGAATAATATTGTTAGTTACTGTTCCTGTTGTTGTTCATTATTCGTTACTATACCTGTTATCAGCATATACCTGATTGCATTACATATTGACCGATCTTGATACACCTGACACATGTACTGATACACCGGACACAACACCCTGTACATATCGACTCTACCTGTTGAAAGTAACCTGACCTGTTACCTGATCTCATGCCTAATGCCGACAAACCTGACCATTCCTGCTGTCGATCCAGACAGACCTACTTCTACTTGATTTCGTGTTGGCATTAGTCCTTGACTACTGAATACCTGACCTGACATACATAGCTTGGGGGTATGGGGAAATCAAAGGTGAAACCGACTTGTAACTCAACAGTTCGATACTTGTTCTGATCAGTCTTACGGGCTTGGCCAGTCCGGGAGTGATGATGCTGACATCACTCGTCCATCCTACTACCTACTTTTATTACTTAGCGGCACGTCTCGGATTCAGCCCCGAGGGCTTTGACCGTGGTCCCGGGTACGCAAGGGATACTATTGAGTTACATCGACGATTCATCAATTGGTTTCAAAGACTATAGAGTAGAAAACCTGATAGGACAGTTTGGACCCCATTGCACATTACCCTGCTTGTTATTTCTTGTTACTGCTTTATTCATGTTCATACTTGCATTGCTTATTACCATGTTTATGCTATATACTTGATGTCATGACGCGCTGACGTCTGGGTTTTGCATGGCCCAGATTCCTTACCACTATCGACGACCGAGCAGGAGTACTTCAGCCAGCAGGCTGAACTGTGAGTTCCTTAGAGTTTAGTTTATTTATTTTCATTTCATTTCCAGTTGTGAGCCCGCATTATGGGACGTACTGTTTACTCATTGTATTGGATCATTAGCTTCCGCACTTATTGTTTATTTGATTCTTGTTATTATGGATTTGGACATGTATCAGATTAGCTTTTTTTATCTTGTTCTTGATAACCTTACAACCGTAATGTGACTGTGGATGGATACTTCCTACCCACAGGTAGCATGGTTGGCTATGTCGCGTGCCCAATCTTGCGTACTCTGGGAAGCGGGGCGTGACATGGTTTTATGGTATCAGAGCCATAGGTTAATTGGGTTGATTCCTTGTAGTTGGGTATCGCACCCGATACACGAATCATAATCCCCGTGATTAGGAAACATGTCCTGCCACCTTGACCGTTTCACCGTCCTTGAATCATCCTTCCAGATCATGTCGACATGCGAACTTACTTTGCATTGTCAATTCGAAAACCTAATTTCTTGTTATCTCTAGGACTTAGGCGACTTGGGTGGAGTTAAGTAATTGCGGCTATGATACCGCGGCATAGCTACAATGCAGTACTCTATTTAAGTATCTTGGAGTTCTAGCCTTGATTTATATATTGAATCTATCATCATGCTAATGTTGTTTGTTTTGATTTCAGGACCATGGCAGATAAGAATTTCAAGACGTATCAGAGGCGTGTGGATGAAGCCGCCATGTTAGGAGTGATACGTGGGATGTTGGAAAATCAGAAGAGGCAAACTGAGCTGATCCAGCAGCAAGCAGATTCATTTCAGGAGGGTTTACAGGCTATTCAGCAGTCTGTAAACACCGCAGTAGCGAAGCCAGTCGACCGAGTAGGAACCGTGGCAGACTTCAGACGGTTGGGTCCTACTACTTTCACTGGTTTGGAGGAACCGTTACCAGCCGAGCAGTGGCTAGTAGACACGGAGAATTTACTGATTGCGGCACAGATCCCAGAAGACAAGAGAGTTGATGTGGTGCGCATTCAGCTGGTAGATTACGCCCGAGAGTGGTGGCTTGTGGAGGAGACTCGCTTGTCCAAGCCAATCAGTTGGGCGGATTTCTCTAAAAGTTTCTTGGAGAAGTTCTTCCCGCGGACTGCACGGGAGGAAATGGAGGAGAAATTTATCGGGCTGAGACAAAATGGAGCAGCTGTGGATGTACATGCAGCGGAATGGACGAGACTCAGCCGTTTCGCTGGACCCTTAGTCGCCAAGGAGGCAGACAGGGCGCGAAGGTTCTTGCGCAGTTTGGATGTGGACATCCAGAGGCAGATTGTCTCCCTGGGTTTGACCACTTTCTCACAGGTTCTTACGGCAGCCAGAGAGCAACAGAGTTTATCAGGATCGAAAGGGAACCTTCACCAGACAGCAGTTGCGGCCAGGAAGCCTGCATTTGTGCCTAACCGAGATCATGGGCGCAGAGGTATTCCAGTGGACCGTCGAGGTGTAGCGCCAATGAAGAAGCCTGTGATCGTTGACCGAAGGAAGAGCGTGACCTGTGCCTACTGCCACTTACCTGGGCACGTGCATAAGGAGTGTAGAAGAAGACTGGGACTTTGTCTGGTTTGTGGAGCAGCCGATCACGCAGTTGGTGCTTGTCCGTCGAAGCTTCGCACGAGAGAGGATATACGGAAGACTCCGCAGAGACCGTTCCAAGGGCAGAAGCAGTTGACACAAGGACCCAACCAGGGTCGAGCTTTCACCTTGACAGCTGAGGAAGCCAAGGCATCAGGAGAAGTGGTTTCAGGTACTATCCTCGTTCGTGGTTTTCCCGCATTGGCATTATTTGATTCCGGAGCATCCCACTGTTTCATGTCATCCAAATTTATAACTACACACTCGATCACCTGCACGACCCTGTCTAGTTTCTGGGACATACACACTGGGAATGGGAAAATCATAGCTAGTAAGGAATGTAGAGATTGTACGGTTGTTGTTTGCGGACGAGAGCTTTTTGCAGATTTCTTGGTGATTGATACGGGCAGTTATGATGTAGTTTTGGGAATGGATTTTCTTGGCACTTTCCACGCACACATTGATTGTAGGGCAAGGAAAGTAATTTTCCAGATTCCCGGGCACCCTGAGTTTACTTTCATTGGAGGAAGCAGTTCTGTCGGGCCAGTCGAGTTTAGGGCTAGGCCGACGAACAGTGTTCTTGCGGCTATGGTAGTGGATAATAGTGAAGAGCCGGCAGTTGTCCGCGACTTTATGGATGTGTTTGAAGATATTTCGGGCTTACCGCCGAAGTGAGATGTGGAGTTTGCGATTGACCTTATTCCTGGTGCAGCGCCAGTATCAAAATCTTATTATCCGATGGCACCGGTGGAATTGGAAGAAGTTAAGAAACAAGTGGGTGAATTACTCGAGAAAGGATGGATTCGAAGCAGCAACTCGCCTTGGGGAGCTCCAGTCCTTTTAGTAAAGAAGAAGGATGGCACGAGAAGAATGTGCATTGATTATCGAGAATTGAACCGGGTGACTATTAAGAACAAGTACCCGATCCCTCGCATTGGAGAAATTTTTGAGCAGCTTAGTGGCGCGAGGGTATTCTCGAAACTGGATTTGCGATCAGGATATCATCAGGTCCGAGTAAAAGCAGAAGACATTTGCAAGACGGCGTTTCGAACTCGATATGGGCATTTCGAGTATCTAGTGATGCCCTTCGGAGTAACGAATGCGCCGGCAATATTCATGGATTTGATGAACAGGATCTTTTCACCGTTCTTGGACCAGTTTATTATGGTATTCATTGACGATATTCTGGTATACTCGAAGAGTCCGGAGGAGCATGCTGAGCATTTAAAGATCGCACTGCAGACGCTGAGGCAGGAGAAATTATTCGCGAAGATGAGTAAGTGCGAATTCTGGCTGGAAGAAGTGAAGTTTCTGGGGCATGTTGTGTCGGGCAATGGAATCGCCGTTGATCCTGAGAAGATTGCAGCAGTTCGAGACTGGCCTATTCCGAAGAATGTTGCGGAGATAAGGAGTTTTCTTGGACTCGCTGGTTACTACAGAAGATTTGTGGAGAACTTCGCGCGTTTAGCTGAGCCGTTAACCAAGCTTACGCGTAAGGAGGTACCGTTTGTTTGGTCGGATGGATGTGTATTGGCCTTCGAGACGTTGAAGCAGAAGTTGATAACCGCCCCGATCCTGACCGTCCCGGATAATTCAGGAGGACTGGTGATTCATAGCGACGCATCTGGAAAGGGATTGGGATGTGTTTTAATGCAGAACGGGAAAGTCGTCGCTTACGCATCGAGACAACTGAAGACTCATGAGAAGAACTATCCGACTCATGACTTAGAGCTTGCAGCCGTGATCTTCGCCCTGAAGATTTGGAGGCACTACCTTTTGGGCGAGAGAGTTGAAGTCTTTACGGATCACAAGAGTTTGAAATATGTGTTCACTCAGAAGGAGTTGAACATGAGGCAACGCAGATGGTTGGAGCTGATGGCCGACTATGACCTTGATCTTAAGTACCATCCGGGAAAGGTTAACGTCGTGCCAGATGCGCTAAGTCGGTTACCAGAAATTCAGTTTTTGACTGCACAGAGAGAGATCATTGAGGATTTTCGGAGATTTGACTTGGAGGTTGTGCTACCACATGCTACAGGACAGTTTATGCAGTTGCAAGTACAGTCGTCCTTAGTTGAGAAGATTAAAGCGACACAATCGCAGGATCCTAGACTGCAAAAGTTTCGAGAGCAGGTTGGAGCCGGACTACGAACCGATTTATTGATCCATGAAGATGGATCGTTGAGATATGGTAGCTGTGTGTGTGTGCCAAAAGGAGATGTGCGTGAAGAGCTTATGAAGGAGGCACACAGTTCAGCTTACTCTGTACATCCAGGAGGGACAAAGATGTACCGAGATATTCGACAGCACTTCTGGTGGGAAGGTATGAAACGGGAAATTGCTCGCTTCGTGGCTAAATGCTTGGTGTGTCAGCAAGTCAAGGCTGAACACCAAAGGGTTGCTGGTTTGTTGCAACCACTTCCGATTCCTCAGTGGAAGTGGGAACATATAACCATGGATTTCGTGACGGCCTTACCGCGGAGTCCAAAGGGCAACAATGCTGTATGGGTGATTGTCGATCGTTTGACCAAGGCAGCTCACTTTATTCCTTTTCGGGTTGGTCAATCGACAGAGACTTTGGCAGAGCGATACATGCAGGAGATTGTCAGATTGCATGGAGTACCGGTAAGCATTGTGTCCGACCGGGACACTCGGTTCTTGTCGCACTTTTGGAGGAGTTTGCAAGAAAGTTTGGGGACTCGATTGAAGTTTAGCACAGCTTATCATCCTCAGACTGATGGACAATCGGAGAGAACGATCCAGACCCTTGAAGATATGTTGAGGGCTTGCATGTTGGACTTCAAAGGTTCTTGGGAAGATCATCTACACCTGGTGGAGTTCTCGTACAACAATAGCTTCCAAGCGATAATTCAGATGGCTCCGTTTGAAGCACTGTATGGTCGTAAGTGCCGTTCGCCGGTTTGTTGGGATGATGTTGGTGAACGAAGGTTACTAGGACCAGATTTGGTGGTACAGACAGTCGAGAAGGTGAAAACAATCAGGAAGCATATGAAGGCAGCTCAAGACAGACAGAAGAGTTGGGCCGACACGTCAAGAAGACCTCTGGAGTTCGCTGTGGGTGATTTGGTATTCCTGAAGATATCACCGACTAGAGGAGTGATTCGCTTTGGAAGTCGGGGAAAGCTCAGCCCCCGATTCGTTGGACCCTTCGAGATATTGGAGCGTGTTGGAGAGGTATCGTACCGGTTGGCGTTACCACCGTCATTAGCAGGAGTTCACGATGTGTTTCATGTGTCTCAACTACGGAGGTATGTTCGTGATGAGACTCATGTCTTGGATCATTCGGAGTTGACTGTGCGAGAGGACCTGACTTTCGAGGAGCGACCAGTTGAAATCAAGGATCGAAGAGAAAAGGTTCTTAAGAACAAGGTTATCCCTCTTGTGCTAGTTTCTTGGGGTAATCGATCGCATGGAGAATCCACTTGGGAGCGAGAAGACGAGATCCGGCAGAAATTCCCTCATCTTTTCCAGTAGTTAGCTATCTTGTATTCTTGGAATTTCGAGGACGAAATTCTTTTTGTAGTTGGGTATGATGTAACACCCGAGCCCAATAATACTATTTATATTACTAGTTGAGGGTTATATATTGCTCATTCCAATTTTCCTGATTTTCTGGTGTTTATTGCTAAATTTTACCCGGTTAAGTCATTTTGGCACATAACAAATTTTAACTCCTAAAATGAAATTTAAGATGTCCATGTTGGCCTACTCGTCGCCACTAGTCGCGTGGTAGCATCCGCGTGTCGAGATTCCGTTCCGTTTGGCTAAACGGGCCAGTTTGGGCGACTACGCGCGCGTGCAAGTGTCCGACTTGGGGGCATGCATTTTAATCACTAAACACCTATTTTCAAAATTTGGAACCCGCTTAAAATCCTATAATTTGAATTTGGAATATTTGGGCGCAACCCGGGCGCGATTTGGAAATGTTTCATTTCGCGCCAAAAAGGGCCCATTTAAATTTAATATCTTAAACAATATATCTTACGAATATATATATATATCCTCAACTGTTTTAATCTCCACAAATCTTTTTCATTGGATTATCTAAAACCCCTCAGCCAATCGCGAGGTTGGGATTGCCTTCTCGTGGGCCCCGCCTCTCTCTATCTCTCTCCTTACTGTCTCTCTCTCTCATCATCATCGAATCCTCTCTCTCTCCCCTAACAACTCTCTCTCTCTCCTCCTATATATATAACCCCATGCAGCCGCCTCGCCTGTTCATCTTCATCACGAGAAATACTCACGAAACCCTAACCCTAGCATCGCGACCTCACCGCCGACCTCCTCACGACCTCGCCGTCGCCGTCACCACCTCGTCGACGCCACCGCGAGCCAGCCACACCTCCTCCCTCCTTCCTCCTCTCTCTCCTGCGCCTGCACCCAACACCCCGACGCCTCCATCCCCTCACAGACCTCGCCGTCGACGCCACCTCCTGTCGCCGACGACTCCCGCGACACCCTCTCACCTTACTCGACCCGACCTCGTCGTCGTTTCCCTCCTCCCCTCGCCGGACCACCAACCCGAGCCCATAACCCCTCGCCTAACCTCCGCTGTTCGCCGGAGAAACGCGCCGGCGACCTCGTCGACGCCACCTCCGACCACCTCCCTTCCCCCTCGACCACCAGAGTCGACTACCACCCTCGCACTCGCTGCAGCACCCTCGTTCCAGCGAACTCAGGATTTTTCCAGCCACCGTTCTTCGCCGTCGCTGCCTCGCCGGCGTTCCAGTGCCGTCGAGCCATCGTGTTTGCACCCTGTTTCTTCTCTGTGAGTTTTCCTTGTGCTTCCTTTTGGTACAATCCCTTCGCTGGTCGTATTTACGTGTATCGTATCTTTGTTGCTAACTTGTTACCGATGACATTTTGCCGGAATCCGACCGTGCCGTCTTGTGAACCCGACGCTCCAGCGAAGTACCCTGGTCCGTGTGATCCCGTTGTTCTCTGTTGGGACTCGATCCGAAGTCCGTGCTGTCATATCGTGTTTTCTGCCGACGTCGCATCCGTACTTTCCGGTTTGCGAAACCGTCGAGGCAAGTATCCGAATACTTGCTTTAACATGCTACAAACTTAATAATCATGTTATCTGTTATAATCACACGACTTGGTGACATTTACAATCATCCGTAACGTTAAATCATTGTAGTGGTTACTTGTAGTTAATCGGTATGCTATCAATCCACACTTTAACTAATTAACTAATTGGCACGTCATTGCTTAAATTGCTAGATCATCCTTGTAACTATTATTATGCTTAGTTTAAATTCATGCAACTCCATTACGTATGTTATCGATATTGCTTCACCTTGTGGCTTTTGCACCCCAAAGGTGCGTGAACCGGTTAATATGAAAATACAAACATCACTGTGTTCACATAGAATAATATTGTTAGTTACTGTTCCTGTTGTTGTTCATTATTCGTTACTATACCTGTTATCAGCATATACCTGATTGCATTACATATTGACCGATCTTGATACACCTGACACATGTACTGATACACCGGACACAACACCCTGTACATATCGACTCTACCTGTTGAAAGTAACCTGACCTGTTACCTGATCTCATGCCTAATGCCGACAAACCTGACCATTCCTGCTGTCGATCCAGACAGACCTACTTCTACTTGATTTCGTGTTGGCATTAGTCCTTGACTACTGAATACCTGACCTGACATACATAGCTTGGGGGTATGGGGAAATCAAAGGTGAAACCGACTTGTAACTCAACAGTTCGATACTTGTTCTGATCAGTCTTACGGGCTTGGCCAGTCCGGGAGTGATGATGCTGACATCACTCGTCCATCCTACTACCTACTTTTACTGCTTAGCGGCACGTCTCGGATTCAGCCCCGAGGGCTTTGACCGTGGTCCCGGGTACGCACGGGATACTATTGAGTTACATCGACGATTCATCAATTGGTTTCAAAGACTATAGAGTAGAAAACCTGATAGGACAGTTTGGACCCCATTGCACATTACCCTGCTTGTTATTTCTTGTTACTGCTTTATTCATGTTCATACTTGCATTGCTTATTACCATGTTTATGCTATATACTTGATGTCATGACGCGCTGACGTCTGGGTTTTGCATGGCCCAGATTCCTTACCACTATCGACGACCGAGCAGGAGTACTTCAGCCAGCAGGCTGAACTGTGAGTTCCTTAGAGTTTAGTTTATTTATTTTCATTTCATTTCCAGTTGTGAGCCCGCATTATGGGACGTACTGTTTATTCATTGTATTGGATCATTAGCTTCCGCACTTATTGTTTATTTGATTCTTGTTATTATGGATTTGGACATGTATCAGATTAGCCTTTTTTATCTTGTTCTTGATAACCTTACAACCGTAATGTGACTGTGGATGGATACTTCCTACCCACAGGTAGCATGGTTGGCTATGTCGCGTGCCCAATCTTGCGTACTCTGGGAAGCGGGGCGTGACAGATGATCCCATATCTATCGGTGTTTGACATCAAGGATGGTGTACGGGTGCTCAGTGGAGACTGGGTACACTGGACGGACTCGTCGAGAACTCCCAGATGGTATTATACCTTACGTCAGATGGCAGTTCTCCGGTGACACTGGTACAGAGTAGTCTGTTGACTCGAGATCGTCATAGAGTCTTGTGTGATTCCCACTGTGCTTTGATTTCCATCATACCATGTCCAAGAGGGCGTGCAAAAAGGTGGCTTTTGGGTACAGTCCCGAATCATATGGAGGCAACGAGCGATAGGAGGGGATTCGTCTCTCCCGGTATAGGGAGTTGATGTTGTGCTGTGTTCGATTGGCTATAATCGGAAATCCCTGGCCAGGGTTGCTGAGATTTACTGGTAAGTGTTATCAGTAGTTTCTCGAACTGTTATAGACCTCAAATCGACACGACTTATCGAGCTACTGGGGTCTGACGTTTACCACCCCTAGGCGAGATATGCAACATATCAGATGACGAGACCGGACTGTACGAGAGTGTTACTGTTTGGATTCACAGGAGAATGTACAGGCTTGCTTGTTGATCTTCTGAGCGCTCAATATCTGGGTAGCTGTTACGTTTAGCTGACCGCTTGCAGCTTGTGGGTGTTTGATATGATCATCACCTACTGCCGGCGTATTGACGATTCTTTAGAGTCCTACACAGAGGTTTCTTGGCTCAGGCAAAACGGAGTAG
This sequence comes from Agapanthus africanus, assembly GCA_030015575.1. Taxonomy (NCBI): domain Eukaryota; kingdom Viridiplantae; phylum Streptophyta; class Magnoliopsida; order Asparagales; family Amaryllidaceae; genus Agapanthus; species Agapanthus africanus. The sequence goes on from CM057340.1 coordinate 646,418,322, forward strand.
GGGCATGTATGTGATATGTGCGGGACCGAGGATAATGCGATATGAGATACCGTATTCTATTCTCGCTATATTTGATATCAGCCGGGTCATCGGATCAAGTGTTGATTCGATGAATCGGTACGGATGAATATTAGTCGGTTATATGCGATATAGCCGGATTGTCGGATCAAGTGTTGATTCGATAATTTAATGTATAATAATATATTTGATATATTAAATTGCATTAACTAATATTAGCTCACTAAAAGATTCTTTTTCTTACTCGGGTAATACATTGATATATATGCGATATATGTTAATTGTATTATTTTATTTTGTTACGATAAATATTATATATGTGATATATAATATTGTAACATGATATGATAACTAATGCAACATGATTAGTGGAGTTTAAACATGATTAGGGTTTGGATTAGGGTTAACACTTCTAGTAGATTCTAGAAGGTTTCTTTTTGTCATGATAAAGATATTTGTGTTGATTTGTATCTATGACTCACTCTTAACTCAACCCAAACCCTAGCCATTGGTTAATTCTCTACAATGGTTAAGTAAACCATGGTTGCATTATTTATCATATTAACCTTTTCATTATTCATCACAAAAGAAAATGGATCACTATTCTTCTTCTTCCTTGAGTTCTTCATGCAAAGCTTTCTTGCTTTGATATTTGTGATGAAAATATGTGAGAAAAAGATAAATAAAGAGAGCAAAAATCCTACTTCATCATCCTCATCTTTCCTTGTCCTTTAGATGAGAGTGTTCACTCAATTTAAGTGAGTGTTAGCTTGTGTTAATGAAACTTCAAGGTAGATCATCTTTGTATCGAAGATCGGAAGCAAGACTGCACCTTTCTCTTCGTGGAGCCTCTCGAGAGTCCGGAGCATGATGATCGCAGCGAAGGGACTTCAACACGGAGCTTATGAAGTGAAGGACCGGATCTACAAATGTTGTAATCCCTCTCACTTAGTGTTAAAGTGTTTAACATGTTAGTTTTCGCCTAATCTCTAGTTTAAAGATCCGTATTCGGGTTGTTCGGCACGGCTAAAATTTTAATCGGGCATGGTTGATGCCTCGTAGACCCTTGTGCGCGTGCCCAGCAACCCTACAAGATCTGCCTCCTAAGACTGTTCAACTTTATGAGCCGTGAGGGTCTCATAAAGAATTTTCTCCCTACAGGTCGAGAGGATCCCGTAAGTGTAATTTCTCCTTAAGAATCGTGAGGATTCCTAAGTGTGTTTTCTCTTGAAAGTCGTAAGGATCTCACAAGAGAGTTTTCTCCCTTACGAGTCATGAGGACCCGTAAGTGATGGGTGAGGTTACCATTATCTGCATTTCACGGAGTCAGGAGTTGCTCTGGATGCTTTCCACGGGGTCATAGCCGTGTTCTGTGAGGACCAGGCTCCGCTCTGGACGTTTTCCACGGGGTCAGGATTGACATAGGCCGCGTTCCATGTAACCAAGAATTTTGCTCTGGATGCTTCCCATGGGGTCATAGCCGTGTTCTGCGAGGACCAGGCTCCGCTCTGGATACTTCTTACGGGGTCATAGCCGTGTTCTGCGAGGACCAGGATCCGCTCTGGACGTTTCCCACGAGGTCATGATTGACATAAGCCGCGTTCCACGTGACCAGGAATTTTGCTCTGGATGCTTCCCACGGAGTCATAGCCGTGTTCTGCGAGGACCAGGCTCCGTTCTGGACGTTTCCCACGGGGTCAGGATTGACATAAGCCGCGTTCCACGTGACCAGGAATTTTGCTCTGGATGCTTCCCACGGGGTCATAGCCGTGTTCTGCGAGGACCAGGCTCCGCTCTGGATACTTCCCACGGGGTCATTGCCGTGTTCTGCGAGGACCAGGATCCGCTCTGGACATTTTCCACGGGGTCAGGATTGACATAAGCCGCGTTCCACGTAACCAGGAATTTGCTCTGGATGCTTCCCACGGGGTCATAGCCATGTTCTGCGAGGACCAGGCTCCACTCTTGATGCTTCCCACGGGGTTATTGCCGTGTTCTGCGAGGACCAGGATCTGCTCTGGACGTTTCCCACTGGGTCAGGATTGACATAAGCCGCGTTCCATATAACCAGGAAAGGTTGACTCTCGGTTGTTTGTACATCGTTGAGTCATGGAACTGGGAATTTTGCCACAGCTCCGATTTGTTGATGTTGCGTCTGTTGTAATGAGATAAATGTTGAGATGATTTCCACGCTGTTTGAGAACCGTCGAGATTTGGAACATGGACTTTGCCATGGTTCCGTTTTGCTGACGTCGTACATTCCTGCAAAGATACTAATTTCTCTGCGGGTTGACGCGAATTGAGATGCTCTCGTTAAGGACGCTGATCTCCCTGAGGTTGAGACGAATCGAGGAGTTCTCGCAAGAATGTCCTAATGTTACAGTTAACCTTTGCTCTTTACGACAGAGGTCCGTTAGTGTCTGTGGTACTAGGGTTTTTCCCGTCGTACCGTCGCGTTGGCTGATGTATCCATCGACAGGCAATCTTGTTGTTCGAGTAGCCTTGCGATTGTTGTGTTTCTGATCCCTTCGGGGGCTGGACAAGACGTCTTTAAGCAATCTTCCTAGGCAGTTTGACCGTCGGAAGGGCAAGCGTTAGGAATTTTGTCATGCCGCTTTTTACTTGAGGTTAGGCTCAGTTTGGGGAGCCCCGATAAGTCATAACCACTCCGCGCTGGTGTGGGATGATCTCCGATAGTCTTTCAGGTTTTATATGAATTGCCGTTAAGACCCTGAAGCTAGGAATTTGGCCTTTGCTTCGTTTGCTGGCATTGCGTCTGCTGTATCGAGACGAATGTCACAGTTGTCTCTAGGTTGTTGATGAACCGTCGAGATTTGGAATTAGGGATTTTTCCATGGCTCTGTTGTTTGATTGTCGCGTCTGAGTCCTGCCGGAGGAAGAGCGCTGTGGTGACATCTCGTCTGCTGTATCGAAACGAACGTCGAGGTGGTGACCATTCTATATGGGATGATCCCCGGTAATCTTTCAGGTTTTATATGAGTTACCGTCAAGACCTTGAAGTTAGGAATTTAGCCTTCGCTTCGTTTGCTTTGGCATGTCCAAATCTTGTTGGAGGAAGGACGCTGTAGTGACATTTTGTCTGCTATATCGAGACGAACGTCGAGATGGTGACCACGCCATATAGGATGATCTCCGGTAGCCTTTCAGGTTTTATATGAGTTACCGTCAAGACCCTGAAGCTAGGAATTTGTCCTTCGCTTCGTTTGCTGGCATTGCGTCTGCTGTATCGAGACGAACGTCGAGGTTGTCTCTAGGTTGCGTGTGAACCGTCGAGATTTGGAACATGGACTTTGCCATGGCTCCGTTTCTGATGTCGCATCTATATCTTGTTGGAGAAAGAACGCTGGGGTGACATCACGTCTACTGTATCGAGACGGGCGTCGAGGTGTTCTCTAGGTTGTTGGTGAACCGTCGAGATTTGGAACTAAGGACTTTACCATGGCTCCATTGTTTTGACCCTGGGGTGACTTTGCGTCTACTGTAACAAGATGGATGCTGAGGTGGAGCTGGGATTTTGCCATCACTCCGCTTTGTTTCGATCGTGAGGTCTTTCATTGACGTTGCATCTGCATCCTGCTGGACTACGAAGGAACGCCATTTTTGATGTTGTGTCTGCTTTAACGAGACGAATGCTGAGACGATCTCCAGGCTGTCTGAGAACCATTGAGATTTGGCTTCTTCTTCTGATGGAGCCTGGAGGGGAAGGTGTGATTCCTTCTTTGTTTGTGCCCCTGAATTGTATACATGGATTGATGTGATATCACCTGTAGGGCAAAAGTTTCATTTTTTTTCTTTCCGCAATGCTCTATCATTTCAGCTTTTATATCGCGAAGGTCGCGATTACCCAATCATTTCGGCTATTTTTCGCGGTGCCCAATCATTTCGGCTATTTGTTTTATTTTTACTCGCTGCTTTTTATTGCGAGTTGCCCAATCATTTCGGCTATTTGTTTTATTTTTACTCGCTGCTTTTTATTGCGAGTTGCCCAATCATTTCGGCTATTTTGCATGCATACATTTTTATGCTGATTTCGTTGCAAGCTGCTCCATCATTTCGGCTATTTCGTATGCATATGTGGCTTGCTGGCTTTTCGCTGCAAGCTTGGAATTAGACACCGATTTCGGCATCAGCACCGCTACAACTGGGATATTGCCAGGAGCGAATCATCATTTGCTTCTGCCGATGTCGAACAATGGTGGCTTAGCGAACATGGTTAGAATCCTGTCGACCAAGGCTTTTGACTTCATGAGCTGTAAGGGTCTCATAAAGGTATTTCTCCCTGCGAGTCGTGAGGATCTCGTAGGTGCGTTTTCTCCTTAGGGATCGTGAGGATTCCTAAGTGTATGGTCTCTTATATGTCGTAAGGATCTTACAAGAATATTTTCTCCTTCTAAGTCGAGAGGACTTACAAGGGTTGTTCACCGTATAGACATATCTCTAGTCACAGATGAGACTTTGTTAGGGGAATATTTATTCTCGCCCATGGATTGTATACAAGGGTCAGTATTGAGCCACTTGTAGGGCAGTATTGGAGGTTGTAGTGGCCGCTTAAGATCAGGTTCAAATCCCTGTAGCTTAAGACTTTCGAATCTTATGAGCCGTGAGGGTCTTATAAGAGGGTTCTCCTTACGAGTCGTGAGGATCTCGCAAGTGTAATTTCTCCTTAGGAATCGAGGGGATCCCTAAGTGTGTTGGTCCCTTGTGAGTCGTAAGGATCTCACGCAGGTGGTTTCACCTTACAAGGTCGAGAGGACCTTACAAGTGTCTTGTAACGAGGTTGCGCCCTTTCGGGTTTTCATAAAAGCTCGCCGGTAGCCCTGCTGTTTTTACTCACGGAGCCCTTTCGGGTTTTCATCCGTGCCCATTTTGCTTATGGACATACCGTTTTCTTTTTCTTTTTCTTTTAATTCTTTTATTCCTTTTTTTCTAACCTTGGGATGCTGCAATCCACAGTAGTTTATCGACGTCTTGGTCAACAGCTAGTTTTAGGACATAGTGGTTCATTGTTAGTTTAAGGACATTTCGGTCCGTCGCCAGTTTTAGGACATAGTGGTCCATTGTTAGTTTAAGGACGTTTCGGTTAGCAGTTGCCGTATTTGAGGCAAATTTCTAGTTTACGGACTTTTCGGTCCATGGGGCTTTTTCTATGAATGAGCACGATGCCCCCGGCATGTCCACCCTTTTAGGGGCATGAGGTTGTGGTGGGTTCACCTTCCAGTTTTCGGATAATGCGAACTTGCCTTGTTGGTATTGGTCCTCAATCCAGCCTTTGAAGACGAAGCAATCTTCGATTGGATGGCTTACTGCTTGGTGGTAAGGATAGTGTTTCTCCCAATCAGAGCAAAGCTCTGTTTTGAATTTCAAAATTCAAAAATTGAAGCAACGCTTCAGATTCTGCGCGCTACGCGCCGCGCGCCACGTGTCAAAAGCAGACACGTCAGTGCCAGGTGCGCTGCGCCCTAGGCAGCGCACCTAATCAGAGCAAAGCTCTGTTTTAAAATTCAAAATTTAAATTGAAGCAATGCTTCAGATTCTGCGCGCTGCACGCCACGTGTCAAAAGCAGACACGCCAGCGCCAGGAGCACTCCGCTCTAGGCAGCGCACCCCCAATCAGAGCAAAGCTTTGCTCCAAAATTCAGAATTTAAAAGTTGAAGCAACGTTTCAGATCCAACGCTCTGTGCTGAGCGCCACCTGTCAAACACAGGTGCGCTAGTGCAGTTGCGCTGCGCTCTGCGCTGCATGCCACGTGTCAAACACGGGCACGCTAGCGCAATTGCGCTGCGCTCTACGCTGCGCACCACGTGTCGAATGTAAGTGCGCCAGCGCATGATGCGCCAGCGCATGATGCGCCAGCGTTGGAATTAAAAATTCCCCACCGTCAGATCCAAAGATCTATTAATAATAAATTATTAATTAATCAGAACTAAAATTCTGTTATGGAAAGATCTTTCCAATCTTGTTAAAAACAAGAAGATTATCTTCTGTAAAACAAAAGTCCTAAGATCAAAGATCCAACGGTGGAAAATATTCCCAAATCAATCAGAGAAAAATCTCTTAAAACTGATTTAACAAATCATTTGGCCCTCTATAAAGGACCATAGAATTCAAGTCTGATATAGAGAAAACCCTCTGCAAATTTTGAGAAAACTCAAAGAAAAAGAAAGGCAGGCCTTTAGCAAAAGAAGATTTTTCTTCATCTTAAAGGTAAAGAACCATGTTCTTGAATAACAGAGATGAATCCATCTCATAAAAAAGAAGAAATATCTTTTAAAAAGATCTTAGATCTATAAAATGACCAAGGTCTTTTGATTTAAAAGAAAAGATCAAAAAGATCTAATCATAAAAAGACTAAAGAAGTATTTTACTTCATTCACAGATCTTTTGATCTATAAAGGCAGAGCCTTTTATAAAAAACAAGAACTTTTGTTCTTTGATCTTGAGGCAAAACCTCCTTTGAAGAACATAAATCTGTTCTTTGATCTTAAAAATCGATCAGAAGCGCTTTGCGCTATTAAAAAGTGCCTTGCACTCATGAACTGCGCCCTTGCGCTCCTTGGACAGGCGCTCAGCGCCAAAACCTGCCACGTGTCAACTAGAGAAACAATCTGCGCTTTGCGCTTCTAAAAACATAGCACTGCGCTCATGGGCTGGCGCTCAGCGCCAAGCGCACCACGTATCACTCACTGGTGCGCCAACAGACTAGCGCAACGTGCTAATACACTAAAAGCGCAATGCGCCAATAACTAGCGCTTAGCGCTAAGCACGACACGTGTCCTCATCGTGTGCGCTATCCAACAGAAGCACAATGCACTCTTTCCTTGGTGTAAGGCGCCTGACGCGCCACGTAGCGCACTGTCAGAACATATTTTGTTCTGATAAATGCTATGCATTATTAAAAGGGCCGAGCCCAAATAAAGGCTCAATAGCCAGAATAATAAAATGTTCAACTCATATCAACTGAGCCCATATGCTCATAAACCTTTAAACAGACTTTAGTCCCAAATTGGACTATAGATCTCCCAACCAACATTGGTTCAAGGGTACATCTCTGAACTCCTCTGATATTTATCGTTGTAATCCTTCAACGTCTTCAGAGAGGCGACGGGTCCCGAAAGCCATACATTCCACGGACTATTGGACCACCATATCCTTAAACTGGTAATTGACCGCAACGTCTTTAAACTAACAATAGAGTCTAAATGCTCTTTTGTTGGATCTAAATGATCCTGTTAAGTTGATCTTAGTCTAGAAATTAGACTAACGTATCCTTAACAAACGTTAAACTTGATCTTAGTCTCAAATGAGGCTAACGTATGCTTAAACCAAACCTCCAAACCCAAATCTAAGAAGATACGGATTTGGACTAATCCACGTCCTACGGGCGACAACACAAATTAGTCTCCGTGTACAATCCACGGGCAACCACAAGCAAAACAAACACCCACGACACGAAATGACCATCTGGAGAAGGAGAAAGTGGTTACCGCGATGCGGTAGCGTAATTAACTGCAGGGGATTGCGCCTGCAGGGAAGAGCGTCCCCACAATCAAAAACCCTTCAGACGAGGGGGAATCTGACAAAGTCTGCTACATCGGCCGCATCCGTTTAAACCTTTGATACATGGTGCCATAAATCAACTTGGCATCTTCGGAGAGGTGGACAGATAGCACCAATTAGTATCTGCTCCGAATTTCAGGCCAGACGTTTATCGTATCTCCGTGATTCGGAAGGGAACAGATTCTGGCACGCCCGTTGGGACCTCTTCCTCTTTCCACTCCACACTTCATGTGTCGTGTTCGCGAACGAATCGCGGTTTGCTATGGTTGCCTGTGGATTCGAGATACTTAGATTTTGCGTCTTGCTCCGTGCAGAAAACAGAAGATCAATGGCTTCAAACTGCACTAACTGCAACTGCAACTCTCGCTCCATCCCGTCCGGAGGAGTGACTTACGGGCCTCAAGCGGCCTCCATCTTCGCTATGCCGGTGGAACAAGTGACTCAGGCCACCACTGGGCTATTCTTCGGGACTATTCTCCCACCGATGAGCTTCAACGCCCCACTACCATTGCAAGAAGCCCCGAAGAAGTCGGTCTTTGATCGGCTCACCAATACTGCGGCCCTTCTCAATGGGTCGTCCAAATCCAATGCCTCAGTTTTCAATAGACTGGGCCAAAACTCCAACGGGCCTATGAACAAGCCTGCAATACCTGAAGCAGCCATCCCATAGCGGATAGCCATCCCGGCTCAAGCAGACGAAATCATCGGAAAGGCTTCTCCTGCCAAGAAGTCAGTTTTCACATGGCTGGCCACTCCGGCTCCCGCTCCAGGAAAAGTCACCTCTGCCCAGAGGTTTGTATTCGATAGACTGGACATTACTTCTCGGCGAACGTCAGTCTTCAAGAGGCTGGTACCAGCAGCGCCTGACCAGAGCAGGGGGCATGACAAAGCCATCCCCATAGCTGAACCAACACCATCTACGCGACATGCTCGCCGTCGTCACTGGCGCCGAGTACGGAAGGCTGGGGGCAGCTCTTCGTCTGGATTTACTCCACCGGCTCTAACGGTGGAGATCGATGCTGCTGTTCCAACCGAGAACAGTTTTGAGCTGCTGAATAAGGTGCGCAGGAGCTCTCTTACCGCCGTGCTGAAGAGATCTCCTCCACCGGTGGAGACGATCACAGAAATGAAGCCAAAGCAGTCCCCTCAATGGCCGTCTTCCAAAGTTTACAAAATCTGGCCGCAAGTCCAAGAGTCGGTGGTCGATCAAGAATATCCTCGCCGACAAAAGAAGCTGAAGGTTCAGCAGGAAGAGAATCGTCCTAACAAGCCATAAAGGACGACGACTGCCTGGGTGCCCGCTACGACGGCCCCCTCAACATCAACTGCTCAAAGGAGAAGGAGGCCAAGGAAAGCCCTTATGAATACGGAAGAACGTAAAGACGCTGAGACCAAACACCCCAAGTCTGGGGGTATAACGGTCTATACTGTTTACATGGTGTCCGGGAAAGAGGATAGCCGCGCTTCGACGGGCCCCCGACCGCTCAACCGATCAATAATAAAGGCTCAGGAACAGCAACAGCAGAACCTTCAAGAGATGCTGACTACAATGGCCGCACTTACCGGGCCAAAAGAAAGCCCGGAGGCATCATCAGAACAGCGTCACGAACAAGAAATTGACGCTGACTTCCTACGCAGAGTCCTCGAAAAGAAGGACAGAGAAGCGGCAGAACAAGCTGCCAATATAAAACAAATGGCGCTTCTCTTTCAAGACATGGTAGGGATTATGTTACAGCCGGATCCTCCAGCTAAAGACCCTCCGATCATTATTGAAGACGATAGAGGGGAGACATCTAATCCTCCTCCGGCTCTTTCAGCAGCCAAAGAGGAAACTATTTCCAAGGCCGCACTGGATGACTATATAGCTCAGCAAATACGAGCTCACCAGACGAATGAAGCAGCCGGCCAAATTGTTAAAACTGGACGACCGTATCCAGGCTGGTATGATCAGATAAAGTACCCGCCGGGTTACACGATCCCCAAGTTCCATGTGTACAAGGGGACAGGCAATCCCCATCAACATATCTGTTCCCCTCTGAAAGACGGCGTAAGACGGACTGTCTTGCATGAGATTCGGGGCAGATGCTAATTGGTTTTATCCATCGACCTCTCCAAAGATTCCAAGTTGATTTATGGCACCATGTATCGGAGGTTTAGACGGATGCGGCTGATGTAGCAGACTTCGTCAGATTCCCCCTCGCTTGAGGGGTTTTTGATTGTGGGGACGCTCTTCCCTGCAGGCGCAAGCCCCTGCAGTTAATTACGCTACCGCATCTGTAACACCCGAGCCCAATACTACTATTTTCTGTTACTGGGTGAGCGTTAGATATTACTCATTTCATTTAGCTTGCCTGTTTGACACTTACCGTGAAATTTTATCTGGAAAGGTCATTTCTGCATATAACAAATTTTAGCACCTAAAATAAAATTAAAAATATCTATCTTGGCCTACTCGACACCCCTAGCCGCGTGGTAGCGTCCGTGTATCGAGTTCTCGTCCCGTTCGGAGAAACGGGCGAGTTTGGACGGCTACGCGCGCGTACAGGTGTCCGACTTGGGGGTATGCTTTTTATTCATAAAACACCTCATTTTAAAATTTGGAACCCGTTTAAAATCCTATTATTTAAATTTCAAATTTTTGGACCCAACCCGGGCGCAATTTGGAAATGTTTCATTTAGCGCCAAAATCCCAAATTAATATAATAATTAAACCATATAATATTTCGTTTATAATATTATTACTGTTAGTTTAAGATTCTTAAATCTTTAATTTATATTTTTTTAACCACTTATTATCTTCCCTGGCCAATCGCAATGCCTATATTTCCCGTGGGCCCCTCCATTATCTTCCTCTCTCTTTCTCTGTCTCTCTCTCTCTCCCCTATATATATAAATTTCCCCCCTTCACTTTTCCTTCACGAGACTGTAACCCATCGCGAGAACCCAGCGCACCTTAAACCCTGGCCGCCTTCACCGTCGCCCCCGCAGCCTCGACGCCGGCGCCAACGCCACCGTCGCCCTCGCCTCCGCCTCCTCGCCTCAACCGACCCTTTGTTCCTCCCCCGTGCACCCTGTGCAGCCGCGATCACTGCAGTTCCCTGCAGCAACCTCCTCGCCGGCGGCCCTCGTCGTCGCCTTCCGTTCCGCCGACCAACACCTCGCCGTGGTTACCTCAACACATTCTCCTTCTCCCGGTGCACCCCCTTGACCAGAACAGCGACCCCGGCTACCCCCCGCGACTTCCTTGTGCTACCTGAAATGTCGCCGGCGACCCCCTGCGCCGCCCCTGGCCGTCGCCGACGAGCCCCAACCACCTCTAAACACCTTGTAAGTGTCCCTCCACCTTTCCTTTCCTTTTCTCTTTTTCCAGAACTGAAAACAGTCGCTGGAAGTTTTGCAGATCGCCGGAGACGTCGTCCTCGTCGCCGTCGATCTCACCATCGTCGCAAATACCCTCTGGACCAGTGAGTATTTCCCTCATCATCTTCTTCTCTGGTCTTTTCCTTCTTTCCAAAGTCTATACTCGCTTGAAACCCTATTTACTGTTTTGTGCTCCCCGGAATCCGGCCGTGCCGGTGACGTGTCCCGATGATCCAGCAGAGTGCTCTGACCCGTGAGGTCCCTTGGTTCGTTGTTTGGGTTCAATCCGTGAACCGTGCGTCCGTCGCGAGTTTCCCCGCCGACGTTACGTTCCTTTTCTTCCCGGTTCGCGACCCGTCGAGGCAAGTACCCCTTGCTACATGCTATACAATATTTACATATTCATTAATGACACCCTAAACCTGCTATTTAACTTTAGTATTATAATTTCCCATTTTATGTCAATATTGTTATATATCATTTTATCTCTAAACTTGGAACTTTACAGTTTGCCAATTTAAACCTAATAACCAAGTTTACCTGTTTAATCACATTTTACTGTTTAATAGATGGTAGCACTTACCCATGTAGTTCTATTACATTCGGACATTCGTATTCAAAGGCTTGATATAACTGTATTGCACCGATACATAAATCATTGCACCGCTAAGGGTGCTTAAACCTGTTAACATGACTAAACGGCTACATTGTATTACTGCACTCTTGTGATTGAATGAAACTGCTTATTATTTAATTCATTGCTTATTTCATGTTGTTAAATACCCTGTTCGATTATATATCTGTTTGTGAGCACACCCACGATATTGTTACATCTGGACTTGACATTGTCACACATGGTATATATTGATACACCTGACATGGTACCGTATGCTGTTGACTTGACTCGATGTACCATGACCCGACCTGTTACCTGATCTTGTGTCTAATGCCAACAAACCTGTCCTGTAGTCCTCATGGACCGTTCCTGTTGTCTATCCAGACAAACCTGCTTTTACCTGATCCTGTGTTGGCATTAGTTCTTGATTACTGAATACCTGACTTGACGTATACATATAACTTGGGGGTATGGGGAAATCAAAGGTGAAACCTGACTTGTAACTCGACAGTTCACTACCTGTCCTGAGTGTACACATTCCTGTTTTGTGCCTAGCGGCATGTCTCGGTTTCGGCCGAGAATATTGTGGCTGTGGTCCCGGGTATGTACGGGATACTATCGAGTGTACACATTACTGTTTTGTGCCTAACGGCATGTCTCGGCTGCAGCCGAGAATATTGTGGCCGTGGTCCCGGGTATGTACGGGATACTATTGAGTTACATCGACTATTCATCAATTGATTTCAAAGACTTTAGACTAGAAAACCTGATAGAACAGTTTAGCTACCCACTGCACACTACCCTGTACTGCTTGTTCCACATCATTGCTTACTCATGCTTATTTTGCATTGCCTGTTACATGTTTATATTATATTACTTGTTGACATGACGCGCTGACGTCTGGGTTTTGCATGGCCCAGATTCTATACCACTGTCGCAGTCCGAGCAGGAGTACTTCAGCCAGCAGGCTGAGTTGTGAGTCCAGTAGTGGTTAGTTTTATTTCCTGCATTTATTTCCAGATGTGAGTCCGCATTATGGGTCATACTTTTCAATTATTGTATTGGATCATTTGCTTCCGCATTTATTTATCATTGACTCTTGTTATTCTGGATTGTGGACATGTTTTTAGATAGTTTTATCTTGTTCTTGATATCTCTACAGCCGTAATGTGACTGTGGATGGATACTTCCTACCCACAGGTAGCATGGTTGGCTATGTCACGTGCCCAATCTTGCGTACTCTGGGAAGCGGGGTGTGACATGGTTCTTTTGGTATCAGAGACATAGGATAGTAGGGTTAATTCTTTTGTAGTTGGGTGTTGTACCCAATACATGAATCAGAATACCCATGTTTAGGAAACATGTCCTGCCACCTTACCGTTTACCATTCTTGAATCACATTCTTCCCGATTATATCTTTTACGATGTGCAAACTTCCTTTGCATATCGACTAGAAACCTGATTCCTTGTTATCTCTAGGACTTAGGCGACTTGGGTAGAGTTATGTAATTGTGGCTATGATACCACGGCATAGTTACAATGCGGCACTCTATTTAAGTATCTTGGAGTTCTAGCCTTGATCTATATTCAGAATCTATCATCATGCTAATGTTGGGTGTTTTGAGTTCAGGAATATGGCCGGTAAGAATTTGAAGACGTACCAGAGGCGTGTGGACGAAGCCGCCATGCTTGGAGTGATAAGAGGAATGCTGGAGAATCAAAGAAACAGACCGAGCTGATCCAGCAGCAAGCGGACTCGTTTCGGGAAGGTTTGCAGATCGTTCTGCAGTCTGTGAACAATGTTGGAGCTAGACCAGTTGACCGAGTAGGGACCGTAGCAGATTTCAGGCGGTTGGGTCCGTCTACATTTACTGGTTTAAAGGAGCCGTTGCCAGTGGAGCAATGGCTAGTTGACACAGAGAACTTGCTTTTTGCGGCACAGATTCTAGATGACAAAAAAGTTGTTGTGGTACGCATTCAGCTAGTGGACTACGCCCGAGAATGGTCGCTTGTTGAGGAGACCCGCTTGCCCAAGCCGATCAAGTGGGTGGATTTTTCTAAGAGTTTCCTGGAGAAGTTCTTTCCGCGGACTGCACGGGAGGAAATGGGAGAGAAGTTTATCGGACTAAAGCAGAAAGGAGCACCCGTAGATGTGCATGTAGCAGAATGGACGAGACTCAGTAGTTTCGCTGGACCTTTAGTTGCCAACGATGCAGACAGGGCACGGAGGTTCATGCGCAGCCTGGACGTCAACATCCAGAGCCAGATTGTCTCCCTGGGTTTGACCACTTTCTCATAAGTACTTGCGGCAGCCGAGAGCAGCAGAGTTTATCTGGGATGAAGGGGAGTTTTTCTGTCGGGCCAGTCGAGTTTAGGGCTAGGCCGATAAATAATATTCTTGCATCAATGGAAGTGATGAAAGTGAAGAGCCGGCTGTTGTTCGTGATTTTATGGACGTGTTTGAAGATATATCGGGTTTACCGCCAAAGCGAGACGTGGAGTTCGCAATTGATCTTATTCCTGGTGCAGCGCCAGTATCTAAAGCGTATTATCCAATGACGCCAGTAGAGTTGGAAGAAGTAAAGAAACAGGTTGCTGAATTGCTTGAGAAAAGTTGGATTCGAAGCAGTAACCCGCCTTGGGGAGCTCCAGTTCTTCTAGTAAAGAAGAAGGATGGCACAAGAAGGATGTGCATCGACTATCGAGAATTAAACCGGGTGACTATTAAGAACAAGTACCCGATCTCTCGCATTGGAGAACTTTTTGAGCAGCTTAGTGGCGCGAGGGTATTCTCGAAGCTGGATTTGCGATCCGGATATCATCAGGTTCGAGTAAAAGCAGAAGATATTTGCAAGACGGCGTTTCGAACTCGGTACGGACATTACGAATACTTAGTGATGCCCTTCGGAGAAACGAATGCGCCGGCAGTATTCATGGACTTGATGAACCGAATCTTTTCACCGTTCTTGGACCAGTTTATCGTGGTCTTCATTGACGGTATTCTGGTTTACTCGAAGAGTTTTGAGGAGCATGCTGAGCATTTGAAGATCGCACTGCAGACGTTGAGACAGGAGAAATTGTATGCGAAGATGAGTAAGTGCGAATTTTGGCTGGAGGAAGTGAAGTTTCTGGGGCATGTTGTGTCGGGTGATGGAATCGCCGTCGATCCCGAAAAGATTGCAGCAGTTTGTTATTGGCCGATTCCAAAGAATGTTGCTGAGATAAGAAGTTTCCTTGGTTTAGCCGGATACTACAGGAGATTTGTGGAGAACTTTGCCCATCTGGCAGAGCCGTTGACCAAGCTTACGCGCAAGGAGGTACCTTTTGTATGGACGGATAAGTGTGCGTTAGCTTTCAAGACGTTAAAGCAGAAATTGATAACCGCCCCTATTCTGATCGTGCCAGACAATTCCGGAGGATTGGTGATTCACAGCGACGCATCGGGGAAAGGACTGGGATGTGTTTTGATGCAGCTCGGTAAGGTTGTAGCATACGCATCGAGACAGTTGAAGACCCATGAGAAGAATTATCCAACTCATGACTTGGAGCTTGCGGCTGTGATCTTCGCTTTGAAGATTTGGAGACACTACCTTTTGGGCGAGAGAGTCGAAGTTTTTACAGATCACAAGAGTTTGAAGTATGTGTTCACTCAGAAGGAGTTGAATATGAGGCAGCGTAGATGGTTGGAGCTGATGGCTGAATATGATCTTGATCTTAAGTACCATCCGGGGAAGGTTAACGTTGTGCCGGATGTGCTTAGTCGGTTACCAGCAATTCAGGTGTTAACTATGCAGAAGGAGATCGTTGCAGATTTTCGAAGATTTGACTTGGAGGTTGTGCTACCGCGTTCTACGGGACAGTTGATGCAGCTGCAAGTACATTCGTCATTAATCGAGAATATTAAAGCAGCACAATCGCAGGATCCTAGACTGCAAAAGTTTCTAGAACAGGTTGACGCCGGACTACAGACATATTTACTGATCTACGAAGATGGTTCGTTGAGGTACGGTAGCCGTTTGTGTGTGCCAAAAGGAGATATTCGTGAAGAACTTATGAAGGAGGCACACAGTTCAGCTTATTTTGTACATCCAAGAGGCACAAAGATGTACCGAGATATTCGACAGCATTTCTGGTGGGAAGGCATGAAACGGGAGATTGCTCGCTTCGTGGCTAAGTGCTTGGTGTGTCAGCAAGTCAAGGCTGAACACTAAAGGGTTGCTGGTTTATTGCAACCACTTCCGATTCCTCAGTGGAAGTGGGAACATATAACCATGAATTTCGTGACGGTTTTACCGCGGAGTCTAAAGGGCAACAATGCAGTATGGATGATTGTTGATCGATTGACCAAGGCAGCTCACTTTATTCCTTTCCGGGTTGGTCAATCAACGGGGACTTTGGCAGAGCGGTACATGCAGGAGATTGTAAGATTACATGGTGTACCGGTGAGTATCGTGTCCGATCGAGACACTCAGTTCTTATCACACTTCTGGAGGAGTTTACAGGAAAGTTTGGGGACTCGATTGAAGTTTAGTACAGCTTATCATCCTCAAACTGATGGTCAGTTGGAAAGAACGATCCAAACTCTTGAAGACATGTTGAGAGCATGCATGTTAGACTTCAAGGGTTCGTGGGAGGATCATCTACACTTGGTGAAGTTTTCTTACAACAACAGTTTTCAGGCAACTATCCAGATGGCTCCGTTTGAAGCTTTGTATGGTCGTAAGTGCCGTTCACCTGTATGTTGGGATGATGTCGGTGAACGAAGATTGTTGGGACCAGATTTGGTGGTGCAGACAGTTGAGAAGGTTAACACAATCAGGAATCATACGAAGGCAGCTCAAGACAAACAGAAGAGTTGGGCTGACACGTCAAGAAGACCTCTAGAGTTCGCCGTGGGTGATTTGGTGTTCTTGAAGATATCACCGACTAGAGGGGTGATTCGTTTTGGGAGTCGAGGAAAGCTTAGTCCTCGATTCGTTGGACCCTTTGAGATCTTGGAGCGTGTTGGAGAGGTAGCGTACCGTTTGGCGTTACCGCAGTTCTTGGCAGGTGTGCACGATGTGTTTCACGTATCTCAACTACGAAAGTATGTTCGAGATGAAACACACGTCTTGGATCATTCGGAGTTAACAGTACGGGAAGATCTGACTTTTGAGGAGCGACCGGTTGAAATCGTGGATCGAAGGGAAAAGGTTCTTAAGAACAAGGTTATCCCCCTTGTGCTTGTCTCTTGGGGTAATCGATCGCATGGAGAGTCCACTTGGGAGCGAGAAGATGAGATCCGGCAGAAATTTCCTCACCTTTTCCTGTAGTTGTCTATCTTTGTATTTTTGGAATTTCGAGGACGAAATCCTTTTGTAGTTGGGTATAATGTAACACCCATGCCCAATACTACTATTTTCTGTTACTGGGTGAGCGTTAGATATTACTCATTTCATTTGGCTTGCCTGTTTGACACTTACCGTGAAATTTTATCTGGAAAGGTCATTTCTGCATATAACAAATTTTAGCACCTAAAATAAAATTAAAAATATCTATCTTGGCCTACTCGACACCCCTAGCCGCGTGGTAGCGTCCGTGTATCGAGTTCTCGTCCCGTTCGGAGAAACGGGCAAGTTTGGACGGCTACGCGCGCGTACAGGTGTCCGACTTGGGGGTATGCTTTTTAATCATAAAACACCTCATTTTAAAATTTGGAACCCGCTTAAAATCCTATTATTTAAATTTCAAATTTTTGGACCCAACCCGGGCGCAATTTGGAAATATTTCATTTAGCGCCAAAATCCCAAATTAATATAATAATTAAACCATATAATATTTCGTTTATAATATTATTACTGTTAGTTTAAGATTCTTAAATCTTTAATTTATATTTTTTTAACCACTTATTATCTTCCCTGGCCAATCGCAATGCCTATATTTCCCGTGGGCCCCTCCATTATCTTCCTCTCTCTTTCTCTGTCTCTCTCTCTCTCCCCTATATATATAAATTTCCCCCCTTCACTTTTCCTTCACGAGACTGTAACCCATCGCGAGAACCCAGCGCACCTTAAACCCTAGCTGCCTTCACCGTCGCCGCCGCAGCCCCGACGCCGGCGCCAACGCCACCGTCGCCCTCGCCTCCGCCTCCTCGTCTCAACCGACCCTTGGTTCCTCCCCCGTGCACTCTGTGCAGCCGCGATCGCTGCAGTTCCCTACAGCAACCTCCTCGCCGGCGGCCCTTGTCGTCGCCTTCCGTTCCACCGACCAACACCTCGCCGTGGTTACCTCAACACCTTCTCCTTCTCCCGGTGCACCCCCCTGACCAGAACAGCGACCCCGGCTACCCCCCGCGACTTCCCTGTGCTGCCTGAAATGTCGCCGGCGACC
This sequence comes from Agapanthus africanus, assembly GCA_030015575.1. Lineage (NCBI taxonomy): Eukaryota > Viridiplantae > Streptophyta > Magnoliopsida > Asparagales > Amaryllidaceae > Agapanthus > Agapanthus africanus. The sequence continues at coordinate 646,436,264 of CM057340.1, forward strand.
TCCTGCGCCGCCCCTGGCCGTCGCCGACGAGCCCCAACCACCTCTAAACACCTTGTAAGTGTCCCTCCACCTTTCCTTTCCTTTTCTCTTTTTCCAGAACTGAAAACAGTCGCTGGAAGTTTTGCAGATCGCCGGAGACGCTGTCCTCGCCGCCGTCGATCTCGCCATCGTCGCAAATACCCTCTGGACCAGTGAGTATTTCCCCCATCATCTTCTTCTCTGGTCTTTTCCTTCTTTCCAAAGTCTATACCCGCTTGAAACCCTATTTACTGTTTTGTTCTCGCCGAAATCCGGCCGTGCCGGTGACGTGTCCCGACGATCCAGCAGAGTGCTCTGACCCGTGAGGTCCCTTAGTTCGTTGTTTGGGTTCAATCCGTGAACCGTGCGTCCGTCGCGAGTTTCCCCGCCGACGTTACGTTCCGTTTTTTCCCGGTTCGCGACCCGTCGAGGCAAGTACCCCTTGCTACATGCTATACAATATTTACATATTCATTAATGACACCCTAAACCTGCTATTTAACTTTAGTATTATAATTTCCCATTTTATGTCAATATTGTTATATATCATTTTATCTCTAAACTTGGAACTTTACAGTTTGCTAATTTAAACCTAATAACCAAGTTTACCTGTTTAATCACATTTTACTGTTTAATAGATGGTAGCACTTACCCATGTAGTTCTATTACATTCGGACATTCGTATTCAAAGGCTTGATATAACTGTATTGCACCGATACATAAATCATTGCACCGCTAAGGGTGCTTAAACCTGTTAACATGACTAAACGGCTACATTGTATTACTGCACTCTTGTGATTGAATGAAACTGCTTATTATTTAATTCATTGCTTATTTCATGTTGTTAAATACCCTGTTCGATTATATATCTGTTTGTGAGCACACCCACGATATTGTTACATCTGGACTTGACATTGTCACACATGGTATATATTGATACACCTGACATGGTACCGTATGCTGTTGACTTGACCCGATGTACCATGACCCGACCTGTTACCTGATCTTGTGTCTAATGCCAACAAACCTGTCCTGTAGTCCTCATGGACCGTTCCTGTTGTCTATCCAGACAAACCTGCTTTTACCTGATCCTGTGTTGGCATTAGTTCTTGATTACTGAATACCTGACTTGACGTACACATATAACTTGGGGGTATGGGGAAATCAAAGGTGAAACCTGACTTGTAACTCGACAGTTCACTACCTGTCCTGAGTGTACACATTCCTGTTTTGTGCCTAGCGGCATGTCTCGGTTTTGGCCGAGAATATTGTGGCCGTGGTCCCGGGTATGTACGGGATACTATCGAGTGTACACATTACTGTTTTTTGCCTAGCGGTATGTCTCGGCTGCAGCCGAGAATATTGTGGCCGTGGTCCCGGGTATGTACGGGATACTATTGAGTTATATCGACGATTCATCAATTGATTTCAAAGACTTTAGACTAGAAAACCTGATAGAACAGTTTAGCTACCCACTGCACACTACCCTGTACTGCTTGTTCCACATCATTGCTTACTCATGCTTATTTTGCATTACCTGTTACATGTTTATATTATATTACTTGTTGACATGACGCGCTGACGTCTGGGTTTTGCATGGCCCAGATTCTATACCACTGTCGCAGTCCGAGAAGGAGTACTTCAGTCAGCAGGCTGAGTTGTGAGTCCAGTAGTGGTTAGTTTTATTTCCTGCATTTATTTCCAGATGTGAGCCCGCATTATGGGACATACTTTTCAGTTATTGTATTGGATCATTTGCTTCTGCATTTATTTATCATTGACTCTTGTTATTCTGGATTGTGGACATGTTTTTAGATAGTTTTATCTTGTTCTTGATATCTCTACAACCGTAATGTGACTGTGGATGGATACTTCCTATCCACAGGTAGCATGGTTGGCTATGTCACGTGCCCAATCTTGCGTACTCTGGGAAGCGGGGCGTGACAGCATCGCGGTAAAAACTTTCTCCTTCTCCAGAATTTCACTTCGTGTCGTGGGTGTTTGTTTTGTTTGTGGTTGCCCGTGGATTGTATACGGAGACTAATTTATGTCATCGCCCGTAGGACGTGGATTAGTCCAAATCCGTATTTTCTTAGATTTGGGTTTGGGGTTTTAGCTTAAGGATACGTTAGCTATATTGAGGCTAAGATCAACTTAAACGTTCGTTAAGGATACGTTAGTCTAATCTCCAGACTAAGATCAACTTAACAGGATCATTTGGATCCGACAAGAGAGCAATTGGCTCTATTGTTCCAGTTTAGGGACATAGTGGTCCATATTCCAGTTTAGGGATATGGGGGTCCATTGTTCCAGTTTAGGGACGTAGTGGTCCGTATTCCATTTTAGGGACATGGGGGTCCATTTTAACGTATAGCCATCGGGACCCGTCACCTCTCTGACGTCGTTGAAGGATTACAACGATAGGTGTCAGAGGAGTTCAGAGATGTACCCTTGAACTAGGTGTAAATTGATTTAAGGGAGCAACCATGCTCAGTCAATTTAATTTGAGGACTTATGACCATGATTGGGCTAAGTCCAGTTGAGAATATTCAACGTTTTATCTTTGGCCTATTAGGCCTGTGCTAGGGCTTTGCCCCTGTTTAATAACACACTGCATTTTATTCTGGCCTGCTAGGCCTTTTTGATTTGGGCTCTGTCCCTTTATAAATGATGCAGAGCATCTGTTTGGGCTCTGCCCTTCTTTAAAATAATGCATTGCATTTAATTAGGCCTGTTAAGCCTTTCTTAATTGGGCTTGGCCCTTCTGTAAATAATGCAGTGCATTAATCAAACTGACAGTGGCCATGTGGCCTGTCAGGTGCTTTGCGCTAATTATAGAGTGCAAGCGCATATGGAGATGACACGTGTCATGCTCGGGTGAGCGCAAGCGCAACAGTGCCGTGCGCTGCGCCAGTGCGCTGCGCTGTTGTGCTGCTGACACGTGGCGCGCTCTGGTGAGTTGCGTCAACTTCAGAGAGCAATACTCTATCTTAAAAGCACACCGCGCAAATGGTCTTGGAGCTGACACGTGGCGCTCTCTGGTAGCTTGCGCCAACCCAGGAGCGCAACAGTGCAGATTTTGCAAGTGCAGGGCACTGTTCAATAACTTGATCCAATTTTGGATTCAAGAAAAGAATCTTTAAGATTCCAGAACCAATGGTTCATAAAAAAGTGCAAGGCACTGTTATTATTTTTTTATTTATTGAAGATCATTGATTTTGTTCTTAGATCAATGATCTATTCAGAAGAAATTCTTCTTTTTTATAAAGGTTTTTACCTTTTTTTTCTTCTTGAGTTTTTTTCACAATTTTTCAGAGCTCTCTCTATTCTCTGTGTTGTTGTTTTTTATCTTGATCTTCCTCCTTTTTGAATTGGGGTCTAGGGGCCTTTATATAGTGCCCATTAATTTGTTAAATTTGTTAAAAAGATACTTCTCTGAGTGATTTGGGGAATTTTCCCTACCGTTGGATTTTTGATCAAAGGGCTTCTGTTTTACAGAAGACAATTTTCTTGTTTTAACAAGAACAGAAAAATCTTACTGGAATTTTAATTCTGTTTGGCGCAAACGCATCTGTGCTTGACACGTGTCGCACAGCGCAGAGCGCTGCGCAACTGCGCTGACACGTGTCGCGCAGAGCGCAGCGCAAGCGCAGAGCGCAGCGCAACTGCGCTGCCACGTGTCGCGCAGCGCAGAGCGCAAGTCAGCTGAAGCGTTGCTTCTTTATTAAAATTTGAATTTTATTTGAAAACAAAGCCTTGCTCTGATTGGGGAAACAGAAGTGTTGCTTCATCTCCCGCATTGGAATTTGAACAGAGCTTTGCTCTGATTGGGGTAAACAAATGCCCCCCACCGTTGCGCTTACGTGGCCCTCCAAACGTGAGCGCAGCGGTGGCAGAATTCCAACCGTCACGGCAACTCTTGGAAGTTGAAAGGGCATTTGATGCCTATAAATAGGACCTGTGGTCCCTTAGATGATTTTCATCTCTTCATAAGAATTTTTATTCAGAGCCTTGCTCTCTTGTTTAAGCATTTTTAAAAGTTCAAACTCTAGAGAATTTTAGGTAAAATTTGGATTAAATTAAATCAATTTTAAGAGCCTTGCTCTCAATAGATCCCTGATCTAAAGAAGACCCATTTAGGGTTTCACTTAGCAGTGCTTTGCTCTAAAGGGATCTAAAGAGAACTAAGGGGAACTGTATTAGAGTTCCATTAATAAAGTTCTGTTCTTCTGAGAGGATTTTATTTGTAACTTCTTGATTCATTGATGGAGTTTTGCTCCTTTTTAAATCATATAGCAAAACTCTTACGAGTTGCTAATTTTGTCGATCTTCTTTTATAGGAGCAATGGACGCCCACATGTAGATCTCGACGAGATTATCTCCTACGGGGACATCCGCCGACTCGGCCGTTCCCAAAATCGAGAATTTACCAATGCCGAATATGCAGAGATCATGAGTCGCTTCGACGCGTACAACGGTCAACTGCTTCCTCGGCGCTCCCCTCTGTTGAAGCTTATTGTGGGAGCCATCTGGGAAGCGCTTCCCCTATTCTTTACCGGCATGCCGCTTAGAGCATTGGACGCTGCCGAGGACAAGGTGCACTCAGTGTACCTGATGAATTTAATCTCGAAGAGACGGCGAGACAATCTTATCGATCTCTTGCACGAAGCCTTTCAACAGTCCGCCATTCTTGCTGCCTATCGGAGGGTGGAGGACATCAGTGGGGATCCCGACGCCCGTGCTCGCGAAAGGAAGCACACCAGGATGGTTCGCCAAGCTTGGAAAGTCTTGGACAAGGTCACTTTCGAGTTCCTCAACCCCTGTCCAGGATCTGAGGTTTTGCCGTTGTAATTATTTGAATAATGTCTTTGTTTATTGTCTTTATTGATGTAAAAATTTTCCAAGTATGAATGACAAATCTTTTGCCTCCTTCCTTTTATTTTCTGCTTTGTTACCGGCACATTCTTTAAATAAGCGTAGCCTGTAAGCGATATAGAACATTCAGTCTTGAACATCTTGGGGAGTAGTGATGGCTTAGGAAGCAGGTTCAGGTCTGCTACCTACGGCTTTTCAGCTTCATGAGCCGTGAGGGTCTCATAAAGGCTTTTCTCCCTACGGATCGAGAGGATCTCATAGGTGTATTTTCTCCTTAGGAATCGTGAGGATTCCTAAGTGTGTTTTCTCTTATAAGTCGTAAGGATCCTATAAGAGAATTTTCCCTCTTATGAGTCGAGAGGACCCGTAACCGGTTGTTTCCCTCTTTGTCGAAATTCGACTTTGGAGAGTGAGACCCGTGAATAGTATGCAAGAGACAGTTTTAGACCGACTTGCAGGGTCCCAGTGCTTAGGAAATAAGTTTTTTAATCACTGCTGCCTAAGGCTTTATCTTGCAAGTTGAGACGAATTGGGAAGTCCTCGCGAAGACACTAATTTCCTCACGATTCGAGACGAATCGAGCAGCTATCGTCAAGGACACTGATTTCCCTGAGTTGAAGTATTTTGCCGAGGACGCTAGTTTCCTCGGGGTTGAAACGAATCGGAGTATTCCTGCGGAGACACTGGTTTCTCTGCGGGCCGACGCGAATCAGGAAGCTCTCATCAAGGATGCTAGTTTCCCTGAATTGAGGTATTTGCCAAGGACACTGGTTTCCTTAGGGTTGAAACGAATCGATGTATTCCTGCAAAGACGCTAGTTTCTCTGCGGGTCGACGCGAATCAAGATGTTCTCGTCAAGGACACTGGTTTCCCTGAGTCGAAGTATTTTGCCGAAGACACTGGTTTCCTCGGGGTTGAAACGAATCGGAGTATTCCTGCGGAGACACTGGTTTCTCTGCAGGCAGACGCGAATCAGGAGGCTCTCATCAAGGACACTAGTTTTCCTGAATTGAGGTATTTGCCAGGGACACTAGTTTCCCTGGGGTTGAAACGAATCGATGTATTCCTGCAAAGACGCTAGTTTCTCTACGGGTCGACGCGAATCAGGATGTTCTCGTCAAGGACACTGGTTTCCTTGAGTCGAAGGATTTTGCCGAAGACACTGGTTTCTTCGGGGTTGAAACGATTCGGAGTATTCCTGCGGAGACACTGATTTCTCTGTGGGCCGACGCGAATCAGGAGGCTCTCATCAAGGACGCTAGTTTCCCTGAATTGAGGTATTTGCCAGGGACACTGGTTTCCCTGGGGTTGAAACAAATCAATGTATTCCTGCAAAGACGCTAGTTTCTCTGCGGGTCGACGCGAATCAGGATGTTCTCGTCAAGGACACTGGTTTCCCTGAGTCGAAGGATTTTGCCGAAGACACTGGTTTCTTCGGGGTTGAAACGAATCGGAGTATTCCTGCGGAGACACTGGTTTCTCTGAGGACCGACGCGAATCAGGAGGCTCTCTTCAAGGACGCTAGTTTCCCTGAATTGAGCTATTTGCCAGGGACACTGGTTTCCCTGGAGTTTAAACGAATCGATGTATTCCTGCAAAGACGCTAGTTTCTCTGCGGGTCGACGCGAATCTTGGTGGTCTCGTCAAGGACACTGGTTTCCCTGAATCGAGGATGCTGCCAGGGACACTGATTTCCCTGGGGTTGAGACGAGTCGAGGTATTCCTGCAAAGACACTGGTTTCTCTGCGGGTCGATGCGAATCGAGGTAATGTGTCTTTCGGGTTTTATATGAGTTACCATCAAGACTTGGCTCCGTTTTCTGATGGAGCATGGGGAGGAAAGATGTGTTTCCTTCTTTGTTTACGCCCCTGAATTGTATACAGGGATTACTGTGATATAGCCTGTAGGGCAGAAGTTTCATTCATTTTCATTTTTTTATATTATTGTTTTATTTCCGCGATGCTCTATCATTTCAGCTTTTACATCGTGAAGGTCGCGATTGCCCAGTCATTTCGGCTATTTTTCGCGGTGCCCAATCATTTCGGCTATTTATTTTGTTTTTACTCGCTGCTTTTTTATTGCGAGTTGCCCAATCATTTCGGCCATTTATTTTGTTTTTACTCGCTGCTTTTTATTGCGAGTTGCCTAATCATTTCGGCTATTTTGCATGCTTACATTTTTACTTGCTGCTTTTTATTGCAAGTTGCCCCATCATTTCGGCTATTTCGTATGCATGCGTGGCTTGCTGGCTTTTTGCCATAAGCATGGAATTAGACACCGATTTCGGCATCAGCACCACTACAACTGGGATATCGCCAGGAGCGAATCATCATTTGCCTCTGTCGATGTCCAACAAAGGTGGTTTAGCGAACAGGGTTAGGGTCATGTCGGCTAAGGCTTTTAACTTCATGAGCCGTAAGGGTCTCACAAAGGTATTTCTCCCTACAAGTCATGAGGATTTTGTAGGTGTGTTTTCTCCTTAGGAATCGTGAGGATTCCTAAGTGCATGTTCCTCTGTAAGTCGTAAGGATCCTACAAGAGGGTTTTCTCCTTGTAAGTCGAGAGGACTTTCAAGGGTTGTTCATCATGCGAACATATCCCTAGTCACGGGGTGGGACTTTGTTAGGGAAATGTTTATTCGCGCCCATGGATTGTATACAAGGGTCAGTACTGAGCCACTTGTAGGGCAATATTGAAGGTTGTGGGGGTTGCTTAAGCACAGGTTTAGGTCTCTGTAACTTAAGACTTTCAAATCTTATGAGCCGTGAGGGTCCCATAAGAGAGTTCTCCTTACGAGTCGTGAGGATCTCGCAAGTGTATTTTTTCCTTAGGAATCGTGGGGATCCTAAGTGTGTTGCTCCTTTGTGAGTCGTAAGGATCTCACGCGGGTGGTTTCTCCTTACAAGGTCGAGAGGACCCTGTAGTGTCTTTTAACGAGGTTGCGCCCTTTCGGGTTTTCACAAACACTCGCCGGTAGTCCTGCTGTTTTTACTCACGGAGCCCTTTCGGGTTTTCATCCGTGCCCATTTTGCTTATGGACATACCGTTTATTATTTATTTATTTATTATATTTTTTTATTCTTTTTTTTTACGAGGTCGCGCCCTTTCGGGTTTTCACGAACACTCGCCGGCAGCCCTGCTGTTTTTACTCACGGAGCCCTTTCGGGTTTTCATCCGTGCCCATTTTGCTCATGGACATACCGTTTATTTTTTTATTTTTTATTTTTTATTATTTTTTATATTCATCTCGTCAGCCTAAGGATGCTGCGGTAGTGGTTTAAGGACGTTTCGGTTCGTCATTAGTTTAAGGACGTTTCGGTCCGTCATTAGTTAAGGACGTTTCGGTCCGCCGTCACCGTATTTGAGGCGAATTTCTAGTTTACTGACTTTTCGGTCTATGGGGCTTTCCCTGTGAATGAGCATGATGCCCCCGGCGTGTCCACCTTTTTCGGAGCATGTGATTGTTGCGGGCTCACCTTCCAGTTTTCGGACAGCGCGAACTTGCCCTGTTGGTATTGGTCTTCAACCCAGTTTTTGAAGACGAAGCAATCTTCGATCGGGTGACTTACTGCTCGATGGTAGGGGAAATAATTAGGATCGTTGACATCGCCTGGCTGCAACGGACCTTTTGGACTCGGTCGATTGATAAGTCTGTTGCGCACTGCCAGCTCAAACAGTTTCCTTGTTTTATTCTGAGGAAATGAGTAAGGACGTCCCAGTCTCTCCACGAGGGATGGGCGTGGACGCACGTTGTTTTGGCAAATAATCGGTCTAAGGCCACTTGATTGCTGTTGAGTGCTGGTGACAAAGGCCATTTTTCCTTTTCCCTTATCCTTTTTGTTCGCTCCGTTGTTTGCGGGTCCGAGATTCTCTCCGGGTATCGTGCAATTGCACGGCCGACTGTTCTCGCAACTCCTTAATTCTTCAGAGACGGACTCCTTGAAGAGAGGGTTGAAGGCTATTTTTTCGTCGGGGTCGCTCCCAAAGGTGAGAACTCGTGATCCCCCGGGTTCGTCCCTATGACAATTGCCGGCAACTCTTTTATGCTCATCTGTCGCACTCTTCCGCTGTCTACGAGCTTCACGTTTTGTCTTGTTGACATATTGCCTGTGGGCGACATACCCTTGCCACCAACACTTAAAGGAGTCGCAGTCTTCAGTAGGATGTGCGATCTTCTGATGATATAAGCAATAATTAGGATGCATCTCTACTCCACCGAGAGTGTTTTCTTCAGAGGGTGGTAGCTTCATTCCCATTGATATGGCCTTAGCAAACCTTTTCTTCGTCTTGAATTTGTTTTCATCGGTAGCGGATGTCTTTTGATTTGATGGGAGTGCCTCGACTCTTTCGTGCAGTCGGCGGTGTTTGGCCCTTTCAAATATGACCATCTTGCGTTCCCGATCAGTTTTACTTTTCAACAGAGCTTCATTGAAGAATGCGTCAATTATTTCATCTGATGGCCCCAGAATTTCCGGTTTAGGATTTGCCCCCAGCTTCTCAGTGCAAGGAGTTTCCTCATTGTCTGTAAACGAGTGGGAGATCATATGACAGCTTGCCACGTATTCCTCGGATTCATCCGACGAGCTTTCTCCCTCATCTTCCTCTTGAAAGACGTGGTTGAGGAACTCTTGGAGTGTGATGGGAGTTCGTGCTTTCTGGTTGTACTCTTCCAGTGCGTCAATATGCTTTTGTAAGTCCGTGCGCTTGTCGCCAGGCTTCACGGGCTTCTTAGATTTCTTCTTCTTTTTCTTTGAAGATTTTGACGGCTGGTTGTGAATGCTTGGGCCATTACCACCGATCTTCGGAATTGGGCGCGGCCTCAGCATCCCTTCAATGATCTCAGGTTCCAACGGGTTCTTCCACCTGATTGTCGGGCATGTTTGAAGATCATTCAGCATCTTCTTTGTTTTGGCGGATAGCATAACTGTTGGATATAGTGCCCTCTAAGTCAATTATTGGATCGCAGGTACGTGATTGCAATGATTGAGGGAGGACCTATACCGATAGAACAGTCTTACTCGAGATGATAGTATGCTATCTGGTTTGTCTTTATCATCATGTATATGTTGATAAAGCCTATAGGATTCTTGCTTGACTACCAGCAGTATGATGGCGATCATATATGTAGGAGCTGGGGTCTATAAGCACATCCTTTAAGTGTCCCTAGTCGTAGGAGTTTCGAGACAGGGCATCGATACTCCAGAGTAGACTAGTGTATACAGTCGAGACCCTGACGAGGGGCGGTGGCCGGTCTCATAAGCCATTGGTGTCAGTTGGATCACCTAAGATGTATACAGGTGCTCATTGGGTTATGAGTACACCGGACATGACTCGCCGGGAACATGCTAGTTGGTATTATACATATCGTCAGATAGCAGTTCCCTGGTGACATGTGTACAGGTTAGTTCATCGACCTGAGGTCGTCATTTGTCTCGTGTGAGTTCCCACTGTGCTTAGATTACTACCCTACCACGCTCAAAGGAGTTGTGCAAACAGATTTTAGTTGGGTACAGTCCCGAACCATATTGGAGGCAAGTGAGCGGATCGGCAGGGGATTCGTCTCTCCCGGTATTGGGGGTGAGATCGCGCAGTGTTTAGGAGAGCCATTACACGAAATCCCTGGCCAGGGTAATGGAGATTTACTGGAAGGTATTCCAGCAGTATCTCAGAGTATTTTGGACTGCTCTCTGACACGACTTATACTGCTAATGAGGGTCTGACGTTTATCGACCCCCTAGGCCTAATATGCGATACTCATAGACGAATGAACCGGACTGTACGGACATTGTCACTGTCAGGCTCAGTAGGGTTTATAGATGAGTTCGCTCGTCAGCTTCCCTTCCAAACAATACATAGGCAACCGTTACGTACAGCTTGTACCTCTGACGTGCTAGGGGTTATACCCAGTGCCAGTGTATTGATGAGTCATTAGAGTCCCCCACAGACACTTTCCCAAGTTCGGGCGAAACGTTGTAGATGCCGTATGGTATTATGGCAGGGTTCGGAAAATGCACGTGCGTTTTCGCACGTGTCATTTTTCGGGCAGATAATACTGGTAGGTTTTGGTTTAAGCCGAATCCCAGTATTATACTGTGTAGATATAATATCTTTGTCTCAGTTGCATTTGTATTCGGTTGTAATACAAATGCGGGTGTGTTTATACTGTTACGGGGTTGTCCTGAAATTCGTTTCGGGATCGCTTTTGGAAGTTGCCAGTTTCCAGTTTTCTATCACCCGTATTTAACATTCGGTTAAATACGGATTTGTCTTTTCGTCTTGAGGGTGATTCATTGTGTGTGGAAGCTTCAAGATTAGTGACTCATTCTTTTGCATTAATGAGTTGATGACTAGGCTTCATGATTCATGCTTTTACATTTAATGTCTTTTGATGATTCATTCTTTCATTAATTGTGTTGATAACTATCATATTGTTATGGTCACCACTTGAATCTCCTACACTCACCCCCTCCTTGTTATAAGTGGCCGGCCTCTTCTTTGTGAGGAGAGAGATTCATTTTTTGAGAAAAGATACAAGAAACTTAGTTCATGGAAATTTCATATAGTTCAGTTTCCATTTACCCGACTCCAATTGGCAACTTCCTTAACCGTTCGTCCATAGCCTTGGACGTAACGAGACAAAGTGTTTTGCTCATTCTCTACAACATCTTCTTCGTCTCTTTTAGCAAACTTGATGACCGAGTTGCCTCGGATCAGAGGCGGGAGCCCGTTTAAAGATCCGTCGACGTGGTGCCACCTGGACGATGAGACTGGAGTTTCAGAAGATCAAAGCCGCCGCAACAAAGCATGGGATGATGGTTAAAGACCGAAGGACTCGGATCGTTCGGTATAACAATTCTACCCTCTTTACAATATGTTAGTTTAGCTTTAATGGCAGATCCGGGTTATAGTATGCGATAGCGCCAGTTGTTAAAAGTTTTGTTCCGCATATTGGCGTCTGTTAGACGTCCGGGACGCTACCGTAGACTTACAGTGGTATCAGAGCCTCACCATTAAGCTATACTAACTTGTGCTAACGTGTTTAAAATATCGATCGAACGGTTTTTCGAAAACTACATTTTTTCTGTACGAAGTTTCTGTCGATTTTAAATCAAGTCTAAAAATTATTTTGATCACTTCAGAAAATAGAGTAGGCATTTTGAAGCACACTGTTAAAATTTGGAGTAGTGTTCTTACAGAAGCGCCGCGGAACCGCGGTCAAACCTTGGGTTTGACCGCGTATCCGCGGCCATTCTACAGGAACACGTGACCAAATTTTAACAGTAGCTTCTATATAGGAAAATGTGGTTTTTGGTATATTTCATTTGGGCCTATATTTTGTTACTGTACAGCAGATGTTTGTGGGACCCACTTCGGAAAATTTTGTCGATCGAAATTTTAAACTTGTTAGTTTACAGTATTTACATTATATCTCCGACCGGGAATGTCATTTGATCGGTAAACCGCGTCAGATTGCTATAGTTCTTTTAGACGGGTTTGCGAACGTGACATTCGCGTTGATGTTCCGTGTTGTGCTGTGATGTTGCGGATTTGTCGTGGTGGATAGCATGGTGCAATGATAGTACTGTTTGGATTTATTTGTACATTTGATATTGCGGGACGAGTGTCCAACTTGTGGACTGCCGTCACTGCCTGTTGTATAATATTCTTTTGGGGCACGACCGGGTTGAGGTCGATGTACCCGTTGTATATATTTTTATTTTCGTACTAGGTTTATCCCGCGAAGGAGTGCACGGATAGCCGGGTTCTGAAAGGCAACGGGTCCGTATCTCATGGTATTGAGAGGCAAAGGGACCTCACTCTAGAATTGGAAGACTATTCGCGGCACTCGTAGAGGGTACATGTTGACCCAAGGAGGGGTGCTCAATTTACCGGATTCCGTGAAGTGCCGGGTGTTCCATTCACTATGTTGTGGGGACTACCTCGCTTTAGGTTTTGGCGGGTAACTTGCCGCACCCGTAGGGGTCTAGGTTACATTGCACTGGCTATCCACACGACCAGGGGAACGTCGGGTTTCAGTAGCGGCTCTGTGAAACCCGGGGATCCCAGATTATCTGTATTGTTCTGTAATGCTTATTACTTTTCTGTAATGTTGCATATTATCACGCCTGGAGCGATTATTGTATATTAGTCTATATACTATTAGATGTTGTATATGTTTTACACCCGCGCTAGTCCAGCCCCCGCTCTGTCGTTAGTTAAGTAACCTAACGGGTGATGACGGGACCCAGTAACGAATGCGGATGGCATATACGTACATTTTATTTTCGTTCTTTTCTGGTGTGATTAAATAATGGGAATGAGTTGATTCTTATCAATACAAGATAAAAAAAACCTATATTTGATGTTGTTGGAAAAAATTTTAAGAGGAGTTATTACAAAAATATTTCCTTTTGTTTTGCATAGCGGTATTCAGTTGGAATATTCTGTACCTCATTCAACGAGGCAAGGGCCGAGATCCCTTCACCGGGAGTGACCCCTTGGGCAGAAGTTTGCATCAGGGTAATAACTTCAATATAGTCGATTACAAGTTGCTTTGCATCGCGGTATTCAGTTAGAATATCCTGCACCTCATTCCACGAGGAAAGAGCCGAGATCCCTTCATCGGGAGTGACCTCTTTAGCAAAAGGTTTTCGCCACTATATTTTTTATATAAAAAGCTATCAGATTCCTTCAACGAGATCAAGTTCATTACGTTAAAGGTTTTTCGCCAAAAACCAGCCGTAATCCTCCATCATTTCTTATGGATGGTCAGTAGTATTCAAGCTATGTTTGTTGGCCTACGTCAAGGCGTAGTGTTTGGTAGCTGCTGGGTATTCATTTGTTGCATAGATAGATGCATTAGTTTAGGACAGACGTACAGCCTTGTTGGCCTACGTCAAGGGCATGTATGATGACCTAAATTAATCAGGACAACGACGGGTAGAACTTGACATGTGGCTTATGATTTGTTGGCCTACGTCAAGGTCATAAGAGCATGGGATAAAAATTATATCGGGAGTTTCAAACATACAGGAAACTTGCCAGACTTGCGCATACCTTCTGGAGTGTGTTAACTTGAGTGGCTTCCATCTAGTTATCATGCGATGATAGTTGGATCCTGATTCTCACTGATGAGTTGGTTTACTCTTCGGGTGATCCCGACTAATTCTTCTTTCAGGTTTGGAGGAGAATTTGAGATAACAGTGGGAGGTTTCCTAATTAGATAAAGTATTAACCATTCTGATTTAGGTTAGAGTGCACGCAGAGTGTTTCTTTTCTCTCTCTCTTTGGCAGCGACCTTTGACCGACCCTAGACTATGACTCAATGACCAAGTTGACCGAACCTTCTTAAAATACTGGATTTTAGATTGTCTAAAGTTGCATAAGTCATTACCGCTCCTTCTTTTACCCTTTGTATTTCTCAGAACACCCCGTAATACTACGGACATCCACTTCCATTGGATAGATCCATCGTATGGTTATATACGAACTCGGAGGGATTTCTTCGAGGATGGATCCAGGTTCAGGAGAAATAGAATTGGTTTATTCAGTTGTCTTTTATTATCACCTTCTCTCAGGTTGCGAGGGCTCCTTGGTTTAGGAGAGTACACCTATTACGCTTATTGGATAGTCTTATTCCAAACCATTGGCAGGTGCCGAAAGGTAGGGAATGAAGAAAACCAATTAGCCTAAGTAGGGTGTACAGAAGGTAATAACTAAAGAAAAAATAAAGGGATTAGAAAAAAGGCAAAGTAAATTGCGACTGTTATCATTCACGACCAAACCGCGTACTTCATCGCCACTCCTATTTCACATTTGCTTTTTTCCCAGTTCGGGAGAAATAGAATAAGGTATTATTCAATTGTCTTTTATCATCACCTTCTCTCAAGTTGCGAGTACTCCTAGGTTTAGGAGGGTACACCTATTATGCTTATTGGATATTCTTCTTCCAAACCATAGGCTGGTGCCGAACGGTAGGGAAGGAAGAAAACCACTTAGCCTAATGATGGTGTATAGAAGGTAACGACTAAAGACAAATAAAGGGAATTGGAAAGATGGCAGGGAAATATACGGTTAAAGTCATGATTTGGATTATGGAAGAGGCATTACTAGGAATACCAGGATACCCCTACGAAACATTTTCATGTTTCAGTTTCACTGTGCATTGTTAAAAGAAAACAGATTTCCCGATTAGATACTCACTCCAGGGTATATATTTACCAGCTTTCATTCTCACATCTGTATAGTTTTACAGATAATGAGTGGGAGTAAGTTATTGGGAATTAGGTGATCATCCTCATTATATCAGAATTCGTTGTAATTGGTGATATTTGAGGAAATCGCCTGGGGACAGTTTTCAACCTACGACGCACAGGTTTTGAGTTATTCAACTCAGCGGATTTATACAGAATATTGTATGTTGTCCAGTGTCCGTCAGGACAAAGGGGTAGGTCCTCGTACTATATTCTATTTACTTGTGACTTCTCTAGTTTTTAGACAAATGTTTCGTAGAAATACAATGTCTAAGTATTGAGAAGTTGTGAGTATAGGAATAAAGTAGAGAACCAAGTGTCGCAAGTATTGGGATTCTTCAAAGAGATTAAAGATGTAGATTCTTGTGATTGGTATTCAAGTAATGGTTTTGAGAAACTTGTTTCTCTTTCAGGTTACTCATAATTGGATGGATTACTAAGTTTAGTAATGCTGATTAGCCTCTCTCCATTAAGTTGACATGCACTGGAGACAGCTGCATGATTTGAATCTGGTTCCAATTAAATATGTGCCAAAGTTTTTATATTGGATATAGAATAGATCATATCTTAACGATGTTAAGGTAAGGGGAGTTGTCCAGCTTATGCTTAAAACCAGACACTGGATAACTCAAGGCACGTTTCTGTAATGGCAGCTTGTGGGTTGACCCTAGCTTTGACGAGGGTTGATTATCTACCATCTGGAAGATCAATAGTAATATTGTTCTTGACTCGCCACAGTTTTAATAAAATGGATTTTTTCAGAAAACAGTAGTGGGAGTATGGTAGAACTGGAAGTGATTCCAGAACCGCAAACGATTACGGAGAATTTAATAGAACCTGTATATTCAATCAGGTTTGACATTCCATTAGCCACTCCGCAGAAATGGTGGGTAACCTCAGACACCCGAGAGGTACTCCGGTAGCCTCAAGGACGGTGACATGGAGGTTCTTGTTTACCCAGACTTGACACTACTGTTGTTCCAGGCTATGAGACCCGGCAGGAGATATGTATAGCGTCGTTCTAAACTAGCTTTAGAAGTGCACGTATATATTATTCTGCCAGAGGGTTTTCGTAGTCAGTGGGAGCAGCGGAAGCATAGTGGGCAAGTAGCTTATGTCTATTTATAGGCTTGAGCAATTATAGCGGAGATAGATCATCTAATTTTGATATGACAGTCATGGGTTTGACTTCATCAGAATAGGGGATGGATCAGTTAAGAAGGTAGTAGGGTGTTATGTCCTGGTATTTGGATGACATACACAGAGTAAGAAGTAAAATTCCTATACTACGATCGGTTGTAATTTGGTCGTCACACAGTTGTTTCTTCACAAAGGATATGGATATAATATAAGACATTCTGGTTACTAGATCTAATGGTTTTAGATCTAGATTTGGGTAGTTTCCCAATCTGGGTACTTTGACAGTATTCTAATAGTATTTTAGAATAGATGACTCCTGGTATGGTAGTGTACCTGCAGGTGATGGAGTCACCCTCTCTAAAGGTGTCTTACAGACTAAAGGGGAGAGGGATGTGCATGATTGGCTGATCACTTGCTTAGGCAATTGAGTCAATCGTGAGATGTCAAGTACCACACCAGATGTTGTTATTGCACTAGATGCGATAAGTTTATATTAATCCAATCCTGAAGAAACATAAGGAAGCAGTTTTAGAACATAAATACATGTTCTACGGATTTGATGATGGAAGCCTCCTTCGGGAGACGGTTATCATTCCAGGCTTCACAGGTGAAATGCATGACACAGTGATTGTCAAAGTTATAGTTTTCCCTCAGACGAGGGACAGTATTATGGACAGGTGGTCCAAGGGGGTACTGTGGGAGGCATGGTGCTGGACACTGATTAGTTTCAGTTATCGATACAGTCTAAGAAGTTTGGATTTGGAGTTCATTTATGAACTAGGTCCCATCAGATATCCAGACATATTCTAAGACAGGTATTACTCAATTCGGGAGATGGTTTTCTCCGCGAGGTTGAGATTTAGAGAGATATAGAAAGAAACATCAGGGCGGATCCACTCACTGAGGCTATTTCTCGAACACAAGAGTTTTACAAACGAGCTTTGTGAAACTGATTAGTAGAGGAGTTGGATGCTCGGTATCACACGAGCTGTGAGTACACGATATCGCAATAATTAGCCTTAAGTGCAAGTGGGAGATTGTTGGATATAGTGCCCTCTAAGTCAATTATTGGATCGCAGGTACGTGATTGCAATGATTGAGGGAGGATCTATACCGATAGAACAGTCTTACTCGAGATGATAGTATGCTATCTGGTTAATCTTTATCATCATGTATATGTTGATAAAGCCCATAATATTCTTGCTTGACTACCAGCAGTATGATGGCGATCATATATGTGGGAGCTGGGGTCTATAAGCACATCCTTTAAGTGTCCCTAGTCGTAGGAGTTTCAAGACAGGGCATCGATACTCCAGAGTATACTAGTGTATATAGTCGAGACCCCGACAAGGAGCGGCGGCCGGTCTCATAAGCCACTGGTGTCAGTTGGATTACCTAAGATGTATACAGGTGCTCATTGGGTTATGAGTACACCGGACAGGACTCGCCGGGAACATGCTAGTTGGTATTATATATATCGTCAGATAGCAGTTCCCTGGTGACATGTATACAGGTTAGTTCATCGACCTGAGGTCGTCATTTGTCTCGTGTAAGTTCCCACTGTGCTTAGATTACTACCCTACCACGCTCAAAGGAGTTGTGCAAACAGGTTTTAGTTGGGTACAGTCCCGAGCCACATTGGAGGCAAGTGAGCGGATCGGCAGGGGATTCGTCTCTTCCGGTATTGGGGGTGAGATCGCGCAGTGTTTAGGAGAGCCATTACACGAAATCCCTTACCAGGGTAATGGAGATTTACTGGAAGGTATTCCAGCAATATCTCAGAGTGTTCTCGGCTGCTCTCTGATACGACTTATACTGCTAATGGGGGTCTGACGTTTACCGACCCCCTAGGCCTAATATGCGATACTTATAGACGAATGAACCGGACTGTACGGATATTGTCACTGTCAGGCTCAGTAGGGTTTATAGATGAGTTCGCTCGTCAGCTTCCCTTCCAAACAATACATAGGCAACTGTTACGTACAACTTGTACCTCTGACGTGCTAGGGGTTATACCCAGTGCCAGTGTATTGATGAGTCATTAGAGTCCCCCACAGACACTTTCCCAAGTTCGGGCGAAACGTTGTAGATGCCGTATGGTATTATGGCAGGGCTCGGAAAATGCACGTGCGTTTTCGCACGTGTCATTTTTCGGGCAGATAATACTGGTAGGTTTTGGTTTAAGCCGGATCCCAGTATTATACTGTGTAGATATAATATCTTTATCTCAGTTGTATTTGTATTCGGTCATAATACAAATGCGGGTGTGTTTATACTGTTACGGGGTTGTCCTGAAATTCGTTTCGGGATCGCTTTTGGAAGTTGCCAGTTTCCAGTTTTCTATCACCCGTATTTAACATTCGGTTAAATACGGATTTGTCTTTTCGTCTTGAGGGTGGGTCATTGTGTGTGGAAGCTTCAAGATTAGTGACTCATTCTTTTGCATTAATGAGTTGATGACTAGGCTTCATGATTCATGCTTTTACATTTAATGTCTTTTGATGATTCATTCTTTCATTAATTGTGTTGATAAGTATCATATTTTTATGGTCACCACTTGAAGCTCCTACACTCACCCCCTCCTTGTTATAAGTGGCCGGCCTCTTCTTTGTGAGGAGAGAGATTCATTTTTTGAGAAAGGATACAAGAAACTTAGTTCATGGAAATTTCATATAGTTCAATTTCCATTTACCCGACTCCAATTGGCAACTTCCTTAACCGTTCGTCCATAGCCTTGGACGTAACGAGATAAAGTGTTCTACTCATTCTCTACAACATTTTCGTCGTCTCTTTTAGCAAACTTGACGACCGAGTTGCCTCGGTTTAGAGGCGGGAGCCCGTTTAAAGATCCGTCGATGTGGTGACACCTGGACGACGAGACTGGAGTTTCAGAAGATCAAAGCCACCACAACAAAGCGTGGGATGATGGTTAAAGACTGAAGGACTTGGATCGTTCGGTATAACAATTCTACCTTCTTTACAATATGTTAGTTTAGCTTTAATGGCAGATCCGGGTTATAGTATGAGATAGCGCCAGTTGTTAAAAGTTTTGTTCCGCATATTGGCGTCTGTTAGACGGCCGGGGCGCTACTGTAGACTTACAACAACCTCCTATGGAGCTTCTTCAACGAGGGGCACGTTGCCCCCAGCGTATTTACCCTTTTAGGGGTGTGAGGCTGCGGCGGGTTCACCTTCCATCTTTCGGACAACGCGAATTTGCCCCGTTGGTACTGGTCTTCAATCCAATTTTTGAAGACGTAACAGTCCTCGATCGGATGACCCAGTACTCGATGATAAGGACAGTAATTGGGATCATTAACATCGTCTGGCTGCGACGGACGTCTGGGATCCGGCAGATTTATGAGTCGGTTGCGCAAGGCCAGCTCGAACAATCTTCTCGTTTTATCTCGGGGAAACGAGTAAGGACTTCCCAGCCTCTCCTCGAGGGACAGGTGTGGACGCATATTATTTTGACGGACAGCCGGTTTCAAGTTGCTCGGCTATTGTTGAGCATTAGCGACAACAGTTGCTTTTCCCTTCCCCTTCTCATTTCGAGAGTCCGGCTTTGGAGGGGGAGGTCTATGGCCCATCTTTTCCATTTGTGCTAGCTTGTCGATCTGGGTCTGGAAGGTAGTCGGCTTGAAGAACATCATGAATTGGGATATGGTCGTCTGCGGATCAAGAGTTCATACAAACATCCCTACTGCCGGAGCCTCTTCAATGCGTTGCTCGCATTTTGACCACAAGTTCCGCCACCGTATAGCATATTGGACCCATGTCCCGCCCGGCTTCACCCTGGCATTAATTAATGCCATTATCGGGGTGCGTTCGCTGGCGCTTGCGAAACGCTGGGTAAACAGCAGCACCATCTCCGCGAAGGTCTTGATAGAGTCGTTTGGGAGCTCGAAGTACCACTCGAATGCTGTCTCCGATAAGCTACCGACGAACTGGCGAAGCAACAATTTATCATCACCGCCGGTATTGCCACAAAGAGCCTTGAACTGGGCCACATGTTGATGGGGGTTGCCAGTCCCCTTGTACACGTGAAATTTCGGTATTGTATAGCCCGGCGGGTACTTGATCTGATCGTACCAGCTCGGATATGGCCGTCCCGTTTTTACGACCTGACCCGCTGCCTCAGTCTCCTGATGAACCCGGATCTGCTGAGCTATATATTCATCCAAGTCAGCTTTGGAGATTGTCTCCTCCTTGGCTGTTGACAGAGCCAGTGGAGGATTTGACGTTTCTCCCCTGTCATCTTCAAGGATGATCGGAGGATCTTCAGCAGGAGGATCTTGTTGAATCATCATTCCCACCATGTCCTGGAACAGGAGAGCCATTCGCTTTATGTTGGCTGCTTTTTCAGCAGCCTCTTTATCCTTCTTCTCCAATATCCGACGAAGGAATTCAGCGTCAGTTTCTAGCTCCTGGCGTTGATCCGAGGATGCTTCGGGGCTTTCTTTTGGCCCAGTGAGTGCGGCCATCGCATTCATCATTTCCTGGAGCTTCTGCTGTTGCTCCTGAGTTTTGGTCACTGACCGTGTAAGCGGTCTATGTCCTGTAGATGCACGGCTATCCTTTTTCCCGACGCCATGTATACAGTATGGACTATAATGCCCCCGGATTTAGGGCGTTTAGGCTCGCCGCCTTTGACATTTGCCGCGGGCATGGGAATTTTCTCCGGCCTCCTTCTCTTGTGGGCCGTTGAAGTTGAGGGGGCCATTGCAGCGGGCACCCTGGTGGTGGTCATCCTTTGCTGTTTGTCCGGACGGTTCTTTTCTTCTTGCACTTTTGCCCTTTTCTGTTGGCGAGAGTGATCTTGGTCGATTACCGAGTCTTGAACTCTCCGCCAGACTTTCTAAATCTTGGAGGACAGCCGTTGAGGGGGCTGCTCCAGCTTAGTTTCTGTAACTCTCTCCGCAGGTGGAGGAGATTTTTTTAGCATAGCAGTCGGAGAGTTCTTACGTACCCTCCTAAGCGGTTCAAAGCTGTTCCCAGTTGGAACAGCAGCGTTAACTTCCACCACTGGAGCAGGTGGAGTTAGCCCTGAGGGGGAGTTGCCCCCGGCCTTCCTTACTCGGCACCGGTGGCGACGTCGAGCGTGACGAGCTGTTGGGACTGGCTCGGCGATAGGGACAGCTTCGTCTTGCTCCCTGTTCGAATGAGGCGCTGTTGGTGCCAGCCTCTTAAAGACTGATGTTGTCTCTTGAGTGGCAATGTTTAATCTGTCAAAGACAGATTCTCGAGTAGAAGCAGGAGCCGGAATAGTCAGCCTTGAAAAGACTGACTCTTTAACAGGAGAAGCCGCCTTGACGACTTCAGGAGTAGGGGTGGCTGTCTTCCTCGGGACGGCCATTTCAGGGTTCACGGGCTTCTTGGCGGGCCCATCAGGGTTCTGGCTTAGCCTGGCAAAGATAGAGGCCGCCGGCTTGATATTGGACGACCCATTGAAAGGGGCCGTTGTAGCAGTGAGCCGATCGAAAACCGACTTCTTGTTCGCTTCTGGTGCGGGCACTGGCATGGTGAAGCTTGCAGGCGAGATCATGGTCCTGAAAAACAAGCCGGTGGTGGCCTGGGTTACTTGTTCCACCGGCATGGCAAGGATAGCGGCCGCTTGAGGCCCATAGGCTACACCTCCAGGTGAGGCGGAGCATCGGTTGCATTGGCATTTAGAGCAACTCGAGCTGTTGGAGGCCATTGATGCTTGATTTCTGCACCAGGCAAAAGACCAAATCTTAGTAGTTTGAAACCCAAAGGCAACCATTAACAAACCGCGATTCGTTCGCGAAGACGATCAGATTCCCTCTCGCTTGAGGGGTTTTTGATTGTGTGGATGCTCTTCCCTGCAGGCGCAATCCCCTGCAGTTAATTACCCTACCGCATCGCGGTAATAACTTTCTCCTTCTCCAGAATTTCACTTCGTGTCGTGGGTGTTTGTTCTGTTTGTGGTTGCCCGTGGATTGTATACGGAGACTAATTTATGTCGTCGCCCGTAGGACGTGGATTAGTCCAAATCCGTATTTTCTTAGATTTGGGTTTGGGGTTTTAGTTTAAGGATACGTTAGCCATATTGAGGCTAAGATCAACTTAAACGTTCGTCAAGGATACGTTAGTCTAATCTCCAGACTAAGATCAACTTAACAAGATCATTTGGATCCGACAAGAGAGCAATTGGCTCTATTGTTCCAGTTTAGGGACATAGTGGTCCATATTCCTTCCAGTTTAGGGACATGGGGGTCCATTGTTCCAGTTTAGGGACGTAGTGGTCCGTATTCCAGTTTAGGGACATGGGGGTCCATTTTAATGTATGGCTGTCGGGACCCATCACCTCTCTGACGTCGTTGAAGGATTACAACGATAGGTGTCAGAGGAGTTCAGAGATGTACCCTTGAACCATGTGTAAATTGATTTAAGGGAGCAGCCGTGCTCAGTCAATTTAATTTGAGGACTTATGGCCATGATTGGGCTAAGTCCAGTTGAGAATATTCAACGTTTTATCTTTGGCCTATTAGGTCTGTGCTAAGGCTTTGCCCCTGTTTAATAACGCACTGCATTTTATTCTGGCCTGCTAGGCCTTTTTGATTTGGGCTCTGTCCCTTTATAAATGATGCAGAGCATCTGTTTGAGCTCTGCCCTTCTTTAAAATAATGCATTGCATTTAATTAGGCATGTTAAGCCTTTCTTAATTGGGCTTGGCCCTTCTGTAAATAATGCAGTGCATTAATCAAACTGACAGTGGCTATGTGGCCTGTCAGGCGCTTTGCGCTAATTATAGAGCGCAAGCGCATATGGAGATGACACGTGTCATGCTCAGGTGAGCGCAAGCGCAACAGCGCCGTGCGCTGCGCTGTTGCGCTGCTGACACGTGGCGCGCTCTGGTGAGTTGCGTCAACTTCAGAGAGCAATGCTCTATCTTAAAAGCGCACATCGCAAGTGGTCTTGGAGCTGACACGTGGCGCTCTCTGGTGGCTTGCGCCAACCCAGGAGCGCAACAGTGCAGATTTTGCAAGTGCAGGGCACTGTTCAATAACTTGATCCAATTTTGGATTCAAGAAAAGAATCTTTAAGATTCTAGAACCAATGGTTCATAAAAAAGTGCAATGCATTGTTATTATTTTTTTATTTATTGAAGATCATTGATCTTGTTCTTAGATCAATGATCTATTCAGAAGAAATTCTTCTTTTTTATAAAGGTTTTTACCTTTTTTTTCTTCTTGAGTTCTTTTCACAATTTTTCAGAGCTCTCTCTATTCTCTGTGTTGTTGTTTTTGATCTTGATCTTCCTCCCTTTTGAATTGGGGTCTAGGGGCCTTTATATAGTGCCCATTAATTTGTTAAATTTGTTAAAGAGATCATTCTCTGGGTGATTTGGGGAATTTTCCCCACCGTTGGATCTTTGATCCAAGGGTTTCTGTTTTACAAAAGACAATCTTCTTGTTTTAACAAGAACAGAAAGCTCTTACTGGAATTTTAATTCTGTTTGGCGCAAACGCATTTGTGCTTGACACGTATCGCGTAGCGCAACCGAGCTAGCGCAACTGCGCTGCCACGTGTCGCGCAGCGCAGAGCGCAGCGCAACTGTGCTGCCACGTGTCGCGCAGCGCAGAGCGCAAGTCAGCTTAAGCATTGCTTCTTTATTAAAATTTGAATTTTATTTGAAAACAGAGCCTTGCTTTGATTGGGGAAACAGAAGCGTTGCTTCATCTCCCGTCTTGGAATTTGAACAGAGCTTTGCTCTGATTGGGGTGAACAATGTCGCTCAGTTCAGGGCTCTTTGTGGCAACACCGGCGGTGATGATAAGTTTTTGCTCCGCCAGTTTGTTAGTAGCTTGTCGGAGACGGCTTTTGAATGGTAGTTAGAACTTCCCGACGACTCCGTCAAAACGTTTACAGAAATGGAGTTGTTGTTCACCCAGCGATTCGCCAGTGCCAGTGAACGCACCCCAATAATAGCACTGATCAATGCCAGAGTGAAGCTGAGAGAGACATGGGTGCAGTATGCAATCCGGTGGCGGAACCTATGGTCGAAATGCGAACAGCGCATCGATGAAGCGCCGGCAGTGGGCATGTTCGTGGGCACTCTTGACCCTCAAGCGACCATTTTTCAATTCATGATGTTTTTTAAGCCAACTACTTTCTAGGCCTTGATTGACAAGTTGGACCAAATGGATCAGATGGGTCATAGACCATCTCCTTCAAAGACGGATCCTCGGAATGAAAAGGGGAAAGGAAAAGCAACTTTCATCGCTAATACTCAACAACAGCCGAGCAACTTAAAGCCGGTTGTCCGTCAAAACAATATGCGTCCATGCCCATCCCTTGAGGAAAGACTAGGACGTCCTTACTCGTTTCCTCAAGATAAAACGAGGAGGTTGTTCGACCTGGTAATGCGCAACAGACTCATCAATCTGCCGAGTCCAAAACGTCCGTTGCAGCCAGGCGATCTCAACAATCCTAATTACTGCCCTTACCATCAAGCAGTAAGCCATCCAATCGAAAATTGCTTCATTTTCAAAGGCTGAATTGAGGACCAATACCAACAAGGCAAGTTCGCATAATCCAAAAACTGGAAGGTGAACCCGCCACAACCTCATGCTTCTAAAAAGGTGGACACGCCAGGGGTATCGTGCTCTTTTATAGAAGAAACTCCATGGGAGGTCGCCCTTTCAGCTAAAACTAAAAGAATGCTGAAGGATCTTCACGCATGCCCAGCCGTCAGGTGGAAAAGTCCACTAGAGCCCGAGGTCATTGATAGGATGCTGAAACCACGCCCAACACCAAGAATTGATAGCAGTGGGCAAAATACCCAGGCACAGCCGTCAAAGTCTTCAAAGAAAAAGAAGAAGACCAAAAATCTCGCGCAGTTTGATGACAAGCGCACGGATCTGCGAAAACATATTGACACACTGGAAGAATATAATCAGAAGGCGCGGACCCCAGTCACATTCTGAGAATTCCTCAGCCACGTTCTTGAGGACAGAGATGATGACAAATAATCATCGGTTGAACCTAAGGATTATGTGGCAAGCTGTCATATGATCTCTCACTCGTCGATAGACAGTGAAGAAGCTCCTGACGCAGAGAAACCGGGGGCAGATCCCGAACCAGAACTTCTAGGGCTATCAGACGAAATAATTGACGCATTCCTGAACGAAACCCGTCTAAAAAGCAAAGCTGATCGGGAGCGCGAGATGGCCATATTTGAAAAGGCCAAACGCCGGTGACTAGACAAAAGGGTCGAAACACTCCCACCAGATCAAAGTACATCCGCCGCAAATAAAAGCAGGATCAAGACAAGGAAGCGATTCGCCAAAGCCATATCGATGAGGATGAAGCTACCCTCTTTCAGAGAAAATTCTCCTGGTGGTATATATCTTGATGAAGCGGACGTACATCCTAACTTCTGCTTGTATCATCAGAAGATCGCACATCCTACTGAAGATTGCAACTCCTTTAAGTGTTGGTGGCAAGGGTATGTCGCTCACAGGCAATACTTCAAGAGGACAAAGCGTAAAGCTCGTAGACAGCGGAAAAATACGACAGATGAGTGTAAAAGAATTGCCGGCAATTGTCATAGGGTTGATCCCGGGGGATCGCGAGTTCTCACCTTCGGGAGCGACTCCGACGAAGAAGTAGCCCTCGGCCCTCTCTTCAAGGAATCCATCTCTGAAACGAAAGAACTGAGGAGTTGCGAGAACATTCAGCCGTGCAATCGCACGCTACCCGGAAAGAATCTCGGACCCGCAAACAAGGGATCGAACAAAAAGGATAAGGGGAAGGGAAAAATGGCCTTCGTCGCCAACGCTCAACAACAATCGAGTGGCCCTAGACCGGTTGTTCGCCAAAGCAACAAGCGACAACCCCTCTATAAGAAGTTGAAACGTCCTTCCTCATTTCCACGAGATGAAACAAGGAGACTGTTTGAACTAGCAGTGTGCAACAGGCTTATCACTCTACCGGAGCCGAAACACCCACTACAATTGAACGATGTCAACAATCCTAATTACTGCCCTTACCACTGAGTATTAGGCCATCCGATCGAAAACTGCTACGTCTTCAAAAATTGGGTTGAAGACCAATACCAGCAAGGAAAATTCCCATTGTCTGAAAATTGGAAGGTGAACCCGCCACAACTGCATGCTCCGAAAAAGATGGACATGCCGGGGGCATCGTGCTCATTCATAGGGAAAGCCTCATGGACCGAAAAGTCCGTAAACTAGAAATTCGCCTCAAATACGGCAACGGCGGACCGCAATGTCCTAAAACTTGCAGATGACTGAAACGTCGTTAAACTACTACCAACCCACGGCATCCTCAGGCTGACGTGGTAAACAAAAACGGTATGTCCATAAGCAAAATGGGCATGAATGAAAACCCGAAAGGGCTCCATGAGTAAAAACAGCAGGGCTACCGGCGAGTTTTATGAAAACCCGAAAGGGTGCAACCTCGTTAAAATAAAAAATAAAAAAAAGAAAACGGTATGTCCATAAACGAAATGGGCACGGATGAAAACCCGAAAGGGCTCCGTGAGTAAAAACAGCAGGGCTACCGGCGAGTTTTGTGAAAACCCGAAAGGGCGCAATCTCGTTAAAAGACAATTGTAAGGTCCTCTCGACTTTGTAAGGAGAAACCGCCTGCGTAAAATCCTTACGACTCACAAGGGAGCAACACACTTAGGGATCCCCACGATCCCTAAGGAGAAATTATACTTGCGAGATCCTCACGAGTCGTAAGGAGAACCCTCTTATGAGACCCTCACGGCTCATAAGATTCAAAAGCCTTAAGATACAGGAATCTGAACCTATTCTTAAGCAGTCATACCGTCCGATTTTGCCCTACAAGCGGCTCAATATTGACCCTTGTATACAATCCACGGGCGTGAATAAACATTTCCCTAATAAAGTCCTATCCGTGACTAGGGATATGTCTATACGGTGAACAACCCTTGTAAGTCTTCTCGACTTATAAGGAGAAAACACTCTTGTAAGATCCTTACGACTTACAGGAGAACATGCACTTAGGAATCCTCATGATTCTTAAGGAAAAACTGCACCTATGAGATCCTCACGACTCACAGGGAGAAATACTTTTATGAGACCCTTACGGCTTATGAAGTCAAAAGCCTTAGTCGAGAGGATCCTAACCCTGTCTACTAAGACACCTTTGTTCGACATCGACTAAGGCAAATGATGATTCGCTCCTGGCAATATCCCAGTTGTAGCGGTGCTGATGCCGAAATCGGTGTCTAATTCCAAGCTTGCAGTAAGAAGCTAGCAAGCCATACATACTTATGAAACAGCCGAAATGATGGGGCAACTTGCAAACAAAATTAGCAAGTAAAAATGTATGCATGCCAAATAGCCGAAATGGTAGGGCAACTCGCAATAAAAAGCAGTGAGTAAAAATGTAATAAATAGCCGAAATGATTGGGCACCACGAAAAATAGCCGAAATGATTGGGCAATCGCGGCCTTCGCGATATAAAAGCTGAAATGATAGAGCATCGCGGAATGAAATAAAAAAAATGAAAATGAAATTTATGCCCTACATGTGAGATCATATCGATCTCTGTATACAATCCAGGGGCACAAACAAAGAAGGGACAATACCTTCCCACCAGGCTCTATCAGAAAAGAGAGCCAAGTCTCGACGGTCACATCTGCATCCCAAAAGACCAACAACAGCGTTCCTCCTTATGCCAGCAAGGCACGGAAGCGACATCCATCGAACGGAGCCATGGCAAAATCCCTAGTTCCAAATCTTAACGGCAATATCTACAGCCTAAAAATCAGCAACGGTGATCCTCCTCATTCCAACAGGATTTGGACACACCAAAGAAAACGAAGCAAAGGCCAAATTCCTAGTTTCAGGGTCTTGACGACAACTCATATAAAACCGGAAATACCATCGAAGATCATCCCACACCAGCGTGGAATGATCACCACCTCGACGTTCGTCTCGACACAGCAGACGAGATGTCACTACAGCGTTCTTCCTCCAGCAGGATTCAGACGCGACAATCAAACAACGGAGCCAAGGCAAAATCCCTAGTTCCAAACCTCGATGGTTCACCAGCAACCTAGAGACAACTACGACATTCGTCTCGATACAGCAGACGATATGTCACTGCAGCGTCCTTCCTCCAACAGGATTCAGACGCGACAAAGCAAACGAAGCGAAGGCCAAATTCCTAGCTTCAGGGTCTTGACGGCAACTCATATAAAACCTGAAAGACCATCGGAGATCATCCCACACTAGCGCGGAGTGGTCACCACCTCGACGTTCGCCTCGATACAGCAGACGATATGTCACTATAGTGTCCTTCCTCCAACAGGATTCGGACACGCCAAAGCAAACGAAGCGAAGGCCAAATTCCTAGCTTCAAGGTCTTAACGACAACTCATATAAAACCGGAAAGACCATCGAAGATCGTCCCACACCAGCATGGAGTGATCACCACCTCGACGTTCGTATCGACACAACAGACGAGATGTCACTACAGCATCCTTCCTCCAACAGGATTCGGACACGACAAAACAAACGAAGCAAAGGCCAAATTCTATCTTCAGGGTCTTGACGGTAACTCATATAAAACCGGAAAGACTATCGGAGATCATCTCACACCAGCGCGGAGTAATCACTACCTCGACGTTCGTCTCGACACAACAGACGAGATGTCACTACAGCGTTCTTCCTCCAGCAGGATTCAGACGCGACAATCAAACAATGGAGCCACGGCAAAATCCCTAGTTCCAAACCTTGATGGTTCACCAGCAACCTAGAGACAACTGCGACATTCGTCTCGATACAGCAGACGCAATGTCAGCAAACGAAGCAAAGGTCAAATTCTTAGCTTCAGGGTCTTGACGGCAACTCATATAAAACCTGAAAGATTATCGGAGATCATCCCATATCAGCGCGGAGTGGTTATGACTCATCGGGGCTCTCCAAAATGAGCCTAACCTCAAGTAAAAAGCGGCATGGCAAAATTCCTAACGCTTGCTCTTCCGACGGTCAAACTGCCTAGGAGGATTGCTTGAAGACGTCTTGTCCGGCCCCCGAAGGGATCAGATACATGACAGTCGCAAGGCTACTCGAACAGTAAGGTTTCTTATCGAGGAATACATCAGCCAACGCGACGGTACGACGGACAAAACCCTAGTACCGTAAAGAGCAGAGGTTAACTGTGACGTTAGGATATTCTTGCGAGAAATGCTCGATTCTTCTCGACTCATAGGGAGAAAGTCTTTATGAGACCCTCACGGCTCATAAAATTGAAAAGTCTTAGGTGACAGATCCTAACCCTGTTTCCTAAGCCATCACCATTCTACAAAAAATCTAAGATTGACGGCTATATACTATCTACAGACCGCACTTGCTAAAATCACATGGCAACAACACAGCAAGGAGAAGAAAGCAACAGTATAACAAAAACGTGTCTTTATTCATGAACTCAATTGAATTCAAGATACATCATATAAAAGAATAAAAAAATGGATACATATCATTCAAAAATTACAAGTGTACCATTGATATAAAGGCAGCTACTGAGAAGGAAGCGTTTTCAACAAGTCCATGAGCTGCTCTCGCACTTCTTTCAATGCCTTCTCATGATCAGCCGCTACGGCCAGCTCTGCTTCAATTTGGGCCCGTTGCTGCAAACAAGATGAGAGTTTCTGATTAGCTTCTTGCTGGGCAGCCTCCTGACTCTGCGCGACCTGCTCATTGAGATCAAGCTTCTTCCTCAACACCAGCCCGTCAAAGATACACCGTTGAAGACTTTCAAAAATGGTGTTTAGCTGGGCAGCATTAGCTGCAATCTCAGCGCGCAGTTGGGAAGATTCAGCAGCAGTCGCCTCACGTTCTTTTCGCTTAAGAGTTGCCTCTCGTTCGAAATGGCGAAGGAACGGAACACTCTGCTCAACCCACGCGGCCCGCTGGGAGTTCAAAGCCGGAGCCTCAGGGGTAAGACGCATAAGTTCAAGCTGATGTAGACAGGCCTCGATCTTCCTACAGTGATTATCCCAAGCATTGACGACGCTTTCATTATGGAAATTTACAAGCGTGGCCAGCATCGGATTAACCTCGGCAGCGAAATCTGCGGCAGATGTAGGAGCCTCCGCGTCAAGCTCCTTGACGCATCCGCTCAGCATACGCAGACTCATCGTAGCACCCTTTGAGGATGGACGTCTGGAGAATGGGCCTGCCGGCATCATAATGTGAGACTCGAAAGAGGCCGGAGTCGAAACGCCGCTGCAAAACAAATCACAATCAGATGACGGTTCAAGAAATATAGGAAGGTCATGAATGATGGGATTTACTATACGAGCTGCAGCAGGTGGCAAAGTCGGGAGACCGGTGGCGCAACTGTTCTCTCATCTCTTCCTTCAATCAATAGTACTGCAGCCAAGAAAAAGAAGAATCAGAAATGATTTTACTGTTGATAAAAGAAAGAGCATTAATTGAAAGCTGTATTCACCAGCGCCACTGGAAGAAGCAATCTACGACGGGGAGGAGAAGTAGGGATGCAGCACCTGGTACAGATGGTCAAAAAGGACTCCTGCAAAAACGCGATAACGCAACGTCAGTACCCAAATTATACAGTCTAGAGATAAGACTGATGGGTCACAAATCCAAACCTTCCAGCATCTGAGACGGTGTGAGAGAAGGTAAAGAGGTGGTCACCGTCAGGGCGGTAACTAACGGCGCTGTCTCGGGTGGTACAACATCAGCACTAGCCGCACCTGCATTAGAAACAAAATAAAACCTGTCAGGAAAGATTGAAAAAGATTGCAGAATAAAAAGAAGGGCGGTGACCTAAAATCTACCTGATGAATCGCCGGTCGGAACCGTGACGAGGGCGTCACTTGATACAACAGCGGCGTCTCCTTCCTCCATCGGGGTAGTCTCACCCCCCGTCACTTCATCCCCTGAATCCATGAGAGCCGTCGTCATGCTGGCGACGCCAGGAGACAGCAAAGAACCGTAGGCGGGAAGAGCGATGATCGAGGCGGTGCCCGACTCTTGAGAAAGAGCGGCCATCTCGGACCCAGCAATTGTACCCGTTTCGCTCACCACCACCTCAGGCTCAGTGATTGCATCTGTATCATCCATTGCTGCCTTAGACTCGGCCGTGATAGCCGTCTCACTCGCCGCCATCTTGGTCTCGGCAGTGGTAGCTATCTCGGGCATAGCAATCGTGACTGTCTCGACAGCTACTATCTCGGGCCCTGCAATTGCGGCCACATCTCCTACCGCCGTCCTGGGTTCGGGAATAGCAGCTACCTCCTCCACCGCTCCCTCAGGCTCAGCGGTCGCCGCTACTTCTTTGGGAAGGCTCGGCCCTGCAAGATAGGGTATATGAGAACTGATAATTCGGAAATTTGACAACGGAACCTCACGGCACATTACCTGGAATCGATTTACCGTTCGCTTCCCGAGCCGCACGTGCCGCCTGTCTGTGAGTGATAGACAAGGCGACCGGAGACTCCTTTGAAGGAGTAGCAGCAGGGGTAGCGGCGCTCGAACCCGCACCCACGGCTAAAGCAGCACTACGCTCCTTTGCTGCGCGCCTCTGGCGCTTCCTTTCCTCCCGGGCCGTCAAAGCAGACCTTCTAGAAGCCTCCTTCAACAGAGCGTCATCATCCACACCCAGGGTTACCTCTGGAGCCGTCAAGACTTCCGTCATCGGTCGTTTGAGTAAGGCCTATTTCGGCAGTACCGAAGAGGCCGGGACTTCGGTGGCTAGCCCGGGAAGAGTCTCCGTATCACCTTGCGGGGTCGGCATTGTGGTCCCTGCGATAAGATAAAGAAAGGGTTAGATTGTCCATAAAATGGAAAATGAAGACTCAATGAGCCGAGACCTACCAATGCCCAATAAAGCGCGATTCCTCTCCTCCTCCTCGAAGGTCCTGAGGGAAGCCGCCAGAACCTCTTCAGTAGTAAAGCCTGTTACAAAAGGAAGAATGTCAGTCAAGACACGATAATAAATATAAAGATATAACGCGATGACGAAAGTGCGACTGATATTTACTTGATTGCACGAGGGCGGCTATTTTCGCTTGGTGGCTTGCGAGTCGCGCAGAAGCAGCAATAGCGGCATCGAGATCAGTGTCTTCTGGCGCTATAAAGAGACCCTCATTAGTTCCATATTCACTTAGGCCTTCAGTATAAGGAGCCTGAGGTTCCAAGCGAGTACAGCATCCAGGGAGAGGACCGACTTCTTCTTCTTCTGTGCGCGAGCTCCAGTCGCAGCAAGCACGAGCTTACGCTTGGTGGGCACCTTGGGACGGCGAGTCCCGATATTCGAGCCCACGCCAGATTCGGGTGAAGCTACAGTTACTGTCTCCGTGGGAGCACGGGGCACCGATGGCACATCCACTATCTCCACAGGAGCACGGGGCAATCCACGCGCAGGGCTTAGCACACGTGGAGGCTCGACTGCAGCGACTTCTCTTAGCGAGGGGGACAATGGTCTGTTGCCTCAAAGGGACCTTGTGATCACTGGCAGGAGGTGCACTTTTACGGTCAAGCAGCAACCGCCTTTCTTCCTTAATAATGGCGCCCGTCGAATGCTGATACCATGCCGTATATGCATTAAGGATCCGTGGGACACAACTCGGCTCGCTGATAAAGAAGCGAGAGCCCGTATTCAAACGCATGAAGTGATGCAGCGCACTCCACATCCCCTCTTCAGTAGCAGTGGGTTCCATCAAAAAAGCCTCCAGCGGCACTCCTTGGTTATAGCTCAATTGTTGGGCAAAACGATGCGGATTATATCTCATGAAAAGCGCTGCATCATTTTGCCTAAACACCAGGAAGCCCGGTCTGATGGAATATAAATGGAGGGTTTCCCGAGCTGTTAGAACTGAGGCTCCATCTTTGAAAATATCCTGCAATAACCGCACTATTGTGGTAGACTCTTTTCCGATGGTTAACACCTTATCGGTAAAGGTCATCCCGTCTCTAACCGTGCGGGGGTGAAGGAGCAAACCTCTAGCAGCCCGCGGTGACGGATTTACAATTGAGGCGTCGACCAATCGCATAATCCGGGGGAAGCTGCACCTGTCATAGAACGAAGGCCTTCTATGGATACCAAAAACGCCAAGCGCATGTAGCTGGAGCCATGACATGAAGTAATGCATCGAAAAGTTCTCATGCTGTACTCCAGGTTCAGTTGTATCCACCGCTTGACTAAGGCCATGATACAGATGGGCTAAGCCGGCGACCCCGACAGCCACTTTCACCCCAATAGTCATCCGGTGAGCTGGGTAAAAGATAGATGGCCTCATGCGGCGAAGGTGCATCAGGAGCGCGAACCAGCTCAACTATAGCCCAAGAAATCCCATAAAGAATGATTCCTCATCCATCCCAGGGACTGCAATCTTCGCAAAAGGAACAACTGGAAAGTTGGGAAGGAAGAAACCCTTCTGATTTACCTCAGTCGCTGGCAGGTTCTCCAAACCTAAGCCGAAAGGATCGTCAAGTGTGGCGAATTTAATGGCCTCCTTCGAGAAGACTTGTGGGTGAAGGAAGCGAGCGATGAAATCCTCGAAACTAACCCCGCGGCTCCCAGATTCAAGAAAAAGGCCCTCGTAGATACCCAACACTTTGATCAAACTAGGAAATTGGTGTTGAACAACATTCACCGGGGTAAGGCCCATTATCACCGGCTTGGCACCGAAAACATATTCGTCTGTGGAAAGCAACTCCTCATAATGCTCCCCTATGACCGGTAGGCCAGAAACCTCTGCAAATTCCTCTAAAGAGATTGATACTTCTCGGTCCAGCGAGAGGAAGGTGTGAGTAGGGATATTCCACTGCTCCAAAAAAGTCTTAACCCACCAGGTGGGAAGTGTAGGATACTGGAAAAGAGAAGCATAAACGGCGGTATACAACCCAAGACTCATCAACTATGACTTCTTCACCGACAGAATGTAGCGGGCCCATTGCAGATAACCGATTGGATGACGATGAATCAGACCTATGTTATATGGTTGCCCCCACGGCCGCGCCTCGCCTTGACAAATACGGTGTCCCAAGATATCTAAAACCATGGGAGGCTGAATGGGAATCGAAGCTATAGCAGGCTGAAGAAGGCCTTCTGAAGTCCAATTGACCATCTCCACGGCATAGATCACCGGGGATGCGTTGGCGTAATGGATCGCCGTGATGGGCTCCGAGGGTACCGCACATGAAAAGCTTTGTCGACCCCTGATAATCTGATTGTACCATGATCCCCAAAGGTGAAGATTCTTATGTTCCGGATCATGGTCTCTGATCAAAGCTAAGACTTCCCGGTCTACGGGTGCTCCAGGAAATCCTCCCTCTGAGCGAATGAACGGGAATGAAGCATCGAAAGACATGTTGCCTGCAAAAGGGACAGAAATCAACTGTCAG
The DNA here is from genome assembly GCA_030015575.1 of Agapanthus africanus. Taxonomy (NCBI): domain Eukaryota; kingdom Viridiplantae; phylum Streptophyta; class Magnoliopsida; order Asparagales; family Amaryllidaceae; genus Agapanthus; species Agapanthus africanus. Next base: position 646,470,948 of record CM057340.1, read on the forward strand.
TGTTGTAATTTAATCTTAAAATTCCGATGCTCGGCACTTTAAAATTTGTACCACACTGCAATGCAGTGGAAAGGGGACCAAAAGGAGACCCATAAAATCCAGATGACAATGCATCAATTAATAAGACAGCCTCATCATTGGATGAGACTGTCAATTAATGAGGAAATCCTCAAAGATTTTTCTCATTGAATGAGAAATCCCTCGGGAAAAGAAGAAAATCTCCCTTTGAGAGCAAAGCTCTGTAACAGAGTGACACTTGTCAAACTCTGGTCATGAGGGAATAAAATTCCTTAAAAAGCCTGGCTCTATAATGATGATGGAAAATCCATCAAAGATTAATTAAAATTAATTCTTGAGAATTAAAAATTCTGGGATCTTCATGATCCATGAAAAAACTCTTAAGAGTTCTTCATCAAAAGATCAAAAGATCAAAAGATCTACATATTATCAAAAGAGCAGAGCTCTGATTCATGGGCTAAGAAACCCCAAGAAAGATCTCTTTAGATCTGTGGATTCATGAGAGCAAGGCTCTATTAATGAAACCCTAAAAGGGTTTTCTTTAGATCAAAAATTTATGAAGAGCAAGGCTCTGTTAATGGGTAAAAACCTTAATTTTACCTAAGTTTGGTAGAGTTCTAACTCTTGAAAGTTCTTGAACAGAAGATCAAGATTCTGAATAAAAATTCTTAAGAAGAAGATGATAATCGTCTGAGGACCAAAGGTCCTATTTATAGGCACTAAACCGCCTCTTCAACTCCTGAGTTGATCCAAGGGCTCAGATGTTGCCACTGCTGCACTCACGTGTGCGCCACGTGAGCGCAACGGTGGGGGGGGGGCATTTGTTTCCCCCAATCAGAGCAAAACTCTGTTTTGAATTTCAAAATTAAAAATTTGAAGCAACGCTTCAGATTCTGCGCGCCATGCACTGCGCGCCACGTGTCAAAAGCAGACACGTCAGTGCCAGGTGCGCTGCGCCCTAGGCAGCGCACCCAATCAGAGCAAAACTCTGTTTGAAAATTCAAAATTTAAATTGAAGGAACGCTTCAGATTCTGTGCGCTGCGCGCCACGTGTCAAAAGCAGACACGCCAGCGCTAGGAGCGTTGCGCCCTAGGCAGCGCACCCCCAATCAGAGCAAAGCTCTGCTCCAAAATTCAAAATTTAAAAGTTGAAGCAACGCTTCAGATCCAGCGCTCTACGCTGAGCGCCACGTGTCAAACACAGGTGCGCTAGCGCAGTTGCGCTGCGCTTTGCGCTGCATGCCACGTGTCAAACATGGGCGCGCTAGCGCAGTTGCGCTGCGCTGCACGCCACGTGTCGAACGTAGGTGTGCTAGTGTAAGGTGCGCCAGCGCAAGGTGCGCCAGCGCTGGAATTAAAAATTCCCCACCGTCAGATCAAAAGATCTATTAATAATAAATTATTAATTAATCAGAACTAAAATTCTGTTATGGAAAGATCTTTCCAATCTTGTTAAAAACAAGAAGATTATCTTCTATAAAACAGAAGCCCTAGGATCAAAGATCCAACGGTGGGAAATATTCCCCAATCAATCAGAGAAGGATCTCTTAAAACTGATTTAACAAATCATTTGGCCCTATATAAAGGATCCTAGACTTCAAGTCTGATATAGAGAAAACCCTCTGCAAATTTTGAGAAAACTCAAAGAAAAAGAAAGGAAAACCATTAGCAAAAGAAGATTTTTCTTCATCTTAAAGGTAAAGAACTATGTTCTTGAATAACAGAGATGAATCCATCTCATAAAAAAGAAGAAATATCTTCTAAAAAGATCTTAGATCTATAAAAAGACCAAGGTCTTTTGATTTAAAAGAAAAGATCAAAAAGATCTAATCATAAAAAGACTAAAGAAGTATTTTACTTCATTCACAGATCTTTTGATCTATAAAGGCAGAGCCTTTTATAAAAAACAAGAACTTTTGTTCTTTGATCTTGAGGCAAAGCCTCCTTTGAAGAAAATAAATCTGTTTTTTGATCTTAAAAATCGATCAGAAGCGCTTTGCGCTATTAAAAAGTGTCTTGCACTCATGAACTGTGTCCTTGCGCTCCTTGGACCGGCGCTCAGCGCCAAAACCTGCCACGTGTCAACTAGAGAAACAATCTGCGCTATGCGCTTCTAAAAACATAGCACTGCGCTCATGGGTTGGCGCTCAGCGCCAAGCGCACCACGTGTCACTCACTGGTGCGCCAACAGACTAGTGCAACGCGCTCATACACTAAAAGCGCAATGCGCCAATAACTAGCGCTTAGCGCTAAGCGCGACACGTGTCCTCATCGTGTGCGCTATCCAACAGAAGCGCAATGCGCTCTTTCCTTGGCGCAAGGCGCCTGACGCGCCACGTGGCGCACTGTCAGAACATATTTTGTTCTGATAAATGCTATGCATTATTAAAAGGGCCGAGCCCAAATAAAGGCTCAATAGCCAGAACAATAAAATGTTCAACTCATATCAACTGAGCCCATATACTCATAAACCTTTAAACAGACTTTAGTCCCAAATTGGACTATAGATCTCCCAACCAACATTGGTTCAAGGGTACATATCTGAACTCCTCTGATATTTGTCGTTGTAATGACGGGTCCCGACAACCATACATTCCACGGACTATTGGACCACCATGTCCTTAAACTGGTTATTGACCGTAACGTCCTTAAACTAAACAATAGAGTCTAAATACTCTTTTGTTGGATCTAAATGATCCTGTTAAGTTGATCTTAGTCTAGAAATTAGACTAACGTATCCTTAACCAATGTTTAAGTTGATCTTAGTCTCAAATGAGGCTAACGTATCCTTAAACCAAACCCCCAAACCCAAATCTAAGAAGATACGGATTTGGACTAATCCACGTCCTACGGGCGACAACACAAATTAGTCTCCGTATACAATCCACAGGCAACCACAAACAAAACAAACACCCACGATACGAAGTGACCATCTGGAGAAGGAGAAAGTGGTTACCGCGATGCGGTAGCGTAATTAACTGCAGGGGCTTGCGCCTGCAGGGAAGAGCGTCCCCACAATCAAAAACCCCTCAGACGAGGGGGAATATGACGAAGTCTGCTACATCGGCCGCATCCGTTTAAACCTTCGATACATGGTGCCATAAATCAACTTGGCATCTTCGGAGAGGTGGACGGATAACACCAATTAGCATCTGCCCAGAATTTCAGGCCAGACGTTTATCGCGTCTCCGTGATTCGGAGGGGAACAGGCAGTAATTAGGATTGTTGACATCGCCTGGCTGCAACGGATGTTTTGGATCCGGCAGTTCGATGAGTCTGTTGCGTACTGCCAGTTCAAACAGTCTTCTCGTTTTATCCTGGGGAAACGAGTAAGGATGTCCTAGTCTCTCCTCGAGAGATGGGCGTGGACGCATGTTGTCTTGGAGAACAACCGGCTTTAAGTTGCCCGGCTGTTGTTGAGTATTGGCGACGAAAGTTACTTTTCCTTTCCCTTTTTCATTTCGAGAGTCTGTCTTTGGAGGAGATGGTCTATGACCCATCTGATCCATTTGGGCCAGCTTATCAATCAAGGCCTGGAAAGTAGTTGGCTTGAAGAACATCATGAATTGCGAGATGGTCGCTTGAGGGTCAAGAGTGCCTACAAACATGCCCACTGCCGGCGCTTCTTCGATGCGCTGCTCGCATTTCGACCTTAAATTTCGCCACCGTATTGCGTATTGTACCCAAGTTTCGCCTGGCTTCACCCTGTCGTTAATTAATGCAGTGATCGGGGTACGCTCGCTAGCGCTCGCGAATCTCTGTGTAAATAGCAGTTCTATCTCCGCGAATGTCTTGACGGAGTCGTTTGGAAGTTTAGAATACCATTCGAATGCCGTCTCTGACATGCTGCCGACGAACTGGCGAAGTAGCAGTTTATCATCGCCTCCGGTGTTACCACATAGAGCCCTGAACTCGGCGACATGCTGGTGCGGATTTCCCATCCCTTTATATACATGAAATTTAGGGATCGTATATCCCGGCGGGTACTTTATTTGGTCATACCAGCCTGGATATGGTCGCCCAGTTTTAACAATTTGGCCAGCCGCTTCATTCGCTTGGTGAGCTCATATTTGCTGAGTAATGTAGTCATCCAGAGCGGCCTTGGAGATGGTTTCCTCTTTAGCTGCTGAAAGAGCCGGAGGAGGGTTCGATGTCTCCCCTCTGTCGTCTTCAATGATGATCGGGGGGTCTTCGGCTGGAGGGTCCGGCTGGATCATCATGCCCACCATATCTTGGAACAGAAGGGCCATTTGTTTTATATTGGCCGCTTGTTCCGCAGCCTCTTTGTCTTTCTTCTCAAGTATTCTCCGAAGGAACTCAGTATCAGTTTCTTGTTCCCGACGCTGCTCCGAGGTTTCTGGATTTTCTTTTGGCCCAGTGAGTGCGGCCATTGCAGTCAGCATGTCCTGAAGTTTCTGCTGCTGTTGTTCTTGAGCCTTCGTTATCGATCGGGTGAGCGGTCGATGACCCGTGGAAGCACGACTTTCTTCTTTTCTGGAAGCCATATAAACTGTATGCACCATCATGCCCCTAGACTTGGGGCGTTTAGGTTTAACGTCCTTGCGGTTTGCCGCATTCACAGGGGCTTTCTCTGGCCTCCTTCTCTTGTGAGCAGTTGAAGTCGAAGGGGCTGTTGCAGTGGGCACCCAGGTAGCTGTCGCTTTTTGTGGCTTGACAGGATGGTTCTATTCTCGCTGAACCTTTATCTTTTTCTGTCGGCCAGAGTAATCTTGATCAATCACCAACTCCTGGAACTGTCGCCGGACTTTGTAAATTTTGGAGGATAACCACTGAGGGGGCTGCTCCGGCTTCTTCTGGAGCATTCTCCACAGGTGGAGGAGATATCTTCAGCACTGCGTTAGGAGAGTTTCTGCGTACCTTGTTGAGCAGTTCAAACCTGTTCCCGATTGGAACAGTAGCATCGATCTCCACCGTTGGAGCTGGTGGAATAATTCCAGACGGAGAGCTGCCCCCAGCCTTCCGTACTCGGCGCCAGTGACGACGGCGAGCATGTCGCGCAGATGGTGTTGGTTCAGCTATGGGGATGGCTTTGTCATGCCCCATGTTCTGGTGAGGCGCTGCTGGTATCAGCCTCTTGAAGACCGACGTCTGTTGAGCAGCAGTATCCAATCTTTCAAAGACAGATCTTTGAGCAGGAACGGGGGCCGGAGTGGCTAGCCTCATAAAGACTGATCCTTTGATGGGAGAAGTTTCTTTAATGACCTCGAGAGAAGGAATGGCTATCCGTTTTGGGATGGCCGCTTCAGGTATCGTGGGCTTCTTGATAGGCCCATTAGAGTTCAGGCTCAGCCTATCGAAGACTGATGCTGTTGACTTGGCATTGGATAACCCGTTGAGAGAGGCCGTAGTGGTAGTGAGCCGACCAAAGACCGACTTCTTCCGCGCTTCTTGCGGCAGCGGGATGTTAACGCTCACTAGTGGGAGCATGGTCCCGAAGAACAACCCGGTGGTAGCCTACGTTACTTGCTCTACCGGCATTGTGAAAAGAGAGGCCGCCTGGGGCCCGTAAGTTACACCTCCAGATGAGGCGGAACGGGAGTTGCAGTTGTAGCTGGAGCATTTTGTGCAGGTAGACGCCATTGATCTCTCATTTTCTGCACCAAGTAAGACACCAAATCTTAGTACCTCGAACCCAAGGGCAACCATTAGCAAACCGCGATTCGTTCGCGAACACGACACACGAAGTGTGGAATGGAAAGAGGAAAAGATCCCACTGGGCGTGCAGGAATCTGTTCCCCGCCGAAAACGCGGAGAGACGCGATAAACGTCTCGCCTGAATTTCGGGGCAGATGCTAATTGGTGCTATCCGTCCACTTCTCTGAAGATGCCAAGTTGATTTATGTCACTGTGTATCGAAGGTTTAAACGGATGCGGCCGATATAGCAGACTTTGTCAGATTCCCCTTATTTGAGGGGTTTTTGATTGTGGGGATGCTCTTCCCTGCAGGCGCAAGCCCCTGCAGTTAATTACGCTACCGCGTCGCGGTAACAACTTTCTCCTTCTCCAGATGGTCACTTCATGTCGTGTGTATTTATTTTGTTTTTGGTTGCCGGTGGATTGTATACGGAGACTAATTTATGTTGTCGCCCGTAGGGTATGGATTAGTCTCCGTATCTTCTTAGATTTAGATTTGGGGGTTGGGTTTAAGGATACATTAGTCTCATTTGGTACTAAGATCAACTTAAACGTTTGTTAAGGATACGTTAGTCCAATTTTTAGATTAAGATCAACTTAACAGGATCGTTTAGATCCGACAAGAGATTAATTGGGCTCTATTGTTTAGTTTAGGGACATTGCGGTCGATTAGTTTAAGGACAATATGGTCCATGGTTAGTTTAAAGAAATCATGATCGAGGTTAAGGACATTATAGTCCGTGAGTTTAAAGACCTCACAGTCAAGGTTAAGGACATCATAGTCAATGAGTTTAAAGACCCCACAGTCAAGGTTAAGGATGTCATAGTCCGTGAGTTTAAAGACCTCACAGTCAAGGTTAAGGACATCATAGTCCATGGGCTTAAGGACCCCACAGCCCATGAAATGTGTAGTTGTCGGGACCCGTCACCTCTCTGAAGACGTTGAAGGATTACAACGAAAAATATCAAAGGAGTGAAGAGATGTACCCTCGAACCAAAGTGGGTTGGGTGATCTATAGTCCAATTCGGAACTAAGATCAATTAATTAGATTATGAGCATATTGGCTCAGTTAAATCTGAATTGAGGACTTATGGCCAGTTTGGGCTAAGTCCAATTAGATATTGGCTCTTTGTTGGACCATTAAACATTTGTCTGGGTTCAAGCCCACATTATTTAGCAATGCTAAACCTGAATTTGAGGGCTCTGATACATTTTTGTCTTTGACTGAGCATTAAACATTGTAGTTCTGAGTTTTACTCAACTTTGAGATTTAGTTAAAGGGGAGGTTTTTGCCTCTGGAAACTTAGCCAATTTGGCCAAGATTGGCTTTAAAATAGTGTTAAACACTAGAGGACAGCAGTGTTAAACACTGGAGACGAAATGCACAAAATAGTGTTAAACACTAAAAAGGAAGGGGTCACATGGGGGCACGTGAGGGATTGCCTCCAAGCTTTTTCCTTCTCATTTTGGGGGATTTGTTCAGGGGTCACGTGGGAGCACGTGACCTAGCTTTATTCTTTCTTTCTGATCACTGCGGAATGGGGTCACGTGTCATCACGTGACCAATGTTCTTTACGTGCATGAAGATCTTTCAAGTCTCTTTATTTTAAGAATTAAATTCTCTATAGGGTTAAACCCTAATTATGTTTTTAGAGGAATTAAATTCCCATGTATGCGGAAGAATTAAATTCTTATGTAGGGTTACACCCTGATTCTGTCTGTAGGGTTCCTAGGCACACTCAAGAGGTTCCACAAGGCATCAACCATGCCAAAATCAAATTTTTTCATGTGCCAAAGAACCCTAATGCAAGATCGTTACTAGAGGTAAGGCGAAATACATGCAAGTTAACTACTTTAACTACAAGTGAAAGGGATTACAACCTTTGTAGATTCGGTCCTCCACTTCTTTAGCTCCGTGTTGACGTCCCTCCGCTGCGATCATCGGGATCCCGGACCCTAGAGTCGGTTTCGTCGGAGAAATGAGCGGGCTAGGTCGTTGACTTCGATGCCGAAGATGATCTACGTCGAGGCGACTCAAACTCAAGCTCCATCTTCACTAGGTCATGAAACTTGTGAAGATAACACACTCTACTACATGGCAAGTTGTAGAGGATGAAGAAATAGGAAGTGGGTTCACTTTGGATTTGGTTTTCTCACTTGATTTCATCACTTGAAATTTTCTAGAAAAGGTTTTCTTCTTCATGAAGAAGAAGAAGAAGAAGGAAATGAAAAAGAATTATTGAAAATAGTAAATCAAGTGAAGCCTTATCATAATGCAACCATGGGTAAGTTAACTCATGTAGAGAGCAAACCATAGTTTAGGTAATGGTTAGGTTTTAAGAACAAAACAAAAATGGTTTAGACTTTTCAAAGATGGTTGAAAACATCATGAAGCTTTTAGCAAATAACAAAGAAAGCCACCATTTTGTTTTTACAAAATAAATAAAGAAAATAAAACCCTAACCATTAACTAAACATGGTGTAAATCATACACATACCCAAGTTTGCATGTATCATCAATCATGATACAAACTAGTGCACAAACATATATCACATATACAACTTGTGCATATCAAGTGAGAAAATCAATCTTAAGTGAACAAATACTAGTTAATGTAAAGTAATATATCAAATATACATTTATACATTAAATCATTAAATCAATACTTGATTTAATGATCCGGTCATATCGCATATAACCGACTAATATCAAGTGTATCAATATATCGAATCAACACTTGATTCGGTAACCCGGCTATATCTTATATAACCGTCCGATGATACAAATCACGAGAATAGAATTCAGTATCACATACTGGTATTATTCTCGGTCCCGCACATATCTCATATGCACTCCTATTTCGTTTCGCTTGAGCCAGATAACCTCTGTGTAGGACTCTAAAGACTCGTCAATACGCTGGCAGTAGGTGATGATCATATCAAACACCCATAAGCCGCAAGCGGTCTGCTAAACGTAACGGTCACCCGGGTATTGAGCGATCAGAAGATCAACGAGCAAGCCTGCTCACACTCCTGTGAATCCAACCAGTAACACTTACCGTACAGTCCGGTCTGTTCGTCTGATATGTCGCATATCTCGCCTAGGGGTGGTAAACGTCAGACCCCAGTAGCTTGATAAGTCATGCCGATATAAGGTCCATAACAAGCGTGAAATTACTGATAACTCTTACCAGTAAATCACAGCAACCCTGGCCAGGGATTTCCAGTTATGGCCAGTCGAGCATAACGCAACATCAACCCCCAATACCGGGAGAGACGAATCCCCTCCTATCGCTCATTGCCTCCATGTGAACCGGGACTGTACCCAAAAACCACCTGTTTGCGCGACTCAGTAGAGCCGTGGTAGGGTGGAAATCAAAGCACAGTGGGAGACACACAAGACTCTATGACCATCTCGGGTCAACAGACTAAGCTGTACCGGTGTCACCAGAGAACTGCCATCTGACGTGAGGTATAATACCATCTGGGAGTTCTCGGCGAGTCCGTTCAGTGTACCCAGTCTCCACTGAGCACCCGCATACCGTCTCTGATGTCAAACACCAATGGATATGGGATCATCCATCGCCCATCACATGGGTCGAGAAGATATACGCTAGTCTACTCTGGAATATCGATGCCCCGTCTCGATATTCCCACGACTAGGAACATTGAAGGATGTACTCATGGACTACCCAGGCCCCCCTAGTATGATCTACATCACAGTCCTGGAAGTCGAGTACATATCCTAAGGGCTTTATCAACATGTAATAGAGAGACAGCAAGTATACATGTTAAGATAAAGAGCAACCAGATAGCGTACTATCATGTCGAGCAAGAAAGTCCTACCTATATATGTCCCAGCATCCACTACAATATACATCCTATGTACAGTAATGGCCTCTAGGGTATACATATAACTAACAATCTCCCACTTGCACTAGGGTCATCTGTAGCAGTGGTTGCAGTATCTAATACTCAACCATCCCATAAAAGTCTCCCTTTGGGAAAAGGTCTTTGTGAGTGGATCCGCCGTGTTGTCCTCTGAGTCTACTCTTCTAACCTCGATCACCCTGGAGATCAACTATCTCCATGATCAGGTGATGCTGCCTCAGAATATGTTTGGATCACTGATAGGACCAGGGTTCCTGGGCCAAAGCCACGCTTCCATTGTTACACAATGGTAGGAACCTAGTTCATCTCATGAACCAATATACACCCAAACTTCCTCTTTGGTAGTATCTTTAATAGCGATGTTACCAGCCTTTATCGTCTAATTTGCCACGGTATCTAGCTTGGAACTCTTCCAACATACCGTCCCTCTACTGAGGGTAAAGACAATGCCTGCGACTGACATTCAGTCGTCCTTATCAGCATGGGACTTTCCCAGTGATTCTTCCCAGGATCGATTGATACCAAATCACTAAACCTAGTGAGAACCCTAACATCCATTTAGATCTATCTCATAGATCCAAATCCCAGGATTTAGGAGGTATCACCTTGATCCTATTGGAGAATCCATGTGATAAGAGGAGATCGACCGATCGTAGTATAGGAAACTCTTTTCCTATCAAGAGTATGTTGTCCACGTACAATACGAGGATGACTACCTTACTCTCTACTACCGTTTTGTATATACAAGGTTCATCTATCATTTTGATGAAGTCAAACATTTTGACTACCACATCAAAACAGACGTTCCAACTCCGCGATGCCTTCTTTATCGTGTAAAGCAACCTGCACACGTTTCCGCTGCTCCCACTGTCTACGAAGCCCTCTGGCTGTGTTCTTATAGACGTTCTCTTCTAAATCATTATTTAAAAAAGCAGTCATGACACCCAACCACCAGATATCGTAGTCATGGTATGTAGCAATGGCAAGTAGGATCTGGATGGACTTAAGCACAGCCACTGGAAAAGGTTTCATCATTATCCACGCCTGGTCGATGACTAAAACCTTTAACAAGTCTAGCTTTGAAAGTCTCAACTTTTCCATCTACACCAAGTAATCTTCTCAAGATATACTTGCTTCTGATGGGGATTTAACCCTTCAGATATAGCAGCCAAAGTCTATACTTTGTTGGTGTACATGGATTCCATCTCAGATCGCTAAGCATCCAGCCATTCTTACAGAGTCCCCACTCTTGATGGCCTGCTCGAAACTAGTTGGGTCATCATCTCATGATGCAATCCTCGCTCCCACTGTCATCGAGAAACCGAAGTATCTCTCAGGCGGATGAGGAACCCTGCTAGATCGGCGGAGAGGCTAAGGTTCGTCGGGGACTATTGAATCCTTTAGTTCTATCAAATCATCAGCTGTAGTTTGTATAGCTGGAAATCCTTCCAGTTCTACAGAACTGACCTTGCCTCGATCTTGTCCGGATTTTGCTTTTGACATAGGCCGGACAATCCCAAATCTTAATTTACTTAAGAGATGGGCTCTTCCCATACCATATCTTATATGGAGTGGTAGACACTGATTTGATTGGAATCCAATTCAATAGGTATGCAGCTTCTCAAGTGCACAACCCCCAAAAGGAAAAAGGTAACTCAGTAGTACTCATCATAGAGTGCACCATATCTCATAGGGTGCGATTGCTCCGCCCCGATACACCGTTGTGCTGTGGTATATTTAGAGGAGTAATACTGAGAGAGAATCTCATTCTCCTTTAGAATAGTCCAAGAATTCCATGCACAAGTATTCTCCTCCCTGATCTCATCATAGGACATAATACTTATACCTGTATTGGTTCTCTACTTCTGACTTATATTCTTTGAATTTCTCAAAAGCTTCAGACATGTGTTTCAACAGGAACATGTGTCTGAATCTTGAGAGATCATCAGTGAATGTAAGGAAGTACAAAGAACCAGTCTTGGCATATGTAGACTGGGGACCTTTATACATCACTATGTATCAGTCCCAAGAGTTCACTAACTCTTTCTCTGTTTCCAGTAAACGGAGCTATGGTCATCTTATCTTTGTGACATGACTGGCAAGTTTCATAAGATGTAAATTTAAGCTGATTTAAATATGCATCTAAATGTAACTTAGCTAGCCGGGTCGCACTGATATGACCTGGTCTACAATGCCTCAAGAAGAATTCGTTCATTTCTGAACTCTTCCTCTCGTTTGTGTTCTGTATACTAAGAACTGTAGTTTGATTTAGAACGTCAATACTTTTAGATAACGTGCTTGAATCGATCAACTATTGATATAGGAAATGTTCAAAATATTGTCCAACAATACAAAATTATATCCTTCTTTAGTAAATAAAGAGACTGATATGATGTTGTATATCAGGTTCGGTATCTAATAGCATTTGTTCAGAATCAATGTATTTGGAAATACAGGGTGATAGTGACCAACAGACTTGGCTGCAACACTTGCACCGTTTTCTGTCTCATGAAACTTATCACCTGTTCTCAGTTCTCTACCTTACTGTAGCCCATGTAATAGATTACATTTGTGGGATCATGATCCGGTATCTAATACACAGGACGTAGAGGATACAGAGAAACAGTTCTTTGTAATGAACACACCCGAAGAAGATGCATCATCATGCACTTTCTTCGTTTGGGCGGCACGGGAAATCTGGTATTCCCCTAATTCCTGCTCGGTCTTATAACAATTATAAGTTGGAGCAGGACCAACGTTCCCCGACTCAGTATAACAAGCGGGTTCGGTCAATACATCCATATTATTATCTTGATTAAGGCATGATATGGTCGCTACCTGGAGAGAGAGAGAAGAAAACACTCTGCGTGCGCTCTTGCAAGATTAGATTGGTTATTTATTTTATCTAATCAGGATGGCTCCCACTGTTTTTATCAAATCCTCCTTCAAACCCTAAAAGGAAAGACTAGCCGGGATTAATTACACTTTACAAGTTCGCTAATCTTTCAGCCAGGCCAGTGCCGGTACTTTGAGGGAGGTTCCCCATGCTTTCGCATGGACCTAATTAAAATAAACCTCGTTTTCCCAGGGGCGTAATCCCGTTGACACCTTTCTAGACACCTACTTGATCGGCTAATTGCAAAGTAAAAAACTCTCCCAGGAGTAACAATTACTCGCAGTGGTTATCGGGATCTAACTATCATATACAAGGTATGCAATCTCATTGCAAGTTTCAACACTTGAAACTCCCGATAAAGATTTTTACCCCTAGCACCTATGACCTTGGCTAAGGTCAACAAATCATAAGCACTAGTCAAGTTCTACCTGTCATTTCGTGATTAATTAGACCCACCCACATGACCCTTGGCTAAGGTCAACAAAGCCACATGACTGTCCTAACTAATCGCATCATATGCGGTGTAGGAAGACATCACTTAGCTACCGTACACTACGCCTCGGCTATGGTCGACAAACGTAGCACGAATACTAAGTACTCTACTTCCTAAAATGACGGAGGGTTGCGGATGGTTTTTAAGAAAACCTTTAACGCTTTGAACTTGATCTCGTTGCGGAATCAAATGGTTTTTAAATAGAGTGTTTTTGAGGCTTTTCTAGTTTTGCTAAAGGGGTCACTCCCGGTGAAGGGATCGTCGGCCCTTTCCTCATCGAATAAGGTGCAGGATATATCATATATACTGCTGTGCAAAGCAAAAACTATAGAAGCAATCAAAAGACAAACCGAGGGTTGTAGCATCTGCCAGTTATTGCTAAAGGGGTCACTCTCGGTGAAGGGATCTCGGCCCTTTCCTTATCGAATAAGGTGCAGGATGTTCTACAAGGAACACTGCGATGCAAAGCAACAACTAGAGCTACCTGATTTTATTTTTTAAAATTCGATTCCACAACATTTTTTAGGTTTATTTTCTTTCATTAATCTCATTAATGAATGTCCCATTATTTAAGTCCACCTAAACATCACAGATAAATACAACGTACGCTTATGCCATCCGCATTCGCCTCGATGTCCCGTCTGCACCGTCAGGTTAGGTAACTAAAGCCAGAACGAGGCAGGGCTAGCGCGGGTGTAAAACATAAGCAACGTCTATATAATATATCATATATACTATATACAATATCTATCTGAACAAATCACATGATCACATCACAGATAACGCAGCAGAAAATATCATATGAAATATTGGATATACTAGGATGTCCGTGTTTTATTTTGAGCCTGTATAAAACACGGATTCCACGGTCGTGATGAATAGCCAATCCCACACCCTTAGACCCTTACGAGAGTGGCAAGCAACCCTACCAATTCTAGGGTTAGGAGACCCGGACTCGACTCCTCGAGATGGTCTCCCACTGGACCCTAGAACCCGGTTACTTGTGCTCCCCTCCTTGGGTCTATCCTAATGCGGAAAAGTAAATAATATACAAGTTTTTTACATGAATGAAAATGAAAAACACTCATCTCACATAAAACCTCCCGGCTATTCAAACACGACGATCTAATATAACATATCCAGCAACACATAACATCACATGTCATCAATGTAAGTAAATATGCCCATCCCAATTGTCGTTGACATATAGCAACGAAACCGGCGATATCACATATTACACTTACGGTCGCAAAAAAGAAAGTGTAAAACTACAACAGTTGGAATCCGCAACCTCCTTAGACATCGCATGCCTAATCAAATGAATTCCTTAGATATCGCATGCCTAACAATTATAAACCCCGCATTTTAGTCTCATTATCGAAAACACTTTTCAATATAAAGTAGGGCAATTCAACAAGATTCCCGACATCCATAACGAATTCTCGTCGCAAACTTTAGTAGACGGCCGCACCCCTGGATGCCGTCGACGAAGTGCACTAAGGCGGAACACCGCTGCCGCGAGCACCCGAACGGATGCTTTCGGCGACGGGTTCTCCTACAGTCACTTGGTCGAGGCTATGGGGCATGGCTATTTACTAAGTTTACCCGGCGAGTATCCGCGTACGCAACGTGATTGCGACGGACTTTTGATCACATCAAAATTCCATGGCAACCGATCAAGTGAGACTAAACTGCTAGATTTATAACATCCAAATCAGTTATCTCATAACTATTTGTAGATTCCAAATATTGTATCACATTCGAGATAAATAAACAATGTTAAACTTTCCGATCGAATAATCAAACACCCAAGTTTTCCCGAAAAGCTCAACACTTGAAATAAGTTTAAAAACATCCACTTCATGCCACAGTACCAACGGTCCAGCCGTAGAAGGGTCAAGCCAACGCCTCACATGTGGCACGCCGTACTGCCCCAAACCCTAAGGTTCAAAGGGCAGTTCAAGACGGTCACATAATCGAGTTAAGGTTTGTTGTCTTCTAGAGGGTCCATCGCGTTACTTGCACTACTTAGAACGTTCTTAAACTGCGGAAAAAATCCAACATTTGGAAATTTCCTGGCAGGGGAAAAAGTGGGTATTTATAACCGGTCGAACTTTTTAACATGTTCTAAAATATCCGGAAATACAAAAACGAAGTTAAACAATCCGATTGAAACATCGAATCCCCAAAACAACCCAGAAAACTCAACTGTTGAGTATAGATTAAAAATTCCCAGGAAACAGAGGAAACAGCTACGGGTATAACTGTAGAAAACTGAGTCCCCAATCATCACATACAGCCGCGGAACCGCCGCCCAAAGCAGGGTATGGCCGGGGTTCCGCGGCGCAACAGTAGATTCAGGTTGTCGTTTTCCCCAGTTTTTCTTAGAATTTCCTGCTCTATTTTCTGAGCATTTTTAATTCACAAAAATCCACAGTTTCAGAAAATGTACAGAGAGGGGTCAAGTTTAGGGTTTCGGGGTTCGATCGGATTTCTAACATCGTCTACACTTCGCCTAAACCTCTAGCTAGGCTCTGATACCACTGTAGGGTTCCTAGGCACACTCAAGAGGTTCCACAAGGCATCAACCATGCCAAAATCAAATTTTTTCATGTGCCAAAGAACCCTAATGCAAGATCGTTACTAGAGGTAAGGCGAAATACATGCAAGTTAACTACTTTAACTACAAGCGAAAGGGATTACAACCTTTGTAGATCCGGTCCTCCACTTCTTTAGCTCCGTGTTGACGTCCCTCCGCTGCGATCATCGGGATCCCGGACCCTAGCGTCGGTTTCATCGGAGAAATGAGCGGGCTAGGTCGTTGACTTTGATGCCGAAGATGATCTACGTCGAGGCGACTCAAACTCAAGCTCCATCTTCACTAGGTCATGAAACTTGTGAAGATAACGCACTCTACTACATGGCAAGTTATAGAGGATGAAGAAATAGGAAGTGGGTTCACTTTGGATTTGGTTTTCTCACTTGATTTCATCACTTGAAATTTTCTAGAAAAGGTTTTCTTCTTCATGAAGAAGAAGAAGAAGAAGGAAATGAAAAAGAATTATTGAAAATAGTAAATCAAGTGAAGCCTTATCATAATGCAACCATGGGTAAGTTAACTCATGTAGAGAGCAAACCATAGTTTAGGTAATGGTTAGGTTTTAAGAACAAAATAAAAATGGTTTAGACTTTTCAAAGATGGTTGAAAACATCATGAAGCTTCTAGCAAATAACAAAGAAAGCCACCATTTTGTTTTTACAAAATAAATAAAGAAAATAAAACCCTAACCATTAACTAAACATGGTGTAAATCATACACATACCCAAGTTTGCATGTATCATCAATCATGATACAAACTAATGTACAAACATATATCACATATACAACTTGTGCATATCAAGTGAGAAAATCAATTTTAAGTGAACAAATACTAGTTAATGTAAAGTAATATATCAAATATACATTTATACATTAAATCATTAAATCAATACTTGATTTAATGATCCGGTCATATCGCATATAACCGACTAATATCAAGTGTATCAATATATCGAATCAACACTTGATTCGGTAACCCGGCTATATCTTATATAACCGTCAGATGATACAAATCGCGAGAATAGAATTCAGTATCACATATTGGTATTATTCTCGGTCCTTCACATATCTCATATGTGCTCCTATTTCGTTTCGCTTGAGCCAGGAAACTTCTGTGTAGGACTCTAAAGACTCGTCAATACGCCGGCAGTAGGTGATGATTATATCAAACACCCACAAGCCGCAAGCGGTCTGCTAAACGTAACGGCCACCCGGGTATTGAGCGATCAGAAGATCAACGAGCAAGCCTGCTCACACTCCTGTGAATCCAACCAGTAACACTTACCATACAGTCCGGTCTGTTCGTCTGATATGTCGCATATCTCGTCTAGGGGTGGTAAACGTCAGACCCCAGTAGCTTGATAAGTCATGCCGATATAAGGTCCATAACAAGCGCGAAATTTCTGATAACTCTTACCAGTAAATCACAGCAACCCTGGCCAGGGATTTCCAGTTATGGCCAGTCGAGCATAACGCAACATCAACCCCCAATACCGGGAGTGACGAATCCTCTCCTATCGCTCATTGCCTCCATGTGAATCGGGACTGTACCCAAAAACCACCTGTTTGCACGACTCAGTAGAGCCGTGGTAGGGTGGAAATCAAAGCACAGTGGGAGACACACAAGACTCTATGACGATCTCGGGTCAACAGACTAAGCTGTACCAGTGTCACCAGAGAACTGCCATCTGACGTGAGGTATAATACCATCTGGGAGTTCTCGGCGAGTCCGTTCAGTGTACCCAGTCTCCACTGAGCACCCGCATACCGTCTCTGATGTCAAACACCAATGGATATGGGATCATCCATCGCCCATCACATGGGTCGAGAAGATATACGCTAGTCTACTCTGGAATATCGATGCCCCGTCTCGATATTCCCACGACTAGGAACATTGAAGGATGTACTCATGGACTACCCAGGCCCCCCTAGTATGATCTACATCACAGTCCTGGAAGTCGAGTACATATCCTAAGGGCTTTATCAACATGTAATAGAGAGACAGCAAGTATACATGTTAAGATAAAGAGCAACCAGATAGCGCACTATCATGTCGAGCAAGAAAGTCCTACCTATATATGTCCCAGCATCCACTATAATATACATCCTATGTACAGTAATGGCCTCTAGGACATACATATAACTAACACTGTCTTGGAGGAATTAAATTTCTGTGAGTTTGGGAGAATTGAATTCTCATATAGGGTTAAACCCTAGTTTTATCTTTGGGAGAATTAAATTTTCTAAACTCAATTCTCCTTCTAAGTTTTGGATCTGCATGGCAGAATCTCCCCGATGAGAATTAAATTCTCAACTTGTGGGGAGATTTGTTTCTGCAGATCTTCAACCAGAGGAAGAACTAAGTTCTTTTGAAGAAGAGTTAAACTCTTAGATTGAGAGTTAAATTCTTTTTTTTTTGTTTTATGAAGCTTTGATCCCTTTCTCCTTTCTCACCTAGGGTTTCTTTTCTTGAGAATTAAATTCTCCTTTCTTGTCTCTCTGCTATTTTCCTTCAGAAAATTCCAAGATCCAAAAATCAATCTTCCCTTCTCTTCTCTTCCTGGCTCCTATTTATAGGAGAAAGAAAAGAATCAATTTGTTTAGTAAATCTTTCATTGAAAGATTTTGGTTGTTTTTGTAACCAACATAATCTTTTAGATCACTCAGTGAATTTTATTCACCCTTGGATTTTTAATCCAAAAGATATTCTGTTTGTTATTCTTGGTGAAATTTAGGGAAATCTTTCCTTGTATAAAATCTTTCCATAAATTGGTGATTTTTAATCACCATTGGATTTTTAATCCAACGGTGCTCCAATTTACAGAGCATAATCCTTTTTTGTTTGGAAAGATTTAAAGAAGTATTTTCCCAGTTGGGGTCTTTGATTTCCCTTAATTAGAATTTTAATTCTATTAACTCATTAAGGCTTTTAAAGCCCGTCACGTGTTGGCACGTGAGCCCAACGTTTGACCATTCAAATAAAATTCAATTCTATCAATTAAAGAGCTGGGGGACCTGGCACGTGTTGGCACGTGACCTTCTTTTATTCAGAATTTAATTCTTCTTTTTAACAAAGCTAAAGGACCGTCACGTGTCAGCACGTGACCCTTGGTCACGTATGAGCACGTGATGCCCCATTGGGGTCTTTTCTTAGCTGTTTTGTTTACACTTTTGTTTGATTTAGAATTTAATTTTATAAAGTGGAGATCATAGGGAACTATCACGTGTCAACACGTGACCCTTGGTCACGTGTGAGCACGTGATACCTCATTGAGCTATTTCCTAATTTTTATCAGGGAACAGCCGTTGACCCCGAAAAGATTGCAGCAGTTCAAGATTGGCCGATTCCGAAGAACATAGCAGAGATCAGAAGTTTTCTTGGACTTGCTGGATATTACAGAAGGTTCGTGGAGAATTTTGCTCGTTTGGCTGAGCCTGTTTACTCCAATCAGAGCAAAGCTCTGTTCAAATTCCAAGGTGGGAAAAGAAGCAATACTTCTGTTTTTCTCCAATCAGAGCAAAGCTCTATCTTGAAAATTAAAGTGAAAATTAAAGTTAAAATAAAGGAAGCAACGCTTCTGTTGCGCAGGCGCTGCGCTGCGCGACACGTGTCAGCGCAGATGCGCTAGCGCAGTTGCGCTGCGCTGTGCGCTGCGCGACACGTGACAGCGCAGTTGCGCTGCGCGACACGTGTCACACGCTGGGGCATCTGCGCCAAACAGAATTAAAATTTTAAGAAATCTTTTCTGTTCTTGTTAAAACAAGAAGATTTTCTTCTGCAAAGTAGAAGCCCTTGGATCAAAGATCCAACGGTGGGAAAAATTCCCCAAATCACTCAGAGAAAGATCTCTTTAACAAACTTAACTAATTTATGGGCAATATAAAAAGGACCCCAGACCTCAATTAAAAAGGATCAACATCTTTCTAAAAAAAAAGAGAGAAGAGAACTCTGAGAAACTCCTCAAGAATAAAAAAGGTAAAAACCTTTAGAAAAAGAGAAAGTTCTCTTATGAACAGATCATAGATCTAAAAACAAGATCAATGATCTTTAATAAAAATAAAATAAAACAAAACAGTGCTTTGCACTTTTCATGAACCTTTGGTTCTCTGAGATAAGAAAAACAAGAAAAAACTTATTTTTCTTTGATCTAAATTAGATCAAGAAATCAAATAGTGCTTTGCACTTCTGTTCTTGAATCTAAAAGATTCTTGGTGCTTTGCACTTGCAAACTGCGCTGTTGCGCTCTTGGGAGAGCGCCACGTGTCAGCATCTAAACCACTTGCGCTACGCGCTCTTGAAATAAGAGCTTTGCTCTCTGGAGTTGGCGCAACTCACCAGAGCGCGCCACGTGTCAGCAGCGCAACAGCGCAGCGCACTAGCGCAGCGCACTGCACTGTTGTGCTTGCGCTCACCAGAGCATGACACGTGTCCTCACCACAAGCGCTTGCGCTCAGTGATTGGCGCAAAGCGCCTAACAAATGCAATGCATTTTAATGAAGGGCCAGGCCCAATTAAAAGACCAAACAGGCATAATTAAATTGATGCTCTGCATCATTTATAAATGGGCAAAGCCCAAACAAAATAATAAAATGCTGTGCAGATGCCTTGCAGAGCCCAAAATAAATTGATGCTCTGCATCTTTTATGAGCATAGCCCAAACAAAAAGAAGTAATGCAATGCATTATTTAAGTGTGGGAAAAGCCCTAGCATAGGTCTAATAGACTAAAAATAAATAAAATGTTGAACATTTTCAACTGGACTTAGCCCAATTCTGGCCGTAAGTCCTTAAATTAAATTGAACTGAGCACAAATGCTCTCTCTCAAATCAATTTACCTTCGGTCCAAGGGTACATCTCTGAACTCCTCTGACACCCATCGTTGTAATCCTTCAACGACGTCAGAGAGGTGACGGGTCCCAACGACCACACATGGATATGGACTGCGGGGTCCTTAAACTCGTGGACCGGAACGTCCTTAAACTAATGTTGGACCGAAACGTCCTTAAACTAATATCGGACCACCACGTCCCTAAACTGGAACATGGACCACTACGTCCCTAAACTGGAACAATAGAGCCTCCAAATGCTCTTTTGCCGGATTTAAACAGTCCCGTTTAAGTTGATCTTAGCCCCAAATACGGCTAACGTATCCTTAAACATTTAAATGGACTATAAAACTCCAAATTGACTTTGGTTCAAGGGCACATCTCTGAACTCCTCTGACATTTGCCGTTGTAATCCTTCAACGACGTTAGAGAGGTGACGAGTCCCGATAGCCAGAGATTAAATGGATTATCACGTTAAGTTGATCTTAGTCCCGAACAGGACGAACGTATCCTTAACGAACGTTTAAGTTGATCTTAGCCGCAACGCGACTAATGTATCCTTAAACTAAAAACACCAAACCCAAATCTAAGTAAATACGGATTTGGACTAATCCACGTCCTACGGGCGACGGCATTACCCAGTCTCCGTATACAATACACGGGCAACCACAGACAAAACAAACACCCACGACACGAAGTGAAATTCTGGAGAAGGAGAAAGTTGTTACCGCGATGCGGTAGCGTAATTAACTGCAGGGGCTTGCGCCTGCAGGGAAGAGCGTCCCCACAATCAAAAACCCCTCAAGCGAGGGGGAATCTGACGAAGTCTGCTACATCGGCCGCATCCGTCTAAACCTCCGATACACGGTGCCATAAATCAACTTGGCATCTTCGGAGAGGTGGACGGATAAAACCAAATAGCATCTGCCTCGAATCTCAGCGTCAGGACATCGCGGTCCTGTGCGCCGTCCTTCGGAGGGGAACAGATTCTGGCACGCCCGGTGGGACCTCTTCCTCTTTCCACTCCACACTTCGTGTGTCGTGTTCACAAACAAATCGTGGTTTGCTGTGATTGCCTGTGGATTCAAGGTACTAAGATTTGGTGTCTTGCTCTATGCAGAAAACAGAAAATCGATGGCTTCGAACTACACCGCCCGAGCGATAACTCTCACTCCGTCATTGCTAGAGGAGTGACTTATGGGCCCCAAACGGCCTCCCTTTTCAAAATGCCGGTGGAGCAGGTGGCTCAAGCCACCACTGGACTATTTTTTGGGACCATGCTCCCACCAATGAGCTTCAACGCCCTAATGACATTGCAAGAAGCTCCAAAGAAGTCGGTCTTTGATCGACTTACCACTGCCGCGATCCCTCTCAACGGGTCGTCCAACTCCACTGCTTCAGTTTTTAACGGACTAGGCCAGTGCTCTAACAGGCTCATGAAGAAGCCTGCCATACCAGAAGGCGTTATCCCGAAGCGGATAGCCATTCCAACTCCCGTTCCTGGCAAAATCACCAAGGTTGCTTCCCATGTTCAGAAGTCCTCTTCTGACAAGTTGGCCGTCCCCGTTCAACGGACGTCGATCTTTAAAAAGCTGGTACCAGTATATTCTGACCAACACAGGGGGCATGAGGAGGTCACCCCTATAGCTGAAACAACTGCATTAGCACGACATGCTCGACGTCGCCACTGGCGCCGAGTAAAGAAGGCTGGGGGAAACTCCCCCTCTGGGATAACTCCGCCAGCTCCAACGGTGGGGACCGATGCTGCTGTTCCAACTGGGAACAGCTTTGAATTGCTAAACACGGTGCGCAGAAACTCTCCTACTGCGGTGCTGAAGCGAACTCCTTCACCTATGGAGAATACTCCAGAGAAGAAGCTAGAACAGCCCCCTCAACGGCTGTCCTCTAAAATTTACAGAGTCTGGCGACAGGTCCAGGAGTCAGTGATTGATGAAAACTATCTCCGCCAACGGAAAAAAATGAAGGTTTGGCAAGAGAAGGATTACTCCGTCAAGCCCCAAAAACCAATAGTTACCCGGGTGCCTATTACAACAGCCCCCTTAACTCCAATCACTCAGAAGAAAAGGAGGCCGCAAAAAGCCCCTGTGAACATGGCGAAGCATAAAAGCGCTGAACACAAACGCCCCAAATCTGGGGGCATGGTGGTGCACACTGTTTATATGGCTTCTGGAAAGGAGGAAAGCCGCACTTCTACGGGCCACCGACCGCTCACCCGATCCGTGACGAAAGCCCAGGAGCAACAACAAAAGCTTCAGAAAATGATGACTACAATGGCTGCACTCACTGAGCCAAAAGAAAGCTCTGAAACGTCTTCGGATGAGCGTCAAGAACAAGAAACCGACGCTGATTTTTTACGCAGAGTCCTCAAAAAGAGGGACAAAGAAGCTGCAGAGCAAGCGGCTAACATAAAACAGATGGTGCTCCTCTTCCAAGATATGGTAGGGATGATGTTACAGCCGGACCCTCCTGCTGAAGATCCTCCGATCGTCCTTGAAGACGACAGGGGAGAAACGTCAAATCCTCCACCGGCTCTGTCAACAGCCAAGGAGGAGACAATATCCAAAGCTGACATGGACGAATATATAGCTCAGCAGATCCGGGTTCATCAGGTGAATGAAGCGGCTGGGCAAATTGCTAGAACCGGACGACCGTATCCGAGCTGGTACGACCAAATCAGTTACCCGCCGGGATACACGATCCCTAAATTCCACGTATATAAAGGGACAGGAAATCCACATCAACATGTCGCGCAATTCAGGGCCTTATGCGGCAACACTGGAGGCAATGACAAATTGTTGCTTCGCCAATTCGTCGGCAGCTTAGCAGAAACAGCATTTGAATGGTATTCGGAGCTACCTAACGACTCTGTCGAAACATTTGCGGAGATGGAGCTGCTGTTTACACAAAGATTCGCGAGTGCTAGTGAACGCACCCCGATAACAGCACTGATAAATGCCAGGATAATGCCAAGAGAAACGTCGGTCCAATACGCAACACGATGGCGGAACCTATGGTCGAAATGCGAACAATGCATAGAAAAGACACCTGCGGTAGGCATGTTTGTAGGCACTCTCGATCCGCAGGCGACCATCTCACAATTCATGATGTTCTTCAGGCCGACCACCTTCCAGGCCTTGATTGACAAATTAGCCCAAATGGACCAGATGGGCCATAGACCGTCTCCTCCAAAATCAGATTCCCGAGATGAGAAAGGAAAAGGGAAAGCGATCGTCGTCGCCAATGCTCCACAACAGTCGAGCAACTCAAAACCGGTCGTTCGCCTAAACAACGTGCGTCCACGCCCATCCCTCGAAGAGAGGCTAGGACGTCCTTACTCATTTTCTCAGAATAAAACGAGAAGACTGTTTGAGCTGGCAGTGCGTAACAGACTCATCAATCTGCCGAGTCCAAAGCGTCTGTCGCAGCCAGGCGATCTTAATAATCCCAATTATTGCCCTTACCACCAAACGGTAAGTCACCCGATTGAGGATTGTTTCGTCTTTAAGGGATGGATCGAGGATCAATACCTGCAAGGCAAGTTCGCGCTGTCTGAAAGCTGGAAGGTAAACCCACCACAGCCGCACTCTCCAAAGAAGACGGACAAGCCGGGGGCAGCTTGTTCTTTAGTCAAGGATGAAAACAATGGAGAAAACTCATCGGATGAATCCGAAGACTACGTAGCGACTTGTCATATGATTTCTCATTCACTGAAGGATGATAAAGAGGCTCCTTGCGCTGAGAAACCAATGGCGAATCCTGAGCCTGAGATTCTACAGCCATCAGACGAGTTGATCGATGTCTTCCTAAGTGAAATTCGTCTGAAAGCAAAAGCCAATCAAGAGCGTGAAATGGCCATACTAGAAAGAACCAAGGTATTCCCGTCAAATCAAAAGCCATACACTGCGGGTAAAAACAAATTCAAGACGAGGAAACGGTTCGCTAAAGCTCTATCAGTAGGAATGAAGCTACCGCCCTCTGAAGAAAATTCTTTCTCTGAGGTAGAGATGCACCCTAACTTCTGTTTATATCATCAGAAGATCATACATCCTACCGAAGACTGCGAGTCCTTTAACTGTTGGTGGCAAGGGTATGTCGCTCAAAAGCAACACTTCGACAGGACAAAGTGTGAAGCTTGTGGACATCGGAAAAATGGGATATATGAGCGCAAAGGAGCCGCCGCAAACTGTCATATAGCCGACTTCAAGGGATCACAAATTATCACCTTTGGAAGCGACTTTGACGAAGAAGCTATCCCCAACTTTTCCCTCGGGGAATCTATTTCGAAAATAAAGGAATTGAGAAGCTGCGAGAACGTTCAGCCATGTAATCGCACGCTATTCGAAAAAAATCTCGGCCCCGTAAACAAGGGACCGAACAAAAAGAATAAAGGAAAAGGAAAAACGGCCCTTGTCGCCAGCGCTCAACAACAATCAGGTGACCCTAGACCGGTTGCTCGCCAAAGCAACAAGCGGCAACCCCTGCAAGAAAAGTTGAAACGTCCTTACTCGTTTCCGCAAGATAAAACAAGGGGACTGTTCGAGCTGGCGGTGTGCAACAGACTCATCAATCTGCCGGGTCCAAAACGTCCGTTGCAGCCAGGCGATCTTAATAATCCCAATTATTGCCCTTACCACCAAACAGTAGGTCACCTGATCGAGGACTGCTACGTCTTCAAAAATTGGGTTGAAGACCAATACCAACATGGCGAGTTTGCGCTGTCTGAAAACTGGAAGGTGAGTCCGCCGCAACCGCACGCTCCGAAAAAGACGGATACGCCGGGGGCATCATGCTCATTCATGGGGAAGGACCCATAGACCGAAAAGTCAATAAACTAGATATTCGCCTCAAATACGGCGACGGCGGACCAAGATGTCCTTAAACTAATGATGGACCGCAATGTCCTAAAACTTGCAAATGACCGAAATGTCTTTAAACTACTACCGCAGCATCCTTAGGCTGACGAGATAAAAAAAATATTAAAAAAATATATATATAAAGAATAAAAAAAATAAAAAAAAAGTAAAAAATGGTATGTCCATAAGCAAAACGGGCACGGATGAAAACCCGAAAGGGCTCCGTGAGTAAAAACAGCAGGACTACTGGCGAGTGTTCGTGAAAACCCAAAAGGGCGCGACCTCGTAAATAAAAAAAAAGTAAAAAACGGTATGTCCATAAGCAAAACGGGCACGGATGAAAACCTGAAAGGGCTCCGTGAGTAAAAACAGCAGGACTACCGGCGAGTGTTCGTGAAAACCCGAAAGGGCGCGACCTCGTAAATAAAAAAAAAAGAGACGGTATGTCCATAAGCAAAACGGGCACGGATGAAAACCCGAAAGGGCTCCGTGAGTAAAAACAGCAGGACTACCGGCGAGTGTTCGTGAAAACCTGAAAGGGCGCGACCTCGTAAACACAAAAAAAAAAGTAGGTATGTCCATAAGCGAAACGGGCACGGATGAAAACCCGAAAGAGCTCCGTGAGTAAAAAACAGCAGGGCTACCGGCGAGTGTTCGTGAAAACCCGAAAGGGCACAACCTCGTTAAAGGACACTTACAAGATCCTCTCGACCTTGTAAGGAGAAACCACCCGCGTGAGATCCTTACGACTCACAAAGGGAGCAGCACACTTAGGGATCCCCACGATTCCTAAGGAGAAAATACACTTGCGAGATCCTCACGACTCGTAAGGAGAACTCTCTTATGGGACCCTCACGGCTCATAAGATTTGAAAGTCTTAAGTTACAGAGACCTAAACCTGTGCTTAAGCAACCCCCACAACTTTCGTTATGGCCCTACAAGCGGCTCGATACTGACCCTTGTATACAATCCATGGGCGCGAATAAACATTCCCTAACCAAGTCCCATCCGTGACTGGGGATATGTCCATACGGTGAACGACCCTTGCAAGTCCTCTCGACTGATAAGGAGAAAACCCTTTTGTAAGATCCTTACGACTTATATAGGAACATACACTTAGGAATCCTCATGATCCCTAAGGAGAAAACACACATACGAGATCCTCACGACTTGTAGGGAGAAATACCTTTGTGAGACCCTTACGGCTCATGAAGTCAAAAGCCTTAGTCGACAGAATCCTAACCCTGTTTACTAAGCCACCCTTTGTTCGATATCGACAAAGGCAAATGATGATTCGCTCCTGGCAATATCCCAGTTGTAGCGATGCTGATGCCTAAAACGGTATCAAATTCCAAGTCCCTTCATGGAAAATGATGATTCGCTCCTGGCAATATTCCAGTTGTAGCGATGCTGATGCTGAGATTGGTGTCAGATTCCAAGTTCCACACTCGCGATAAAAAATCAGCGAGCCACACATGCATACGAAATAGCCGAAATGATGGGGCAACTTGCAATAAAAAGCAGCAAGTAAAAATGTATGCATGCAAAATAGCCGAAATGATTGGGCAACTCGCAATAAAAAGCAGCGAGTAAAAATAAAATAAATAGCCGAAATGATTGGGCACCGCGAAAAATAGCCGAAATGATTGGGCAATCGCGACCTTCGCGATATAAAAGCTGAAATGATAGAGCATCGCGGAAATAAAAAAAATGAATGAATGAAACTTTGGCCCTACAGGCGATAGTACAACAATCCCTGTATACGATCCAGGGGCACAAACAAAGAAGGAGGCACCCTTTCCTTCCCAATGCTCCATCAGAAAACGGAGCCAAATCTTAACGGCAATATCTACGGCCTAACAATCAAACAAACGGAGCCACGGCAAAATCCCAGCTCCACCCCGACGTTCGTTTCGATACAGCGGACGAATTGTCACCCAAGCGTTCTTCCTCTTACAGAATTCGGACGTGACAAAGCAAACGAAGCGAAGGCCAAATTCCTAGCTTCAAGGTCTTAGCGGCGAGTCATATAAAGCCTGAAAGACAACTGGAGATCATCTCACACCAGTGCGGAATGGTCACCACTTCGACGTTCGTCTCGACACAGCAGACGCAACAATCATCAAACAAATAGAGCCACGGCAAAATCCCTAGTTCCAAAACTCGACGGTTCATCAGCAACCTAGAGACAACCTCGACGTTCGTCTCGATACAGCAGACAAGATGTCACCCCAACGTTCGTCTCGATACAGTAGACGCAATGTCAACAACAACGTTCCTCCGCAGTCCAGCTGGAGGCAGATGCAACGTCAACAAAAGACCTCACGGTCGAAACAAAGTGGAGTAACGGCAAAATCCTAACTCCACCTTAGCATTCGTCTCATTACAGCAGACGCAATGTCAACAACGGCGTTCCTTCGCAGTCCAGCAGGGTGTACATGCAAAGTTAACAAAAGACCTCATGGTTGAAACTAAGCGGAGTGACGGAAAAATCCCAGCTCCACCTCAGTATTCGTTTCAATACACCAGACGCAGTGTGAGCAAATCAAGCGAAGGCCAAATTTCTAGCTTCAAGGTCTTGACGGCAAGTCATATAAAGCCTGAAAGACCACCGGAGATCATCTCACATGGAGTGGTCACCTCCTCGATGTTCGTTTCGATACAGCAGACGAGTTGTCACCCCAGCATTCTTCCTCCAGCAGGGATTTGGACGTGTCAAAGCAAACAAAGCGAAGGCCACATTCCTAGCTTCAACGTCTTTACGGTAACTCACATAAAACCGGAAAGACAATCGGAGATCATCTCGCACCAGCACAGAGTGGTCACCACCTTGACGTTCGTCTCGATACAGCAGACGAAATGTCAACCCCAGCGTTCTTCCTCCAACAGGATTTGGACACACCAAAGCAAACGAAGCGAAGGCCACATTCCTAGCTTCGACGTCTTGACGGTAACTCATATAAAACTGGAAAGACAATCGGAGATCATCTCGCACCAGCACAGAATGGTCACCACCTCGACGTCCGTCTCGATACAGCAGACGAGATGTCACCCCAACGTTCGTCTCGACACAGCAGACGCAACGTCATCAAACAAACGGAGCCACGGCAAAATCCCTAGTTCCCACCGCAACATTCATCTCGATACAGCAGACGCAATGCCAGCAAACGAAGCAAAGGCCAAATTCCTATCTTCATGGTCTTGACGGCAACTCACATAAAGCCCGAAAGACTATCGGAGATCATCCCCACACCAGCGCGGAGTGGTTATGACTCATCGGGGCTCACAAAAATAAGCCTAACCTCAAGTAAAAAGCGACATGGCAAATTCCTAACGCTTGCTCTTCCGACGGTCAAACTGCCAAGGAGGATTGCTTGAAGACGTCTTGTCCAGCCCCCGAAGGGATCAGAGACACGGCAGTCGCAGGGCTACTCGAACAGCACGATTGCCTATCAAGGACTATATCAGCTTATGCGACGGTACGATGGCCAAAACCCTAAGTACCACCAACCTTAACGGGCTTCTGTCGTAAAGAGCAGAGGTTAAATGCGACGTTAAGATGTTCTTGCGAGAAACGCTCGATTCGTCTCGACTTGCGAAAAAATTGTTAAGGCAGCTCGACTCGTGAGATAAAGCCTTAGGCAGTGGGCATAAAAGAAGTCTGTTTCCTAAGCACTGGGACCCTGCAAGTTGGCCCAAAACGGTCTCTTGCATACCATCCACGGGTCTCACTCTCCAACATCGAACTTCGACAAGGAGGGAAACAACCGTTTACAAGTCCTCTCGACTTGTAAGAGGGAAAAATTCTCTTGTAGGATCCTTACGACTTACAAGAGAAAACCACACTTAGGAATCCTCACGATTCCTAAGGAGAAAAACCCACCTACGAGATCCTCTCGATCCGTAGGGAGAAAAGTCTCTATGAGACCCTCACGGCTCATAGAGTTGAAAAGTCTTAGGCAGCAGATCTGAACCTGCGGCCTAAGCCCTCGCTATCTCGTGAAGAAATCAAGAAGCTTACTCTATTACCTGCTAATTGTGACGACATGCTAAGAAAGAGGAAAAGCAACAGAAAGAGTATCCGATTTACATTTGATCAAGCATTCAAGACACATTCATTCATGCATGGGCAAAAAGACTTAGGACAATAGATATATAGTAAAGACAAGCTGGGATAAAAAAAAATTCCATTAACATTGCCCGAAGTTCTTACAATTATACAAACAATAAACGAAAGTTACAATGGAATAACCTCAGATCCAGGGCATGGATTGAGAAATTCAAAAGCGACCCTATCTATGACTTTCCAAGCCTCGCGGACCATCCTAGTGTGCTTCCTTTCGAGAGCAAGCGCATCAGGGTCCCCCCCCGATGTCTACCACCCTCCGATAAGCAGCGAGTATGGCAGACTGTTGAAAGACCTCGTGCAAGAGGTCGATAAGACTGTCTCGCCGTCTCTTCGAGATAAAGTTCAATAGGTACACAGAGTGCACCTTGTCCTCAGCGGCATCCAACGTCCTAAGCGGCACGCCGGAACAGAATAGGGGAAGCGCTTCCCAGATAGCTCCCACGATAAGTTTAAAAAGAGAGGAACGTCGGGGAAGCAGTGGACCATTGTATGCGTCGAAGCGACTCATTATTTCAGCACACTCCTCGTTTGTGAACTCCCGATTTTGAGAGCGGCCAAGTCGGCGGATGTCCTCATGAGAGATGATCTCGTTAAGAGCATACATGTGGGCGTTCATTGTTCCTGTGAAAGAGGATCAACAGAATTATCAGAAAGACTGATTAAGCAAAACGATATAATGCACCGAGCAATAAAATGCCATCTTTAAGTTCCAAGATCCATGAAGAATTCTTAAGAGTTCTTCTATATGATTTGGGAGGAGCAAAGCTCCATTAATGAATTAAGAAAATCCAAGGAAAATCTTTCAGAGAGCAGAGCTCTATGGAACCCTAGTAGGGTCCCCTTTAGTTCTCTTTAGATCCCTTTAAGACCTGTAGAGCAAAGCTCTGCTAAGTGAAACCCTAAATAGGTTTCCTTTAGATCAGGGATCTATTGAGAGCGAGGCTCTATCAATGAAAATTAATTTAATTTAATTTAATCCAAATTAAAATTTTCACCTAAAAGTTTTAAGAGTTTAACTCTTAAAATTCTTGAAAATAAAGAGCAGGGCTCTGAGTTCTGAAAGTAAAATTTTAGAGATGAGAATCATCTAAGGAACCAAAGGTCCTATTTATAGGCATTAAGTGCCCTTTCAGCTTCCAAGGGATGGCGCGACGGTTCGGAGTCTGCCACCGTTGCACTCACATTAGGAGGCCACGTAAGCGCAACGGTGGGGGGGCATTTGTTTACTCCAATCAGAGCAAAACTCTGTTCAAATTCCAAGGTGGGAAAAGAAGCAATGGTTCTGTTTTTCTCCAATCAGAGCAAAGCTCTATCTTGAAAATTAAAGTGAAAATTAAAGTTAAAATAAAGGAAGCAACGCTTCAGTTGCGCAGGCGCTGCGCTTCACGCGCTGTGGCATCTGCGCTAAACAGAATTAAAATTTTAAGAAATCTTTTCTGTTCTTGTTAAAACAAGAAGATTTTCTTCTGCAAAGCAGAAGCCCTTGGATCAAAGATCCAACGGTGGGGAAAATTCCCCAAATCACTTAGAAAAAGATCTCTCTAACAAACTTAACTAATTTATGGGCAATATAAAAAGGACCCCAGACCTCAATTAAAAAGGATCAACATCTTTCTAAAACAAAGAGAGAAAAGAACTCTGAGAAACTCCTCAAGAATAAAAAAGGTAAAAACCTTTAGAAAACGAGAAAGTTCTCTTATGAACAGATCATAGATCTAAAAACAAGATCAATGATCTTTAATAAAAATAAAACAAAACAAAATAGTGCTTTGCACTTTTCATGAACCTTTGGTTCTCTGAGATAAGAAAAACAAGAAAAAACTTATTTTTCTTTGATCTAAATTAGAACAAGAAATCAAATAGTGCTTTGCACTTCTGTTCTTGAATCTAAAAGATTCTTGGTGCTTTGCACTTGCAAACTGCGCTGTTGCGCTCTTGGGAGAGCGCCACGTGTCAGCATCTAAACCACTTGCGCTACGCGCTCTTGAAATACGAGCTTTGCTCTCTGGAGTTGGCGCAACTCACCAGAGCGCGCCACGTGTCAGCAGCGCACTAGCGCAGCGCACTGCACTGTTGCGCTTGTGCTCACTAAAGCATGACACGTGTCCTCACCACAAGCGCTTGCGCTCAGTGATTGGCGCAAAGCGCCTAACAAATGCAATGCATTTTAATGAAGGGCCAGGCCCAATTAAAAGACCAAACAGGCCTAATTAAATTGATGCTCTGCATCATTTATAAATGGACAAAGCCCAAACAAAATAATAAAATGCTGTGCAGATGTCTTGCAGAGCCCAAAATAAA
Source organism: Agapanthus africanus (assembly GCA_030015575.1). Classification (NCBI taxonomy): domain Eukaryota; kingdom Viridiplantae; phylum Streptophyta; class Magnoliopsida; order Asparagales; family Amaryllidaceae; genus Agapanthus; species Agapanthus africanus. The sequence goes on from CM057340.1 coordinate 646,502,631, forward strand.
TGATGCTCTGCATCTTTTATGGGCAGAGCCCAAACAAAAAGAAGTAATGCAATGCATTATTTAAGTGTGGGCAAAGCCCTAGCACAGGTCTAATAGACTAAAAATAAATAAAATGTTGAACATTTTCAACTGGACTTAGCCCAATTCTGGCCGTAAGTCCTTAAATTAAATTGAACTGAGCACAAATGCTCTCTCTCAAATCAATTTACCTTCGGTCCAAGGGTACATCTCTGAACTCCTCTGACACCCATCGTTGTAATCCTTCAACGACGTCAGAGAGGTGACGGGTCCCAACGACCACACATGGATATGGACTGCGGGGTCCTTAAACTCGTAGACCGGAACGTCCTTAAACTAATGTTGGACCGAAACGTCCTTAAACTAATATCGGACCACCACGTCCCTAAACTGGAACATGGACCACTACGTCCCTAAACTAGAACAATAGAGCCTCCAAATGCTCTTTTGCCGGATCTAAACGGTCCCGTTTAAGTTGATCTTAGCCCCAAATACGGCTAACGTATCCTTAAACAATTAAATGGACTATAAAACTCCAAATTGACTTTGGTTCAAGGGCACATCTCTGAACACCTCTGACATTTGCCGTTGTAATCCTTCAACGACGTTAGAGAGGTGACGAGTCCCGATAGCCAGAGATTAAATGGATTATCACGTTAAGTTGATCTTAGTCCCGAACAGGACGAACGTATCCTTAACGAACGTTTAAGTTGATCTTAGCCGCAACGCGACTAATGTATCCTTAAACTAAAAACACCAAACCCAAATCTAAGTAAATACGGATTTGGACTAATCCACGTCCTACGAGCGACGGCATTACCCAGTCTCCGTATACAATCCACGGGCAACCACAGACAAAACAAACACCCACGACACGAAGTGAAATTCTGGAGAAGGAGAAAGTTGTTACCGCGATGCGGTAGCGTAATTAACTGCAGGGGCTTGCGCCTGCAGGGAAGAGCGTCCCCACAATCAAAAACCCCTCAAGCGAGGGGGAATCTGACGAAGTCTGCTACATCGGCCGCATCCGTCTAAACCTCCGATGCACGGTGCCATAAATCAACTTGGCATCTTCGGAGAGGTGGATGGATAAAACCAAATAGCATCTGCCCCGAATCTCAGCGTCAGGACATCACGGTCCTGTGCGCCGTCCTTCGGAGGGGAACAGAGCCTTTGACCAATCTTACACGGAAGGAGGTACCGTTCGTATGGACAGATATTTGTGCGTCATCTTTTGAGGTGTTGAAGCAAAAATTGATAACCGCTCCTATTTTGACCATACCAGACAGTTCCGGAGGATTGGTGATTCACAGCGACGCATCTGGGAAAGGTTTGGGATGTGTTTTGATGCAGCATGGGAAAGTTATAGCTTACGCATCGAGATAGTTGAAGATCCATGAGAAGAATTACCCAACTCATGATTTGGAGCTTGCAGTAGTAATTTTCGCTTTGAAGATTTGGAGACACTACTTACTGGGCGAAGGGTCAAAGTATTCGCCGATCACAAAAGCCTAAAGTATGTGTTCACACAGAAAGAGCTTAATATGAGGCAGCGTAGATGGTTAGAGCTAATGGCTGACTACGATCTTGATCTTAAGTACCATCCGGGGAAAGTTAATGTTGTGCCGGATGCGCTTAGTCGGTTGCCAGCAATTCGGATGTTGACTGCACAGAAGGAGCTTATCGAAGACTTTCGGAGATTCGAGTTGGAGATTGTGCTACCGCATTCTTCGGGACAGTTGATGCAGCTGCAAGTACAGTCGTCATTGATCGAGAGTATTAAAGCAGCACAGTCGCAGGATCCAAGATTACAGAAGTTTCGAGAACAGGTTGAAGCTGGACTTCGAACGGACTTGTTAATTCATGAAGATGGTTCGTTGCGATATGGTAGCCGTTTGTGTGTGCCAAAAGGAGATAATCACGAAGAAGTTATGAAAGAGGCACACAATTCCGCATATTCCGTACATCTAGGAGGCACGAAGATATACCATGATCTAAGACAGTATTTCTGGTGGAAAGGCGTGAAAAGGGAGATTGCCCGCTTTGTAGCGAAGTGCTTGGTGTGTCAGCAAGTTAAGGCTGAACATCAAAGAATAGCTGGTTTATTGCAACCACTTCCGATTCCTCAATGGAAGTGGAAATATATAACCATGGATTTCGTGACTGCTTTACCGCGGAGTCCAAGGGGCAACAATGCAGTTTGGGTGATTGTTGATCGATTGACCAAGACGGCTCATTTCATACAATTTCGAGTTGGTCAATCAACAGAAGCGTTGGCAGAACGGTACATGCAGGAGGTTGTGAGATTGCATGGAGTACCTGTGAGCATCGTGTCCGACCGTGACACCCGATTCTTATCACACTTCTGGAGGAGTTTACAGGAAAGTTTGGGGACGCAATTGAAGTTCAGCACAGCTTATCATCCTCAAACAGATGGCCAGTCGGAAAGAACGATCCAAACTCTTGAAGACATGTTGAGAGCTTGCATGTTAGACTTCAAGGGTTTATGAGAGGATCATCTACACTTGGTTGAGTTTTCATATAATAACAGGTTTCAGGGGACTATTCAGATGGCTCCATTCGAAGCGTTGTATGGTCGCAAGTGTCGTTCACCTGTTTGTCGGGACGATATTGGGAACGAAAATTGTTGGGACTGGATTTGATCGTGAAAACAGTAGAGAAAGTTAATACTATCCGGAATCACATGAAGGCAGTACAAGATCGGCATAAGAGTTGGGCCGACACATCGAGAAGACCTCTAGAGTTCGCTGTTGGTGATCTTGTGTTCTTGAAGATTTCACCGACTAGAGGAGTGATTCGTTTGGGAGTCAAGGCAAGCTTAGTCCTCGATTCGTGGGGCCTTTCGAGATTATGGAGCGTGTTAGAGAAGTAGCTTATCGATTGGCTTTACCATAATCTTTAATGAATGTTCATGACGTGTTTCATGTATCTCAACTCCGTAAGTAAATTCAAGATGAAACACACGTGCTAGATCATTCAGAGTTGGCAGTAAGAGAGGATTTAACTTTTGAGAAACGACCGATGTCGATTGTTGATCGAAGAGAAAAGGTCCTTAAGAACAAAGTTATCCCTCTCGTACTTGTTTCTTGGGGAAATCGCTCGCATGGAGAATCGACTTGGGAACGAGAAAACGAAATTCGACAGAAGTTTCCATACCTATTCTTGTAGATTCTTGATTGTTCATCTTTTCTTGTTTTGGGAATTTCAAGAACGAAATTCATTTTGTAGATGGGTATAATGTAACACCCTAGTTCATTTATACCAGTTCTAGTTCATGTATTTCTTTATTTATGGTATTTTCTTGATTTATTGTGTTTTGGGTGCGAATAGTGTATTTGACATTTGTATTTGCATCCGACCCGACCCGCATGCTTGAAACCGGTCTTGATTCATATTTATGATTTATCCTGACTTATTACATGGACTCGTGCACTTTCATTTATCTGTACATTGCATACTCGCATTTTATCTAGCATCTGCAGTTTAATATAATATTTTAAGTCACATAAAATATTTTAAAAATACATTGCATGGCCTGCATGATACCTCTAACCCTGTGGTAGCATCCGCGCATCTTGTTCTCGTCCCGTTCAGTGAAATGGACTTGTTTGGATGACTACATGCACGTGCGTGCATCCGTTCTTGTGGGGTATGCATTTTTTCGTTACTCGGATATCCAAATTTAATTTTGGTCGACATGTATATTTTTTGTATTTTAAAACTGAATTTTAGACCCGACCCGGGCATGTTTTGGACTATGTTTGTATTTACCAGATTATCAAATTTTATTTATATAATATTAATTTTATAAACTGATACAAATTAAAATTTAGTTAACTAATAAAAGATTTTTTTAAATTTAAATCTAAACTAATTTCCTAACAAACTAACAATCCCTTTCTCTCTCCCTCCTTTGCATATATATATTTATATATATTTTATTTATTTATTTTTTCTTGCTTATTTAATACACAGCCTCTTCTTCTTACTTTTTCTTTTTCTTTCTTCTTTCTTTTTCTTGATCTTGTTTCTTGATTCCGGTGATCACCGCCGGAGCCCACACTCGTCGCCGAATATTCGAGTGATCCAGTGGACGTACCTTACCTGTGTGATCACCCTCTTGCCTTGTCTGGACCCTTCCCGTGTGCCGCGTGTGTGTTGCGACGATTTACCGACGTCGGACGTGCCGTGCGTATCGGTCGCGAGATTCGATCGAGGTAAGCTTATCTTGCTATATGCTATGATATATACTACATCCATATTAATAATAATATTTCATGTTTAGTGTATTGTACATCCCTTTTATCATTTTACTATTTTACGACGTCCTTTTGGATCCGTATAATTTATTTCGTATCTAGTGCATGCAAATTTATCTTGTTACATGCTAGACTACAATATATTGCACCCATTTGAATAATAACATCACATAATGTTTAGTTATGCATCCCACATTACCATTTTACAGTTTTACTGTCTTCGGACATCCGTATGCATCCATATCAATATTTATATATCTAGTCGCATGCTAATTCATCTTACTATATGCTATGTATCTTATTTTGCATTTATATGAATAAAAATATCACATGTTGATTGCACTGTACATCCATATTAATGTTTTACCGTTTTCAGATACCCGTTTGCATCCATATCATTTAAAATATATATATATATATATATATATATATATATATATATATCGTCGTAATATTTCTTATTATTATCTTTAATTAGTTTATAATCTGCATTTTATAATGTTATACAAAATATAGTTTGAAAATATTATAGTTTACACATGAAACGTCGTTGCAAAGCGGATACGACAAATCTGAAATTTACCGTACACCTTACCTTATAAAATTCATTATAAATCATAAAAAAATTATTAATATACGTTCTTTAGTTCGTTACAAAGATAACTCAGAATACTATAATTCTATGAAATATTTACTTGCAAAATAAATTATTTAAATAACGTAAAATGCAAATGAAGATATCTTTAAACTGCTGTCCAGGGAAATTCCAGCAGCAAACTTTCAAATTCGAATGTTCATAACATTTTGTAGAAACAACCTGAGATATTTAAACTTATAAAAATGAAAACCTTATTGAATTATCTTTGTTTTGGTATAATAAACGTCCCTTTTGGAGAACGTTTGTTATTTTTAAGCTATTTTACAAATCAGGATGACGCTGAATTTCTGAACGGAACTTTCTTGTGCATGGTTAATCAATACCACTTTTATAGTTATTAATCGGTTTGAAAATGTTATCCATATTAATATTATTATATCAATATCTATTTAATAAATAATAGTTCTTGTGTTTTAATATTCAGCAAATTTTACCGATTTACAGTTTTATAGTATCCGTCTGTATCCGTACGGTTTATTACATATCTAGTTGCACGCCGAGACCATATTATTTTATTAGTGCACCATGTTTGATAATTGTGCATCCTACTTAGTCATGATGTGACCCCTGATCGATATTTGTGCATCCATGCTTTTACTGTACATCCGTACTTTTACTCTGATTCAATACTTGCTACAGTTCGATTATGAGCACCCGCTTGATACATGTACACTACCTGACCTGACCTGATATATCATTACTTGAATTGATACCTGATCCTATTTCTAATGCCGACAATCCTGACATGTTGTCCCGATAGACATATCCTGTTGTCTGTATAGACAAACCTGTTCCTGCTTGATCCTGTGTTGGCATTAGTCTCAGATTTATTAATACCTGACTTGAATACATAACTTGGGGGTAAGGGAAAATCAATGATGAAACCTGACTTGTAACTCAACAGTTTGACGCTTATACTGATCAGTTTTAGGCCAGTCCCTGAATGTGTTGCTGACATCATTCGTCTGTACATGTTTCCTGTTTGTGCTTAGCAGCACGTCTCGGATTCAGCCCCGAGAGTCTGGACCGTGGTCCCGGGTACGCACGGGATACCATTGAGTTACATCGACGATTCATTAAATTGATTTCAAATATTTGAGAGTAGTTAACCCAGTAGTTTAGTTCAGATTACTCACCGCACGTCACATGTGCTTATACCCTTCACTGTTTCTTATTCGTGTTACTGTTATGCTTTTATTACTGTTCATACTCATACCTGCATGACTTGTTACCCCCTGATTATATTATTATAGATATTATGACGCACTGACGTCTGGGTTTTGCATGGCCCAGATCCTCTACCTTTGTCGTCGGCTGATCAGGAGTATTTCCGCCGTCAGGCCGAGCAGTGAGGATCCTGTTAGTATTCAGTTAGTTTAGTTATTTCCGTACCTTCCAGATTGTTATTGTTATTTGGATTTATTGCTTCCGCATATTATTTCTTGACTCGTTTATTTTGGCTCATGGATATATACTAGATAGTTTATTTTATTTCTATTATTCTTGATATCTCTAGACAGCCGTAATGTGACTGTGCAGGGAAGTTTCCTAACCATAGGTAGCATGGTTGGCTCTGTCACGTGCCTATCTTAGCGCACTCTAAGAAGCGGGGCGTGACAATTTTGGATTCTGGTTTGTGTTTGGATTCATATCGAGTTAGAAACTTATGAACGGATTTTACTCTTGAATTTTCTTAAGTTCGGGAGTAATCGGCAACTGCTGCACATGGACGGCAGGATTTGTGTCTTTTTCTAAGACAATTGCTATTGAAAACCCTGTTAAGTTGTCTAGTCTGAATAGGCAAGCATTTACTTTCTCTGGCTCCCCGAGGCTCAAGAGAAATGATACCATTTAAGCCTATATTAAACTATAGTCCTTAAAATATTGTTTTGTATCTCTTGAGGGGTTTTTATGAAACATACTTTAATATAGTTTAAAAATAAACCTCGAGGGTGATTTGTACCATTTAGGATTTTCATGAACATGTATTTTAATTATTATGGTATTTTGGTGATGAAACTTAGCCTTTTTAAAAGTTTATGGTATTTTATTGAAAATTAACTTTTTTGGAAACTTGATGGTATTTTATTAAAATTCTAATTTTTCATTTTAAAAATATAGTTTCATAAAATGTTTTTATTGAAAATACGAATTCATAGTTTTATATAATTTTTCCAAAAATTTGGTTTTTATTTAGAACTTCGTATTTCTTAAAAACCGTATTTTCATTTCCTTTCGAGACCGAATACTCTGTGAGGAGTTCTGCATCTCGTTCTATTATCTCAAGGATATGTGATAATCCACACCATCCATTAGCGGGTCCCCTAACGAGAGTTGTAGAGGCGTAATTGCCTAGGATTTTAAAATACCGATTAAAAGAAACCCGTTTTGAAAAGGTGTGGTATTGTCGGGACCCGGTTCTTGCTCATGGAGCAAAGTGCCACATGGAGCAAAGTGCCACGTTAAGTGTCGTGTTTAAGTGGGCGGGGGCCACCTTTTGAGTCCGTGGGACCCACTGTAGAACAATAGGGAATCTTCGGAATACATTCCAAAAGAGGGCAGATCTGTACTATACATGGAATTATACCACCCTTCAATACAAAGGCACCTTTTATGTGAACCGAAACTATAAGAGCTTGAGAACTCTGTAGTTAAGCATGCTCGGGCCAGGGAAGTCTTGGGATGGGTGACCTCCTGGGAAGTGGCCCCTAGTCGGGTCTGGTTCGCTCTAAAGGGAAAAACCGTGCGGTTTCGGTCAGAGCGGACAATACACTCTGTATTGGGGGTGGGGCGTGACAGAATGGTATCAGAGCCGATCCCTCAATAGTAGGTCTGTGGTTCGAGGACGAACCATTGTTCAAAGGTTGGGAGAATATCGGGACCCGGTTCTTGCTCACGGAGCAAAGTGCTACACGGAGCAAAGTGCCATGTTAAGTGTCGTATTTAAGTGGGCGGGGGCCACCTCTTGAATCAGTGGGGGCCACCTCTTGAGTCCGTAGGACCCACTGTAGAACAATGGGGAATCTTCGGAATACATTCCGAAAGAGGGCAGATCTGTATTATAAATGGAATTATATTACCTTTCAATACAGAGGCGCCTTTTAAGTGAACCGGAACTATAAGAGCTTGAGAACTCTGTAGTTAAGCGTGCTCGAGCTAGGGAAGTCTTGGAATGGGTGACCTCCTGGGAAGTGGCCCCTGGTCGGATCTGGTTCGCTCTAAAGGGAAAAACCGTGCGGTTTCGGCCAAAGCGGACAATACTCTCTGTATTGGGGGTGGGGTGTGACAGAATTAGGCATCGCTTTTCATTCCAGTTGTATTTACTTTTCATGCATTGTACAAAAGAATGTTATTGATAAAGTTGCTGTTATTTCTATATCTCTTGTCTCTTGTGATTTATTTTATATTGCTTAGATACGCTTAGCGTATGTACTTCTGAGTATATACGTAGTGGACCTCGTCGCGTTCAATTCGCCGTACATCGGGAAGCGGGGCATGACAGGTATTTAATGTAAAACTTATTCTTTGAATTAACCATATATTCAGAATATCGTGCTATGCAACTATAGTGTGCGTGTAGGATAGATCTTGCCCCATGAAAATTCTGAAGATGGGTATACTAGTTATCGAAAAAGGGTTATACTAAAGTTCACGGTATTTTAATGAAAAGTTCGTTATATGATTGTTTCACATGAAAGTTTTGGTTAAACTCAAAGCTAAATGAATGTAAACAAAGTTAAAAGTAGTGTGAGAAAGTTATTTTGACCTATTTTGGTTTAAAAAGGGGAGTACAAAGGTTAAAACTATACATATTAGAGTTAACTCCATTTTTCTGATATATTTTTAGAAGATGGTTTTGAGATGAAAGAAGAAGAGAGAAGAAGGACTTACTCGCTGTGTAGCGTTGGAAAGAGGTTGAAAAAAAGAGGGGGATTCCCGTGGCATCACGGAAGCTCCGGAAACGGTTTCGATCTTCGATAGAAAGAGCTTGGTTGCTAACTCTACTTGACTTCACTTGCACTTAGGAACTTTTGGGAAAATTTTGATGGAAATTTTCGGAATAGAGGGGAGCTAGGGTATGGGGTGATATTTATAATGGAGAATTAGGGTTTGGGAATTAAAAAATTGGATTAAAAGAATTTAAATGGTGTTAAATGGTGAATTGAAGAGTCTCTATTTGATTGTAGGAAAATCAAACAGTGCAGGAGAGTTGAGGGGAGTTGAAGAGTCAAGTGTGTAAAACACGGAGGCAATTGGGCAACATCCAACCGTCGGCGGCGGCCATATTAAGGAAATGGGCGGTCAGATCTTGTCCTCTTGCCTCGAGATTCGTGCCACGTAGGGAAATCAGTGTGCACACCTCATTGCGCCTGTTTGATTTTTATGAAACTTTTTGTTTCATAGTGTATTGCATGTGCAACTCTTGGGCTTCCAAAAAATTAAAAAGAAAAAATTTAAAAATAATTGGTCTTATGGGAATCGAACACACATGCTATGTCACAGCAGTGCAGAGGCTTTACTAATGAGCTACAACTTGTTTCTTGGTTTTATTAAACAAATTTAACTTATAACTCTTACATAGGCTGTAATACGCTTTGCTGTGAAATGCAAGAAATTTCTGTACAGTAATTTCAGAGTCGTTGCAAGAATGGAGGATATCTTATATTGCAAGGATCTTTTTGCGCCTTTGGAAGGCGATGGTGCGAAGCCTACCGATATGCCTGATAGAGAGTGAAAAAATCTTGATTGCAAGGCCGTTAAGTTTATACGGCAATAGTTAGATGATTCCATTTTCCATTATGTTTCCACTGAAAGTTCGGCGCATTCTCTATGGAAGAAATTGGAATGTCTTTACGAAAGAAAGACCGCGGGCAACAAGGCATTCTTGATTCGGAAGCTTTTAAATGTGAAGTACAAGGAAGGCTTTTCTATATCCGAGCACTTGAATGAGTTCCAAAATGTTGTGAACCAACTCACCTATATGAAAATGACGCTTGATGATGAGTTGCAAGTATTGTTGTTGCTTAGCTCTTTATTGAAAAGTTTGGAGACATTGGTGGTGCCCCTTAGCAACTCCACTCCGGATGGTGTTGTCACAATGAGCTTAGTGATAAGTAGTTTGTTGAATGAAGAATTGAGAAGAAAAGATCTCAGAATCTTTCATCCGGAAGCAATTGTCGCGGAAAATAGAGGGATGCCAAAGTCTATAGAAAGAGGTCATCGTTCCAAATCAAGAAGCAAAATCAAGATCGAAAAAATGATCACATGCAATTATTGTAAGAAAAATGGCACATTTTGAAATATTGTTACAAATTGAAGAATAAGTAAAAGGAGAGGACAAATGAAACAAAGTACGATTCCAAAGAGAACACTACGGCCACACTTGAGGGAGATATGGTTGTTGTCTCTACTAGTGGCGAATTGTTACGCCCCGCTTCCCAGTGTACGGGCAGAGGGCGCGACGAGGCCGCTACGTATCTACTCTGAAGTAAATACGCTAAGCGTACCTAAGCAATATAAAAGAATATACACAAGAGACAAATGTAATGAAACAACAATTTTATTTATTAACATTCTTTTGTACAATGCATGGAAAAGTAAATACATCTGAATGAAAGCAATGTCTAAACAATGGCATAACAGAAATGGAAAGTACTGAAATGAAATAGAAAATGTACAAGTGAAACTACAGCTCGGGATCTTCAGTAAACTGGTGCAAGTCTTTAGTGCTAAGCTCGATCTCTGTAAGGTCCGAAACACCTGACGACATTCAAAAAAAGAAAGAGAATGTCGTCAGCGAACAAATCGCTCGGTAAGTCCCAAAGATAAGGGAGAAGTAGAATAGATAGAGAGTAAGAGAGAGAGTGTAGCTTTTAAAATTGTCTTATATTGTTATAATGCTGTATTTAGTATTAACGCTGTTGTTTGTAGGTTGGTACAGAAGGATGCCAGTGTATATGAGAGGAGTCTCTATATGTCAGAGACTAGAGGCAAATGGAAGTACAAGGCTCCGTTAGAAAGCCCGGAACAACGGCGTGGTATTCAGGTTAGGTGTCTTAAATCTTGCAGTTTCGTGCCACTTCTAATACCTTCCGTACCAATCTATCCCTTAAACCCCGTGATATCTTAATTGTATTGTTTGTATTGTATTGCAACGTGGATTGTCTTATAATATAGATTGTATAATTGGATGACTTGCCGAAACCATAATATCAGTAAATGGATGTAACTAGAGAATCATGTAAATGGAAGTATATCCATGGTTCGGTTTAGTCAATATAGATTGGATAGATTGAATATATGTATTCATGGATTCATATTGAATTGTAGTTTGTAGATTGTACTTGAATCATATTCAAATCAGATTATTATAATGAGACTCAGTCTGAGTCAGAACAATTAGAAAAGAAATTGAAGTCCTGATTGTTTTGATTTTATCGGTAACCGCTGCACACGGGCGGCAGGATTTGTGTCTTTTTCAAAGACGATTACCGTGTTGATAATACCGTTTGTTAAGTTGTCTACCTTAAAATAGGCAAGCACCCACTTCTCCGGCTCCCTGAGGCTCAAGAGACTGGTCCCGCTTAAACCTATATTTATTAGGGTCCTTATTGTAATTTATAAAACTTGAGGGGGTTTTATATAAAAAAATAATTTTATATACTTTTAAAAATACACCCAAGTATTTAATTATCGTCTTTAGAGTTGTCATAGATGTAGATTTTATATTTGTGATATTTCTAGTGAAAATAACCTAATTTCATAATATAGGGTATTTAATTGTAAGTATTGGACTTGTATGGAATTTCATGGTATTTTAATGTAAAGTGATTCTTGTGATTTTAGAAAAAGTTGAAATATTTATATTATCAAAAAATAGATATTTTAATGATACATACATATATATATATATATATATATATATATATTTATATAAAAATAATTTTAATATATATATTATATTTCTAGAAATCTCATTTTCTTAAGATATTTGTATTTTAAATCTCTCGAGACCGAATGCTACTTGCGGAGGTTTGCATCTCGCACTACTAAGTCCAGGGATGTGCGATAATCCGCACCATCCCAGTCGGGTTCCCCAAAATGGGTTGTAGCGGCGCTTTGCAAAGATTTATAAAAATACGAATTCTTATAGAAAACAGTTTTAATAGTTAGTGGTATTTATATGTAAAGTTTCGTTTTTCCGTATTCTATGTTCCCGAAAGGTATTGTTCTATATTGCATATGAGTGTTGTGAGGAGATAGGTCATTACCTTGTGATCTACTTAAAGGTATAGTAAGATTGCGATGTTTAAATGTTGAAATTAAACTACATGGTATTTTAGTGAAAATGTACGATAAAAATTGAAATAGAAATTCTTTTGATATGTAACTTGTTCAATATGATTTGTTAATATTTAATAGTCAACATGTAAGGGTTTAGTATGATTGTATTTAAGAAAAAATGAGATTTTTTAGGAAGAACCGAATCGGACACCTGATTAACTCCGATTCCGTCGGGTTTTATTAAAAGAAGTTTTAAGACTAGAGAATAGAAGAGGGAGGTGGGACTTATGGGTTTGTAGGTTAGGGATAAGGAAGAGGAAATGGTAGAAGGCGCCGATGCGTCGTTTCGTCGCCGGGAGCTCCTAGGGTCGTCGTTGGAAGATCGCCGAAGTTTCGCCCCTTTGCTAACTTCAATTGCATACTAAAACTTCTAGAGGAATTTTTTGAGAGTTTAGACAGAATTGTGAGTGAGGGGTGTGTGTCTAGGGATGGTATTTATAGGGTAAGGCTAGGGTTAGGATAGGTGAAAGATTGAATTAAAAATTGTATTAAAAATGTATTAAAAATGGAGTAAATAGGGTTTTAAAGGGGCTCTGTTACTGTGCAGGATAATTAAAGTATACAGCGATACTGGGGAGGCCAAGAGATAAAAGTTTGGTGTTGGAGGATCGGCGGTCCAGCCGAATCCGGCCGGCGGTAGCGGGCCGAGTCGGCCGAGTCGCCGGCCGATTCCGGTGTGCCTTAGGTTCCTCATCGTATCATCTACCCCTTGGGACAGTTTGTTTTATATGTGTAGTGGGGTTTTCATGAGTTATGCACGTGTAGAACCTTGGACTTCTAAAAGTTTAAAAGAAAATAATATTAAAAAATAATTTGGGATATGGGATTTGAACTCTGGTACTTTGGTTCAGCAGTGCAAGGCCTTACCAATGAGCTACAAGCTCCTTCTTGCTATTAAAAAGCAAAACAAACTTATATCTTGTGCTCAGGCAAAAATACCCCTTTTTGTATTTTTTGAAAAAAAAAATGTACAGAAAGTTGTATAGAAAGTTTAGGGTTGTTACACGAATCGAGTCTTTGTATTGCATGTCATGACACCGATTGGGTGGTCAACACCGGAGCCTTCTATCATGCAACTCCTAGGAGGGATATCTTTGCATCCTACAATCCGGATGATTATAGCATTGTGAGGATGGATAACAAAGGCACTTCACAAATTGTTGGTGTTGGTGATATTCATGTTGAGAGAAATCTTGGCTATAAGTTGGTGCTCAAAGATGTGCCGGAATTTCATCTTAATCTTTTATCCACCGGAAAGCTCGATGAAGAGGATTATATTAATATGTTTGGTGGCGGTGCTGGAAACTCACCAAAGGTTCTCTTGTAGCGGCAAGAGGCAAGAGATGTTGCAACCTCTATAAAATGCAAGCAAATCTATGTGTATGTGAAGCAAACACATTGTTGGACAACTCTATGGAGTTGTGGTATCGACGACTAAGCCATGTAAATATGAAAGGCTTACAAGTTCTTGCAAAGGGTAATCTCATTTCTAATATGAAAGGTGAGCATCTTGATACTTGTATTCATTGTTTAGCGGGCAAGCAACATAGAGTTTCCTTTGTGAGAAAAACTTCAGAAAGAAAGTCAAATATTTTAGATTTGATTCATTCCAATGTGTGTGGTCCTATGAGGGAGAAAACTCTTGGCGGTGCCTTGTATTTTGTCACTTTTATTGATGATCATAACCGGAAAGTTTGGGCATATGCTTTGGAAAGCAATGATCAAGTTTTGGAAGTTTTCAAGCAATTTCATGTTTTGGTGGAGAGGAAAACCGGACAGCCTTTTAGGCCCTGTCATTGGTTTTGGATTCTTAAGTCCTGATAGGACAATTGTTCTAATAGGACTTTTCCTTAAACTTGGACTTTTCCTTAAACTTTTTCTTAGACTTTGATTTTTCTTGGACTTGAACCTGGACAATATTATAGATGTGTGTTTCCATACCCTCATCATAAATTGTAGTATTATTTGCATTTATATGAAGTAGCCTTACTAAAAGAGCAAACTTTTCAGCAACAATTTAGAGAAAAGGATTACCTGCAGGAATTTGAGGTGCTTCGATACCCAAGCTTGTGGATCTTTGACGAACACAAACTTGTAGAATCTCACAACCAAGAAATCATTCATCTCCAATTCAGCTTCAACTCCTTCTGCATTCAAATTTCTTCATTGAAAGCATCATTCAATTTCCCTAGTTCACCTCCTCTTTGTATTTGAAGGACACAAATGACATCTTGTTTGAATGGGAAGAAGGAGTGATGGCAGTGGGTAACTGAGCGAGCGCAGGATTTGGGGTGAGGGGGAGGGGCGGGGTCGGAGGCGAGGTCGTGGTCGAAGGCCGGGGCGAGCCGAGGTTGGGCCAGGGCGAGGTCGGGGTCGTAGTCGGAGGCGGGGTCGGGGTTGGGTCGGGGTCGTGGTCGGATATCTGGCTGATTTGAGGAGAGTCCAAAGAGTTTTCTCTTTTTTCTTGGACTTTCTTTGGGAGAGAGTGTATATTATGGCTGAAAATTAAGACATTAAGAGTCCAACCCAAATTCAAGTCCAAGCAACCAATAATACATAACTTTGAAATCCAAATTCAAGTCCAGAACCAATAACATAAAAAGCTAAAGTCCACAAAAAAGTCAAAGTTCAAATGAAAAGACTTGAACTAATAACCCCCTTAAGTGCATTCGTTGGGATAATGATGGTGAATACATTGGTCCATTTGATGCATATTGTAAGTTGCATGGTATTCGGCATGAAAGAATGGTTCCGAAAACTCCCGAGTAAAATGGTGTTACGGAAAAGATGAATCATACTATTATAGACAGAATTAGGTGTATGATTTCACACGCCAAATTGTCCAAACCCTTTTGGGGAGAGACATTAGGTACGGCGGTGGCTTTAATTAATTTATCTCCGGTAGCTCTTTTAGACGGCAATATTCCGGAGAGAGTATCGAGCAGCAAAGATATTTCCTATAAACATTTGAGAGTGTTTGGATGCCGCATGTTTTTCCAAGTTCCGAAAGATGAGAGGTCCAAGCTCGATAGCAAAATAAAGCAATGTATTTTCTTGGGATATTCTCATGATGAGTGTGGTTGTAGGTTATGGGATCTAGAAAAGAAAAAGATTGTTCGGAGTCGAGATATGGTCTTTCTTGAAGACCAAACCATCGACGATATTAATGATGACGATAATCCTAATTCTCCGAATGGTATTATTGATTTAGATCCGGTTCCTTCTTCGATTGTAAATGACAACGGGGGAGATGTGCAAGAAAATATTGATGGTAATACTAGTAGTGAAGCCTCTACTTTCGATGTTATTCATAATGAAGTGGATAAGCAAGTGGCTCAAGAGTCCCAAGATGAACCACAAATTCGGTGATCTACTAGAGAGCGGCAACCTTCAAAAAGGTACTTTAGTAATGAATATGTTTTGATTACCGATGGTGGTGAACCGGAATGTTTTGATGAAGCCTGTAATTATGATCACAAAAGAGAGTGGTTGAAAGCTATACAGAAGGAAATTGATCCTCTGTAAGCAAATCGTGCTTATGACTTAGTGAAACTTCCGAATGGCAAAAAGGCGTTGAAAAACAATTGGGTTTTCCGTTTGAAGCATGACGAGAATAGCTGACATCCAAGATATAAAGTGAGGTTGGTTGTGAAAGGTTTTGACCAAAGATAAGGCATTGACTTTGATGAAATATTTTCTCCTGTTTTGAAAATGTCATCTATTCAGGTTGTGTTGGGTATGACCGCAAGTATGGATATGAAGGTCGAGCAATTAGATGTCAAGACCACATTTCTCTATGATGATTTAGAGGTGGACATCTATATGCAACAATCCAAAGGTTTCGAAGTCAATGGTAAAGAGCACTTAGTATATAAATTGAAGAAAATTCTTTATGGCCTCTAGCAAGCTCCTCGGCATTGGTACAAGAAATTCGATTCTTTTATGCTGAATCAAGGCTATAAAAGAACCGCATTGTATCAATGTGTCTTCGTAAAGAGATTTGGTGATGATGATTTTATTATTCTTTTGCTCTATGTTGATAACATTTTAATTGTTGGGCATGAGTCCAAAATTGACAAGTTGAAATATGTGTTAAGCAAGTCTTTTGCTATGAAAGACTGGGGACCGGCAAAGCAAATTTTAGGCATGGGTATTTCTCGTGATAGAAAAGTAAAGAAGTTATAGTTGTTGCAAGAAAAGTATATTGAGAGGATGCTTCAAAATTTGATATGTGGAGAGCAAAACCGGTTGGTTTTCCACTTGCGATTCACTTTAAATTGAGCTCAAAGTAATGTCCTTCAAGTTTGAAAGAGAAAGAAGACATGAAGAATGTTCCTTATGCATCGGCTAATGGTAGCTTGATGTATGCGATTGTGTGTACACGTTCCGATATTGTTCATGTCATTGGTGTTATTAGCCGATTTATTTCTAACCGGAGTAGAGAACATTGGGCTGCGGTAAAGTGGATTTTTCGATATCTTCGAGGCACTTCGAAACAGCGTTTATGTTTCGGAGGTGATAATCCGGAGTTGGTTGCTTACTTTGATGCCGATATGGCCGGCAATATTGATTCTAGAATATCCACATCGGGATATTTAATCACTTTTGCGGGGAGCCGTATCGTGGCAATCGAAGTTGCAAAAGTGTGTTGCATTGTTCAATACTGAGGCCAAGTACATAGCCATTATCGAAGGCTGCAAAGAGATGTTGTGGATGAAGCGCTTATTTAAAAATTTGTGTTTGTCGCAATAACATTATGTTATTTGTTGCGATAGTCAAAATGCAATCCACTTAAGCAAAAATCCAAGTTTCCACTCGAAATCCAAGCATATTGATGTGAGGTATCATTGGATACGAGACGTGCTTGAGAACAAATTGTTGAAACTTGTGAAAATCCACACCGATAAGAATGGAGCCGATATGTTGATAAAGGGCTTGCCAAAGGAGAAGCAAATGTTTTGCCGGAAAGCGTCCTGCATGGGTTCATTTGAATAGCTATGGTGGTCTCCCCTCATGGGTTTGGAGGGGAAGATTGTTGGGTTTGGGTCCATACCCATGAGGGGACTCAACCGATTTGGGTCTCTTTGTTAATTTGATGTTAGAGACCAAGTATGAGTCATTTTTGCTTGGTCACATTTGATATTGATTTGGAATCAAGTTAAAAGGTAAGAGAGCTTCTCTCATTCTATCTCTTTATTCTATCATCCATTTTAAGGGTTAGGTTTTGAGAGGAGAAAAGAAAGATAGAAGAGAAAGAGGGGAAGGAAATGGGCTTCTCATAAGAGCTCTTTTGGGTTGAAGAATCAACATTCCACACCACATCGAAGAATTTGTTGTCTTCTATTTGTTTGGAAGGAGTTGGCTTCAAGTGGGTTTGTGGGTTTGGAGCTAGTAAGGTAATTTTGTATTTTTTCTCATTGCATGAGTGGTCCCAAAATTATCGTGTTTTGGTTGAATATGTTGTATACCCTTCTTCATTGATATAGTGGAAATCTCTCTCTCTTGTATTGTTGTGGGTTATGTCCAATTGGGGCCGAACTACGTTAAATCTTGGTGTTCTTTTTTTTTTTTTGGCTTGTGTGCTGATTATTATTCCGCATTATTATTCATCGTATTCTCTCAGAGATCCGGATATTGGGTTGTTTCCCCATCAAGCCCCTCATCGCAAGGGAATGCGATTTTGATCTCTATGGAAGCTCTCGATATGACACGATGCTAAGGAAAAATGTTTTCAGCAACATGAAGTGGCTGCATGATGATATCATGATGTTGATGTGAAGTCTGAACAACACCATGCCATTGATCATGGAGCCTTCGCCAGAGGCTTTCAGCCTTCAATGACTGCTATGCTTTTGTTCTCTATGCCATTTACAACAGATGTTTTTATTCCCACCTCTATAGATTTGTTCTCGCACAACTATAGTGTACTTTTTTCATTTGATTTCTATAATAGTTGATGCTTTGTTCTTAACGGTATGAATGCTCAGAGCATATTGCTTAAATCCTCGAGGCATCAGCTCTACCCTGCCCAAAATAACTCGGCGCAACAACACATGATACTCTTTATCGTCAGGCTTTGAGTAACATGAACCAAGAACACAATTAAGTCTGACTGGCGGAGATGAAACCATATATATATATATATATATATAAACAGTGACAGTGTGAAAGGTAATTTTGCATCATATGGGCATTAGAAGGTCGAAGGGATGTATACATTTCTATGAAGTATAAAATCTTTGCCAAATAATTATTTAGAACTGCCTATAGGTCTAAGACTGTAAAATTTATGATGTTAATTCACATGTTGTATGGTATAGCCATCACATAATCCATGAGAATCTTTAGATTGACTCGCGCATGAACATGCATGATATCTTAACCTTCCAAATTAATGGAAAGATTGAAGGAGCATGCAGTATTCATTGAATAGATCTAGAGACCGATGCAAAGTCTCATCTCCAAGCCCATAGGTAAATAAATAATTTCAGTAAGGAAATTACCCTACCATGGGTAGTCTCTTTGTGACATACACGCACACAAAAGAAGAAAAGATACGCGCGCGCACATGCGCA
Source organism: Agapanthus africanus (assembly GCA_030015575.1). Taxonomy (NCBI): domain Eukaryota; kingdom Viridiplantae; phylum Streptophyta; class Magnoliopsida; order Asparagales; family Amaryllidaceae; genus Agapanthus; species Agapanthus africanus. The sequence goes on from CM057340.1 coordinate 646,521,506, forward strand.
CGTGCGCGCACATACACATGTGTGTCTAGTGGATAAACTTTTCCGACACCAATAGAAGGTCTCTCCTTAGGCCTTAGGCCTTCATTCTCTCTATATATACATATATAGCTCTGCATTCTCAATATATAATTTGAAAAAAGGCATCATTTTATTTATCTGTCTCTTCTTGTCGATATATATATGTTGAGTTTACCTCGTATTCTCTGATCCCTGGAAATTGAGCCGGCGCATGATAATCTTGAGTCGGCTCGACCCAATTCTGAGGCGGCTCAAGTGAAATTCGAGACAGCTCACAACATGTCAGGAATTACAGAATACGCTCTATTTATATGAGACGGCTCAAGATAATCTAGAGCCGGCTCAAATGTCGGTCGACGTCTTGGGCCGAATTCTGCACTATTTTAGGAAATCCGATTTGTACGCTATTTGCCTCATCTTCTATAAAAAGCAGTTTCTAACCCTAATTGTATTGAACCCTTTTGTTAATTAGATAAAGAGAGAGGAGGCTAGGGTTTTGTGAAGGATATTGTGAGTTTCATCTACTATTGTAATTCTCCTATTTGTTGATTAGTAAAGTACTTCTCTTTCGTCCGTGGTTTAAGAGTTTTCTACGTAAATCTTGTGTTTTTTGGTTTGTGCTCTATTTCTATTGCCTTTTGTCTATTTGTAACTTCTCTTTATCGTTTGTTTATTACTTCGTGATCGTATTTGCCGCAACAAATTGGTAATAGAGTCACGTTGTGGTTCTTTGGGAGATTTGGTGTTTTGGAAATTTTTTACTTGAACCGTTAGGTTTTTGATCTTATGATCTAGTTTTACGGTGGGTGACGATACTTGTGTCCTCTCCCTATCTTCTTAAATTGGGATTTTGAAGTTTTTAGTTTGTAAGGTGTTTGTGGAAATTCCTAAGTGAATTTCAATCGGTTCATTTAATCCTGCAACATGCCTTCAACGATTATGAAGTTCGATATTGTAACGACTCTATTTTTAATATACAAAATTTTTAAAAATTAATATACAGAATAGAGTAGTCTGAACACAAGTTATAAATTTAAATTGTTTTAGAACAATAAGAAACAACTTGTAGCTTATTGGTAAAGTCTTGCACTGCTGTGACATAACCCATGTGTTTGAATCTCTCCAGCTACATATTATATTTAATGATTTTCTTTTAAACTTTTTGGAAGTCCAAAAGTTTACGCGTGCAATACACGTAAAAATGAAAAGTCTCAGAAATCAAACATGTGAAAATTATTATATGAACAGACACCGACACGTGATATAAATCCCACACTCCAACTCAACCAAACGACCGGAGAAGATTGAAGAAGGGCCGGCGCCGCTGGTTTTCCCCATCGGGAATGCCTCCATCTTTTGAACCCTAACTCTTGGCCTTCCCCCCACTACTCCTCTTCTGTTTGAATTTCCTGTAAATTAATAGAGAATTAAAATCACTATTAAACCAATATTTTAATGCATTTTAATTCTCAATTTTAATTCCCTAAATCCTAAATCTATCCTACAAATACCACCCTATACCTAACCCTCTCTATTCTGAAATCCATTTTCAAAACTCTCAAATTTTTCCAAGTCAAATAAGTTGTACAAATAGAGTTAGCCATGGTCAAGTTCCGACGACGATTCGGAAAGATTCGGCGATCCCACGACTCCACGAAGCTCTCAAAACCTTCCTATATCTCTCCTCTCTACCCTAAACTCGTAAGTTCCCTCTTTTCTTCTCTCTTCCTAACTTAAAAACTCCGCTGTTCAAAATTCGTCGGAAGTTCCGACGTCCAATTCTAAAATTGTTAAAAATACAATTTTTCTTAATAAAAAATCATCCATATTATTATATCTTGTTTAGTAATCATAAAACAAACATTGAAAACAAATTTCGTTTTAAAATACCTTGCTATGCAACTTTTATTTCACTTTTACGTTTAAATACCACAAACTCCACATACGACATCTTTTATCATATTTGCTTGTATTACCTTTAGAAAAATCTCATGAGATAATGACCTACCTTTCACAACACACATCTTGATATAACACGATTGCTTGAAAATAATATTTTTGGGACAAATAAGAATTTACATTTAAATACTATAAACTATTAAAAACCGTATTCTTTAAATTGTTTTAATTAAATTCCTTGCAATTAAGCCTCTACAACTCATTTTGGAGAACCCGATTTGGATGGTACGGGTTATCGCACATCCTCGGAACTAGTTGGGCGAGATGCAGATCTCCTCACGGAGCATACGATTTCGATTGAATTTTTAATACAATTTTTAAGAAGACATGATTTTCTATTTAATAAATAAATTCTATTTTTAATAATTATATATATATATGTATATATATATATATATATATTATCAAAACATCTATTTTATATTTATATAAATTCTATGTTTTTTAAACACAAGAATCTTAAGTTTCATGAGAATACCATCAAGAATCCATACAAGTCAATTTACACTAAAATACCATGTACTATTCAATTTAGATTTATATTCACTAGAATACCTCATCATATAAAAATTACATCCATGAAAATCCTAAATATGATAAATAAATACTTGAGAATTATTTTGAAATTATACTATAACTATTTTTCATAAAACCTCCTCAAGTTATATTAATTTATATTAAGAACCCTAGTAAATATAGGTTTAAGCGGGACCAATTCTCTTGAGCCTCAGAAAGACGGAGAAAGTGGGTGCTTACCTATTTAAGGTAGACAACTAAAACGGGGTTACCAATGGTAATTGACTTGGAAAAAGTCACAAATCCTGCCGTCCATGTGCAGCAGTTACCGATAACTCCAAAACCTAATTCAGGAATCAAATTCTGTTTAAGTGTCTGACCCAGACAGAGTGTCAGTCTAAATTGAATACAATCCTTATATGAATACAATTCAAATATAATTCTAATACAATATGAATCCATATATACTAGAACTTAAACATGAATACCAGAATACTATCCAATATCAATATGACTTGATTTGACTGAACCGTGGATATATATTGACTTGACTACATGACTGTCCATTTACATCCTATTCTATTTACATGAACAATCTATACCATGATCTCGGCAAGTCTTATATCTACAAATCATTAAAATCAATGCAAAATACATTACGGGGTTTTAAAGGGGTAGACTGGTATGAAATGTATTAAAAGTGGCACGATATTGATCATTTTAATACACCTAATCTGAACATCCGTTGCCGTTGTCCCCTGAGTTTTGATGGGGCCTTATACTCCTTATATCTTAGTCCACGGAGAAAGTTGGACTCCTCTCCTATACACTGACATATTCTGTACCAAACTACAAACAACTGCGTTAACGTAACAAACATAACCATATATACTTTACCTGTTCTATGCTCTGTCTATTCTTCTTTATCTTTTAGGACTTACCGAGCGATTGTCTTCGCTGACGACATTCTTATTTCTTCTTTCTTTGGAATGTTGTCAGGAGGACCCAACTCTCTGGGGATTGAGCCCAGCCAGGACAATTTGGAGCAGTTCATTGAGGACCCAGAGCTCTAGTTCACTTGTATATACTTTTACTTTCAGTTCATGCCATTATTTAAGTATTGCTTTCCAGTATTGTATTTACTTTTCAGTGTATTGTAAAGAATGTTTAATCAATAAAAGTTGTTGTTTATTTATATCACTTGTCATTTCTTGTGTACATTCATTATATTGCTTATTTACGCTTAACGTGTTTACTTCTGAGTAAATACGTCGCGTATCTGCCACGCCTTCTTACCCGTACATTGGTAAGCGGGGCGTGACAGATATTGAGGATTTTGATGGGAATATGAGCTTTTGTCTATGGCAAGTTCGTATGATTGCCGTATTGATATAATGTAACATTTTTAAAAAATAAAATAAAATAAAATAAATAAATAAATAAATAAATAAAATCTTTAAGTGAATTTTCTGATAATCGGTAAAATAAACCGTATTCTCCATAAAACTTAACTATAATTATTTTTCATCATAAACTTAAATACGCCTGTTTTAACTATGTAATTACTTGTAATTGGTATTTATTTATTCACTTATAAATTGTTAGTTTACTTAATTATTTCTCCTTAATTAATTATATTAAATAAATTTTAAGTTTCCATTATTCATTAAATTAGTGTAAATTACAAATTAGAAATGGGTTAATTACAAAATTGTGCACCATGACACACTAAAAGATAATGTAACATGTTACTTTGAAATGAATTGGAGTTATCATGAGGGTTCTAGAAAATTATAGAATGAGTTATTAGAAAAAGGAAAATAAATTAATTAATGAAATTAGTTAAAAGATGTATTAATTAAGAAGTTTCCACACACGCTCACCTCACTTTTTCTCTCTCCCTCTCATTTTTCCTCATGGCCGAGCCCTCCATGAGCAACCCCATTTTTCACCATCTCCTTTTCATCTCCAAATTCATCAAAATTCCATGAAAAATCAACACAAAAATTCCACTAATTCATCATTAAACCCTTACCCATTATTCTTTAGCCAAACTAGTATGGATCTTGGAGCAAGGAAGCATCTTTGGGAGGCTTGGTTTGCATGTTGATATCATGTTTGTGAGGTATAAATCCCAACTCTATATTTAAATTGTTGTTTAATTACTTCCATCTAGCTAATTAGGAGTTTAATTATGGTTTTAATTTTAAGATTTAAAATTCAAGAGAGGGCTTTTAAATCAAGTTAGGGTTTTTATAAATTGATCATGATTACAATGTGTAGTTTAACATTTTATGACATGCAAATTTTAGTTTAGTTGTTAAGTTGCTAATTGTTACTTCAAAATTGTTCAAATTAGATAATTTTGCAAACGAGGTTTTTAAAATTAATATAATTTGGTGAGATAAAATTTTAGTAATGATTTGTGTGACTTAATTAAGATATTTAGTGAGCATTGTGTTCACTAGAATTGTTAAAATATCAAGATTTGAACTAAAATGGAAATATGAATGCTTACTAGGTTTATGAAATAAATCGATTCTAATTAAGTTTGAGATTTTGATCAGTTATAACTTAATCCCTAAGATATTTAATATGTCGTGAATGCACAATTGGTACGAGTGGGTACTTGGATGGGTGGTTTTCACGTATTGTGACCCTAGTTATGGGTTGTGGCGTGGTTGCGAGCGCGTTTGTGCGCCAAGTGCGTGCGCGTTTAATTAGCGCGCGTTGTTTGACTTGTGTCATTTGTGTCCGCGACTATTCGTATATTTATCCTTTTAATTGCTTGTGCGTGATTCTAAGATCGAGTGTAGAGGCGTCGGATGCAGCGCGGAAAGACAGGACGGAGATCGGATCAGATTAACTGAGACGTCCTGGTGAGTAGATATATACATCTATGGGGGGATCGTCTGGATGATGCGAGGCACCCGACGGTTTAGTATTACTTATAGTATTTACACTATATGCGTAATTTCCTAATTAGCCATCTCATTGCACCGCATCATTATATGTATAAATATATATCTATGTGATATCATCTTATAGGACACTTGCACTATTACCATTGGTTTCTGCGGCACGTGCACTATTTATGCGAACACACATGCCATTGGTAATTTCTATGTCATGAACACTATAGAACTTGCTTAGAATAGATATTTGTGCATTCATTGCATCATGATTCATGCATAACTTCTGGGCGTATTTCGTATGGTATATATTACCGTATCATAGATTTCCACATCACTGGCATGTTGATATATTGTGATTCTTCTCGAGAATTTCAGTATTTATGAGATTTCTGGATATTTGGGGAAAACCGCAAGAATTTATAAACTCTTATCCTTTTAAAATGAAAGTTGCGGTTTTCTCGTGATGTATGGGTCGTCCACCATGAGTTTTCATGATGGCTGTTGGTTTTCGAGACCCGATTCGAGGAGTAGGATGAACCGTTTCGGGTACATGGTGGGCCCGATATGGTACCCCAGGGCAAGAAGCTCGAGTTGTAGACGATGAGCCTGACAGGGGCAGACTACCTACCGGTGATTTCTGGCACGGCGGATATCCGAAGGATACCGACCGTAGTCGTGAGATTTGATGATTTGGGCCGATTCGGAATGACGGAGCCCAAGATATTGAGATTTGATGATATGGGCCGATTCGGATTGATGGAGCCCAAGATATTGAGATATTGTGACATTGAGATGTCGAGACATTGAGATATTGAGACATTGATATATATATATATATATATATATATATATATGTTTTGTGTCGATACTTGACACGGATTTCTATAAATTTTATTGATGATACTTCAGTTATTTCATAGGAGTTTTACTAAGATGAGATTACAAATTTTCTCGTACCAAACATATTCAGATTTCATGTTGATTATGCATTCATATTGCATACATATTAGTGCATCGCATCAGTATCGGTATATATAGGGTGTGACGCATTTGCATGCATACTTACGATAGCCTTATTAGATGTTACTTACTACTCACGAGTTGGCAACTCACCCCCGTTGTGCCATAATATTTTGCAGGTTTGACCCGTCAGCGCAGGAGCGGCTGGTGTACCTTCTTTTCCCCTCGATTGCTTTGGCTTGCAGCTTGCTCATAGGTGGGTCTTGGAGGATTTTCTTTTGCTCCCACCGTATATTTTATTTGTATCTAGTATACTCCATCTACTCTTGTATATTGGACTAGACGGTGAGACTTGTAATTGTGGGTTTGTGTTGATGCTCACTTGAGCCAACGCGATGCTTTATGCTTTTATACTTATTTCGCATTATTATGATATATTCATTGCATGTGGTTGTGAATTCACCTTTGACGAAGAGCTAGCTCCTGTTTGGGGATGCCTTTATTGATTTATATGTTTTTTTCATATGTTGTACCCGTTTGGGGGCCAGTATTTACAAAAGAGACTCTGCCGAAATTTTCAAGAATTTTGATGTTCTTTTTAAAATGTTTAATGCGACTTGTTTTAGTTAAAATCGCTTTCTTTTAATAAGTTTTCCTTCATTCTATTTCTTATTTGGTTTAGATTTCTGGGTTTTGGCTTACTTAGATTACGTTACGCATTTAAACGTTTTGTAATTTAAGTGCCAGTCACGTTCCGTACCTTCGAGTCGTGACATATAAAATGGTTTGAAAAAGGCGATTCTTAGGAATTCAAGGCCTTCCACTATGACGGAGGAGGCATATGAGGAGTTGGATGAAATTGCCCTCACGGCTATTCAATTATGTTTGACAAACGAAGTTTTGCGAAAAGTTTTGGTGGAGAAGACGGCGGCTAGTTTGTGGTTGAAATTAAAGCAGTTATATTTGAAGAAGTCTCTTACAAATCTACCCCTTTTGAAACAGCATCTCTACACATTTCGTATGTCAGAAGACTCTCTTATTAAATCTTATATCAATGAGTTTAATTCGATCATTACAGATCTGGATAAGATCGATATTAAGATTGATGGTGAAGATCAATCTCTTTTATTGTTATGTTCTTTTCCATTCTTTCATAATCACTTTCATGACACTATTGTTTATGGACAAGATACTATCTCAATCAAGAATATCAAAGAAAATTTGATGAAGGAGAAGATTGACAAGGAGTTAAATTTTAGCGAAAGCAAGAGTCAATCTTCAGGCTTATTTGTTCGAGAGCGAGCGGAGAAGAGAGATCCAGAAGGTAGCAAGAAGTCAAGGTTGAAGTCCAAGCATAAGAACTTGACCTGCAACTATTGTAAGAAGAAGGGGCACTTCAAACTCGATTGCTTCAAATTGCAGAACAAGCAGAAGTAGGAAAACAATCAGAAGAAGGATTCTTCAGCTGAAGCTAGTATCATCGAAAGAGAAGGAGATCTATTTATAGTTCTTGACAACATATATCGATATAAGAATGAATGGATTATGAATTCGGTTTGTTCCTACTATATGTGTCCCAATAGGGATTTGTTCTCTACTTATGAGTCTGTTGATGATGGAGTGGTTTTGATGGGAAACAATAGTTCGTGTCGATCTATTGGCAAGAAGACGATTCAAATCAAGATGTTTGATGGCGTTGTGAGAATATTAGCGGAAGTTAGGCATATTCCCGACTTGAATAAGAATCTCATCTTATTGGGTACACTCGATGTTAGAGGCTACAAGTTCTCTGCTGAAAGTGAAATTTTGAAAGTCAGTAAAGGTGCTCTCATCATTATAAAGGGCTTGGTAACGGGGTCTTTATATGTGTTGTTGGGTTCGACAACTACCGGGTCGGCGGGAATTTCATCATCTAAATCCATGTCAGATTCAGATGTAACAAGATTATGACACATGAGGCTCGGGCATATGAGTGAGAGAGTTTTGGCCGAGTTATTGCAGCAGGGTCTACTATGTGGTTAAAGTACATCAAAGATGGAATTTTGTGAGCATTGCATTTTTGAGAAGCAGAAACAAGTTAGCTTCAGTACGGCGGTGTACAATATAAAAGGTACTCTTGACTATATCCATTCAGATCTTTGTAGACTCTCTCAAGTTGCTTCCAAAGGAAGCAGTGCAAAATATCTGCTTACTTTCATCAACGATTATTCGAGAAAGGTTTGGACCTACTTCTTGAAGCTGAAGAGCGATGTATTTAATATGTTCAAGTAATGGAAGATATTGACTGAGAAGCAGATTAAGAGACCAAGGACGGACAACGGATTAAAATTTTATGGTGGAGATTTCAATGAATTCTGCAATAATGAAGGTATCGTTCGACATCATACCGTTGTCCACACACCATAGCAAAATGGAGTCGTGGAGCACATGAATCAGACCTTTTTGGAGAAAGCTCACTGCATGTTATCTAATGCAGGGCTCGACAAGGAGTTTTGGGTAGAGACGGTGAACACGGTATGCTATGTGTTGAATCGATCATCTCATACAACACTTAGTAGTAAAACATCAGAGCATGTATAGTCTGGGAAGCACGTCAATTATTCTATACTTAGAGCATTTGGTTGTCCCGCATATGCGCATTGTCATGAAAGAAAGTTAGATCCTCGAGTGAAGAAATGCAGTTTTCTTAATTATGCTACCGGGATCAAAGGTTATAGGTTGTGGTGTCCAGATCCTAAGTCGCCAAAGTTTATGATTAGCAGAGATGTTACTTTTGACATGTCTGCTATGTTGAATCCGAAAAACGCGGAATCTCCAATTCAAGACGTACAAGGAAGGACGAGCCGGGCATTGAATATGAGGTCAATGAAAGATCGGGTTCTCAGGAGATCTCTCCTTCACCATCGTCTGACAAAGGTCAGTCCCAAGATGAGTAGTATTTACTCGCTCGAGACTGAAAACGTAAGGACATTAGACCGCCATAGAGATATGGCTAAGATGATTTAATGTATGCGTTGTCCATTGCAGAGATAGTTGATAGTAACGAGCTAACGAGTTATCAAGAATCTATCTTATCCGATGAGTTAGCTCGTTGGTTAGTCGCTATGAATGAAGTGATTGAATCTCTTCATAAGAACCAAACATGGAAGCTCATTAAGCCTGAAGGAAGAAAGAAAGTAGTTGGCTACAAGTGGGTTTTCAAAAAGAAGGAAGGGGATCAAGAGGTTGCAGATACTCGATATAAGGCACGGTTGGTAGCTAAAAGTTATATGGTTGATATTCAGAAGCTTAAAGAACAGTTGAAAGGCAAGTTCAAGACCAAAGATTTGGGAGCAGCCAAGAAAATTCTAAGTACGGAAATTAGGCGCAATCGCGAGAGAGCTAAACTTTACTTGTCTCAACAGCGATATATTGAGAAAGTTTTAGAGTATTTCGGCATGACAGATGCTAAATCAGTAAGTACTTCTTTGGCAGCTTATTTTAAACTTTCAGCTCGTTTATCACCGCAAACAGAGGAAGAAATTTAGTACATGTCGCATATTCCATATTCGAGTGCGGTGGGTAGTATTATGTATGCCACTGTGTGTACCCGACCCAATATTTCACATGTAGTTAGTGTTAGTCGTTATATGACATCTCCTGATAAAGACCATTGGTAAGCAGTGAAATGGATTTTACGATACCTATGAAGTACGCCTGATGTGGGTTGGAGTTTGGAAGGAACAATGACAGTTTGGTTGGTTTCAGCGATTCCGACTATGCAGGTAATCTTAACAGGCGAAGGTCGATCACCGGCTATGTATTCTCTTTAGAAGAATGTGCCATTAGCTAGCGTGCTTCATTACAGTCTATGATAGCGTTATCTATGACAGAGGCATAGTATATGGCCGTTGTTGAGGCTGTTAAGGAAGCAATCTGGTTGAAGGGACTATTTTCGAAACCTGGTATTCAAGAAGATATCATAATAGTCTATTGTGATAGCCAAAGCACGATTCATTTAACAAAGGACTGGATGTATCATGATAGAATGAAGTACATTAACGTTCGGTATTGGTTTGTTTAGGATGTCGTTGAAGAGGAAGAGATAATCGTAAAGAAGGTTGTCACAACGGATAATCCGGCTGACATATTGACTAAGTCTCTTTTGTTTGTTAAGTTTAAGCATTGCTTCAACTTAATTGGAGCGCGTCGCATTCATTGAGCCCTTTAGGGATTTTGGTGGAGAAGGTGGAGCTATTACTAATATTATGGATGAGTTTTGTGGTGAATGTGAGGCAGGGTGGAGATTTGTTGAGTTTACCTCATATTCTCTGATACCTGAAAGTTGACCCGGCTTATGACAATCTTGAGTTGGCTCGACCCTATTCTGAGACGACTTAAGTGAAGTCTGAGACGGCTCACAATATGTCTAGAATTACAGATTATGCTCTGTATGAGCCGGCTCAAGGTAATCTTGAGTTGGCTCTAATGCCGGTCGATGTTTTGGACCGAATTCTGGACTATTTTAGGAAATCCGGTTTGTACCATATTTGCCTCATCTTCTATAATAAGCAGTTTGTAACCCTAATTGTGTTGAACCCTTTTGTTAATTAGATAGAGAGAGTGGAGGCTAAGGTTTTGTGAGGGATATTGTGTCACGCCCTGCTTCCCAAAAGACGGAAGTAGACACGTGACGAGTCCCGCAACGTATTTATTCCGAGAAGGTCTTTTCTCAAAACAAATACGCTAAGCGTATATAAACAATATAAAATGGCATAAGAATAAACATGAAACTGAAATTTCCTACAACAACAATTTTATTTACATTCAAATTTCACAAGTTTCAAACTGATTATAAAGGTCTGAACGGGAAACAACAACATGAAAGCCTAAACATGTGGCTTACTGAAATGAAAGCCGAAAGAAACTAAAGATTGGCCTGTGCTGTGAACTGTTCGTAGTCCTCTAGAGTCGGTTCCATCTCCTTAGTTTCTAGATTATCTGACGAACATTCCAAATAAACAAAGATGGGTGGAATGTCCGTCAGCGAACTTGCACTCGATAAATCCCCAAGAAAAGATGAGAATTATATAATAAATTGCAAAGTGATATGTAGTATGGTATGAATAGAAAATAGTAAACATGTGAACAAGTATAGCATGATAATGTGTATGTCAAGCATAGAAAGATAACATGAGCATATGTTGGTCAACGTAAGCATGTAATAAGAGAAAGTGCTGAATATGAAATAAATAGTAAAGTATCCTAGAGGTCTCTACATGGTAATCTAACGTAAATTTTGCGTGAATGTCAACCAATCTCAAGAGTATTCTCAAACCCAAGGTTATCATTCCGGGGTAAGAAATCACGGGCCCTCATTCATGAATTCATGACATACCATTCAATCCGGCACCACAACAACGTGATTTATAGTTATGAGAATCATGAGATTCCGTTGGATTCATGCTCAAACTACCCCAATACCCCGTGTATATTAGACTATGTTTAATATCACGAGTCTTGATCGAAGGTGATGTATAATATCAAGTTTTCAAGATTGAGTTCATGCCAAGAATCATGTAGTCATGTAAAGTGGAAGTCATGTCAATTATATTCATGGTTCGAATCAAGTTCGAGTTGAAGTCAAGTTCAGGTTTACATATTGAGTTCTTGTATTCATGTCAAGTTTCAAGTGTTCAAGTCAAGTCATGTAGGATATCATGTTTTTGATTATATATGATTCGATATTCATGTGATTTAATTTGGCAACCACTGCACATGGCTGTCAGCATTTTTGACCTTTTCAAGGACGATTGCCAGACAATAATTTCTTAATTTGCAGTTTTAACTAAACTAGATAGGCAAGCACTGACTTTCTCCGGTTTCTCGAGGCCTAGAGAAAAGATACTGCTTAAACCCGTTATTATCTAAATACCTTAAAGATTAAACATATTATATATTCTAGGTATTTTTGATGAAATTAGGTCATTTAGAACTTTATAGTATTTATGTAAAATAAACACTTTAAATTCTCGAGGTTTTTTTTTTTATGTAAAATGCTTTACTTTTAAAAATAAATCTCGATGGTGTTTTGGTAGAATTATGTTAATTAGAATGTCGGGGTTTGAATAAAAATATATTTTATATTTTATTGTATTTTAGTGATAAAACCCGGCTTTTAAAAGTTTATGGTATTTCAATGAAAAATCTATCTTTTGGAAAACTTAAGGTATTTGATTAAAATTAATTCTTTTCATTTTAGGGTTTTCTATTTAAAGTCTAATTTAAAATTTTATTTTCCTTGAAGTTATGTTTTTTAAGTTATATTTTAAAATTTTGTTTAACCTTGTTTTAAAAATCGTATTTTCCTTTTCTTCGAGAACGCGCTCCGTGAAGAGCTCTGTTCTTATCCACTAGACCCAAGATGTGTGATAATCTGCACCATCTTTTAACAGGGCTCCCCTGACGAGGGTTGTGAGGGGGCAGAATTGCCAAGGAAAAAGGATTTAGGGTTAAAACTATTTTTCATGATTTGAGGGTATTTTAATGAAAATCGTTTCTATAAAAATGATACAAACGCGTGATTGTGCTATGAATCCAAATTATGCGTATGTGGGGTAGATCATTACCCCATGAGTTATCACTAAATATATGTACTTAACAATATCAACAAACTCATATTAAACATATAGGGTAGAAGTTGCATGAAACGATACTTGTGTATATATATGTGTTGTTAAAGTTTAACAATGAAATACGGTTGCATGTTTTATCAACAATAGATTTGTAATGATTCAATACACTTGATTATTAAGTTAAATTCACAAGTTTTTATGAAACGGTTTATGATAGCATGGATGCTTTTGATATAAAAGAATATTTATTTAGGTGTGGAATCCGGTGACATGATAAGGGTGGATTCAAAGGAGGAAGAAGAAGAGGATGGAGACTTACGGGTTGTGTGTATACTAGAGAGGATGTAGAGGATGAGAGAAGTCTCGGTTGGAAGAACTGAGACCGACGACGCTAGAGGAAGGATACGAGCTTGAGGACTAGTTGGCTTCGAAGGAGCTTGGCTTGAAACTTAGACTTGAGAATAAATTTTGAGAGTGAATTTAAAGTAATTTCATAAATGGAGAGGAAGCTACGATGGCTAGGTATGTATAGAGGAAAGAATATAGATGTATGGTGAAATAAAAGATAATCAAATAGATGTAAATGGGATAGTGAAAGGACTGCATAGTTACTGAATTGATTGAAGAGTTTCGGTATATGAAAATGAAGAGTCCAGAGGCCAAGGGTCGCACGTCCACGGGTGGGGCCCGTGCACCAACTTTCTGGTTGCCCCAACCTTCCCTTGGTCGGCCCCAGGTTGGCTCCTAAGTCAAGGGTCCGTGTATGTTGGATATAGTGCCCTCAAGGCAATTATTATGATTGCGAGTAGGCGATTATGATAATTGAGGGAGGACTTATACATGTATAACAATCTTACTCGAGATGATAATATGCTATCTAGTTTATCTTCATCATTGATGAAGCCCGTAGGATTGTTGCTTGACGACCAGCATTATGATGGCGATCATTTATATGGGAGCTGGGTTGTCTATAAGCACATTCTTAAATGTCTCTAGTCGCGGGAGTATCAAGACTGGGCATCGATATTTCGGAGTAGACTAGTGTATACGTTTCTAGATCCCGACAAGGGACAGTGGCCGGTCTTACAAGCCATTGGTATTGTGTCACTTAAGATAGTATGCAGGTGCTCACTAGAGGTGAGTACACCGGACGATCTCGTCGATAACTTTTAGATGATATTATATCTATCATCAGATGGAAGTTCTCATGTGGCATGAGTTCAGGTTAGTCATTCGACCTGAAGTCGTCATTTGTCTCGTGTGAGTTCCCACTGTACTTTGATTACTGCCTTACCCCATGGCTCAAAGGAGTCGTGCAAACAGGTTTTAGTTGGGTACAGTCCTGAGCCACATGGAGGCAGTGGTCGATTGTTAGGGATTCGTCTCTCCTGGTATTAGGAGTCGATGTCGCACTGTGTTCAGTTGGCTATCACCTGAAATTCGTGGCCACGGTGGGTGAGATTTACTGATAGTTGATCAGTAGTATCTCTGTTGGTGATGAGCTTGACTCAGACACGACTTATCGGGTTAGTAGGGGTCTGATGTTATCCACCCCTAGACCTGATATGCGATACTCTTTGACGAAGAGACCGAACTGTACGGAGATTGTCACATTCAGGCTCAGTCGCGTAAGGACGCACTTGATTGTTGACCCCCCTTTCGACAAGTCCCTGGGCAGCCGTTACGTACAGCTAGTGCCACTGGCGTGCTTGTGGTTAAACCCACTGCCAGTATATTGTCGAGTCTTTAGAGTCCTACACAGAGGGTTTTTCCAGTTCAGGCGACTAATGTAGGAGCCGTATGTTGGTACGTGCAGGGGTCCGATCAAATACGTGTACAGGATACATGGACTTTAATCGGGCGGTTGATAATACTAACCGGCTAGGATTAAGCCAGATTATTAAATTAGGGTTTGATTTAATATTTTATATATATGTATTTTGATACATATATTTTAGTATTATTGTTCACTATTCATTTTCTCTCTTTGGTGCTATCCGTATTTTTATACAGATATGTGTATATGCAGCGATACATATACCAGGTGAAGTATTCTGTATTTATATGGGAATGCTTCTAGAAGAAGGACACCTCATATTTATTTTTCTATTTAAAAAAAGGAATGAGGTGGAAAGGAGGAATTAATGAAGCATGGTTTGGATTGGCTTGTGCATTTATTGTGCACTATTGCATCATGGTTCCAAGACTTGATATCCATTCTCTCATTCATTTTCTTGGATGGTTTTTTCCCCCTCTACACTTGAGTTCATGCTCCATGAGCTTATGCTTCATCTTCTCCTTTACCTTCTTGTTCTTGCTCTCCATTTTTTAGCATGGTTCAAGAGAGAAAATTTAGTGAAGTATTTCTACATCACCGACCATCCAAACTTAGCAAGTTTAGATCATCGGTTAGAGCCTCCTCCGGATTCCCTTAGATGGATCATCTTCGGCAAGGGTGGTCGATTCTCAAGCGCGATCTCGACGGCTATGAGCTTGGAGGGGTCTTCCACAATTGGTTGGACACGCGACAAAGGTTGTAATTTCTCAATCTTCCTTATTTTAGTTTTCTAGTTTAGGGAGTTTGGATTGATTTCTTGGGTTTGCGCATCCGGTGCCCGCAAAAATTTTTTGTTTTCGCTTCCGCCTCGTCGCAGCCTCCGCGGCGCTGGCGCCGAACTCCAACAGTGTCATGGGTCCGGGTCAGTATAAATAGACTATTTATATATATCTGTTCTGTTAAAATGTTTTGTAATCCTATGCAATGCTCATGCAAACTCTTAGGCTCCTAAAATATCATTAGAAAAAATAATAAAACAATGGTGGCAGTACGGATTTGAATACGCGGGCTATAGGACAACAGTGGAAAGTTTTAACCAATGGGGTACAAGTTGCTTCTTGAATATTATTTATCAAGAATTACTTATAACTTGATATCAGAACAAAATACAACCTTTTATTAATAAAGAATAATAAAAGTGTACAAGAATTTTAGGGTCATTCCATTCTATCCTCCTTAGAAAAACTTCGTTCTCGAAATTTACATAAGGAAGATATTGTAACAGATTCAAGAAACAGGTTTCGGATAATGCATTTGAGTTTCTTCATCGTCGCACTCCACCAGTCGGTACTCCAGATCGCGAGAGAATCTTGAACACTACCCTCTTTTGACGACAGTCAAGGGTAGCGAAGAAAGTTCAGGGAACTGAATTCAAGGAATCAAAAGTTGGATTGTGATCTATAAGAAGTCGAAAGTGGTTTTCAATATGGATTTAAGGATTCAAAGTAATTTAAAATGCAACGAATGTTAAAGTTGTTGGATTTCATTTTTCTTGTATTATATTGCTTATGATTTCATGCAGAACTGACCTGCATGGGCCACCAATAAAACTTTTCATGCCCCGTTTCCCAAATGATGGGAGCAGGTACGTGATAAGGCCCGTGACGTATTTATTTCGAGGAGTTACTTTCTCGAAACAAATATGCTAAGCATATATAAACAATATAAAATGACAAAAGAATAAGCATGGAACTGAAATTTCCAACAACAATTTTATTTACATTCAAATTTCATAAGTTTTAAACTGATTACAAAGGTCTGAAGGGAAAACAATAACATAAAAGCCTAAAAATGTGGCTTACTGAAATGAAAGCTGAAAGAAACTAGATATTGGCATGTGCTGCGAACTGGTCATAGTCCTATGGAGTTGGTTCCACCTCTTCAGTCTCTAGATTATCTGACGAACATTCCAAAGAAACAAAAATGGGTGGAATGCCCATCAACAAACTTACGCTCGGTAAGTCCCCAAGAAAGGATGAGAATTATATAATAAAATGCAAAGTAACATGTAGTATGGTATGAATAGAAAATAGTAAACAGGTGAAAAAGTATGGTATGGTAATGTGTATGTCTTGCATAGAAAGATAACATGAGCATATGTTGGTCAACGTGAGCATGTAATAAGAAAAAGTGCTAAACATGAAATAAATAGTAAGATATCCTAGAAGTATCTACAAGGTAATCTAATTAACGTAAGTTTAAGTATGAATGTCAACCAATCTCAAGAGTATTCTCGAACTCAAGGCTATCGTCTAAGGGTAAGGAATCACGAGCCTTCATTCGTGAATTCGTGACGTACCGTTCAGCCCGGTACCATAGCAATGTGATTTCTAGTTATAGGACTTGTCACGTCCCGCTTCCCAGAGGACGCAAGATTGGGCACGTAACATAGCCAACCATGCTACCTGTGGGTAGGAAGTATCCATCCACAGTCACATTACGGTTGTAGAGATATCAAGAACGATATAAATAAACTAATCTAACACATGTCCAAATCCATAATAACAAGAGTCAATAAACAATAAGTGTGGAAGCAAATGATCCAATACAATAAATAAACAGTACGTCCCATAATGCGGGCTCACATCTGGAAATGAAATGAAATAAATAAACTAATCACTAAGGAACTCACAGATCAGCCTGCTGGCTGAAGTACTCCTGCTCGGTCGTCGACAGTGGTAAGGAATCTGGGCCATGCAAAACCCAGACGTCAGCGCGTCATGTCAACCAATAATATAATATAAACATGGTAATAAGCAATGCAGGGATGAACATGAATAAAGCAGTACTGTGAAATAACAGTACAGGGTAATGTGCAGTGGTAACTAAACTGTCCTATCAGGTTTCTACTCTAAAGTCCTTGAAATCAATTGGTGACTCATCGATGTAACTCAATAGTATCCTGTGCATGCCCGGGACCACGGTCAAGACCCTCGGGGCTGAATCCGAGACGTGCCGCTAGGCAGTAAATAGGTAGCAGGATGGACGAGTGATGTCAGCATCATCACTCCCGGACTGGCCAAGCCCGTAAGACTGATCAGAACAGGTATCGAACTGTTGAGTTACAAGTCGGTTTCACCTTTGATTTCCCCATACCCCCAAGCTATGTATGTCAGGTCAGGTATTCAGTGATCGAGGACTAATGCCAACACAGGATCAGGTAACAGGTCAGGTTTGTCGGGATAGACAACAGGAATGGTCCATGAGGACCCCAAGTCAGGTTTGTTGGCATTAGGCATGAGATCGGGTAACAAGTCAGGTCGTGGTACAACAGGTTGAGTCGGTATGTATAGGGTACCATGTCCGGTGCATCGGTATGTATGTATATGTCATGTGTAGCAGGATCGGGTCAATATGTAATGCAATCGAGTATGTGCTCTCAACAGGTATACAATCGAATAAGTAACAGCAGCAAGAATTTAAAGTAAACAGCAATAATAGTCATTTAATCACAATGGTACATGAATATGGTGCAGTCGTATTATATGAACAGGTTCGAGCACCCTTGGGGTGCAATAATCACAGTGTAGCGCAATATTAATAACAGCAGGTAATGAAGATATAAGTGTATGACTATCGTCCTCTAAATAACAAAATGATTAACAGGTAGTTGTATTAAGGTTATGGTGGCAAGGTACGATTTTGATGGCAGTATTATAATGCATATCACATTTCGTCCAATGAGACAAGTAGCAATACTTAGTTAATATAGCAAGTTTTATGAGTCAAACATTGAATTAGTTTAACGTAGCATGTAGCAAGAAATCTTGCCTCGACGGTTTCGCAAACCGGAAAACACGAATGCAACGTCGGCGGAAAACACGAGACGGATGCACGGGCCACGGATCGAGTCCAAACAGCGAACAGCGGGACCACACGGACCAGAGTGCTTCGCTGGAGAGTCGGGTCCAAACGTCGGCACGGCCGGAATCCGGCAAAATGTCAAAACGGCGACGAATTAGAAAAATACGACACACGGACACTAAGACCAGCGGGGGGGTTAACACGAATGGAAAGGTAGAGATATGCTTACAGGGAAGAACCAGGGGGCAACCACGACGGGTTCGACGGTGATGGGGCGCCGGCGAGGCAGCGACGGCAGCAGCGAAGGCTGAAGGTTGCTGGAGGTCGCTGGAATCGGATGATGCGGTGAGTAGAGGGGGTGCTGGCCTGCTCTGGTGTTCAGGGGGAGAAGGAGGTGGTCGGCGGTGGCTCTGGCAACGACGGCGAGGGTCGACGGCGCTGTTTCCCGGTGACAGGGTTGGTGTTAGGGTTGGGCTCGGGTTTGTGGCAGCGCCGGCGAGGGAAGGAGGAGGAAGATGGGGAGGTCGGGACGAGGGTGAAGAGAGGAAGTCTCTGGCGTCGTCGGCGATGGGAGGCGGCGGCGACGATGGGCACCGCGTGCAGGAGGTGGCGTCGGGGTTAGGTTGCAGGCGCTGAAGGAGGGAGAAGAGGAGGGAGTCGTGCAGTCGAGGCTGTGGAGATGAGGGAGACGGTGGTGGTGGTGTCGGCGCGGGGACTGCGGCGGCGACGGCGACGAGAGGCTCGGGTTAGGGTTTGGTGAGGTTCTCGTGAACGTTTTCTCGTGGGGGGAGAAGGAGGAACAGTGCAATAAATAAAATAAAGAGAGAGAGTTTTTATAGGAGAGAGGGAGAGAGAGATTGTTAGAGAGAGAGAGAGAAAATATTTGAGAGAGATAGAGAGAGATTGAGAGAGAGAGAGAGAGAGTTGGGGGCCCACGAGAGAGGAGCCTCGTGATTGGCTGAGGAGAGTACGGAAGTTTTTAAAGGAAAATTTTTAAAGATTATAAAAAGATTTATACGTTAGTTATATAACAGAAATATATATATTATATGGTTTAAATATATTTAATTAAACGGGCATTTCGGCGCTAAATGAAAAATTTCCAAATCGCGCCCGGTTTGCGCCCAAATGTTTCAAATTCAAATTATAGGATTTTAAGCGAGTTCCTAATTTTGAAATGAGGTGTTTTATGATTAAAATGCATGCCCCCAAGTCGGACACCTGCACGCGCGCGTAGTCGTCCAAACTTGCCCGTTTCACCGAACGGGACGAAATCTCGACGCGCGGACGCTACCACGCGACTAGTGGCGACGAGTAGGCCAGTATGGATATTTTTAATTTCATTTTAGGTGTTAAAATTTGTTATATGCCAAAATGACTTAACCGGTTAAAATTTAGCAATAAGCACCAAACAATCAGGATAATTGAAATGAGCAATGTATACACTCAACTAGTACCAGAAATAGTATTATTGGGCTCGGGTGTTACATCATACCCAATTACAAAAAGAATTTCGTCCTCGAAATTCCCAGAATACAAGATAGCTAATTACAGGAAAAGGTGAGGAAATTTCTGCCGGATCTCGTCTAATCGCTCCCAAGTGGATTCTCCATGCGATCGGTTACCCCAAGAAACTAGCACAAGGAGGATAACCTTGTTCTTAAGAACCTTTTCTCTTCGATCCTTGATTTCAACTGGTCGCTCCTCAAAAGTTAGGTCCTCCCGTACAGTCAACTCCGAATGATCCAAGACGTGAGTCTCATCTCGGACATACCTCCGTAGTTGAGATACATGAAACACATCGTGCACTCCTGCCAATGACTGTGGTAACGCCAAACGGTACGCTACCTCTCCAACACGCTCCAATATCTCGAAGGGTCCAACGAATCGGGGACTAAGCTTTCCCTGACTCCCAAAGCGAATCACCCCTCTAGTCGGTGATATCTTCAAAAATACCAAATCACCCACGGCGAACTCTAGAGGTCTTCTTGACGTGTCGGCCCAACTTTTCTGTCTGTCTTGAGCTGTCTTCATATGCTTCCTGATTGTGTTCACCTTCTCGACTGTCTGTACCACCAAATCTGGTCCTAGTAACCTTCGTTCACCAACATCATCCCAACAAACAGGTGAACGGCACTTACGACCATACAACGCTTCAAACGGAGCCATCTGAATGGTCGCTTGGAAGCTATTGTTGTACGAAAACTCCACCAGGTGTAGATGATCCTCCCAAGAACCTTTGAAGTCCAACATGCAAGCCCTCAACATATCTTCAAGGGTCTGGATCGTCCTCTCCGATTGCCCATCAGTCTGAGGATGATAAGCTGTGCTAAACTTCAATCGAGTCCCCAAACTTTCTTGTAAACTCCTCCAGAAGTGCGACAAGAACCGAGTGTCCCGATCGGACACGATGCTTACCGGTTTCCATGCAATCTTACAATCTCCTGCATGTACCGCTCTGCCAAAGTCTCCGTCGATTGACCAACTCGAAAAGGAATAAAGTGAGCTGCCTTGGTCAACCGATCGACAATCACCCATACTGCATTGTTGCCCTTTGGACTCCGCGGTAAAGCCGTCACGAAATCCATGGTTATATGTTCCCACTTCCACTGAGGGATCGGAAGTGGTTGCAACAAACCAGCAACCCTTTGGTGTTCTGCCTTGGCTTGCTGACACACCAAGCACTTAGCCATGAAGCGAGCAATCTCCCGTTTCATACCTTCCCACCAGAAGTGCTGTCGAATATCTCGGTACATCTTTGTCCCTCCTGGATGTACAGAGTAAGCTGAACTGTGTGCCACCTTCATAAGCTCTTCACGCACATCCCCTTTTGGCACACACACACGGCTACCATACCTCAACGAATCGTCTTCGTGGATCAGTAAATCGGTTCGTAGTCCGGCTTCAACCTGCTCTCGAAACTTTTGCAGTCTAGGATCCTGCAATTTTGACGCTTTAATCTTCTCAACTAAGAACGACTGTACTTGCAACTGCATCAACTGTCCCGTAGCATTTGGTAGCACAACCTCCAAGTCAAATCTCTGAAAATCCGCAATGATCTCCCTTTGTGCGGTCAATACCTAAATTGCTGGTAACCGACTTAGCGCATCTGGCACGACGTTAACTTTTCCCGGATGGTACTTAAGATCAAGGTCGTAGTCGGCCATCAGCTCCAACCATCTGCGTTGCCTCATATTCAACTCCTTCTGAGTGAACACATACTTCAAACTCTTGTGATCTGTAAAGATTTCGACTCTCTCGCCCAAAAGGTAGTGTCTCCAAAATTTCAAGGCGAAGATCACGGCCGCAAGCTCCAAGTCATGAGTCGGATAATTCTTCTCATGAGTCTTCAGTTGTCTTGATGCGTAAGCTACGACCTTCCCATTCTGCATCAAAACACATCCCAATCCTTTTCCAGATGCGTCGCTGTGAATCACCAGTCCTCCTGAATTATCCGGTACAGTTAGGATAGGGGCGGTTATCAACTTCTGCTTCAACGTCTCGAAGGCCAATGCACAACCATCCGTCCAAACAAAAGGTACCTCCTTGCGCGTAAGCTTGGTTAACGGCTCTGCCAAACGAGCGAAGTTTTCCACAAATCTCCTGTAGTACCCGGACAAACCAAGGAAACTTCTTATCTCAGCCACATTTCTTGGAGTAGGCCAATCTCGAACTGCTGCAATCTTCTCGGGATCAACGGCGATTCCATCGCCCGACACAACATGCCCCAAAAACTTCACTTCTTCCAACCAGAATTCACACTTACTCATCTTCGCAAACAATTTCTCCTGTCTCAGCGTCTGCAGTGCGATCTTTAAATGCTCAGCATGTTCCTCCGGACTCTTCGAGTACACCAGAATATCGTCAATGAATACCACAATAAACTGGTCCAAGAATGGTGAAAAGACCCTGTTCATCAAATCCATGAATATTGCCGGCGCATTCGTCACTCCGAAGGGCATCACTAGATACTCGAAATGTCCATATCGAGTTCGAAACGCCGTCTTGCAAATGTCTTCTGCTTTCACTCGGACCTGATGATATCCTGATCGCAAATCCAGTTTCGAGAATACCCTCGCGCCACTAAGCTGCTCAAAAAGTTCTCCAATGCGAGGGATCGGGTACTTGTTCTTAATAGTTACCCGGTTCAATTCTCGATAATCAATGCACATCGTTCTCGTGCCATCCTTCTTCTTTACTAAAAGAACTGGAGCTCCCCAAGGCGAGTTGCTGCTTCGAATCCAACCTTTCTCGAGTAATTCACCAACTTGTTTCTTAACTTCTTCCAATTCCACTGGTGCCATCGGATAATAAGATTTTGATACTGGCGCTGCACCAGGAATAAGGTCAATCGCGAACTCCACATCTCGCTTCGGCGGTAAGCCCGATATATCTTCAAATACATTCATAAAGTCGCGAACCACTACCGGCTCTTCATTACTATCCACTTCCATTATCGCAAGAACACTGTTTGTCGGCCTAGCCCTAAACTCGACTGGCCCGACAGAACTGCTTCCTTACCGCAACTGCTGTCTGCATCGTTGGCCGTGAAAGGTCCAGCGAGACTACTGAGTCTCGTCCACTCTGCTACATACACGTCCACGGTTGCTCCATTCTGCCTTAGTCCGATGAACTTCTCTTTCATTTCCTCCCTTGCAGTCCGCGGGAAGAACTTTCTCCAGGAAACTCTTAGAGAAATCCGCCCAACTGCTTGGCTTGGGCAAGCGGTTCTCCTCCATAAGCCACCACTCTCGGGCGTAATCCACTAGTTGAATGCGCACCACATCAACTCCTTTGTCCTCTGGAATCTGTGCCGCAATCAGCAAATTCTCCGTGCCGACAAGCCACTGCTCAGCTGGCACGGCTCCTCCAAGCCAGTGAAAGTAGTAGGACCCACACGTCTGAAATCTGCCACGGTCCCTACCCGGTCAACTGATCTAGTTCCAATCTCGTTCACAGACTGCTGAACGATCTGCAAACCTTCCTGAAACGAGTCCGCTTGCTGCTGGATCAGCTCGGGCTGTTTCTTTGATTTCCAGCATTCCTCTTATCACTCCAAGCATGGCGGCATCGTTCACACGCCTCTGGTACGTCTTCAACTTCTTACCTGTCATAATCCTGAACTCAAAACACCCAATATTAGCATGATGATAGATTCTGAATATGGATCAAGGCTAGAACTCCAAGATACTTAAATAGAGTACCGCATTGTAGCTATGCCGCGGTATCATAGCCGCAATTACTTAACTCCACCCAAGTCGCCCAAGTCCTAGGGATAACAAGAAATCAGGTTTCCGAGTCGACATGCAAAGTAAGTTTGCACGTCGTAAAAGATATAATCCGGAAGAATGTGATTCAAGAATGGTAAAACGGTCAAGGTGGCAGGACATGTTTCCTAAACACGGGTATTCTGATTCGTGTATTGGGTACAATACCCAACTACAAAGAATCAACCCAACTAACCTATGGCTCTGATACCAAAAGAACCATGTCACGCCCCGCTTCCCAGAGTACGCAAGATTGGGCACGTAACATAGCCAACCATGCTACCTGTGGGTAGGAAGTATCCATCCACAGTCACATTACGGTTGTAGAGATATCAAGAACAATATAAATAAACTAATCTAACACATGTCCAAATCCATAATAACAAGAGTCAATAAACAATAAGTGCGGAAGCAAATGATCCAATACAATAAATAAACAGTACGTCCCATAATGCGGGCTCACATCTGGAAATGAAATGAAATAAATAAACTAATCACTAAGGAACTCACAGATCAGCTTGCTGGCTGAAGTACTCCTGCTCGGTCGTCGACAGTGGTAAGGAATCTGGGCCATGCAAAACCCAGACGTCAGCGCGTCATGTCAACCAATAATATAATATAAACATGGTAATAAGCAATGCAGGGATGAACATGAATTAAGCAGTACTATGAAATAACAGTACAGGGTAATGTGCAGTGGTAACTAAACTGTCCTATCAGGTTTCTACTCTAAAGTCCTTGAAATCAATTGGTGACTCGTCGATGTAACTCAATAGTATCCCGTGCATGCCCGGGACCACGGTCAAGACCCTCGGGGCTGAATCCGAGACGTGCCGCTAGGCAGTAAGTAGGTAGCAGGATGGACGAGTGATGTCAGCATCATCACTCCCGGACTGGCCAAGCCCGTAAGACTGATCAGAACATGTATCGAACTGTTGAGTTACAAGTCGGTTTCACCTTTGATTTCCCCATACCCCCAAGCTATGTATGTCAGGTCAGGTATTCAGTGATCGAGGACTAATGCCAATACAGGATCAGGTAACAGGTCAGGTTTGTCGGGATAGACAACAGGAATGGTCCATGAGGACCCCAAGTCAGGTTTGTTGGCATTAGGCATGAGATCGGGTAACAAGTCAGGTCGTGGTACAACAGGTTGAGTCGGTATGTATAGGGTACCATGTCCGGTGAATCGGTATGTATATATATGTCATGTGTAGCAGGGTCGGGTCAATATGTAATGCAATCGAGTATGTGCTCTCAACAGGTATACAATCGAATAAGTAACAGCAGCAAGAATTTAAAGTAAATAGCAATAATAGTCATTTAATCACAATGGTACATGAATATGGTGCAGTCGTATTATATGAACAGGTTCGAGCACCCTTGGGGTGCAATAATCACAGTGTAGCGCAATATTAATAACAGCAGGTAATGAAGATATAGGTGTACGACTATCGTCCTCTAAATAACAAAATGATTAACAGGTAGTTGTATTAAGGTTATGGTGGCAAGGTACGATTTTTATGGCAGTATTATAATGCATATCACATTTCGTCCAATGAGACAAGTAGCAATACTTAGTTAATATAGCAAGTTTTATGAGTCAAACATTGAATTAGTTTAACGTAGCATGTAGCAAGAAATCTTGCCTCGACGGTTTCGCAAACCGGAAAACACGAATGCAACGTCGGCGGAAAACACGAGACGGATGCACGGGCCACGGATCGAGTCCAAACAGCGAACAGCGGGACCACACGGACCAGAGTGCTTCGCTGGAGAGTCGGGTCCAAACGTCGGCACGGCCGGAATCCGGCAAAATGTCAAAACGGCGACGAATTAGAAAAATACGACACACGGACACTAAGACCAGCGGGGGGGTTAACACGAATGGAAAGGTAGAGATATGCTTACAGGGAAGAACCAGGGGGCAACCACGACGGGTTCGACGGCGATTGGGCGCCGGCGAGGCAGCGACGGCGGCAGCGAAGGCTGAAGGTTGCTGGAGGTCGCTGGAATCGGATGATGCGGTGAGTAGAGGGGGTGCTGGCCTGCTCTGGTGTTCAGGGGGAGAAGGAGGTGGTCGGCGGTGGCTCTGGCAACGACGGCGAGGGTCGACGGCGCTGTTTCCCGGTGACAGGGTTGGTGTTAGGGTTGGGCTCGGATTTGTGGCAGCGCCGGCGAGGGAAGGAGGAGGAAGATGGGGAGGTCGGGATGAGGGTGAAGAGAGGAAGTCTCTGGCGGCGTCGGCGATGGGAGGCGGCGGCGACGACGGGCACCGCGTGCAGGAGGTGGCGTCGGGGTTGGGTTGCAGGCGCTGAAGGAGGGAGAAGAGGAGGGAGTCGTGCAGTCGAGGCTGTGGAGGTGAGGGAGACGGTGGTGGTGGTGTCGGCGCGGGGACTGCGGCGGCGACTGCGACGAGAGGCTCGGGTTAGGGTTTGGTGAGGTTCTCGTGAACGTTTTCTCGTGGGGGGGAGAAGGAGGAACGGTGCAATAAATAAAATAAAGAGAGAGAGTTTTTATAGGAGAGAGGGAGAGAGAGATTGTTAGAGAGAGAGAGAGAAAATATTTGAGAGAGATAGAGAGAGATTGAGAGAGAGAGAGAGAGAGAGAGTTGGGGGCCCACGAGAGAGGAGCCTCGTGTTAGGCTGAGGAGAGTACGGAAGTTTTTAAAGGAAAATTTTTAAAGATTATAAAAAGATTTATACGTTAGTTATATAGCAGAAATATATATATTATATGGTTTAAATATATTTAATTAAACGGGCATTTCGGCGCTAAATGAAACATTTTCAAATCGCGCCCGGTTTGCGCCCAAATGTTTCAAATTCAAATTATAGGATTTTAAGCGAGTTCCTAATTTTGAAATGAGGTGTTTTATGATTAAAATGCATGCCCCCAAGTCGGACACCTGCACGCGCGCGTAGTCATCCAAACTTGCCCGTTTCACCGAACGGGACGAAATCTTGACGCGCGGACGCTACCACGCGACTAGTGGCGACGAGTAGGCCAGTATGGATATTTTTAATTTCATTTTAGGTGTTAAAATTTGTTATATGCCAAAATGACTTAACCGGTTAAAATTTAGCAATAAGCACCAAACAATCAGGATAATTGAAATGAGCAATGTATAACACTCAACTAGTACCAGAAATAGTATTATTGGGCTCGGGTGTTACAGGACTCATAAGATTCTGTTTGATTTATACTCAAACTAACCTAACACCCCGTGTATATTAGTCTATATTTAATGTCACGAGTCTTGATCGAATCTATGAATACAAAAGGTTATGTATAATATCAAGTTTTCAAGATTGAGTTCATGTCAAGAATTATATGGTCATGTTAAGTGGAAGTCATGCTAATTGCATTCATGGTTCCAGTCAAGTTCGAGTTCAGGTCAAGTTCAGGTTTATATATTGAGTTCATATATTCATGTCAACTTTCAAGTGTCCAAGTCAAGTCATGTAGGATATCATGTGTTTGATTATATATGATTCAATATTTATGTGATTTAATTTAGCAATCATTGCACATGGCCGACAGCATTTGCGACCTTTTCAAGGATGATTGCCAGACAATAATTTCTTAATTTGCAGATTTAACTAAACTGATAGGCAATCACTCACTTTCTCCGGCTCCCCGAGACTTAGAGAAAAGATACCGCTTAAACCAGATATTATCTAAATACCTTAAAAATTAAACATGTTATATATTCTAGGTTTTTTTATGAACTTTGGTTATTTAGAACTTCATAGTATTTATGTAAAATAAACCCTTTAAATTCCCGAGGGTTTTTTATGTAAAATGTTTTATTTTTAAAAATAAATCTCGAGGGTGTTTTGGTAAAAATATGTTAATTAGAATGACAAGAGTTTTAATAAAAATATGTTTTAGATTTTATTGTATTTTAGTGATAAAACCCAGTTTTTAAAAGTTTATGGTATTTTAATTAAAAAATCTATCTTTTGGAAAACTTAAGGTATTTGATTGAAATTAAAACTTTTAATTTTAGGGTATTCTATTTAATGTCTAATTTTCAAATTTATTTTCCTTGAAGTTTTGATTTTTAAGTTATTTTAAAAAATTTGTTTAACTTTTTTTTAAAAACCGTATTTTCTTTTATTTTGAGAACGCGCTCCGTGAAGAGCTTCAATCTCACCCACTAGACCCAATATATGCGATAATACACACCATATTTTAACAGGGCTCTCCTAACGAGGGTTGTGAGGGACGGAATTTCCAAGGGAAAAGAATTTAGGGTTAAAACTATTTTTCATGACTTGAGGGTATTTTAATGAAAATTGTTTATATGAAAACGATACAAACGCGTGATCGTTCAATGAATCTAAAGTATGCGTGTGTGGGGTTGGCCATTACCCCGTGAGTTATCACTAAATATATGTACTTAACAATATTAACAAACTCATATTAAACATGTAGAGTAGAAGTTATATGAAACGATACTTGTGTATATATATGTGTTGTTAAAGTCTAACAATGAAATATAATGATTCCATACACTTGATTATTAAGTTAAATTCACAAGTTTTCATGAAATAGTTTGTGATAGCATGGATGATTTTGATATAAAAGAATATTTATTTAGGTGTGGAATTCAGCGACATGACAATGGTGGATTCG
The DNA here is from genome assembly GCA_030015575.1 of Agapanthus africanus. Lineage (NCBI taxonomy): Eukaryota > Viridiplantae > Streptophyta > Magnoliopsida > Asparagales > Amaryllidaceae > Agapanthus > Agapanthus africanus. Next base: position 646,550,037 of record CM057340.1, read on the forward strand.
AAGGAAGAAGAAGAGAAAGAGGGAGACCTACGGGTTGTGTGTATACTTGAGGGGATGTAGGAGATGAGAGAAGTCTCGGTTGGAAGAACTGAGACCGACGATGCTAGAGGAATGATACGAGCTTAAATACTTGTTGGCTTCGAAGGAGCTTGGTTTGGAACTTGGACTTGAGAATAAATTTTGAGAGTAAATTTAAAGTAATTTCATAAATGGGGAGGAAGCTAGGATGGCTAGATATATATAGAGGAAAGAATATAGGTGTATGGTGAAATAAAAGATAATCAAAATGCATTAAAATGGATGTAAATGGGATAAATGAAAGGACTGCAGAGTTACTGGATTGATTGGGGAGTTTCGGTATATGAAAATGAAATGTCCAGAGGCCAAGGGTCGCACGTGCATTGGAAAGGCCTATGCACCAATTTTCTGGCCGCCCCAATCTTCCCTAGGTCGGCCCTTGGGTCAGGGATTCATGTCATGGGTCCGGGTCAGTATAAATAGCCTATTTATATATATATATATATATATATATATATATATATATCTATTTTGTTAAAATGTTTCGTAACCCCATGTAATACTCATGCAAACTCTTGGGCTCCCAAAACGTTAAAAGAAAAAATAATAAAATAATGGTGGCAGTACGAATTTGAATATGCAGGCTATAGGACAATAATGGAAAGTCTTAACCAATGGGCTACAAGTTGATTCTTGAATATTATTTATCAAGAATTACTTGTAACTTGATATCAAAACAGAATACAACCTTTTATTAATAAAGAATAATAAAAGCATACAGGAATTTTAGAGTCGTTAAATATTGTTTGAGTTTCAACCACTGTCGTAATTCTCCTATTTGTTGATTAGTAAAGTGCTTTTCCTTCGCTCATGGTTTTTCCCGTAAGGGTTTTCCATGTAAATGTTGTGTGTTTTGGTTTTTGCTATATTTCTATTGCCTTTGTTTATTTGCTGCTTCTCTTTATCGTTTGTTTATTTCTTCATGATCGTTTTGCCACAACTATATATATGTGTGCGCGTGCACGCGCCAAAGGCGAGGGCAAAAAGCCCAAGTTTTTTTTTTATATATTTAAGATAAAAGATAATTACAAAACGAAAATGAAATACAAAAGAATAAAATCAAGACTATTACAAGACAACAGCTCAAGATCGCACTCTTAAAAAAAATGTAGTGTACTCCAATTTCGAGCAATTGGTCCACTACCAAGATCTGTAGCATTAAAAAACTTAGCCACTCTAATTGAAGTATCAGAGATAACATTCCGATGAACAATCTCTTTAGATCTCTGAAGGAGGTCGTGATCTTCCTCAGATGTTTTCCTCCGTCGATCTGGCAGTGAGTTGTTTTGAGCGGCTGAGATTTGTTTTGGGGGTTGTTGAACGTGTGGATCTCAATGGGTTGTTGGAAGTTGCTGAGGCCGAGATACCTGCAAGGGAAGTCCCAGGGTGGGAAACCACCGTAGGACCCTCCGACGATCAAGTTAGTACCTGGAAATAAGAGCAGCGTAGCGGTCTATTGGAATGAGTTTGAGTTACCTGAGTCGTTTCAAAGAGGGGTTTATATAGTTGTCGCATGGAGCGAGCAGGCGCGAGATCTTTGCCGTCAGTTACGCCTCTATGTTATACCTGCATTAATGGAGGGATACACCCATTAATGGGGGGACGCGCCGGCGTGGAACGCAGAACGTGGGGAGGCAGATATCTTGCCCTGGTGAGATATGTAGAGCTGTTGCGAGGGCGCTTGGGTTCCGTTCTCTCGGTTGATCGGAGAAGCCGAAGAAGCTCGGCCTGTCAGGAGGCTTGGAGATGAGCAGGGAGGCCAAGGAAGCTCGGCCTGTCAGATGGCTCGGAGATGAGCAGGGAGGCCAAAGAAGCTCGGCCTATCAGATGGCTCAGAGATGAGCTGTTGGCTGTTTGCTAGGTGAATATGGAAGGTACTCAGGGATGTCTCCGAAAGGTCGGATGCATCCTCGGAGATGAAGTCCCGAGGAACGTCCCTAATGCATCTCATTTATTCCACCTCCGTAGCCCCCGGGATACATCATCCACCATGTGTTGTAATCTGAGGAATTTCTACTTGTGAGCATCATCATTAGCCCCCCACTCTCATTCCGATCACATACGTGCACTGGCTGTATAGATGTAGTTCGGACGGATAATACTAGTGGGCTTTGGTTTAAGCCGGATTCTAGTATTATATTATTGGATTATTATTATCTCATTATATTCGTATTTTTCGGAATACGAATACGGGTATGTATATACGGTGAGGGAATTCTTGTAATTTCACAAGAGATGCTTCTAGAAGTTCCGACCTATTTATATGTCGGATCGAGAGTGGCCTGCTAGATTTCCTCTGCTCAACTTGGTGCTGAGAATCCTTCGCGGTGGATTGCCTGGGAACGGCATGGCATTTGGCGGTTACATCGCTTCAATCTTTAAGTCCATGTGGCGTCTCACTGCGTGCCTAAGTTTTCGCGTGTATCCCTGATGACATCAGCGGATCGGTGAAATGATTGCACTTTTAAAGAGGGGGCACCATTTCACTCGATAGTCAGTTAGGGTACGGGCCACGTGTCTGACGTCGGTTGGTGGGCGAGACAGGCTATCTCTGACTCCTACAATGAAAAGACGTCCCCAATGGTCGACCGACACGTGGAGCCTTGACTGCCGCTAGGCACGACGTTTCGTTTTGGTGGGAATCGATCTGGGCCGTAGGATGTTCTCTTTGGGGTGTACAAATAGGAGGGGACCATCCTAGGGCCAACACTTTGCCTTAATTCTCTTTCGCTGCTTGAAGATTGCTCGGAGCTCCTCCGCATAGATCGGATCTTCCGTTGATTTTTCCTCGGCGAGTCCCTTTCTTTGAATCAGGTGAGATGTCTTCCTTCGAGGTGTTTATAGATGTAGTAAGGGTAGAGTCGAGCGATGAGGCTCCAGTTGTTGGGACCGAGTCCAGTGGGTCTTCTTCCCTTTCAGCTTCAGATAGCTGAGAGGGTTCTTCTTCTACAGCATCTTCTGTGTCGGGCTCGACCCTCAAAGTCAGGGCTGCTCGAGTCACTCGACGTTGGGCAGCGATAAGGGCTTCCAAGGTACGCATCGGGAACACCCGCGATCCGTCCTCCGTCTTGAATCTCATGATCAAGCTTTCCGACATCCGTACTCGATTCCATATTCTTTCCAATTATTCATTCCGTATGGCCAGAAAGGGTGAGCGGGCATACCAGGTGCGGGGTAAGGAGATTGCCCAATATTTGGACGCATTCCAAGAAGGAATGCGTCTGCCCTTCTCACCAGAGGTTTGTGCGGTGCTTCGTTGCTTCTATCTTTCCCCGGGCCAGCTAGCGCCGAATGATTGGTTCATGAGAGAGTGTGTGTAGTAATTAACCGCAATCAATAACGGTGTCGCATGAAGCTAGACCGAGATAAGTACGGGTCGTCCTCTGGGAAACGTGGAACCTTTTACTTTTACTTTAGATGTGTTGAGAAAGAGAGGAGGGATAAAGAATTTTATACAATGGTTTCTAGATCTAGGTTAAACAAGAATGTAAAATATAGATCTAGATTATTTTAGAGATGTAGATAATATAATAAGAGGGCTTGTAGGGTTCGTTAGGATTTAGTAGTTATGGATGATTAATTAAAATTTACCCTTTTTATCCATTAATAGATTTAGAACTAGAACGACGGTGATGCGTGTAGATTAGGCTTTCTGGAGGGAAAAGGAATCCCACTCTTAACCCTTATCTCGACACGGAACTCCGTTCATATCTAGCCTTTACCAAAACAATCATTAATCTAATCTCTAATCGCGGTCGGAACTAGCAAAGAATTACTAGCGCGCCCGATTAGGATGTTAATGATTCTTTTGATAAAGTTCCTAAACTTTATAGGACTTAAAAAGGGTTTAATTATTTTCATCGTCCATTAGCCTACCCTAATCCTACGAACCCTAACAAGCGGAGAATTACTCGCGCATGTTGGGAGAAGAAGATGAAAAGACAGAGAGGGAAAACATAATGTAAAATGCAAAAACAATTAAAAAGAACTACCTTTATTAATCGACTTGAACAAACTACACTTTTAATCCATAGAAAATGATTACAACTAGTTGCTTCTCAATCTTTCCTAAGGAGGTAGTCGAACAGTCGATGATCAGCCTGGATGCGTGAGCGTCGGGAGCTTCGTGATCTCTTCGGCTTGATGCTTTTTTCCAAGAGGCTCTCGGTGCCTTTTTATAGTGCAAAGCCAGAATCTTTTGCTTCAAAAGTGTTAGTTATATGTATGCCCTAGAGGCCATTACTGTACATTGGATGTATATTGTAGTGAATGCTGGGACATATATAGGTAGGACTTTCTTGCTCGACATGATAGTACGCTATCTGGTTGCTCTTTATCTTAACATGTATACTCTCTGTCTCTCTGATTACATGTTGATAAAGCCCTTAGGATGTGTACTCGACTTCCAAGACTATGATGCAGATCATACTAGTGGGGCCTGGGTAGTCCATGAGTACATCCTTCAATGTTCCTAGTCGTGGGAAATCGAGACGGGGCATCGATATTCCAGAGTAGACTAGCGTATATCTTCTCGACCCATGTGATGGGCGATGGATGATCCCACATCCATTGGTGTTTGACATCAGAGATGGTATGCGGGTGCTCAGTAGAGACTGGGTACACTGAACGGACTCGCCGAGAACTCCCAGATGGTATTATACCTCACGTCAGATGGCAGTTCTCTGGTGACACTGATACAGCTTAGTCTGTTGACCCGAGATCGTCATAGAGTCTTGTGTGTCTCCCACTGTGCTTTGATTTCCACCCTACCACGGCTCTACTGAGTCGTGCAAACAGGTGGTTTTTGGGTACAGTCCCGATTCACATGGAGGCAATGAGCGATAGGAGGGGATTCGTCTCTCCCGGTATTAGGGGTTGATGTTGCGCTATGCTCGACTGGCCATAACAGGAAATCCCTAGCCAGGGTTGCAGTGATATACTGGTAAGAGTTATCAGTAATTTCACGAATGTTATGGACCTCAAGTCGGCATGACTTATCGAGCTACTGGGGTCTGACGTTTACCACCCCTAGGCGAGATATGCGACATATCAGACGAACAGACCGGACTGTACGGTAAGTGTTATTGGTTGGATTCACAGGAGTGTGAGCGGGCTTGCTCATCGATCTTCTGATCGCTCAATACCCGGGTGGCCGTTACGTTTAGCAGACCGCTTGCGGCTTGTGGGTGTTTGATATGATCATCATCTGCTGCCGGCGTATTGACGAGTCTTTAGAGTCCTACACAGAGGTTTCCTGGTTCAAACGAAACGAAATAGGAGCGCATATGAGATATGTGCAGGACCGAGAATAATGCGTGTATGTGATACCGTATTACATTCTCGCGATGAATGTATCGATTGGTTGTATGCGATATAACCTAGTTATTGAATCGAAGATTGATTCGATAAGCTGATACATTGGATACTAGTCGGTTATATGCGATATGACCGGATCGTTAAATCAAGTATTGATTTAATGATTTAATGTATAATTATATATTTGATATATTACTTTGCATTAACTAGTATTGGTTCACTTTAAAAGGATTTTCTCACTTGAAATACACAAGTTGTATATGCGATATACTTTTGTGCACAAGATTGTATCATGTTTGATGATACATGCTAGTTTGGGTGTATGTTTAGTTTAAATCATGTTTAAGTGAATGGTTAGGGTTTTATAATCTTCTCTTGATTATTTAGTTTATTTATTTATTCATTTATTTGTTTATTTCCTTTTAAGGCAAGAAAAGAAATGGTTGCTTTTTGGATTTACTTGAAGCTTCATGAAGCTTTGAAAAAGTTCAACCATTTTTATTTCTTTGCCTAACCTAACCATTCACCTAACCTTGGTTTATTCTCTACACATAACCATGGTTGCAATATGATACTTATCATATTATTTTCTATTAGAAAATAACTTATGATATTATCTTCATCTTCTTCATCTTCAACATGAAGAAAGCTTGCCTCCATCAATGGCAACTAGCCAAAATGAGTGAGAAATCCAATTCTAAAGTGAACCCACTTCCTATTTCTTCATCCTCTACCTTTTGCCAAGTAGTATAGGGTGTTTTCTTCACAAGTTTCATGACTTGGTGAAGTGGGAGTATGATCTTGTGATGCCTCGACGTAGATCATCTTCGGCATCGAAGCCGACGACCAAGCCCGCCCATTTCTCCGATGAAGTCGACGCTAGAGCCCGGGATCCGATGATCGCAGCGAGGAGACTTCATCATGGAGCTATGGAGGTGGAGGACCGGATCTACAAAGGTTGTAGCCCCTTTACTTTAGCATTAAATTCGTTTACTCGCATTGCATCGCCTCATTATCTAGTTAATGATCCGTATTAGGGTTTGTAGGAACATGAAATTTTCTAATTGGGCATGTTTGATCACTTGTGAGACTTCATTAGTGTGTCTAGGAACCCTACAGTGGTATCAGAGCCTGGCTAGAGCCTTAGGTGATGCGTAGACGGAGTTAGAAGTCCGATCGGACCGAAACCCTAACTCCAAAATGCTCTCTGTACATTTTTGTAATTCGTGGAATTTTGTAAATTAAAAATGCTTAAAAAATTCAGCAGGAAATTCTAAGAATTATGGTGCAAAAATTACTTAATGATGTGCCTAAAGCGCGGCGGAACCGCGGCATTAGCAGGCTAATGCGGCGGTTCCGCGCCCATTTAGCCTCTTCAGTCAACCATTTTTGCACAGTAACTTCTTTATTTAAATGCTGAGTTTTATGAGATTTTTTAATATTTATTCAAGAGTTGAATATTCTGGGTTGTATTAGGAGTTCGTAGATTCGATCGGATTATCAAACTTTGTCTATGTGTTTTCCGGATATTTTAGAATATGTTAAAAGGTTCGACCGGATATAAATACCCACTTTTTTCCCTGCCGGGAAATTTCGAATTGTTGGACTTTTCCGTAGTTTAATGATGTTCCAAGTAGTGCAAGTAACACGATGGTCCCTCTAGAAGACAACAAATCTTAACTCGATTATGTGACCGTCTTGAACTGCCCTTTGAACCTTAGGGTTTGGGGCAGTACGGCGTGCCACATGTGAGGCGTTGGCTTGACCCTTCTGCGGCTGGACCATTGGTACTGAGGCATAAACTGAATGTTTTTAAACTTATTTCAGGTGTTGAGCTGTTTCGGGAAAACTTGGGTGTTCGATTGTTCGATCGGAAAATTTAACATTTTCTATTTATCCGGAATGTGATACAACATTTGGAGTTCACAAGTAGTTATGAGATAACTGAATGAATGTTTTAAATATAGCATTTTAGCCTCACTTGATCGGTTGCCACGGAATTTTGATGCGATCAAAAGTCCGTCGCAGTCACGTAGTGTACGCGGATACTCGCCGGGTAAACTTAATAGACAGCCTCACTCCATAGCCCCGACCAAGTGACTGTAGGAGAACCCCGTCGCCGAAAGCATCCGTTTGGGTGCTCGCGGCAGCGGTGTTCCGCCTTGGTGCACTTCGTCGACGGCATCGGGGGTGTAGCTGCCTACTAAAGTTTGCGACGAGCATTCGATCAGAATGTCGGGAATCCTGTTGAATTGCCCGACTTGATATTGAAAAGAGTTTTCGATAATGAGACTAAAATGCGGGGTTTATAATTGTTAGGCGTGTGATGTCTAAGGAATTCACTGGTCTAGGCATGCGATGTCTAAAGAGGATGCGGATTCCAACTGTTGTAGTTTTACACTTTCTTTTCTGTGACCGTAAGTGTAATATGTGATATCGCCGGTTTCGTTGCTAAATGTCAACGACAATTGGGATGCGCATATTTACTTACGTTGATGACATGTGATGTTATGTGTTGCTGGATATGTTATATTGGATCGTCGTGTTCGAATAGCCGGGGGTTTTTATGTGAGATGAGTGTTTTTCATTTTCATTCATGTAAAAACTTGTATGTAATATTCTTTTATTGAGGCACTTCCAGGTTGCGGATGATGTCACCTTTTGTAAATTATTTACTTTTCCGCATTAGGATAGACCCAAGAAGGGGAGCACAAGTAATCGGGTTCTAGGGTCCAGTGGAAGACCATCTCGAGGAGTCGAGTCCGGGTCTCCTAACCCTAGAATTGGTAGGGTTGCTTGCCGCTCTCGTAGGGGTCTAGGGTGTGGGTTTGGCTATTCATCGCGACCGTGGAATCCGTGTTTTATACTGGCTCGTATTGAAAACACGGACGTCCTAGTATATCCAATATTTCATATGATATTTTCTGCTGCGTTATCTGTGATGTGATCATGTGATGTGTTCAGATATATATTATATATAGTATATATGATATATTATATAGACGTTGCTTATATTTTACACCCACACTAGCCCTGCCTCGCTCTGGCGTTAGTTACCTAACCTAACGGTACAGACGGGACATCGAGGCGAATGCGGATGGCATAAGCGTACGTTATATTTATCTGTGATGTTTAGGTGGACTTTAATGATGGGATATTCATTAATGAGATTAATGAAAGAAAATAAACCTAATTGATGTTGTGGAATCGAATTTCAAAATAAAACAGGTAGCTACAGTTCTTGCTTTGCATCGCGGTGTTCCTTGTAGAACATCCTGCACCTTATTCGATGAGGAAAGGACCGAGATCCCTTTACCGGGAGTGACTCCTTTAGCAATAACTGGCAGATGCTACACACTCGGTTTGTTTTTGATTGCTTCTATAGTTTCTGCTTTGCACAGTGATATATATGATATATCCCACACCTCATTCGAGGAGGAAAGGGCTGACGATCCCCTCACCGGGAGTGACCCCTTTAGTAAAACTAGAAAAGCCTTAAAAACATTCCATTTAAAAACCATTCGATTCCGCAACGAGATCAAGTTCAAAGCGTTAAAGGTTTTCACAAAAACCATTCGCAACCCTCCGTCATTTTAGGAAGTAGAGTACTTAGTATTCGTGCTACGTTTGTCGACCATAGCCGAGGCGTAGTGTGCGGTAGCTAAGTGATGTCTTCCTACACCGAATATGATGCGATTAGTTAGGACAGTCATGTGGCTTTGTTGACCTTAGCCAAGGGTCATGTGGGTGGGTCTAATTAATCACGAAATGACGGGTAGAACTTGACTAGTACCTATGATTTGTTGACCTTAGCCAAGGTCATAGGTGCTAGGGTAAAAACCATTATCAGGAGTTTCAAGTGTTGAAATTTGCAATGAGATTGCATACCTTCTATGTGATAGTTGGATCCCGATACCCACTGCGAGTAATTGTTACTCCTGGGAGAGTTTTGCACTTTACAATTAGCCGATCAAGTAGGTGTCTAGAAAGGTGTCAACGGGGTTACGCCTCTGGGAAAACGAGGTTTACTGTAATTAGGTCCGTGCGAAAGCACGGGGAACCTCCCTCAAAGTACCGACACTGGCCTGGCTGAAAGATTGGCAAACTTGTAGAGTGTAATTAATCCCGGCTAGTCTTTCCTTTTAAGGTTTGAAGGAAGATTTGATAAAAATAGTGGGAGCCATCCTGATTAGCTAAAATATATAACCAATCTGATCTTGCAAGAGCGCACGCAGAGTATTTTTCTTCTCTCTCTCTCCAGGTAGCGACCATATCACGCCTTAATCAAGATAATAATACGGATGTATTGACCGAACCCGCTTGTTATACTGAGCTGGGGAACGTTGGTCCCGCTCCAACTTATAATTGTTATAAGACAGAGCAGGAAATAGGGGAAAACCAGAATTCCTATGCCGCCCAAACGAAGAAAGTGCATATGATGCATCTCCTTCGGGTGTGTTCATTATACAGAACTGTTTCTCAGTATCCTTTGCATCCTGGGTATTTGATACCGGATCAGGATCCCAGATATGTAATCTGTTACATAGGGCTACAAAAGGGTAGAAAAACTGAGAACGGGTGATAAGTTTCATGAGACAGAAAACGGGGCAAGTGTTGCAGCCAAGTCTGTTGGTCACTGTCACCCTGTATTACCAATACATTGATTCTGAACAAATGTTATTAGATACCGAACCTGATATACAAAATCATATCAGTCTCTTTATAAGTAAAGAAATGATAAAATTTTGTATTATTGGATAATGTTTTGAACATTTCTTATATCAAAAGTTGATCGGTTCAGGCACGTTATCTAAAAGCATTGACGTTCTAATCAAACTACAGTTCTTAGTATACGGAACACACATAAGAGGAAGAGTTCAGAATTGAACGATTCCTTCTTGAGGTATTGTAGACTAGGTCAGATCAATGTGACCCGACTAGCTAGAGTTACATAAAGATGCATATTTAAATTAGTTTGAATTTACATCTTGTGAAACTCGCCAGTCATGTCACAAAGATAAGATGACCATAGCTCCGTTTACTGGAAACAGAGAAAGAGTTAATGAACTCTTGGGATGATACATGTTGATGTATGTAGGTCCCCTGTCTACACATTCCAAGACTGGTTCTTTGTACTTCATTACATTCTCTGATGATCTCTTTAGATTCAGACATATGTTCTTGTTGAAACACAAGTCCGAACCTTTTGAGATATTCACAGAATATAAGTTAGAAGTAGAGAACCAATACGGGTATAAGTATTATGTCCTTTGATGAGATCAAGGAGGAGAATACTTGAGCACGGAATTTCTGGACTATTCTAAAGGAGAATGAGATTCTCTCTCAACATTACTCCTCCGTATACACGATAGCACGATGGTATATCGGGGCGGAGCAATCACACCCTATATGATAAGGTGTGCTCTATGATGAGTACTACTGAGTTACCTATTTCCTTTTTGGAAGTTATGCACTTGAGAAGCTGCATACCTATTGAATTGGGTTCGATTCAAATCAGTGCCTACCACTCCATATAAGATATGGTATGGGAATAGCCTATCTCTTAAGTAAGTTAAGATTTGGGATTGTCCGGCCTGTGTCAAAAGCTAAATCCGGACAAGATCGAGGCAATGTCAGATCTGTAGAACTGGAAAGGTTCCAGCTATACAAAACTGCAGCTGATGATTTGACAGAACCGAAGGATTCAATAGTTCCCGACGAACCTCAGCCTCTCCGCCGATCTGGTAGGGTTCCTCATCCGCCTGAGAGATACTTCGGTTTCTCGATGACAGTGGGAGTGAGGAATGCATCATGAGATGATGACCCAACTAGATTCGAGCAAGTCATCGAGAGTAGGGACTCTGTAAGAATGGCTGGATGCTTAGCGATCTGAGATGGAATCCATGTACACCAACAAAGTATGGACTTTGGGTGCTATATCTGAAGGGTTAAATCCCCATCAGGAGCAAGTATATCTTGAGAAGATTACTTGGTGTAGATGGAAAAGTTGAGACTTTCAAAGCTAGACTTGTTAAAGGTTTTCGTCATCGACCAGGCGTGGATAATGATGAAATCTTTTCCAGGGACTATGCTTAAGTCCATCCGGATCCTACTTGCCACGGCTACATACCATGACTACGATATCTGGCGGTTGGGTGTCATGACTGCTTTTCTAAATGATGTTTTATAAGAGAGAGTCTATAAGTACACAGTCAGAGGGTTTCGTAAACAGTGGGAGCAGCGGAAACGTGTACAAGATGCTTTATAAGATAAAGCAGGTATCGCGGAGTTGGAATGTCTGTTTTGATGTGGTAGTCAAAGTGTTTGACTTCATCAAAATGGTAGATGAACCTTGTATATACAAAACGGTAGTAGAGAGTAAGGTGGTCATCCTCGTATTGTACGTGGACAACATACTCTTGATAGGAAAAGAGTTTCCTATACTACGCTCGGTCAATCTCCGCTTATCACAAGGATTCTCCAATAGGATCAAAGTGATGCCTCCTAAATCCCGAGTTTTCATCTATGAGATAGATCTAATTGGATGCTAGAATTCTCACTAGATGTATATTGTAGTGAGATGGTATCAATCGATCCTGGGGAGAATCACTAGAAGGGTTCCAGGGTGATAAAGACGACTGAATGTCAGTCATAGGCATTGTCTTTACCCTCAGTAAAGGGACGGTATGTTGGAAGAGTTCCAAGCTAGATACCGTGGCAAACTAGACGATAAAGGCTGGTAACATCGCTATTAAAGATACTACCAAAGAGGCAGTTTGGGTGTATATTGGTTCATGAGATGAACTAGGTTCCTACCATTGTATGACAATGGAAGTGAGGCTTCGGCCTAGGAACCCTCGTCCCATCAGTGACCCAGACATATTCTGAGGCAGCATCATCTGATTATGGAGATAGTTGATCTCCATGGTGATCGAGGTTAGGAGAGTAGACTCAGAGGACAACACGGCGGATCCACTCACAAAGGCCTTTTCCCAAAGAGAGACTTTTAGGGGATGGTTGAGTATTAGATACTACAACTACTGCTACACATGGCCCTAGTGCAAGTGGGAGATTGTTAGTTATATGTATGCCCTAGAGGCCATTACTGTACATTGGATGTATATTGTAGTGGATGCTGGGACATATATAGGTAGGACTTTCTTGCTCGACATGATAGTACGCTATCTGGTTGCTCTTTATCTTAATATGTATACTCTCTGTCTCTCTGATTACATGTTGATAAAGCCCTTAGGATGTGTACTCGACTTCCAAGACTATGATGCAGATCATACTAGTGGGGCCTGGGTAGTCCATGAGTACATCCTTCAATGTTCCTAGTCGTGGGAATATCGAGACGGGGCATCGATATTCCAGAGTAGACTAGCGTATATCTTCTCGACCCATGTGATGGGCGATGGATGATCCCACATCCATTGGTGTTTGACATCAGAGATGGTATGCGGGTGCTCAGTGGAGACTGGGTACACTTAACGGACTCGCCGAGAACTCCCAGATGGTATTATACCTCACGTCAGATGGCAGTTCTCTGGTGACACTGGTACAGCTTAGTCTGTTGACCCGAGATCGTCATAGAGTCTTGTGTGTCTCCCACTGTGCTTTGATTTCCACCCTACCACAGCTCTACTGAGTCATGCAAACAGGTGGTTTTTGGATACAGTCCCGATTCATACGGAGGCAATGAGCGATAGGAGGGGATTCGTCTCTCCCGGTATTAGGGGTTGATGTTGCGCTATGCTCGACTGGCCATAATAGGAAATCCCTGGCCAGGGTTGCAGTGATATACTGGTAAGAGTTATCAGTAGTTTCACGAATGTTATGGACCTCAAGTCGGCATGACTTATCAAGCTACTGGGGTCTGACGTTTACCACCCCTAGGCGAGATATGCGACATATCAGACGAACAGACCGGACTGTACGGTAAGTGTTACTGGTTGGATTCACAGGAGTGTGAGCGGGCTTGCTCGTCGATCTTCTGATCGCTCAATACCCGGATGGCCGTTACGTTTAGCAGACCGCTTGCGGCTTGTGGGTGTTTGATATGATCATCATCTGCTGCCGGCGTATTGACGAGTCTTTAGAGTCCTACACAGAGGTTTCCTGGCTCAAGCGAAACGAAATAGGACCGCATATGAGATATGTGCAGGACCGAGAATAATGCGTGTATGTGATACCGTATTACATTCTCGCAATGAATGTATCAATTTGTTGTATGCGATATAACCTAGTTATTGAATCGAAGATTGATTCGATAAGCTGATACATTGGATACTAGTCGGTTATATGCGATATGACCGGATCGTTAAATCAAGTATTGATTTAATGATTTAATGTATAATTATATATTTGATATATTACTTTGCATTAACTAGTATTGGTTCACTTTAAAAGGATTTTCTCACTTGAAATACACAAGTTGTATATGTGATATACTTTTGTGCACAAGATTGTATCATGTTTGATGATACATGCTAGTTTGGGTGTATGTTTAGTTTAAATCATGTTTAAGTGAATGGTTAGGGTTTTATAATCTTCTCTTGATTATTTAGTTTATTTATTTATTCATTTATTTGTTTATTTCCTTTTAAGGCAAGAAAAGAAATGGTTGCTTTTTGGATTTACTTGAAGCTTCATGAAGCTTTGAAAAAGTTCAACCATTTTTGTTTCTTTGCCTAACCTAACCATTCACCTAACCTTGGTTTATTCTCTACACATAACCATGGTTGCAATATGATACTTATCATATTATTTTCTATTAGAAAATAACTTATGATATTATCTTCATCTTCTTCATCTTCAACATGAAGAAAGCTTGCCTCCATCAATGGCAACTAGCCAAAATGAGTGAGAAATCCAATTCTAAAGTGAACCCACTTCCTATTTCTTCATCCTCTACCTCTTGCCAAGTAGTATAGGGTGTTTTCTTCACAAGTTTTATGACTTGGTGAAGTGGGAGTATGATCTTGTGATGCCTCGACGTAGATCATCTTCGGCATCGAAGCCGACGACCAAGCCCGTCCATTTCTCCGATGAAGTCGACGCTAGAGCCCGGGATCCGATGATCGCAGCGAGGAGACTTCATCATGGAGCTATGGAGGTGGAGGACCGGATTTACAAAGGTTTTAGCCCCTTTACTTTAGCATTAAATTCGTTTACTCGCATTGCATCGCCTCATTATCTAGTTAATGATCCGTATTAGGGTTTGTGGGCACATGAAATTTTCTAATTGGGCATTTTGATCACTTGTGAGACTTCATTAGTGTGCCTAGGAACCCTACAAAAAGTTGGTAAAATGTAGCAGAGAATCATGCTCCAAAATCTTGCCTCCTAATTCCCTAGAAGTGCGGCGGATCCGCGGCCAAAGGGGGGGTATGGCCGCGGATCCGCGGCCAATGGGTGAGATCTCTTGATCAATTTTCTTGGGCTCGCTGATTTTGACATTTGGCAATCCTAGGAACCTTTAGAATTCAGAAATCTTCTCTCGGTTGCTTCCAGACTTGGTCTCCAAGTTTTGCTTCTTAATTTGGCAAGTTTTCTTCAACAAATTGATTTGTTTGATAAATTCTACATAACAACTTGGAAAATTCTGCACCATAATCTCAAATAATATTTAGTAGACTTAGTTCTACTAGGATTTGGTCAATAGATTTATTTACATACATTTTCCTACCAAATGATAATAAAAATATATTAACACATGAAAAATAATGTTTTTACGCATAAACCCTCATATGTATAATATATCATATTAAAGTCCTTTTTTAATATAAAAATGGTAGGAAAAATGTAATACAAATGTGCAGTTTTATCAACTGAACACCGAACTCGTGGAGGATCCTCCTCAGATTTCTGGTCCGGTTAAAATTTGATCAGATCCCCTTTAGTTTGACCTTCCTCTTGTCATTTTTTTGTTATAAAAATCACCCTGGTACCAGTAAGGAGTAGCCGAGCTCGGTGTACTTTTCATTTAAAAAACGTAAGGATGGGGCGGCCGAGTCGGGGGTAGTGGTCGTCCCTTATTCCATCCATGAATGGAAGGAGAAGTACGTATTCGTTAGGCCACCGGAGGGCGAGGATTGGCCTGTGCCCACACAGTGGCACAGGGCCGATTTCCCGAGGGCAAAGCAGTCGACCTCCCCCGAGGCGAGGGTGGTGTTCCAATAGGAACCGATCCAGCGGGCCGATGTCCCGGTGGGAACCGATCCAGTGGACCGATGTCCCGCTATCTGAGCTGGTACTGAGCTGGGTTGGGCTCAGTCTTGCGCGTTTTCTGGGTAAGTTACGGTTTTTGACGATCTGTTTAGACTTTGCTAAGTTTTCTTTGCCTTTTCAGTATCGCTGACCTTTTTCTCTTGTGTGTTCTTTTTTGCAGAGCCCATAGACCGATCAAAAATCATGGCCGACATGGCCGCCAAGGCCTAAGGAAGAAAGGCCGATGGCGCCATCTCGTCCCGACCCCGTCTAAGCACGGCCCTGAGGCAAACTCCTCCGGCCAAGCCTTCCGCAGCACCCCCAGTTTAGGAGGAGCGCTGTCACACCCCGCTTCCCAGAGTACGCTAAGATGGGCACATGACATAGCCAACCATGCTACCTGTGGATAGGAAAATTCCTTCCACAGTCACATTACGGCTGTAGAGATATCAAGAAACAGGAAAGTAAACTAAACTACCTAGTACATGTCCATGAGCCAGAATAAATGGGTCAAGAAATGATAATATGCGGAAGCAAAAGATACAATAAAAGAAACACCTGGAAAGTAACACTACATACGGACAGGAACTTCACCGCTTGGTCTAACAGCGGCATTACTCCTGATCAGTCTGCAACAAAGGTAGAAGGATCTGGGCCATGCAAAACCCAGACGTCAGCGCGTCATGACATCAAGCAATAATATAAAACAGGGTAACATGCAATGCAAGTATAAACATAAATGAAAAGCAGATGTAACAGTAATATAAATCAGGGCAGTGAAGGGTAGTGTGCAGTGAGTAAACTAAACTGTTCTATTGTGTTTTCTACTCTAAAGTCCTTGAAATCAATTTGATGAATCATCGATGTAACTCAATAGTATCCCGTGCATACCCGGAACCACGGTCAAGATTCTCGGGCTGAATCCGAGACATGCCGCTAGACACTAAGACAGGAAATATGTACAGATGAATGACGTCAGCAGCATCATCCCAAGGCTAGCCTAGCCTCTAAAACTGATCAGAACAGGTATCGAACTGTTGAGTTACAATTCAGGTTTCACCATTGATTTCCCCATATCCCCAAGTTATGTATGTCAAGTCAGGTATTCAGTAATCAAGAACTAATGCCAGCATAGGATCAGGTAAGAGCAGGTTTGTCTGGATAGACAACAGGAACGGTCCGTAATGACTACATGTCAGGTTTGTTGGCATTAGACACAAGATCAAATAACAGGTAATACCATGGTACATCAGGTCAAGCCAGGTAATGTATACAGGTGTCATGTCATGTCAAGAGTGTACGGTACCATATCATATCAAATAGGAAGTGCAACAGGTCATGTCAAGAAGCACAAATAATATGTGGGTGCTCACAAATCAACTAATATAAACATGGTTATAAATAAACAAGTATGGAATTATCAGAACAATAAACTGGAACATGATATGCAAATAGGTACAGATTGAACTACTAGGATGCACGGTTATCAGTTTGGGTTTAAGGGATAGGTTTTAACATTTCTTAACTACAGTTTAACAATATGGATGATAAAAAAAAGTTAATATGTATTAAATAATCTAAAGATGCAATGGACGATAAATCAGGTTAGACGTACGCGAACGGTCGTCCGACAGGTATAAAGTATAAAGAGGGGTATTGTGGGTCATGCCAGTAATTGTTACAAGATTTAAATATGAATGCGCATACTATGTATAACAGAACTAAAAGCAAACTGGTATGTTTCGAGCCATGATTATAAAATGATATAATGGGACGTCGACATGTTAAAGAAAAATGGAATTCTGGTATTAAATGGAACTACAGATCCACCGTGCACTCTAATAGGCACAAATTAATTTAAATAGCATATGTATTAGTTTAAATAGCATGTAGCAAGATTAACTTGCCTCAGAACAAAGGTCGAGATGCAGGCGGTCTGGTGCTACATGTCACGATACGGTGTGTGGAACGGCACGACACAGTACTGGGTCTAGTCGCGATCTGGTGCACGGTCTGGGCGCGATCTGGACGCGATCTGGTGCGCGGTCTGGACACGATCTGGTGCGCGGTCTGGACGCGAACTGGACGCGATCTGGTGCGCGGTATGGATGCGATTTCGACGCGATCTGGTGCACGATCTGGACGCGTGCGCGGTCTCGACGCGATCTGGTGCGCGGTCTGGACGCGATCTGGACGCGATCTGGTGCGCGATTGTCGAGCTCGTGTGGATTCGGGCCTGGTCTTGGAGACGGGTAAAACACGACGCCACCAATCGAATCAACCACAAAACTTGGTGGCTCGGCTTGGGTTTGGATCTCGGCTGGCGATGTCGGCGACGGCATAGCTCCGGCGATGACCGGAAACGAATCAAGAAAAGAAAAGAAAAGAAGAAGAAGAAAGAAGAAGGAGAAGAGTGTTGCTGTGGTGTTAGCGCGGGGTATCTGGGACAGAGGAGAAGGCGAGGACAGAGAGGGTGATGACGTCTACGGGTTTTCCGGCGATGGGGTCCGACGGCAAGGCAGTGGGGGTTGCGGGTTCAAGGTTAAATCTCGGGGATGGGTTGTTGCGGGGAGTGAGTTGGCTTCAGGGAGAAAGAGGATAGGGAGGCGGTGTTGGTGACAAGGGGAGGCCGACGAGGATGGTCGGCGGTAAAGGTGCCGGCAACGGCGACGTGGGAGAGGCGGAGGTTGCAGGGAGTGAGGGGGTTCACGTCGGGGATCTTCTCGTCGGGGTGAAGAGGAGTGGAGGAAGAAGAGGAGACGGGGATGGTGATGAGGGTGAGGCTACGACGGCGACGAGGGCAGAGAACAGAGGTGACGGCATTCTGGCGATGGGTTTGTGCAAGGGTGTGCAGGCGTCGGGAGATGGAGGACGAGGTGAGGTCGGTGACTTGATGGGGAGAACGAGGGGATGAGGACGAGGGCGTTGATGGTGGTGGCGACAACGGCGAGCGAGCGTAAGGCATGAGTTCTCGCGGAGGAGGGCGAAGGCAGGGAAACGAAAAAGAGAAAAGAAAAGAAGAAGATGAGGGAAGAGAGAGAGAAACGTGTAGAGGGTTAGGTTTTTTAAAAACAGAAATATATAAAATAGAGAGAGGAGAGAGAAACAGAGAGAGAGAGAGAGAGTGAGAAACGGAGTGAGAGAGAACAGTTAGAATAAATATTTTAAAAGATAATTTTAGTTTAAGAAATCATATATATATATATATATATATATATATATATATCTAACTGTTAGCATATAAGAATAAAATAATACATTTTAGTTAAAAATTATATTAATAGTTTATAATATATATAAAGAATATAATATTAGTCCGTTTTGAGTTTTTGGCAAATACATACTTACTCGAAAACAAGCCCGGGTCGGGTCTAAAAATTCAGATTTAAAATATTAAAAATATGTGCGACTTCCAAATTTCAAAATGAAAACCCAGTTAAAGAAAAAACATACCCCCAAGAACGGATGCACGCATGTGTGCGTAGCCATCCAAACACGTCTGTTTCACTGAACGGGACGAGAACAAGATGCGCAGACGCTATCAGGGGGTTAGGGGTATCATGCAGGCTATGAAATGTAATTTTAAAATATTTTCTGTGATCTAAAAGTTATATGATAAAACATGCGATGTCAGATGAGATGCCAATATGCAGTTTATACTAAATGCACGTGTCAATACAACGAGTCAGGGTAACCTATAAATATCAATCAAACAAGTTCAAGCAAGCGGGTCGGGTCGAATGCAGAGTAATATGTAAAATACCATTCACACCTAAACATGCTAAATCAAGAAAGACCATGGATAGGTAAATACGGAAACTGGAATTGGTATAAATGAACTCGGGTGTTACATTATACCCAACTACAAAAGAATTTCGTCCTCGAAATTCCAAGAACAAGAAGGGATAAACAATCAAGAAACTAAAAGGGTAGATGTGGAAACTTCTGCCGGATTTCATCTTCTCATTCCCAAGTTAACTCTCCATGTTAGCGATTACCCCACGACATAAGTACATGAGGGATAACCCTGTTTTTAAGAACCTTTTCCTTTCGATCCACAGTCGACATCAGTCGTTCCTCAAAGGCTAAATCTTCTCGTACAATCAGCTCTGAATGATCCAGTACGTGTGCTTCATCTCGAACATACTTACGGAGTTGAGATACATGAGACACGTCATGAACATTCGCCAAAAATTGCGGTAACGCCAAACGGTACGCCACCTCTCCAATACGCTCCAAAATCTCAAAGGTCCAACGAGTCGAGGACTGAGCTTTCCTCGACTTCCGAAACGAATCACCCCTCCAGTCGGTGATATCTTCAAGAATACAAAATCACTAGCAGCGAACTCTAAAGGTCTTCTTAATGCATCTGCCCAACTCTTCTGTCGGTCTTGTGTTGGTTTCATATGATTCCGGATAGTATTAACCCTCTCAACTGTCTGCACGATCAAATCCGATCCCAACAATCTTCGTTCCCCAACATCGTCTCAACAAACAGGTGAACGACACTTGTGACCATATAAAGCTTCGAATGGAGTCATCTGAATGGTCGCCTGAAAACTGTTGTTGTAAGAAAACTCCACTAAATGTAGATGATCCTCCCATGAACCCTTGTAGTCCAACATGTAAGCTTTCAACATATCTTCAAGAGTTTGGATCGTTCTCTCCGACTGGCCTTCTGTCTGAGAATGATAAGCTGTGCTAAACTTCAATTGAGTCCCCAAACTTTCCTGTAAGCTCCTCCAAAAGTGTGATAAGAAACGAGTGTCACGGTCAGACACGATACTCACAGGTACTCCATGCAATCTCACAATCTCTTGCATGTACCGATCTGCCGAAGCTTCCGTTGATTGACCAGCTCGAAATGGTATGAAATGAGCTTCCTTGGTCAATCGATCAACAATCGCCCAAACTGCATTGTTGCCCTTTAGACTCCGCGGTAGAGCAGTCACGAAATCCATGATTATATGTTCCTACTTCCACTGAGGAATCGGAAGTGGTTGCAATAAACCAGCAACCCTTTGATGTTCAGCCTTAACTTGCTGACACACCAAGCACTTTGCCACAAAGCGAGCAATCTCCCGTTTCATGCCTTTCCAACAGAATTGCTGTCGTAGATCTCGGTACATCTTCACACCTCCTGGATGTACGGAATACGCGGAACTGTGTGCCTCCTTCATAATTTCTTTGCGAATATCTCCCTTTGGCACACACAAACGGCTACCATCACAACGAACCATCTTCATGGATCAATAAGTCCATTCGAAGTTCAGCTTCAACCCGTTCTCGAAACTTCTGCAACCTTGGGTCCTGCAATTGCGCTGCTGTAATATCCTCGATCAACGACGACTTTACTTGCAGCTGCACCAACTGTCCTGACGAAAGCGGTAGCACAACCTCCAAATTGAATCTTTGAAAGTCTTTGATAAGTTCCTTCCGTACAGTCAACATCTGAATTGCTGGCAACCGACTAAGCGCATCCGGTACAACATTAACTTTTCCCGGATGGTACTTAAGATCAAGATCGTAGTCAGCCGTCAGCCTCAACCATCTTCGCTGTCTCACAATTAGCTCCTTCTGAGCGAACGCGTACTTTAGGCTTTTGTGATCGGTGAATATTTCGACCCTTTCGCCCAATAAATAGTGTCTCCAAAATTTCAAAGCGAAAATCCCAGCTCTTAACTCCAAGTCATGAGTTGGGTAATTCTTCTCATGGGTCTTCAACTGTCTTGATGCATAAGTTGTAACCTTCCCATGCTGCACCAAAACACATCCCAATTCTTTCTTCGGTGCGTCGCTGTGAACCACCAATTCTCCGGAACCGTCGGTTACGGTCAAAACAAGAGCGATCAACAATTTTTGCTTCAACGTCTCAAAAGCTGACGCACACTTATTAGCCCGCACAAATGGTACTTTCCTGTGCGTAAGCTTGGTCAGAGGCTCAATCAAACGAGCAAAATTCTCCATGAACCTTCTCTAGTATCCTGCAAGTCCAAGAAACTTCTGATCTCTACAACGTTCTTCGGAATCGGCCAGTCTTGAACTGCTGCAATCTTCCCTGGGTAAACGGCGATTCCATCTCCAGCTACGATAGGCCCCAAAACTTTACTTCTTCAAGCCAACACTCGCACTTGCTCATCTTAGCATACAATCTTCCTTGCCTCAATGTCTGTAGTGCGATCTTCAAGTGTTCTGCATGCTCTTCAATACTCTTTTGAGTGGACCAAAATATCATCAATGAGCACCACTATAAATTGGTCCAAGAATGGTAAAAAGATTCGGCTCATCAAGTCCATAAATATCGCCGGTGCATTCGTTACTCCGTATGGCATCACTAAATACTTGTAATGTCCATACCAAGTTCGGAACGCAGTCTTGCAAATATCTTCTTATTTAACTCGGACCTGATGATATCCGGACCACAAATCCAGCTTCGAGAATACCCTCGCGCCACTAAGCTGCTCGAACAATTCGCCAATGCGAGGGATCGGGTATTTGTTCTTAATAGTCACCCGGTTTAATTCTCGATAATCGATGCACATCCTCCTTGTGCCATCTTTCCTCTTTACTAGAAGAACTGGAGCTCCCCAAGGTGAATTGCGCGAATTCAACCCTTCTCTAGCAATTCGGTAACTTGCTTCTTTACTTCTTCCAACTCCACTGGTGCCATCGAATAGTACGCCTTTGAGATTGGCGCTGCATCAGGAACAAGATCGATCGCGAACTCTACACCTCGTATTGGCGGTAAACCCGAGATATCCTCGAACACGTCCATGAACTCTCAAACTACAGCTGGCGCTTCCTCCCTATCATCTTCCATTGACGAAAGAACATTGCTTGTCGGCCTAGCCCTAAACTCGACTAGCTCGACAGAACTGCTTCCTCCAGCAAAACAAACTCCGGATGTCCGGGAATCTGGAAAATCACTTTCTTTTCCTTACAATCAATATGAGCGTGGAATGTGCCGCGAAAATCCATTCCCAAGACAACAACAAACAAAGGGATGCACCAGGATTGAATAATCCTAATGCGGGAAAAACAAGAACAAATAAGATACCGAGATGACTTTAACCGAAGTCAAGATACTGAAGAGGATTAAGCATGGTAAACATGATTCAAGCTGGTGATAAAACAATAACTGGTAAGCAATGAAACCGAGAGAAGCAAGGTAATATAATGATCATGAAACAAGGAAATGAATCAAAACTAGAATTTCAAGTTACTTAAATAGAGTACCGCATTGTAACCATGCTGCAGTTCATGGGTACAATTACATAACTCCACCCAAGTCGCCCAAATCCTAGTATCAGAATCAATAAACAGGGAGAAACAATGGTGAATCCAAAAAGATTTCAAGCTGAGATGCAAAGTTGTTTGCATATCGTCAAGGACGAAGGATAAAAGAAAGATATGATTCAAGAATCATGATAACAAGGTGGCAGGACATATTCCTAATCACGAGTATTCTGATTCGTGTGTTGGGTCCAATACCCAACTACCAAAGAATCACACTCGATTTACCTATATCCCATGTCTCTGATACCAAAAGAACCATATCACGCCCCGCTTCCCAGAGTACGCTAAGATGGGCACGTGACATAGCCAACCATGCTACTTGTGGATAGGAAAAATCCTTCCACAGTCACATTACGGCTGTAGAGATATCAAGAAATAGGAAAGTAAACTAAACTACCTAGTACATGTTCATGAGCCAGAATAAATGGGTCAAGAAATGATAATATGCGGAAGCAAAAGATACAATAAAAGAAACACCTGGAAAGTAACACTACATACCGACAGGAACTTCACCGCTTGGTCTAACAGCGGCATTACTTCTGATCAGTCTGCAACAAGGTAGAAGGATCTGGGCCATGCAAAACCCAGACGTCAGCGCGTCATGAAATCAAGCAATAATATAAAACAGGGTAACATGTAATGCAAGTATAAACATGAATGAAAAGCAGGTGTAACAGTAATATAAATCAGGGCAGTGAAGGGTAGTGTGCAGTGAGTAAACTAAACTGTTCCTTGAAATCAATTTGATGAATTATCGATGTAACTCAATAGTATCCCGTGCATACCCGGGACCACGGTCAAGATTCTCGGGCTGAATCCGAGACATGCCGCTAGGCACTAAGACAGGAAATATGTACAGATGAATGATGTCAGCATCATCATCTCAAGGCTGGCCTAGCCTCTAAAACTGATCAGAACAGGTATCGAACTATTGAGTTACAAGTCAGGTTTCACCATTGATTTCCCCAGATCCCCAAGTTATATATGTCAAGTCAGGTATTCAGTAATCAAGAACTAATGCCAACACAGGATCAGGTAAGAGCAGGTTTGTCTGGATAGACAACAGGAATGGTCCGTAAGGACTACATGTCAGGTTTGTTGGTATTAGACACAAGATCAAATAACAGGTAATACCATGGTACATCAGGTCAAACCAGGTAATGTATACAGGTGTCATGTCAAGAGTGTACGGTACCATATCATATCAAATAGGAAGTGCAACAGGTCATGTCAGGAAGCACAAATAATATGTGCGTGCTCGCAAATCAACTAATATAAACATGGTTATAAATAAACAAGTATGGAATTATCAGAACAATAAATTGGAACATGATATGCAAATAGGTACAGATTGAACTACTAGGATGCACGGTTATCAGTTTGGGTTTAAGGGATAGGTTTTAACATTTCTTAACTACAGTTTAACAATATGGATGATAAAAAAAGTTAATATGTATTAAATAATCTAAAGATGCAATGGACGATAAATCAGGTTAGACATACGCGAATGGTCGTCTGACAGGTATAAAGTATCAAGAGGGGTACTGTGGGTCATGCCAGTAATTGTTACAAGATTTAAATATGAATGCGCATACTATGTATAACAGAACTAAAAGCAAACTGGTATGTTTCGAGCCATGATTATAAAATGATATAATGGGACGTCGACATGTTAAAGAAAAATGGAATTCTGGTATTAAATGGAACTACAGATCCACCGTGCACTCTAATAGGCATAAATTAATTTAAATAGCATATGTATTAGTTTAAATAGCATGTAGCAAGATTAACTTGCCTCAGAACAAAAGTTGAGATGCAGGCGGTCTGGTGCTACATGTCACGATACGGTATGTGGAACGGCACGACACGGTTCTGGGTCTAGTCGCGATCTGGTGCGCGGTCTGGTGCACGGTCTGGACGCGGTCTGGTGCGCGGTCTAGACGCGCTCTGGTGCGCGGTCTGGTGCGCGGTCCGGGCGCGGTCTGGTGCGCGGTCCGGGCGCGGTCTGGTGCGCGGTCCCCGAGCTCGTGCGGATTCGGGCCTGGTCTTGGAGACGGGTAAAACACGACGCCACCAACCGAATCAACCACAAAACTTGATGGCTCAGCTTGGGTTTGGATCTCGGCTGGCGATGTCGGCGACGGCATGGCTCCGGCGATGACCGGAAACGAATCAAGAAAAGAAAAGAAAAGAAGAAGAAGAAAGAAGAAGGAGAAGAGTGTTGATGTGGTGTTGGCGCGGGGTATCTGGGACAGAGGAGAAGGCGATGACAGAGAGGGTGATGACGTTTACGGGTTTTCCGGCGATGGGGTCCGACGGCAAGGCAGTGGGGGTTGCGGGTTCAAGGTTAAATCTCGGGGATGGGTTGTTGCGGGGAGTGAGTTGGCTTCAGGGAGAAAGAGGATATGGAGGCGGTGCTGGTGACGAGGGGAGGCCGACGAGTATGGTCGGCGGTAAAGGTGCCAGCAACGGCGACGTGGGAGAGGCGGAGGTTGCAGGGAGTGAGGGGGTTCACGTCGGGGATCTTCTCATCGGGGTGAAGATGAGTGGAGGAAGAAGAGGAGACGGGGATGGTGATAAGGGTGAGGCTACGACGGCGACGAGGGCAGAGAACAGAGGTGACGGCGTTCTGGCGATGGGTTCGTGCAAGGGTGTGCAGGCGTCGCGAGATGGAGGACGAGGTGAGGTCGGTGACTTGATGGGGAGAACGAGGGGATGAGGACGAGGGTGTTGGCGGTGGTGGCGACAACGGCGAGCGAGCGCGAGGCATGAGTTCTCGCGGAGGAGGGCGAAGGCAGGGAAACAAAAAAGAGAAAAGAAAAGAAGAAGATGAGGGAAGAGAGAGAGAGAGACGTGTAGAGGGTTAGGTTTTTTAAAAACAGAAATATATAAAATAGAGAGAGGAGAGAGAAACAGTGATAGAGAGAGTGAGAAATGGAGAGAGAGAGAACAGTTAGAATAAATATTTTAAAAGATAATTTTAGTTTAAGAAATCATATATATATATATATATATATATATATATATATATATCTAACTGTTAGCATATAAGAATAAAATAATACATTTTAGTTAAAAATTATATTAATAGTTTATAATATATATAAAGAATATAATATTAGTCCGTTTTGAGTTTTTGGCAAATACATACTTACTCCAAACCAAGCCCGGGTCGGGTCTAAAAATTCAGATTTAAAATATTAAAAATATATGCGACTTTCAAATTTCAAAATGAAAACCCAGTTAAAGAAAAAGCATACCCCCAAGAACGAATGCACGCACGTGCGCGTAACCATCCAAACACGTCCGTTTCACTGAACGGGACGAGAACAAGATGCGCGGACGCTACCACGGGGTTAGGGGTATCATGCAGGCTATGAAATGTAATTTTAAAATATTTTCTATGATCTAAAAGTTATATGATAAAACATGCGATGTCAGATGAAATGCCAATATACAGTTTATACTAAATGCACGTGTCAATACAACGAGTCAGGGTAACCTATAAATATCAATCAAACAAGTTCAAGAAAGTGGGTCGGGTCGAATGCAGAGTAATATGTAAAATACCATTCGCACACAAACACGCTAAATCAAGAAAGACCATGGATAGGTAAATACGGAAACTGGAATTGGTATAAATGAACTCGGGTGTTACAAGCGCCATAAGGTGGTGGGTGGTCAGAAGCATGTGCATGACCCGGCGCCCCAGGCGAGGGAGGAGGAGTCTCCCCCCGCCGAGGAAATCCCCCTCAAGAGACAGAAGCTGGTGGTCTCTCGACCACCCCTACCGAGATCGAAGTGCAGGAGGGCGACTTCTACATTGAGGTGCCCTCGGGGCTATCTATGGCCGACAGCTTGCTGTCGGACATGGAGAAGTCAGCCGGGACCAGGATTCCTCGGGGCACCATGAAGGCTCAGGTGACCGCAATAGCGCAGGTGGCGGTTCAGATCGGTATCTATTTTTATACAAAACTTTCTTAAGTTTTATTTTCTCTGTTATAGCTTTTTAACACGGTTGCTTTCTTCAGGTCCTTTAGCACTGCGCTCTCCTCGTTGCCATGGAGTTCGAGGAAATAGCCTCGGCGATGAAGAAGGTGGGCGAATCCTCCTCGCAGGAGGAAGGGCTTCGCCTTCAATTGCAGCAAGCGGAGGAGAAGGCGGCCCTTCTTGACTCGAGATTAGTCGCCGAGGGGCTGACTATGTCAAAGCTGAAGGAGTCTCATCGACTTCTAAACGAGTCTAACTGGGCTATCCAAGCCAAGATGGATGAGACGAACGACCTCTACAATGCTATGAAAAGGTCGAGGGACGCCATCAAGAAGGATGCTCGGGCGGCCTTAGACGCGGCGAAGCTTGCCGAGAGCTGGGCGACGAAGGCCGAGGAGGAATACAAGGTGTCTGATCAATTTTACCTTGATATCGCCGAATCCGCTTATGTCGGGTGGCACCAAGCCCTCGACGCCGTCAACGAATCTATGCCAGAGTTCGTCGACAGCAAGCTCCGCGCTAAGTTCCCCCTCGCTGAAGAAATGCCGTGGGGGGGAGGTGCCGATCTGGCTGTGGGAGGCGAGGCTGTCGGCGAAAGCGCCGACCCTAAGGTCACCGTTTTGGCCCTCGATGGGGCGTCGAGCAGGGTGAGATCCCGGCCTAGCGGGCGGTCTGAGCTATCCCCCCTCTACAATTTTTTTCCTTCTTTCTTCTTTTAGAATTTTGTAAGCCTCCGGGCATTTTTGTAAGGCTGAGGAGCCCACAATACCTTTGTACATGATTCTGATCATAAATAAAGTATGTATTTTCCTTTGCTCAAATATCTGAGCATCCTGCAAGCACTTCAACTCGTAAGTCTTTTCATCTTGCAAGTACTTTTAGCTTGTAAGTCTCTTTATCTTGCTAGTGTTAGGCCGGTGTCCACCCTTTCTAGGCGACGATCGTTCATTGAGTATGAGTCGAACGATAGCCATGTGTAGGAAGGTCTGTATCCTTCCTTTCTCCGGAGTCAAGGTGGCGATTGCACATCCAGTATGATTCGAACGCTAGCCAAGTGTAAGAAGGTCGGTATCCTCCTTTTCCCCGGAGTCGAAGTGGCGATCGCGCATCGAGTATGAATCGAACGGTACCCAAGTGTAGAAGGTCGGTATCCTCCCTTTCTCTGGAGTCGAGGTGGCGATCGCGCATCGAATATGAATCGAATGATACCCAAGTTTGAATAGGTCGGGGTCACTCAGTTATACCCGGTCGCCTCGTGATTAGGGCTTTGGATCCACAGCGCCTGTTAGGTAGGAAGCTACTCGCAGCGGATGGGCCGAGTAGGAATCTGCTCGGCGGCCTCATGAGGGGGGCTTTAGATTCACAGCATTGTTAGGCAGGAAGTTACCCGCTGTGGATGGACCAAGCAGGAATCTACTCGGTGGCCTCGCGATGAGGGCTTTGGATTCACAGCGTTGTTAGGCAGGAATCTACCCGCTGTGGATGGACCGAGCAGGAATTTACTCGGTGGCCTCGTGAGGAGGGCTTTTGATCAACTTCTTCGTAGGGAAGGAATCTACCTCTTGTGGATGAGTCGAGAAGGAATCTGCTCGGCGGCCTCGTGAGGAGGGCTTTGGATTCATAGCGTTGTTGGGCAGGAAGCTACCCGCTGTGAATGGACCGAGCAGGAATCAACTCGGTGGCCTCGTGAGGAGGGCTTTAGATCCACTTCTTCGTAGGGCAGGTGTTTACCGCCAGAAACCGGGAAGACAAATGTCTAGCCTGAATTTGGGGGCAGATGCTATTTGGATTTATCCGTCCACCTCTCTGAAGATGCCAAGTTGATTTATGACATTGTGTATCGGAGGTTTGGACGGATACGGCTGTTGTAGCAGATTTCGTCAGATTTCCTCTCGTTTGCGAGGGTTTTTTGATTGTGGGGACGCTCTTCCCTGCAGGCGCAAGCCCCTGCAGTTAATTACGTTACCGCGTAGCGATAATCACTTTCTCCAGTTCTAAATGTTCACTTCGTGTCGTGTGTGTTTGTTTTATTTTTGGTTGCCCGTGGATTGTATACGGAGACTAATTTATGTTGTCGCTCGTAGGGCGTGGATTAGTCCAATTTCGTATTTTCTTAGATTTGGGTTTGGTTTGATTTAAGAATCGTTAACCTCATTTGAAATCAAGATCAACTTAAATGTTATTTAAGTATACATTTAATCCGATATTGGACTAAGATTTACTTAACGGTGGTTCATGATCACTTTTAATCCAACGAAAGAGCATTTGGGCTCTATCGTTTTAGTTTAGGGATATTACGGTCCATTGGGTTTAAGGACATCATAGTCCATGTTTAAGGACATCATAGTCCATAGAGTTTAGTTTTAGAGACGTTGCGGTCCATTGGGTTTAAGGACATCATAGTCCATAGAATTTAGTTGTAGGGACGTTGCGGTCCATTAGGTTTAAGGACATCATAGTCCATATTTAAGGACATCATAGTCCATAGAGTTTAGTTTAGGGACGTTGCGGTCCATTAGGTTTAAGGATATCATAGTCTATGTTTAAGGACATCATAGTCCATAGAGTTTAGTTTTAGGGACGTTGCGGTCCATTAAGGTTTAAGGAACATCATAGTCCATATTTAAGGACATCATAGTCCATAGAGTTTAGTTTTAAGGACGTTGCGGTTCATTGGGTTTAAGGTTATCATAGTCCATAGAGTTTAGTTTGAGGGACGTTGCGGTCCATTGGGATTAAGGACATCATAGTCCATGTTTAAGGATGTCATAATCCATAGAGTTTAGTTTAGGGACTGTTCTCCGCCGAACACAGAGACGCGACCGCGTAGGTCCGTCTTGCCTGAATTTGGGGGCAGATGTTTTTTTGTTTTATCCGTCCACCTCTCCGAAGATGCCAAGTTGATTTATGGCACCATGTATCGAAGGTTTAGATGGATGCAGCCGATATAGCAGACTTCATCAGATTCCCCCTCATTTGAGGGGTTTTTGATTGTGGGGACGCTCTTCCCTGCAGGCGCAAGCCCCTGCAGTTAATTACGCTACCGCATCGCGGTAACAACTTTCTCCTTCTCCAGATGGTTAATTCGTATCGTGTATGTTTGTTTTATTTTTGGTTGCCCGTGGATTGTATATGGAGACTAATTTATGTTGTCGCCCGTAGGGCGTAGATTAGTCCAAATCTGTATTTTCTTAGATTTGGTTTTTTTGGTTTGGGTTTAGGGATACGCTAGTCTTATTTGAGACTAAGATCAACTTAAATGTTTTTTAAGGATACGTTAGTCTAATTTTAGACTAAGATCAATTTAATGATTTGTTAAGGATACGTTAGTCTAATTTTAGACTAAGATCTACTTAACAGGATCATTTAGATCTAACAAAAGAGCATTTGAGCTCTATTGTTTTAGTTTAGGGACTTTGTGGTCCAGTTTAAAGACATCATAGTCTGTAAAGTTTAAAGACATCATAGTCCATTAGTTTAAGGACCCCACAGTCCGTAGTAGTTTAGAGATATCATAGTCTGTAAAGTTTAAGGACATCATAGTCCATGAGTTTAAGGACCCCACAGTCCGTAGAAATGTCTGGTTGTCGGGACCCGTCACCTCTCTGAAGATGTTGAAGGATTACAACGACATGTATCAGAGGAGTGCAGAGATGTACCCTTGAACCAATTTTGGTTTAGAGATCTGTAGTCCAATTAGGACTAAGATCTGAGGTTTATGAGCATATGGGCTCAATTAATCTGAATGAAGGGTTTATGGCCAACTTGGGCTCGGCCTACTCAGTTAAAATGTTAAATATTTGACAATGCTGAGCATTGATTTTGGTTCTGACAGCCTTTCTGTCTTTTATTGAATGTCGAGCATTCATCATAACTCTAGGGCTTTATTTAAAGAACAGTTTATGTTCTATCAGCGCACGCGTGAGGAACACGTGGCGCGCTTGGCGCTAGCGCCAGTTAATGAGCGCAAAACGCTTCTGTGATATAGCGCACACGTGAGGAGCACATGGCGCACTTAGCGCTAGCACCAGTATATGAGCGCAAAGCGCCGGTTTATGAGCACAAAGCGCTATTTGTCCAGTGGCGCACACGTGAGGAGTACGTGGTGCGCTTGAAACTGAGCGCCAGACCATGAGCGCAAAACGCTATTTGTTAAGTGGTGCACATGTAAGAAGCACGTGGTGCGCTTGGCGCTGTGCGCCAGTCTAAGAGCGCATAAGCGCTTCTAATCAGTTTTATGATCTGAGAAATAAATTCTTGTTTATAAGAGACTTTGTCTTAAGGTTCTAAGAACAAAGTTCTTATTTTATAGGAGATGTTTCAATCTCTTATTTTGGTGAAAGGCTTTGCTTTTATGGATCTGTGATCCTAAGAGAATTGAATTATTTTCCCCCTTTTTATAATGAGATGTTCATGATCTCTATTTGTAAAAAGACCTTAGTCTTATAGATCTATGATCTGTGAGAAGAATTATGTTCTTCTTCTTTAATGAGATTTTTCTTATCTCTGTTTTTTTTACCTTGAAGAAAAGTTCTTCTTCTACCGAGAGCTTGCTCTTCTTTCTGAGATTTCTCAAAGTTTATAGGGAGTTCCTCTATATGAGACTTGAAGTCTTGGGGCCTTTATATAGGACAATCTGATTTGTTCAATCGGTTAAGAAGATCTTTTCTCCAATTAATTTGGGAATTTCCCTATCGTTGGATCTTTTATCCAAGGGCTTCTGATTTACAGAAGGCAAGCTTCTTGTTTTTAACAAGATTGAGAAATCTTTCCCCACACAGAATTTATTCTGTATTTTGGTGATTTTTTTAATCACCATTGGATCATTGATCCAAAGGTGCTCTGATTTACAGAGCACAATCTTTTTGTTTGGAAAGATTTTGAGGAATCTTTCCTTAACGGAATTTCATTCTGGTCAATTGATGATTTATCATTTTTATTAGATTTTTGATCTGACGGCGGGGAATATTTAGTTCCAGCGCTAGCGCACTCGTGCTTTGCACGTGAGCGCTGCTTCATAGCGCTGGCGCTCTTTGCGTGAGCGCACTCGTGCTTTGCACGTGTGCGCTGCTTCAGAGCGATGGCGCTCTTTGCACTAGCGCACTCGTGCTTTGCACGTGAGCACTGCCTCAGAGCGCTGGCGCTCTTATGAAGCGCTGCTCATTTCAAAATTTGAAAACTTGAACAGAGGTTTGCCCTGATTGGGGGAAACAAATGCACCCCCACTGTTGCGCTCACGTGGCTCACACGTGAGTGCAGCAGTGGCAGTATCTCCAACATTAGATCAACTTTGAAGTTGAAATGGCTCTCAGTGCCTATAAATAGAGCCTTTGGCCCTTAGGATGAATTCTGTTCATCTTCTTTCTTGTTTTTTGAGAATCAATTTCTCCTTTAGAGCATAGCTCTCTGTTTTAAGAACTCCCTTAGAGACAGAGCTCTGTCAAATTTTTAGGTAAAAGATCAAACCTTTAAAGAGATTAGTCAATAAACTAGGGTTTCACCCATTAAGAAAGCTTTTGCTCTTCTTAGATCATAGATCTTCAAGAAAACCTTTTTTAGGGTTTCTCAACAGAGCTTTGCTCTTGTTAGATCTTAGATTTTTCTTAGGGTTTCCTAGCCCATCAACAGAGTTTTGCTCTTTTCAAATCATATAGATTTATTAATTTTTCATGAAAACTCTTAGAGTTTGTTCATAGATCTTGAAGATCTCAGAATTTTAATTCATTAAAAATTTTATTTTAAGTTTTCTGATGGGTTATTCCATATTTTTACAGAGCAAGACTATTGAGGAATTTTTATTCCTTTCATCATCAGAGTTGACAGATGTCACTCTGTTACAGAGCGCTGCTCTCAATAGGAGATTTACTCCTTGGCCCGAGAAGTTCTCATTAAATGAGAATCTTTGAGAATCTTTGAGGATTTTCCCATTTAATGACAGTCTCATCAAATGATGAGACTGTTTCATTAATGATGAACTGTCATCTAGATTATGTGGGTCCCCTTTGGTCCCTTTTTACTGCATTGCAGTGCGGTACGGATTTAAAGTACCTAGTGATGGAACTTAATCTGTAGCATTGGCGGCTGAAAATTTGTTCTTTTCCGCGTAGGTACTATGTCTTTCGACACTTCCTTCCCGTTTGTCCGTTCGGAAGACGGATTCCCCGAAGCGCCCATAGACCGAGAAGATTTTGCACTGATCAAAGACCATGATCCGGAGCACAAGAATCTTCATTTATGGGGAACATGGTACAACCAAATCATCAGGGGTTGGCGGAGCTTTTCTTGCGCGGCCCGGTGCCCATTTTGGCGATCTCTTACGCCGACCCACCCCCGGTGAACTATGTCGTGGAGGAGGTTAATTGGACCTCAGATGGTCTCCTTCAGACTTCTTTGGCTGCGATACCCGTACACCCTCCAATGGCGTTGGATATCCTTGGGCGGCGTATATGTCAGGGTGAGTCGCGCCCTTGGGGACATCCATACAACATAGGCTTGACTCCCCGTCACCCAGCCGGATATTTGCAGTGGGCCCGGTCAATTATGTCCGCCAAGAGGTTGCAGTTGCTGAGGCTCGGGTTGTATCCCACAGTTTACGTTTCTCTCTTTCAGTACTCCACGCCTCTTACATGGTGGGTAAAATCCTTTTTGGAATAATAAAACGTTCCAACTCACACCTTCCTTTTGTTGGATCGGGAAGTCTCCATCTCTTTAGAGGAGTTGGCGGAGATTTCTGGCTTGCCTGTTAGAGGGGAGTATTATGAGGAACTACTTCCTCATGATGAGTACGTCTTTGCCACCAAGTCGGTGATGATGGGCCTTACCCCAGACAACGCCATTCAACATCAATCACCAAGTTCGATTAAGGTGTTGAATATCTACGAGGGCCTATTTCTCGAGTCTGGGAGCCGTGGGGTTAATTTTACGGATTTTATCGCTCGTTTTCTCCGCTCGGAAGTACTGTCGAAGGAAGCCGCGAAGTTCGCCAAACTTGACGATCCTTTTGGCTTAGATTTAGGCAACTTGCCGACGGCGGAGGCGGATCAGAAGAGTTTCTTTCTCCCCGACACCCCGGTCGTCCCTTTTGCAGAGCTTCCAGCTCCTAAGATCGACGAAGAAACGTTCTTTTTGGGGTTTCTCGGGCTATGGCTGAGCTGATTTGCGCTTCCGATGCACCCTCGCCGTATGAGGCCGTCCGCCTTCTACCCAGCGCATCGAATGATTATTGGGGTGAAAGTGGCCGTCGGGGTCGCTGGGTTAGCCCATTTGTATCACGGCCTTAGCCTAACGGCAGAACTACTCAATCGGGGGTGCAGTAAGTGCACGGCGGCGCCCCGGCCGTCTTTCCGAGGCCAAAATGCGGAAACAATGATATACAATAACTTTTATAACCGGAACCACCGCGCACAAAAGTCCCAGATCGGGCCATTAATCTAGTCCCAGCTAACTAAAGAACGGGAAGAGAGATATACCGAGCGATCCGTGTCCTCCGGTCTTCTCGTCGTCGTCCCAATCTCCCCGCGGAATCTCCGGTCTTCACCTCCTCGCCGGAAGGGCACCACGTCGCCGGCTTCTTTTACGGGCTCCCACCTCTAGACCGAGGCAACTCGGGCACGAAGTTGGCGAGTCGACGTGCCCAAGATTTGCTGTAGAATAAGTGTGGAACTCTATGTCTCATGGGGTTTGAGGAAGTTGCCTTTTGTGGAGGAAATGAGATGTGAACCTTTTGTGGATGAACTTGGGAATTTTTGTAGTATGAAAAGAACAAAAATTCCCCATACAAATTTTGGACAGCCCACTATCCTTGGCCGGCCATGGCTCCTTGAGAAAATGAGAGGGGAGAGTGTATGAATGAGGTGAGTAAGTCAATCATCAAAGAGAGAGCAAAGGTGATCATGAAAAGAAATCATCACCACTAAAACCCACACTCCATCAACCAATCATCTCATCACAAAGTCAAGCAATCATGAAGAAGTCAAGAAGTCAATGGAGGCTAAACCATCATGAACAAAAGAAAGTCAAGGGTGGGAGAAACATCATGATACAACAATATGCAAAGACTACCCTCCACAATGCTTATTTGCATATTTGCAAATAAGCCCTCCTCCACCAATCTTCAGCCAATGAAAGATACAAATAAATATGGCCAAAACGGAAAACAAACTGGCAACTACAAAAACTGATCCCGTAATAGATTACAGGAAAACCCCGCTACTGTATATACATACCCGCATTTGTATTCCGACCGAATACAAATGCAATGAGACAAAATCTACACTGTACAATACTAGGATCCGGCTTAAACCAAAGCCCGCTAGTATTAACCGTCTGATCATGATCCGTGCAATACCGCACGTATCTGATCGAACCCTGCCATATCTCCATACGGCCTCTACAGCGTTTCGCCCGAAACTTGAGCAACTGTCTATGGGGGACTCTAAAGACTCGTCAATACTATGGCTGTGGATTTAACCACTAGCACGTCAGAGGTATTAGCCATACGTGACGGGCTACCAACTATTGACCAAAAGGGACGTCGATGAGCGAACTCATCCTGACACCCTACTGAGTCTGTCAGTGACAATATCCGTACAGTCCGGTCCGTTCGTCTATGAACATCGCATGGCGGGCCTAGGAGATTGGTAAAAGTCAGACCCCCAAAAGCGGTACAAGTCGTGTCGGAGTGTAGCCCAGAACACCCTGAGATACTACTGGAATACCTACCAGTAAATCTCCTGCCTCGGCCGAGAGCTTTGTGTAATGGCTCTCCTAGACACAGCGCGACCTCACCCCCAATACCGGGAGAGACGAACCCCTGAAGATCCGCTCACTGCCTCCATGTGGCTCGGGACTGTACCAAACTAAAACCTGTTTGCACGTCTCCTTTGAGCGTGGTAGGGTAGTAATCAGAGTACAGTAGGAACTCACACGAGACAAATGACGATCCTCAGGCTGGTGAACTAACCTGTATACATGTCACCAGGGAACTGCTATCTGACGTCAGGTATAAGACCAACTAGCATGTTCCCGGCGAGTTCTGTCCGGTGTACTCATAACCCAATGAGCACCTGTATACATCTTAGGTGAACCGACTGACACCAATGGCTTGTGAGACCGGCCACCGCCTCTCGTCGGGGTCTCGACTGTATACACTAGTCAACTCTGGAGTATCGATGCCCTGTCTCGAAACTCCCACGACTGGGGACCTTTTAAGGATGTGCTTATAGACTACCAGCTCCCACGTATATGATCGCCCTCATACTGCTGGCAGTCAAGCAAGAATCCTAGGGGCTCTATCAACGTGTAATAGCGACCTATCAGGTCACCTAAAGCAGTACACGATGATAAAGATAAACCAGATAGCATACTATCATCTTGAGTAAGACTGTCCTACCGGGATAGGTCCTCCCTCAATCATTGCAATCACGTGCCTGTGATCCAATAATTGACTCTGAGGGCACTATCTCTAACAGGTGCAGCCCGTGAACTTCTCAATGCATTACTTCACCTCGTGGCTCGAGTTGCATATGCTTGGTGCCTTTGGAATTCACAAAAGGCCCCATTTTTATGAAAGATATAACTTTCCTCGATTGCTGCGGCTGGTTGACGCTTCTATTTTGGAACCGACTCCACGAGAGGCTCGGGGCTTACTCCTTATCCCGTGTACCGTCGGGGATGGCATGACCTTTGTTGACAAGGTCTTAAGTATCGTCAAAGAATCAGTGAAGGCGGTGCAGCCGCTACGGGAAACCTTTAAAGATGGCGCCTCTACCTTGATAACTCGGGAGATTCTCCACCTATATTCGATCAGGCCGGGCTTTCTGGTGTTTAGGCAGAATGATGCGGCGTTGTTTATGAGATACAACCCGCATCGTTTCTCCTAACAATCTAGCTACAATCAGGGTGTTCCGCTTGAGGCTTTTCTAGCTGAGCCGCCCGCCACAGAAGAAGGCATCCGCAGCGCGCTACACCATTTCATGAGGCTCAATGCCGGTTCTAACTTTTTTATCAGTGAGCCAAGCTGCGTCCCAAAGGTGTTGAACATGTATATGGCATGGTACCAGCATGTGATGGATGCTGTCATCAGGGAGGAAAAGAAGTTGTTGCTTGATCGTAAGGGTGCAGCCCCTCTGATAATCCAGCTATTCCTTTGAAGCTACGGACCGTCGTTCGTCCTCCTTTGAGAGAGGTTGCTGCGGTTGTGGTCCCACGCATGATGCCTGAGCTGCCGCTACCCCGTGCTCCCATGAAAGCGGTGACTGTAACGTCTCCCGAGTCTGGCATGGGTTCAGATATCGGGGCTCGTCATCTAAAGGTGCCCACCGAGCGTAAGCTTGTGCTAGCGGCTACGGGCACTCACTCGCTCGCAGAAGAGAAAGAAGTCAATACTCTCTACAGATTTTGCATTCGGCCAGGAGCCTCATGCTCCTTACAGCGAGGGCATAAGTGAATATGGGACCAACGAAGGCTTATTCATGGCGCCGAATGATACCGACCTCGAGCCTGCTATTGCAGCTTCCGAGCGATTAGGTAGCCACCAAGCAAGACTGGTCACCCTTATGCAGTCAGGTAGACTTCATTCATATCTTTTCGCTGTACGTTTTTATTATCATGTTTTGACTGACACTTCTTCTTCAACAGGCATCTCCACTGAAGAAGCTCTCGCAGCTTCTTTCAAGACTTTTGTGGAGGAGGAAAGGCTTCGTGCTTCCTTAGGCATCGGTACATTTCGGCTCACCGCGCCTCCATTCCTGTTTTTATGGGTAAACTAACTCTTCTTTTCCATCTTATTGCAGGGACTACCTCAACTCAGGTTATCCTAAGTGCAATGCTGATCGCGATTGGTGACGCGGTGACGCTCCCAAGGCCAGCTGCCGAAGTCCCAGCTCCGCTAGTATTGCCGAAAGAAGCTTCACTTAAGCAACCGATGATGGACGCCACGACGGCTCCAGATATAGCTCCTGGCTCGGACGATGATGTCTCCTTGACGGAGGTCTTAAGAAGATCGGCTCTCACGGCCCAGGCAGAAAGGAAGCACAGGAGGCGTGCAGCAAGAGAATGTAACGCTGCCTTAGCTGTAGGTGCAGGTTCGAGAGCTGCTCTCCCTGTCCCTGCTTCTTCAGAGAATGCTCCGGCCGCTCTGTCTACCGCTCATAGACAGGCGGTACGCGCTGTTCGGGAAGCAATTGAAAAGTCGTCTCAAGGTAACACAATACTGATTCCTTTTGTCAGAGTTTTAATCTTCAGATTCTCTTATACCCTACCCTGCAGGGCTAAGTCCAGGTGAGGAGGTGGCAGGCGAGATGACGGCAACTACCGAGCCCGACGCGGCTACTCTTTCTCAGGAGTCCGGGAATTCTCTAATTGCCACTCTTTCCACCTGTGGTTCCCTGCCATCACCTGGCATTGCGAGTGTCAAGACGGCCCTCGTGGAATCAGGGGACGAAGCTACGGGCGGCAAAACCATCCCCCCAAATGAGATCGAAGAAGTCATGATGCTTGGCGATGCTTCCGTCACCGTTTTGGATGATGACCTATCTGGTAGATTTCGGGTTGCTGCATTCTTTTCGTTTTGCAATCCCTTCTGATGACATTTTGTTCTCTTCGAATGTAGGTGTGGTGAGCGCTGAGGTTGTGACACCTGAAGAAGCACTACCAGCTGCTGCTCTGACGGTCGCTGCTCCTTTGTCTCCTCTTATATCCTCTCAAATGATGGAAGGTATGGGTTTGTGATTTAAATTAGGACATCATCTTTTGCGTACTGACCATGTATCATCGTGATCTTGCAGGAGTTCTATTTGATCATCTGTATCAAGTGTTGAACCTACACTTCTCCTTCCAGTCGGAAGTTACTCTGCTTGCTGGCGCTGGTGAGTATAGCTTTCTAAACTGACATCCCTTCTTTTCTTAGATGGGCGACCCGACCGTTGTTAATTTTGAGTTGATTGCAGCACTACAAATTGGAGAAGGGGACGAGGGGATCGTCACGCCACCAGTACTCCCAACTCTGCCCCCTGTCGTAGCTGGTATGGTAGACTCTATTGTTCGTGCATTTTCTTTATCTCTTGAGCCGACATCTGACTATGATTTATTTTGTAGCGGTCGTACCGACTCCAGCTCCGTTCGAGTCTTGCATCACAATGCCGGGAGGCCCCTTTTCTAGACGTCCATCTTCAAAAGGCGCTGTGACCAGTCTGCGTATGTTGAGCGAATATATTGAAGAGCTTGACGTGGAGGCCCCTACATTCGCTGCAGATTTTGCTACCGAGGTTAATCCAATGTTGGCGACACTTGTGAACTTCCATAACGAAGGCGTCATTGAGTCTTGGGTTAACCACTGCAGAAAGATTGAGGCCTGCCTGCATAAGCTTGAGCTTAGGCGTCCTGCTCCTGAGATTCTGGCTTTGAACTCTCAGCGAGCTGCATGGGTCGAGCAGAGCGTGCCCTTCCTCCGCCATTTTGAATAAGAAGCGACCTTGAGGCGGAAGGAACATGAGGAGGCTTCAGGTGAATCTTCTTGGATGCGCGCCCAAGTTGAAGCGAATGCCGCGCAACTGAGAGCCGTCTTTGATAATTTGCAACGATGTATTTCGGACGGGCTGGCATTGAGGCGGAAGCTCAACTTTATTGAGCGGGTTACGCAGAGTCGCGAAGCTGCCCAATGGGAAATCGATGAGAAGGTTTCATCATGCTTGCAGCAGCGGGCTCGAATTGAAGCGGAGTTGGCCACGGTGACCGATCATGAGAAGGAGTTGAGAGGAGTGCGCGAACAGCTAGCTGATTTATTGAAGACACCTCCTCCTCAGTAGCTGTTTTTGTATAGATTGAACACTTGTAACCTTTGAATAATATGAATCCATTTTTTTATTCTTTCATATGATTCAACTTGTACTCCATTGAATTCAGGAATAAAAGATACACATTTTTTGTTTTATTTTTGCTTTCTTCTCTTCGCTGTGTCATCTCCATGTGATTTTAGCAAGTGTGGCCTGTAAGTAGTAGAGAACATTTCATCTTAGTCTCCTTGTAGGGTAGCGATGGTTTAAGAAGCAGGTTCAGGTCTGCTGCCTAAGACTTTTCAACTTTATGAACCGTGAGGGTCTCACAAAGACTTTTCTCCCTACGAGTCGAGAGGATCTCGTAGGTGTATTTTCTCCTTAGGAATCGTGAGGATTCCTAAGTGTGCTTTTCCCTTGAGAGTTGTAAAGATCTCACGAGAGAATTTTCTTCCTTACACGTCGAGAGGACCTGTAAGTGGTTGA
The DNA here is from genome assembly GCA_030015575.1 of Agapanthus africanus. Taxonomy (NCBI): domain Eukaryota; kingdom Viridiplantae; phylum Streptophyta; class Magnoliopsida; order Asparagales; family Amaryllidaceae; genus Agapanthus; species Agapanthus africanus. The sequence goes on from CM057340.1 coordinate 646,590,185, forward strand.
TGAGTTGACCTGCTCCTGAGTCAAAGCATTGCTTTGACGGGGAGTTCGAGGGTTTACTCTGGCAGTTTCCCACGGAGTCAGAATTGACTTTAGCCGTGTTCTACGAGGCCAGGAGGGGTTAACTTTGGCCATACGGAGTTAGGATTGACTTTAGCCGTATGGGGTAGGGGTTGCTCTGGCCGTTTCCTACGGGGTCAGGATTGACTTTAGCCGTGTTCTACGGGACCAGGATTTGCTCTGGCTGTTTCCCACGGGGTCAAGATTGACTTTAGCCGTCAGGATTTGCTCTGGCTATTTCCCACGGGGTCAGGATTGATTTTAGCCGTCAGGATTTGCTCTGGCTGTTTCCCACGGGGTCAGGATTGACTTTAGCCGTGTTCTACGGGACCAGGATTTGCTATGGCTGCTTCCCACGGGGTCAGGATTGACTTTAGCCGTGTTCTACGGGACCAGGATTTGCTTTGGCTGCTTCCCATGGGGTCAGGATTGACTTTAGCCGTATTCTACGGGACCAGAATTTGCTCTGGCTGCTTCCCACGGGGTCAGGATTGACTTTAGCCGTGTTCTACGGGACCAGGATTTGCTCTGGCTGCTTCCTACGGGGTCATGATTAACTTTAGCCGTATTCTACGGGACCAGGATTTGCTCTGGCTGCTTCCCACGGGGTCAGGATTGACTTTAGCCGTGTTCTACGGGGCCAGGAGGGGTTGACTTTAGCCATATGTGGTCAGGATTGACTTTAGCCGTACGGGGTCAGGGTTTGCTCTGGCCGTTTCCCACGGGGTCAAGATTGACTTTAGCCCTGTTCTACGGGACCAGGATTTGCTCTGGCTGTTTCCCACGGGGTCAGGATTGACTTTATCCGTGTTCTACGGGACCAGGATTTGCTCTCTCGGTTGTCTGTAAACCGTCGAGATTTGGAACAGGGACTTTGCCATGGCTCCAAAGTTGATTGTCGCGTCTGGATCCTGCTGTAATGAGGAGGAACGCTGTTGGTGATCTCTAGGCTGTTTGTGAACTGTCGAGATTTGGAACAGGGACTTTGCCATGGCTCCAAGGTTGATTGTCACGTCTGGACCTGCTGGAATGAGGAGGAACGTTGTTGGTGATCTCTAGGCTATCTGTGAACCGTCGGAACAGGGACTTTGCCATGGCTCCAAGGTTGATTGTCGTGTCTGGATCCTGCTGGAATGAGGAGGAACGATGTTGGTGATCTCTCGAGATGCAGATATTGCCATCGAGACTTGGCTCTCTTTCTGACGGAGCCTGGTGGGATGATATGATCCTCTCTTTGTTTGTGCTCCTGGATTGTATACAGGGATCGATGTGATCTCATCTGTAGGGCAAAAAGTTTCATTTCATTTCATTTTTTATTTCTTTCCGCGATGCTTTATCATTTCAGCTTTTTATATCGTGAAAGTTGCGATTGCCCAATCATTTCGGCTATTTTTCGCGGTGCCCAATCATTTCGGCTATTTTTATATGCATATATATTTTTACTTGCTGACTTTGTTGTAAGTTGCCCCATCATTTCGGCTATTTCATATGCATTTTTGGCTCACTGATTTTTTTTATCACGAGTATTGGGTTTGGAATCTGATGCCAATCTCAGCATCAGTATCGCCACGACTGGAAGATTTCCAGGAGCGAATCATCATTTGCCGTGAAAGGACTTAGAATTTGATACCGATGTAGGCATCAGTATCGCTACAACCGGGATATTGCTAGGAGCGAATCATCATTTGTCGTTGTCGATTTAAACAAAGATGGCTTAGCAAACAGGGTTAGGATCCTGTCGACTAAGGCTTTTGACTTCATGAGTCGTAAGGGTCTCATAAAAGTATTTCTCCCTACGAGTCGTGAGGATCTCGTAGGTGCATTTTCTCCTTAGGAATTGTGAGGATTCCTAAGTGTGTGTTCTCTTCTAAGTCGTAAGGATCTTACAAGAGTGTTTTCTCCTTATAAGTCGAGAGGACTTACAAGGATCGTTCACCGTGTGAGCATATCTCTAGTCGCTGGCGGGACTTTGTTAGGGAGATGTTTATTCGTGCCCGTGGATTGTATACAAGGGTCAATATTGAAATGCTTATAGGGCAGCATTAGAGATTGTGATGGCTTAAGAACGGGTTCAGATCCCTGTAGCTTAAGGCTTTTGAATCCTATGAGCCATGAGGATCTCAAAGGGGAATTCTCCTTACGAGTCATGAGGATCTTGTAAGTGTAATTTCTCCTTAGGAATCGTGGGGATCCCTAAGTGTGTTGCTCCCTTGTGAGTCGTAAGGATCTCATGTAGGTATTTTCTCCTCACCAGGTCGAGAGGACCTTGCAAGTGTCTTTTAACGAGATTGCGCCCTTTCGGGTTTTCACAAAACTCGTCGGTAGCCCTGCTGTTTTTACTCACAGAGCCATTTCGGGTTTTCATCCGTGCCCATCTCGCTTATAGACATTCCGTTTTCTTTCTTTTTTCTAATTTTTTTGTGTCAGCCTTGGAATGTTGCGGTTTGTAGTAGTTTATAGACGTTTCGGTCAGTAGTTAGTTTCAGGACATTGCGGTCCATTGTTAGTTTAGGGACGTTTCGGTCCATTGTTGTCATTTTGGAGACAACGGTTTCGCTGGATAATACTTATAGAGTTTGGGCTTGGGAAGACAGCGAGCGAACATAGGCGTCGTCATCTATCGTTGACCTAGACCATGACTCGTCAGGCGTAGTATTTTTTTAGGAACCGGCCGTTTATTAGCTTGTAGGGTCTTTCACCATGCATATCCATGAGCAGGTAAGCCCGCCTTGGTAGAGTTTGTCTATGATGTACGGGCCCTCGTAGTTCGGCTCGAATTTCCCCCGTTTGGCACGATTGGGGATCATAGGTCTCTTGACCACTAACACGAGTTCGCCTTGGCGGAATGTTTTCGGCCTAGTCAATCTCTTGTATGAGCGCGTCATCTTTGCTTTATATGCCTCCAGGTTTTGTTGCGCCACGAGCCGGGTTTCATCAAGGGCGTCGAGTTCCTCAAGCCGAAGGTGAGTATTTTCTTCGTCGGTTAGCTCATAGTGAACCGCCTCTCGTAGAGAAGGTAACTCTATCTCGAGGGGGAGTACCGCTTCTGTGCCGAATACCAATGCATACGGCGTTGTGTTTATGGCCGTTTTGAACGTAGTTCGATACGTCCAGAGACCTTCATGCAGTCTTTCGTGCCAGTCCTTCTTATTTTTGGACACTGTCTTTTTCACGATCTTCGTCAAGGTCTTGTTGAAAGCCTCAACTAGAACGTTAGCTCGTGGGTTATAAACTGAAGAGTATCTCCAGTCTATGTTATGCTGCTGTGCGAAGCGGCTGATTTTGTGACTTTTGTAGGCCGGCCCGTTATCGGAGATAATCCGTCGCGGAGTGCCGAACCGATAGATGACGTGTGTCTTAAGGAAATGGAGAATATTCTCCATTTTCACTTCTCTTAGTGGCACTGCTTCTGCCCACTTAGAGAAGTAATCCGTTGTCGCCAATATAAATCGATATCCTCTGGACAATGTTGGTTCAATGGGCTCGATTATGTCAGTTCCCCACATTTCGAACGGCCAGCTAGCCACTGTTGAGTGTAACGGATTTGGATGCTGGTGGATAAAGTCCCCATGAATCTGGAACGAATGGCATTGCTTCGCGTATTCGAGGCTGTCTTGGATCATTGTGGGCCAATAGTAGCCCATCCTTTTGATCTTCAGCTTCATCTTTGGCCCGGCTTGATGAGAACCGTAGAGTCCGTCATGAGTTTCTTGGACGACTCTCCTTTCTTCTTCCGGTCCCAGGCATCTTAGCCAAAGAGAGTCGAACGATCTCTTATACAGCGTATCATTGACGAAGGCGAAAGACAGAGCTCTTTTCATGAGCTGATGTCTCGAGGATGCATCTTCAAGCGTTCGACGGGATTTGAAGTAGTCTATAAAGACTTCTTTCCAATCCTTGGCCTTCTCCTGATCCTCTATTCGTAGGGCCGTCGGCTTGGTCGCTCCCTTTTCTTCGGACGACGCCGGAGGTATTTCGGCCGGAGCAAGAACCCGACGGCTTTGCACGACGATCCTCATGTCATCGAGGTCTTCATTGGCCAATTCTTTAGCGAGCTTGGCTAACGCGTCTGCTTTGCTCTTCTCTGCTCGCGGTATGCTTTCCAGGGCGTAAGAAGGGATTTGAGTCAGCAATTGCTGCACTCTCTTACCGTACTTTACCAACTGCGGTTTGCACGTTTGATAGTCACCATTTACTAGACTAACGACCGGCTGGGAATCTCCGTATATGAGTAGGTTTTCAATTCCCATGTCGCCAGCGATCTCAAGACCTGCTATCAAAGTTTCATATTCGGCTTCATTGTTCGTCCTCGGCTCTGTTAAGGAAATAGCAAAGCGCATTATCCCTCCTTGTGGAGTCACGAAGATGAGGCCTACCCCAGACTTGATTATAGGGGAGCTGTGCTTTCGCTTCTTCATGGAAGATTCCCCGTCGAAGTAGAGTTCCCATCGGGTGTCACTATCTCCTTTCTCCCCATCGATCGTGTCAAACGCGTGCTCGTCTGGCAATTCGCAATTTAGGGATGAATCGGCGGCTATAGGATGCTCAGCGAGGAAGTCGGCGATGATCTGGCCTTTCACTGCTTTGAGAGGTCGGTATGTCACTGAGAATTCCATTAAGAGTAGAGCCCATTTAGCTAGCCGTCCCGTTAGAATGGCTTTTGACATCAAATACTAAAGAGGATCCACTTTTGATATGAGATGGACCTCATGTGCTAAAGCGTAGTGCCTGAGCTTCATTATCGCGAAGATCAACGCCGGGCAGTGTTTTTCAATGGGAGAGTAATTGTTTTCTGCCCCGAGAAGAACTCAACTCAAATAGTAGAGGGCTCTCTCCTTCCTTTGGTCATTTTCTTATGCCCATAATGCGCCTAGAGAACCCTCAAGGGCTGTTGTGTACAGGATGAGAGGCTTTCCCTTGACCGGAGCGGTTAGTACCGGCATGTTCTGCAGGTATTGCTTAATTTCGTTGAGTGCGCTTTGGCATTTACGATCCCAGACGAACGGGGTTCCCTTCTTCATCAAATGACCGTAGGGACGGCATTTGTCGGAAAGATTGGTTATAAACCACCGAATATACGCGAGCTTCCCTTGGAGAGACCGCAGTTGCTTAAGAGTTCTTGGCGGGGGCATTTCCATGATCGCCTTGATCTTTGATGGGTCTATTTTGATGCCCCGATGTCTGACGATGAATCCTAAGAATTTGCCCGAAGAAACTCCGAACGCGCATTTCAGAGGGTTCATCTTCAAGTTGTATTTCCGAAGACGTTGGAACACTACTTTTAGATGCTCCCAATGCTCCTCGTGCGATTTGCTTTTTACCATGAGGTCGTCGATATAGCATTCGACGACTTCATGTATGAGATTATCGAAAATCTTCGTCATGGTCCTCTGATAGGTAGCGACGGTGTTCTTCAAGCCGAAAGGCATTACTTTATAGCAGAATATGCCCAGAGGGGTCCGTAAAGCGGTATGCTTCTAGTCTTCGGGATGCATCTTTATTTGATTGTACTGTGAGGAGCCGTCCTTGAAGGAGAAGACTTTGTGAGTGGACGTGTTGTCTATCATTAGCTCGGTAACCGGTACAGGAAAGTCATCCTTTGGACATGCTTTATTGAGATCCCGAAAGCCCATGCAGATGCGCACCGTCCCATTTTTCTTCATCACTGGGACAATATTGGCGATCCAGTCTGGGTACTGAACCTCTTGAATGAAGCCGGAGTCGATTAGCTTTTTGACTTCAGCGTTGATACTCATTTCAAGTTCGAGCCACATTCTTCTTGGTGCTTGCTTGACCGGCTTGACGTCCGAAGATATCGCCAATTTATGCACAGCTATCTCTGGATCTAGCCCCGGCATCTCAAAGTAGTTCCACGCGAAGCAGTCTTTATACTGCAGAAGCACATTCTTGAGCATGGCCACCTTTTCTTTAGACAACAACTCACTGACGAAAGTCGGTCGTGGGTCATTTGCCATCCCCAAGTCGATTTTTCTGAGGTTATCTGCAGTAGTATGTATCCCATCTTTCAGCACTTTTGGCGCCGGTGGAAACTCTGAGATCACCTCGTCTTCATCATTTTCGAAGCACCAGGGGAGGTCAGCCATAGCCTTGCCTATTCCTTCTTCTAACAGCGTTATCGTGTGACAGGTACGAGATTGTTTCCAAGACTGATGTTGATCTGGTTCTACTCTTGCTGCATACGTGGCTTTCGGTTCATGCTTCTGTGGCGGGGTTACCTTCCAACTGCTGGATAGAGCGAACCTGCCGAGTTGATACTGGTCTTCTACCCAGTCTTTGAACGTGAAACAGTCTTCGAGAGGATGTCCTATCGCTCGGTGATAGGAGCAATAATCCGGGCAATGGACCTCGCCTACTTGCTCGGGGTGTTTGGATTCCGGGAGTGTCATCATCTGATGTTTTATGACAAAATCGAATATCTTCATTGTCTTGTTTTGGGGAAAAGAATATGCTCGACCCATCTTCTTTATAAGAGACGGATCCAGGCTGCCCAATTCTTGATCGCGTGGCTTCTTGGACCCACTCTGCCGCTGTCGAACGTTTTTTCCGTTCTTTAACTTATTTCTACCTCTGTGTCGGGTCCTTTGTATGACGGGTTGACGACGAGGATCATTGTCATTCTCCGTAGCCTGCTAAAGGAGGCGCTGCGTCCTGGCTTTCTCGTAGATGGCCATTTCACGGCTATGATCATCCCGGACATTTTGACCAGCTTCCCTTATTAGCTTGTCCATCTGTTCTTCGAACGATGGACTTGGCATTTTCACGGCGGGATCTCGTCTTGGTTCAGGGTTAGCGTCTTCTACTAGAGCATCTCCTTCTACATCAAAATCATGTATGACGTAGCAGCCATGGAATCGCTCCCGTTTCTTGGATTGTGTTAGTTATATGTATGCCCTAGAGGCCATTACTGTACATTGGATGTATATTGTAGTGGATGCTGGGACATATATAGGTAGGACTTTCTTGCTCGACATGATAGTACGCTATCTGGTTGCTCTTTATCTTAACATGTATACTTACTGTCTCTCTGATTACATGTTGATAAAGCCCTTAGGATGTGTACTCGACTTCCAGGACTGTGATGCAGATCATATTAGTGGGGCCTGGATAGTCCATGAGTACATCCTTCAATGTTCCTAGTCGAGGGAATATCGAGACGGGGCATCGATATTCCAGAGTAGACTAGCGTATATCTTCTCGACCCATGCGATGGGCGATGGATGGTCCCATATCCATTGGTGTTTGACATCAGAGATGGTATACGGGTGCTCAGTGGAGACTGGGTACACTGAACGGACTCGCCGAGAACTCCCAGATGGTATTATACCTCACGTCAGATGGCAGTTCTCTGGTGACACTGGTACAGCTTAGTCTGTTGACCCAAGATCGTCATAGAGTCTTGTGTGTCTCCCACTGTGTTTTGATTTCCACCCTACCACGGCTCTACAGAGTCGTGCAAACAGGTGGTTTTTGGGTACAGTCCCGATTCACATGGAGGCAATGAGCGATAGGAGGGGATTCGTCTCTCCCGGTATTGGGGGTTGATGTTGCGCTATGCTCGACTGGCCATAACAGGAAATCCCTGGCCAGGGTTGCAGTGATATACTGGTAAGAGTTATCAGTAGTTTCACGAATGTTATGGACCTCAAGTCGGCATGACTTATCGAGCTACTGGGGTCTGACGTTTACCACCCCTAGGCGAGATATGCGATATATCAGACGAACAGACCGGACTGTACGGTAAGTGTTACTGGTTGGATTCACAGGAGTGTGAGCGGGCTTGCTCGTCGATCTTCTGATCGCTCAATACCCGGGTGGCCGTTACGTTTAGCAGACCTCTTGCGGCTTGTGGATGTTTGATATGATCATCATCCGCTGCCGGCGTATTGACGAGTCTTTAGAGTCCTACACAGAGGTTTCCTGGCTCAAGCGAAACGAAATAGGAGCGCATATGAGATATGTGCGGGACCGAGAATAATTCGTGTATGTGATACCGTATTCCATTCTCGCGACGAATATATCGATTGGTTATATGCGATATAACCTAGTTGTCGAATCAAGGATTGATTCGATAAGCCGATACATTGGATACAAGCCGGTTATATGCGACATGACCGGATCACTGAATCAAGTGTTGATTTAATGATTTAATGTATAATTATATATTTGATATATTACTTTGTATTAACTGGTATTGGTTCACTTTAAATGGATTTTCTCACTTGAATTGTGCAAGATGTATATGTGATATATTTTTGTGCACATGATTGTATCATGTTTGATGATACATGCATACTTAGTTAAGTGTATGATTAAACCATGGTTGTGTAATGGTTAGGGTTTTGTATTTATTAACTATTTATTTATTTATTCATTCTTCATTTGGAAAGAAAATAAAATGGTTGATTATTTTGTTCTTTTCTTTGAAGCTTCAAGAAGCTTTGACCATTTTGTCTTCATCTACAAAACCTAACCATTCACTAACCCTAGTTGATTCTCTACACTTAACCAAGGGTAAGATTATGATAAGTATTATATTTCTTTTCTTTTTTTAATAACTTATCATCATATCTTCTTCTTCTTCTTCATCTTCTTCTTCCATGAAGAAAGCTTGCTACATCAATGGCAAGTGATGAAATTGAGTGAGAAATCCAATTCTAAAGTGAACCCACTTCCTATTTCTTCATCCTCTACCTCTTGCCAAGTAGTATAGGGTGTTTCCTTCACAAGTTTTCATGACTTAGTGAAGTTGGAGCTTGATCTAGCGATGCCTCGACGTAGATCATCTTCGGTATCGAAGCCGACGACCAAGCCCGTTCATTTCTTCGATGAAGCCGATGCTTGAGTCCGGAATACGATTTGGACAGCGAGGGGACTTCATCGCGGAGCCTAGGAGGTGGAGGACCGGATCTACAAAGGTTGTAGCCCCTTCCCTTTAGCTATATTTCCGTTTACTTGCTTGCATCGCCTATATATCTAGTTAATGATCCGTATTAGGGTTTGTAGGCACTTGTAAAATTTGAATCAGCCATGTTTGATGCCTTGTGAGACTCCATTAGAGTGCCTAGGAACCCTACAGTGGTATCAGAGCCTAGCTAGAGCCTTAGGCGATGCGTAGACGGAATTAGAAGTCCGATTGAACCGAAACCCCAATCGCATTTTGCTCTCTGGACATTTTTGAAAAACGTGGTTTTTTCCAGATTAATAATATTCAGAAAACTCAGTAGAAGATTATAAGAAGTACTGTATAAAACGGGGCCCCTGAATCCATTAAAGCGCGGCGGAACCGCAGTATTAGCATGCTAATGCGGCGGTTCCGCGGCCCTTTTGTCTCCTCTTGCAATAAATTTTGCACAGTAATTCCTAATTTGCAGTGCTGGTTTTCCTGGGAATTTTTAATAATTTTTCAAGAGTTGAATTTTCTGGGTTGTATTGGGGACTCAGTGTATCGATCGGATTGTCTAATTTTGTCAGTGTGTTTTTCCGAGTATTTTTAGAATATGTTAAAAAGTTCGACCGGATATAAATACCCACTTTTTCCTCTGCCGGGAAATTTCCAATTGTTGGATTTTTCCGTAGTTTAACGACGTTCTAAGTAGTGCAAGTAACGCGATGGACCCTCTAGAAGACAACAAACCTTAACTCGATTATGTGACCGTCTTGAACTGCCCTTTGAACCTTCGGGTTTGGGGCAGTACGGCGTGCCACATGTGAGGCGTTGGCTTGACCCTTCTACGGCTGGACCGTTGGTACTGAGGCACGAACTGAATGTTGTTGGACTTATTTCATGTGTTGAGCTGTTTCGGGAAAACTTGGGTGTTCGAATGTTCAATCGAAAAGTTTAACATTTTCTGTTTATCCGGAATGTGATACAACAATTGGAATTCACAAAAGTTATGTGATAACTGAATGAATGTTATAAACATAGCACTTTAGTCTCACTTGATCGGTTGCCACGGAATTTTGATGTGATCAAAAGTCCGTCGCAATAACGTAGCGTATGCGGATACTCGCCGGGTAAACTTAATAGACAGCCTCACTCCATAGCCCCGACCAAGTGACTGTAGGAGAACCTCGTCGCCGAAAGCATCCGTTTGGGTGCTCGCGGTGGCAGTGTTCTGCCTTGGTGCACTTCGTCGCCGGTATCGGGGGTGCGACCGTCTACTAAAGTTTGCGACGAGCATTCGATCAAAATGTCGGGAATCTTGTTGAATTGCCCGACTTGATATTGAAAAGAGTTTTCGATTTTGAGACTAAAATGCGGGGTTTATAATTGTTAGGCATGCGATGTCTAAAGAATTCATTTGGTCAGGCATGCGATGTCTGAGGTGGTTGCGGATTCCAACTGTTGTAGTTTTACACTTTCTTTTCTGTGACCGTAAGTGTAATATGTGATATCGCCGGTTTCGTTGCTATATGTCAACGACAATTGGGATGCGCATATTTACTTACGTTGATGACATGTGATGTTATGTGTTGCTGGTTTTGTTATATTGGATCGTCGTGTTTGAATAGCCGGGGGTTTTTATGTGAGATGAGTGTTTTTCATTTTCATTCATGTAAAAACTTGTATGTAATATTCTTTTATTGGGCACTTCCAGGTTGCGGAAGTTGTCACCGTCGATGTATATTATTTACTTTTCTGCACTAGGATAGACCCAAGGAGGGGAGCACAAGTAACCGGGTTCAGGGGTCCAGTGGGAGACCAACTCGAAGAGTCGAGTCCGGGTCTCCTAACCCTAGAATTGGTAGGGTTGCTTGCCGCTCTCGTAGGGGTCTAGGGATGTGGGATTGGCTATTCATCACGACCGTGGAATCCGTGTTTTATACCGGCTCGTATTGAAAACACGGATGTCCTAGTATATCCAATATTTCATATGTATCTTCTGCTGTGATTTATCTATGATCATGTGATATTCTGTGACAGATATTATATATAGTATATATGATATATTATATAGACGTTGCTTATGTTTTACACCCGCGCTAGCCCTGCCCCGCTCTGCCGTTAGTTACCTAACCTAACGGTGCAGACGGGACATCGAGGCGAATGCGGATGGCATAAGCGTACGTTATATTTATCTGTGATGTTTAGGTGGACTTAAATGATGGGATATTCATTAATGAGATTAATGAAAGAAAATAAACCTAATTGATGTTGTGGAATCGAATTTCAAAATAAAAACAGGTAGCTACAGTTCTTGCTTTGCATCGCGGTGTTCATTATAGAACATCCTGCACCTTATTCGATGAGGAAAGGACCGAGATCCCTTCACCGGGAGTGACTCCTTTAGCAATAACTGGCAGATGCTACAACCCTCGGTTTGTCTTTGATCGCTTCTATAGTTTCTGCTTTGCACAGAGATATATATGATATATCCCGCACCTCATTCGACGAGGAAAGGGCCGACGATCCCTTCACCGGGAGTGACCCCTTTAGCAAAACTAGAAAAGGCTCAAAAACATTCCATTTAAAAACCATTTGATTCCGCAACGAGATCAAGTTCAAAGCGTTAAAGGTTTTCACAAAAACCATCCGCAACCCTCCGTCATTTTAGGAAGTAGAGTACTTAGTATTCGTGCTACGTTTGTCGACCATAGCCGAGGCGTAGTGTGCGGTAGCTAAGTGATGTCTTCCTACACAGCATATAATGCGATTAGTTAGGACAGTCATGTGGCTTTGTTGACCTTAGCCAAGGGTCATGTGGGTGGGTCTAATTAATCACGAAATGATGGGTAGAACTTGACTAGTACCTATGATTTGTTGACCTTAGCCAAGGTCATAGGTGCTAGGGGTAAAAACCATTATCGGGAGTTTCAAGTGTTGAAATTTGCAATGAGATTGCATACCTTCTATATGATAGTTGGATCCCGATACCCACTGCGAGTAATTGTTACTCCTGGGAGAGTTTTGCACTTTACAATTAGCCGATCAAGTAGGTGTCTAGAAAGGTGTCAACGGGGTTACGCCTCTGGGAAAACGAGGTTTACAGTAATTAGGTCCGTGCGAAAGCACGGGGAACCTCCCTCAAAGTACCGACACTGGCCTGGCTGAAAGATTGGCGAACTTGTAGAGTGTAATTAATCCCGGCTAGTCTTTCCTTTTAGGGTTTGAAGGAAGATTTGATAAAAAGCCATGGGAGCCATCCTGATTAGATAAAATACATAACCAATCTAATCTTGCAAGAGCGCACGCAGAGTATTTTCTTCTCTCTCTCTCCGGGTAGCGACCATATCACGCCTTAATCAAGATAATAATATGGATGTATTGACCGAACCCGCTTGTTATACTGAGCTGGGGAACGTTGGTCCCGCTCCAACTTATAATTGTTATAAGACAGAGCAGGAAATAGGGGAATACCAGGATTCCCATGCCGCCCAAACGAAGAAAGTGCATGAGATGCATCTCCTTCGGGTGTGTTCGTTACAAAGAACTATTTCTCAGTATCCAATGCATCCTGGGTATATGATACCGGATCAGGATCCCAGATATGTAATCTGTTACATAGGGCTACAAAAGGGTAGAAAAACTGAGAACGGGTGATAGGTTTCATGAGACAGAAAACGGGGCAAGTGTTGCAGCCAAGTCTGTTGGTCACTGTCACCCTGTATTACCAATACATTGATTCTGAACAAATGCTATTAGATACCGAACCTGATATACAAAATCATATCAGTTTCTTTATGAGTAAAGAAATGATAAAATTTTGTATTGTTGGATAATGTTTTGAACATTTCCTATATCAAAAGTTGATCGGTTCAGGCACGTTATCTAAAAGCATTGACGTTCTAAGATCAAACTACAGTTCTTAGTATACAGAACACACACAAGAGGAAGAATTCAAAAATGAACGAATCATTCTTGAGGCATTATAGACTAGGTCATATCAATGCGACCCGACTGGCTGAAGTTCCATTTAGATGCATATTTAAATCAGTTTGAATTTACATCTTGTGAAACTTGTCAGTCATGTCACAAAGATTAGATGACCATAGCCCTGTTTACTGGAAACAGGGAAAGAGTTAGTAAACTCTTGGGATTGATACATGATGATGTATGTAAGGTCTCCTGTCTACACATGCCAGGACCGGTTCTTTATACTTCATTACGTTCTCTGATGATCTCTCAAGATTCTGACATATGTTCCTGTTGAAACATAAGTCCGAACCTTTTGAGATATTCACAGAATATAAGTTAGAAGTAGAGAACCAATAACCGGGTATAAGTATTATGTCCTATGATAAGATCAGGGAGGAGAATACTTGTGCATGGAATTCCTGGACTATTCTAAAGGAGAATGAGATTCTCTCTCAGTGTTACTCCTCTGAATACACCACAGCACAACGGTGTATCGGGATGGAGCAATCGCACAATATTAGATATGGTGTGCTCTATGATGAGTATTACTGAGTTACCTATTTCCTTTTGGATGTTATGCGCTTAAGAAGCTGCATACCTATTGAATTAGGTTCGAATCAAATCACTGCCTACCACTTCATATGTGATATGGAAAGGGAAGAGCCCATATCCTAAGTTAGTTAAGATTTGGGGTTGTCTGGCCTATGTCAAAAGCAAAATCCGGACAAGATCGAGGTAAAGTCAGTTGTGTAGAACTGGAAAGGTTCCAGCTATACAAAACTGCAGCTAATGATTTGACAGAACCAAAGAATTCAATAGTTCCCGACGAACCTCAGCCTCTCCGCCGATCTAGCAGGGTTCCTCACCTGCTTGAGAGATACTTCGGTTTCTCGATGACAGTGGGAGCGAGGATTGCATCATGAGATGATGACCCAACTAGATTCGAGCAGGCCATCAAGAGTAGGGACTCTGTAAGAATGGCTGGATGCTTAGTGATCTGCGATGGAATCCTTATACACCAACAAAGTATGGACTTTGGTTGCTATATCTGAAGGGTTAAATCCCCATCAGGAGCAAGTATATCTTGAGAAGATTACTTGGTGTACATGGAAAAGTTGAGACTTTCAAAGCTAGACTTGTTAAAGTTTTTCGTCATCAACCAGGCACGGATAATGATGAAACCTTTTCCAGGGACTATGTTTAAGTCCATCCAGATCCTACTTGCCACGGCTACATACCATGACTACGATATCTGGTGGTTGGGTGCCATGACCACTTTTCTAAATATTGATTTAGAAGAGAACGTCTATAAGAACACAGCCAGAGGGCCTCGTAGACAGTGGGAACAGCGGAAACGTGTGCAAGATGCTTTATAGGATAAAGCAGGCATCGCGGATTTGGAACATCTGTTTTGATGGATTAGTCAAAGAAGTTGACATCATCAAAATGGTAGATGAACCTTGTATAAACAAAAAGGTAGTAGGGAGTATGGTGATGATCCTCGTAGAGTACATGGATGACATACTCTTGTTAGGGAAGGAGTTTCCTATGCTACGCTCGATCAATCTCCGCTTATCACAATGATTTTCCATATAGGATCAAAGTGATACCTACTAAATCCTAAGCTTTGGATCTATGAGATAGATTTAATTAGATGTTAGGATACTCACTAGTTGTGGTGAGATGGTATCAATCGATCCTGGGGAGAATCACTGGAAGGGTTCCAGAGTGATAAAGACGACTGAATGTCAGTCACAGGCATTGTCTTTACCCTCAGTAAAGGGACGGTATGTTGGAAGATTTCCAAGCTAGATACCGTGACAAACTAGACGATAAAGGCTGGTAACATCGCTATTAAAGATACTACCAAAGAGGCAGTTTGGGTGTATACTGGTTCATAGGATGAACTAGGTTCCTACCATTGTGTGACAATGGAACTGTGGCTTTGGCCCTGGAACCCTGGTCCCATCAGTGACCCAGACATATTCTGAGGCAGCATCACCTGATCATGGAGATAGTTGATCTCCAGGGTGATCGAGGTTAGGAGAGTAGACTCAGAGGAGAACACAGTGGATCCACTCACGAAAGCCTTTTCCCAAAGAGAGACTTTTAGGGGATGGTTGAGTATTAGATACTACAACTACTGCTCCAGATGGCCCTAGTGCAAGTGGGAGATTGTTAGTTATATGTATGCCCTAGAGGCCATTACTGTACATTGGATGTATATTGTAGTGGATGCTGGGACATATATAGGTAGGACTTTCTTGCTCGACATGATAGTACGCTATCTGGTTGCTCTTTATCTTAACATGTATACTTACTGTCTCTCTGATTACATGTTGATAAAGCCCTTAGGATGTGTACTCGACTTCCAGGACTGTGATGCAGATCAGACTAGTGGGGCCTGGATAGTCCATGAGTACATCCTTCAATGTTCATAGTCGAGGGAATATCGAGACGGGGCATCGATATTCCAGAGTAGACTAGCGTATATCTTCTCGACCCATGCGATGGACGATGGATGATCCCATATCCATTGGTGTTTGACATCAGAGATGGTATACGGGTGCTCAGTGGAGACTGGATACACTGAACGGACTCGCCGAGAACTCCCAGATGGTATTATACCTCACGTCAGATGGCAGTTCTCTGGTGACACTGGTACAGCTAAGTCTGTTGACCCGAGATCGTCATAGAGTCTTGTGTGTCTCCCACTGTGCTTTGATTTCCACCCTACCACGGCTCTACAGAGTCGTGCAAACAGGTGGTTTTTGGGTACAGTCCCGATTCACATGGAGGCAATGAGCGATAGGAGGGGATTCGTCTCTCCCGGTATTGGGGGTTGATGTTGCGCTATGCTCGACTGGCCATAACAAGAAATCCCTGGCCAGGGTTGCAGTGATATACTGGTAAGAGTTATCAGTAGTTTCACGAATGTTATGGACCTCAAGTCGGCATGACTTATCGAGCTACTGGGGTCTGACGTTTACCACCCCTAGGCGAGATATGCGACATATAAGACGAACAGACCGGACTGTACGGTAAGTGTTACTGGTTGGATTCACAGGAGTGTGAGCGGGCTTGCTCGTCGATCTTCTGATCGCTCAATACCCGGGTGGCCGTTACGTTTAGCAGACCGCTTGCGGCTTGTGGTTGTTTGATATGATCATCATCCGCTGCCGGCGTATTGACGAGTCTTTAGAGTCCTACACAGAGGTTTCCTGGCTCAAGCGAAACGAAATAGGAGCGCATATGAGATATGTGCGGGACCGAGAATAATTCGTGTATGTGATACCGTATTCCATTCTCGCGACGAATGTATCGATTGGTTATATGCGATATAACCTAGTTGTCGAATCAAGGATTGATTCGATAAGCCGATACATTGGATACAAGCCGGTTATATGCGACATGACCGGGTCACTGAATCAAGTGTTGATTTAATGATTTAATGTATAATTATATATTTGATATATTACTTTGTATTAACTGGTATTGGTTCACTTTAAATGGATTTTCTCACTTGAATTGTGCAAGATGTATATGTGATATATTTTTGTGCACATGATTGTATCATGTTTGATGATACATGCATACTTAGTTAAGTGTATGATTAAACCATGGTTGTGTAATGGTTAGGGTTTTGTATTTATTGACTATTTATTTATTTATTCATTCTTCATTTGGAAAGAAAATAAAATGGTTGATTATTTTGTTCTTTTCTTTGAAGCTTCAAGAAGCTTTGACCATTTTGTCTTCATCTACAAAACCTAACCATTCACTAACCCTAGTTGATTCTCTACACTTAACCAAGGGTAAGATTATGATAAGTATTATATTTCTTTTCTTTTTTTAATAACTTATCATCATATCTTCTTCTTCTTCTTCATCTTCTTCTTCCATGAAGAAAGCTTGCTACATCAATGGCAAGTGATGAAATTGAGTGAGAAATCCAATTCTAAAGTGAACCCACTTCCTATTTCTTCATCCTCTACCTCTTGCCAAGTAGTATAGGGTGTTTCCTTCACAAGTTTTCATGACTTAGTGAAGTTGGAGCTTGATCTAGCGATGCCTCGACGTAGATCATCTTCGGCATCGAAGCCGACGACCAAGCCCGTTCATTTCTTCGATGAAGCCGATGCTTGAGTCCGGAATCCGATTTGGACAGTGAGGAGACTTCATCGTGGAGCCTAGGAGGTGGAGGACCGGATCTACAAAGGTTGTAGCCCATTCCCTTTAGCTATATTTCCGTTTACTTGCTTGCATCGCCTATATATCTAGTTAACAATCCGTATTAGGGTTTGTAGGCACTTGTAAAATTTGAATTAGCCATGTTTGATGCCTTTTGAGACTCCATTAGAGTGCCTAGGAACCCTACAGATTGAATATATCCAAGCTCGATCGTTTCCATTCTCCCGTTGGGCAATTTTCGCTGAGTTTTAGGAACGTTCCAGATCCTGTCATAGAACTTAGCTTTTTGAGCGGTCTGTTTGAAGGGTACGCCTTGGCACCTCAACAGCCTTTTTAATCCATCTGTGTAGTATCTGGGCAGACGGATGGGCTGGAGCCTATCAAGCGGAGAATCGGTGACATGCCAGATTTCTTTCTCCACTTTATTTTTCGCGGATCGATAAAAGAGGATCGCCTTTTCATCTTTTCAGCTGGGAAGGACGTAGAACATCTGCATTTCTTGCACACTGTAGATATCAAGTGCGTCGAGCTCTTTGTAGTGCTCTTGCGAAACCATGGCAATTTGCAAACTCCGATCATCGCCAGCGAAGGCTTGTATTGATGGCCGAACAGAAAATACTGCATTGACCTCATCTTCCGAGTCGCTGCCGAAGACTAGCATAGGGGTGGATGGTCCCGGCTTGTTGCATTGGGGCGGCCCTGAATAAATTATTTCTTCTTCCTCCTCAGTATCACTTTCGAAGACCGGAATAGTGGTGATAGCCTTGTTCTTCGGTTTATGGCATCTTTTGGTGTCTTCGAAATCTGGTAAGAAATATTTCGCATCTTCGTACTTTCGGACTTCATTCACGGAGAATGGGTTCAACTCCCCTGTCACGGTATACTCGAGACCATCCTTGAAATACTTCATACACTGATGCTGTGTAGAAGGGATGATATTGTACTCGTGTAACCAAGGCCTACCAAGCAAAGCATTGTAACATGTCTTGGCGTCAATGACATGAAATTTGATGTCCGTGACGAGTAGCCCAAAGCGTAACGTCAGTATCACAAACCCGAGTGTCCGTGATGACTAGGAGTCAAACCCGGAGATGGTGATTTTATCATGAGCGAGATGCTGAACGCTTATGCAGATTTCCTTCAACACTCTTACATTGAGGAGGTTGACGGAGGACCCATTGTCAACCAGGATTTTGCCTATCTTGATATCACGACAGTATCCGGAGACATAAAGAGGACGGTTATTCTCGCACGTCCCGAGGAGGAGGTCTTCATCGCCAAAGGTGATATCGGCCGTGTGCACTTCTTCCAGCTCATTCTTCATCTTTTCTTTGGTTAGAAAAGCTTGAAATTAGTCAGGCTCTTGTAATGCCTTGTTCAAAGAATCTCTCGCCTCCTTAGATAGAAGAAAGGCGTCGAGAATGCTTAGATGTGAGGGGATCTTCCTCAGGTGTGCCAGAACGTTGTAATCCACCTTGTTTTTCTTGGGCAGGTCCTTGGCTGCCAGCTCTTCGACGACTCGATCATCGAGGGAGATAGTCATTTCAGGTAGCGTGCGATATCCTCATGGACCTTTTCTTTCCCCTTATCCTTCTTGTTCGATCCCTTGTTTGCGGGTCCGAGATTTTTTTCAGGTAGCGTGCGATTGCGCAGCTGAATGTTCTCGCAGCTCTTCGGTTCTTTATCTTTTCCTGGGGTGGATTTTTTGAAGAGAGGGCCGAGAGTCATTTCTTCTTCAGAATTGCTCCCGAAGGTGAGAACTTGCGATCCCCTGTTATCAACCATGTGACAGTTGTCGACAGCTCTTCCTCGTCCGTCTGTCGCATTTTTCCGCTGTTGATGAGCTTCACGCTTCATCCTCTTGAAGTGTTGCCTGTAAGCGACATACCCTTGCCACCAATTTTTACAGACGTTGCACTCTTCGGTGGGGTGCGCAATCCTTCGATGATATAAACAGTAATTAGGATGCACATCCTCTTCATTAAGGTGTATCTCATCAGAAGTGTTTCCTTTGGAGGGTGGCAGCTTCATTCCCATCGATATGGCTTTAGCGAATCTTTTCCTTGTCTTGAACCTGCTTTTGCTAGCGGCCGAAATACTCCTATCTGGTTGGGGTGCTTCAATCTTTCCGTTCAGTCGCCGGCATTTGGCTTTTCCAAATATGACCGTTTCGCGCTCTCGATCAACCTTGCTTTTCAGAAGAGCTTCGTTCAGGAATGCATCAATCATCTTGTCCGACGGTCCTAGGAGCTCCGATCCGGGTTCTGCCTCCAGTTTCTCTGCGTCAGGAGCTTCTTCACCGTCTATCGATGAGTGAGAGATCACATGGAAGCTTGCCATATTCTCAGGTTCATCCGACGAGTCTTCTCCTTCATTATTTCCGTCCTTAAGAATGTGGTTGAGAAACTTTTAGAGTGTGACTGGGGTCCACGCTTTCTGGTTATATTCTTCCAGCGTGTCAATATGTTTCTGCAGGTCCATGCGCTTGTCACCAAGCTTCACGGGCTTTCTGGTCTTCTTCTTCTTCTTCGAAGACTTTGACGATTGGGTATGGGCGTTTTGACCATCCCCACCAATTTTTGGCGTCGGGTGCGGCTTCAGCATTTCCTTGATGACTTCGGGTTCCAGCGGACTTTTCCATTTGATCGTTGGACATGTTTGGAAATCCTTCAGCATTCGTTTCGCTTTGGCTGAAAGAACGACCTCCCATGGAGCTTCTTCTACAAAAGAGCATGATGCCCTCGGTGTGTCCGCCTTTTTGAGAGCGTGCGGCTGGGGCGGGTTTACTTTCCAATTCTCGGACAGTGCGAATTTGCCCTATTGGTATTGGTTCTCAATCCACCCTTTGAAGACGAAGCAATCTTCGATTGGATGGCCTATCGTTTGGTGATAGGGGCAATAATTGGGATTATTAGCCTCACCGGTTGCAATGGGCGTTTTGGATCCGGCAAGTTGATGAGCCTGTTGCGCACCACCAGCTCGAACATTCTCCTCGTTTTATCCTGGGGAAACGAATAAGGGCGCTTCAGTTTCTCATTGATGAATCGTCGTCTTTCATTTTGGCGATCAGTTGGCTTTAGACCACTGGGCTGCTGCTGAGCATTGGCGACGAAGGTCGCTTTCCCTTTCCTTTTTTCATTTCGAGATTCCATCTTCGAAGAAAATGGCCTATGACCCATCTGATCCATTTGGGCCAGTTTGTCAATTAAGGCCTGGAAAGTAGTTGGCTTGAAGAACATCATGAATTGTGAAATAGTCGCCTGCGGATCAAGAGTACCCACGAACATGCCTACCGCAGGTGCTTCCTCGATGCGCTGCTCGCACTTTGACCATAGATTCCTCCATCGTATCCCTTATTGCACCCATGTTTTGCCTGGCTTCACTCTGGCGTTAATTAACGCGGTGATTGGAGTGCGTTCACTAGCGCTTGCGAAACGTTGGGTGAATAGCAATTCCATCTCCGTAAAAAATTTGACGGAGTCGTTGGAAAGCTCTGAATACCATCCAAACGCCGTTTCCGCCAAGCTGGCGAAGCAGTAGCTTATCATCCCCTCCAGTGTTGCCACAGAGAGCCCTGAACTGAGCAACATGTTGATGGGGATTGCCTGTCCTCTTGTACACATGGAATTTAGGAATTGTGTATCCTGGCAGGTACTTTAATTGGTCGTACCAACCCGGATAAGGTCGTCCAGTCTTAACAATCTGCCCGGCCGCTTCGCTCGCCTGATGAGCTCGTATCTGTTGTGCGATATAGTCATCCAGAACGGCTTTAGAGATGGTCTCTTCCTTGGTTGTTGAACAAGCCGGAAGAGGGTTTGACGTCTCCGCTCGGTCGTCTTCGAGGATAATCGGAGGATCTTCAGCTGGAGAATCCGGCTGTAACATCATCCCGATCATGTCTTGGAATAAGAACGCCATTTGTTTTATGTTGGCAGCTTGTTCCGCTGCCTCTTTGTCCTTCTTTTCGAGGATTCTGCGGAGGAACTCAGCATCAGTTTCTTGTTCTTGACGTTGCTCCAACGATGCTTCCGGGCTTTCTTTTGGTCCCGTGAGTGCAGCCATAACTGTTAGCATCTCTTAGAGTTTTTGTTGCTGCTGCTCCTGAGCCTTAGTCACTGATCGCGTAAGCGGTCGATGACTTGTGGAGATACGGCTATCCTCTTTTCCGGATGCCATATAGACGGTATGCACTACCATGCCCCCAGACTTAGGGTGTTTAGGCTTAGTGCCCTTGACATTTGTCGCAAACATGGAAATTTTCTCCGGCCTTCTCCTCTTGTAGGCGGTCGAAGTTGAGGGAGCCGTTGCAGCGGGTATCCAAACAGATGACACCTTCTGTGGCTTGATAGGATAGTCCTCTTTTCGCCGCGCTTTCATCTTTTCCTGTCAGCAGGGGTAGTCTTGATCAATCACCGAGTCTTGGACTTAACGCCAGACTTTGTAAATTTTGGAGGACAGCCGCTGAGGGGGCTGTTCAAGCTTCACCTTTGTGGCATTCTCCACAGGTGGAGGAGATCTTTTTAGCACAGCAGTCGGAGAGTTCTTGCGGACCCTCCTGAGTGGTTCAAAACTGTTCCCAGTTGGAACAACAGCATCGACTTCCACCGTGGGAGCTGGCGGTGTAAATCCAGAGGGTGAACTGCCCCCAGCTTTCCTCACTCGGCTCCAGTGGCGTCGTCGAGCATATCGTGCGGCCGGGATCACCTCCGCTGTTGGATGGGCTTCTTCTTTCCCCTTACTTTAAGGAGAGATTGTTACTGGCGCTAGCCTGTCGAAGACTGACGTCCGTTGAGAAGGGATAATCAGTCTTGCGAAGGCCGACTTTCGAATAGGGGAAACAACCTTCATGACTTCACCTGGAACAGGTGCTGAAACGGCCAGTCTTGTGAAGACCGACCCCTTAGCAGGAGAAATCGCCTCGGTGGCTTCAGGAGTAGAAATGGCTAACCGCTTAGGGATAACACCTTCAGGAATTGCGGGCTTCTTCATGGGCCCATCTGAGCTTCGGCCCAGTCTGTTGAAAGCTGAGGTAGTGGACTTGGGCGACCCGTTGAGAGGGGTCGCAGTAGTTACAAGCCGATCAAAGACCGACTTCTTTGGAGTTTGTTGCGATGGTACTGGAGCGTTGAAGCTCGTTGGCGGGAGCATGGTCCTGAAGAACAGTCCAGTGGTGGCCTGAGTCACTTGTTCCACTGGTATCGCAAAAATGGAGGCCGCTTGAGGCCCGTAAGTCACTCATCCGGACGGGACAGATCGAGAGTTGCAGTTGCAGTTAGTGCAGTTCGAAGCCATTGATCTTCTGTTTTCTGCACGGAGCAAGATACCAAATCTTAGTACTTCACATCCAAAGGCAACTATGTCAAACCGCGATTCGTTCGCGAAACACGACACATAAAGTGTGGAGTAGAAAGAGGAAGAGGTTCCACAGGGCGTGCCAGAATCTGTTCTCCGCCGAACACAGAGACGCGACCGCGTAGGTCCGTCTTGCCTGAATTTGGGGGCAGATGCTATTTGGTTTTATCCGTCCACCTCTCCGAAGATGCCAAGTTGATTTATGGCATCATGTATTGAAGGTTTAGACGGATGCGGCCGATATAGTAAACTTCGTCAGATTCCTCCTCATTTGAGGGGTTTTGGATTGTGGGGACGCTCTTCCCTGCAGGCGCAGCCCCCTACAGTTAATTACGCTACCGCATCGCGGTAACAACTTTTTCCTTCTCCAGATGGTCACTTCGTGTCGTGTATGTTTGTTTTATTTTTGGTTGCCCGTAGATTGTATACGGAGACTAATTTATGTTGTTGCCCGTAGGGTGTGGATTAGTCCAAATCCGTATTTTCTTAGATTTGATTTTTTTTGGTTTGGGTTTAAGGATACATTAGTCTCATTTAAGACTAAGATCAATTTAAACGTTTGTTAAGGATACGTTAGTCTAATTTTAGACTAATATCAACTCAACGATTTGTTAAGGATACGTTAGTCTAATTTTAGACTAAAATCTACTTAACAGGATCATTTAGATCCAACAAAAGAGCATTTGGGCTCAATTGTTTTAGTTTAGGGACTTTGCGGTCCAGTTTAAGGACATCATAGTCTGTAAAGTTTAAGGACATCAAAGTCCATGAGTTTAAGGACCCCACAGTCCGTAGTAGTTTAGAGACATCATATTCTGTAAAATTTAAGGATATCATAGTCTATGAGTTTAAGGAACCCACAGTGCGTAGAAATGTCTGGTTGTCGGGACCCATCACCTCTCTGAAGACGTTGAAGAATTACAACGACATGTAACAGAGAAGTGCAGAGATGTACCCTTGAACCAATTTTGGTTGGGAAATATGTAATCCAATTGGGACTAAGATCTGAGATTTATGAGCATATGGGCTCAAGTAATCTGAATGAGGGGTCTATGGCCAACTTGGGCTCAGTCCACTCAGTTAAAACGTTAAATATTTGACAATGCTGAGCATTGATTTTGGTTCTGACAGCCTTTCTGTCTTTTATTGAATGCTGAGCATTCATCATAGCTCTAGGGCTTTATTTAAAGAACAGTTTATGTTCTATCGGCGCATGCGTGAGGAACACGTGGCGCGCTTGGCGCTAGCGCCAGTTAATGAGCGCAAAGCGCTTCTGTGATATACCGCATACGTGAGGAGCACGTGGCGCGCTTGGCGCTAGCGCCAGTCTATGAGCACAAAGCGCCGATTTATGAGCGCAAAGCGCTTTTTTCTATTGGCGCACACATGAGGAGCACGTGGTGCGCTTGGCGCTGAGCGCCATTCCATGAGCGCAAAGCGCTATTTGTCAAGTGCCGCACACGTGAGGAGCACGTGGTGCACTTGGCGCTGTGCGCCAGTCCAACAGCACAGAAGCGCTTGTGATCAGTTTTATGATCTGAGAAATAAATTCTTGTTTATAAGAGACTTTGTCTCAAGATTCTAAGAAAAAAGTTCTTATTTTATAGGAGATATTTCAATCTCATATTTTGGCGAAAAGTTTTCTCTTTATGGATCTGTGATCCTAAGAGAATTGAATTATTCTCCCTCCTTTTTATAATGAGTTGTTCAAATCTCTTTTTGTAAAAAGACCTTAGTCTTATAGATATATGATCCGTGAGAAGAATTATTTTCTTCTTCTTTAATGAGATTTTTCTTATCTCTGTTTTTTTTTACCTTGAAGAAAAGTTCTTCTTCTACCGAGAGCTTGCTCTTCTTTCTGAGATTTCTCAAAGTTTATAGGGGGTTCCTCTATATGAGACTTGAAGTCTTGAGGCTTTTATATAGGGCAAGCTGATTTGTTCAATCGGTTAAGGAGATCTTTTCTCCAATTGATTTGGGGATCTTCCCATTGTTGGATCTTTGATCCAAGGGCTTCTGATTTACAGAACGCAATCTTCTTGTTTTTAACAAAATTTGAAAATCTTTCCCCACACAGAATTTATTCTGTATTTTGGTGATTTTTCTTAATCACCATTGGATCATTTGATCCAACGGTGCTCTGATTTACAGAGCATAATTTTTTTGTTTGGAATGATTTTGAGGAATGTTTCCTAAACAGAATTTCATTCTGGTCAATTGATGATTTATCATCTTTATTAGATCTTTGATCTGACGGTGGGGAACATTTAGTTCCAGCGCTAGCGCACTCGTTCTTTGCACGTGAGAGCTGCTTCAGAGCGCTGGCGCTCTTTGCACTAGCGCACTTGTGCTTTGCACGTGTGCGCTGCTTCAGAGCGCTGGCGCTCTTTGCGCGAGCGCACTCGTGCTTTGCACGTGAGCACCGCCTCAGAGTGCTGGCGCTCTTATGAAGCGCTGCTCATTTCAAATTTTGAATACTTGAACAGAGCTTTGCCCTGATTGGGGAAACAGGGACGTTGCTGTAAGTCCACGTTGCTCATCCCGGTTCTTACGGGGAGGCGGAAACGGTCAAAATGATTTTTGGCGCAAAGGCAACATGGACTAAAAGAAGGATCTTTGCTAAACGACAAACTAGCAAACTACATGAGGTGCTATCTACTATGCCATAGAGATTATACCTCACGATACCGGTCCTTTGGGTCTTCATTCCGCTGTCCTGCTCGTCCATCCACGCTCCGAGGATCGATCCGGATCTTGGTCACCTCCACGGCCTTCTTGAGTCGAAGACGATCCACCCGAGAGTTGTGCTCCGAGCTCCAACTCGAGCCAAGGCAACTAGGGCAACAAGATCACTAGTCTTGATGTCCTAGGTTGTGTAGAAGTAGTAGATGGATGTTTTTGTCAACTAGGATCCTTTTTCTCTCAACACATGAGATCAAAGGAAATTTTCAAGAGGAGGAAGATGAAGGAGAACCATGGAGCTTTCTCATTTCATTTTCTTAAGAGAGAGAATGAGAAATCAAGAATGAACTAAAAAAATGAACCATGGTTCAATAATACACCAACATCATCATGACTAATCTTTTCAAGATAAAGTTGATGGCTAGCTTGACATGACCATTTTCATATCATAAAAAGAAAAAGAAAACCAAAGAAGAATCTAGACCTCACATGAAGATGCTAGTCAACTTTGGTCAAACGGTCAACAAAGTCAAGTATGGTCAAATGGTCAAAGCAATTAGCCATAACATAATTATCACTAAAAAGATTAGTAAGTAATGTCCCCGGCTCATAATGGTTTTGACCGAACCAACTGCCAAAACCCTAATGAGCCCGCCTCATTATGGTTTTGACCGAATCAACTGTCAAAACCCTAACGAGGCACTTCCTTCCTCTTCGCTCCTCACAACTGTGCATACACACCCGCATCCGCATTCCGTAGAATGCGAATGCACAGAAGACAAAACAAATCCATCCGCACAATACTAGGATCCGGCTTAAACCAAAACCCACTAGTATTGCCTGCCCGAACAGCATACGCACACAAGTGCACGTAAGTAATCGTAGCCCTGCCGTAAAACCATACGGCCTCTACACGTTTCGCTCAGTGCAGGGAAACTCTCTGTGTGGTACTCTAAAGAATCGACACTATGCTGGCAGTGGGTTTAACCACAGATCGCAAGCGGCACTAGCAGTACGTAACGGTCCCCAGGTAGATGTTGATAAGAAGGCCGATGAGGTAAACCCATCCAAAATCCTACTGAGCCTGTATGTGACAATCTCCGTACAGTCCAGTCCATTCGTCTGAGAACATCGCATGGCGGGCCTAGGGGTGGTAAACATCAGTCCCCTAATAGCGGTACAAGTCGTGTCGGAGTGTATCCCAGAACACCCTGAGATAACACTGGAAACCTACCAGTATATCTCGCTTGCCCTGGCCAGGGACTACTATGTGTAATGGCTCTCCTAGACACAGCGCGATATCAACCCCCAATACCGGGAGAGACGAATCCTGTCTAACCGTCACTGCCTCCAAGTGCTTCAGGACTGCACCTAACTACTACCTGTTTGCACGACTCCTTTGAGCCATGGTAGGGTAGTAATCAAAGTACAGTGGGAACACACTCGAGGCGAAGTGACAGTGTCAAGTCAGCGGACTAAGCTGTACTCATGTCACCTGGGAACTGATAACTGACGATAGGTATAATACCAACCATCAGTTCTCGACGAGTCCTGTCCAGTATACTCGTAACCTAACGAGCACCCGCATACTATTCAAGTACGACGTACCGACGGCTGTGGGACAGACCATCTCCCCCGCTGGGATGACAAGCGCATACGCTAGTCTACTCCGGAGTATCGATGCCCTGTCTCGATAGTCCTACGACTAGGGACCTGTATAAGGATGTGCTTATAGATTACCCAGCCCCCACAAGTGTGACTGCCATCACAACGCTGGTAATCAAGCAAAGATCCTAAGGGCTCTACTAATATGTATAAGCGATATGCTAAAAGAAACGCATGCACATATTGAAGTAGAGACAAACCAAGTAGCATACTACCATTTTGAGCAAGATTGTCTATACAACTGTGAATGTCCCAAGCTTCTATCAAGTAATATACAAGCTAGTATGATATAGTAATGGCCTCTAGGGAATATACACTAACAATCTCCCACTTGCACTAAGGCCATGTACTGGCGTATCGAAGACCTATCATCTCGATCAGCCGCTCGAACTGAATCTGGGGTAAGGCCTTCGTGAGTGGATCAGCAGTGTTATTCTCCGAATTTACTCTCTTCACCTCGATCTCCCGGCGATCTACGATCTCCCTGATCAGGTGGTACCGCCGCAAAATGTGCCTGGACTTTTGATGGGACCTGGGTTCCTTCGCTAAAGCTATAGTGCCGTTGTTGTCACAATACAGCGGTATTGGATAAACAATGGTAGGAAACACCTGAAGCTCCGTGAGGAACTTCTTCATCCAGACAGCTTCCTTTGCGGCATCGCAAGCAGCTATGTACTCCGCTTCCATAGTTGAGTCAGCAATGGTTTCCTGCTTGGAACTCTTCCAGCAAACCGCCCCTCCATTGAGGGTAAAGACATAACCCGACATGGACTTGAAGTCATTCTTGTCACTCTGGAAGCTGGAGTCAGCAAAGGCCTCGATCTGGAGGTCTTTTTCGCCATACACCAAGAACATCTCCTTAGTCCTTCACAGGTACTTGAGAATGTTCTTTACCGCTATCCAGTGTTTCTCCCCTGGGTCCGACTGATACCGGCTTACAATGCTCAATGCCTATGCTACATCTGGTCTGGTACATAACATCGCATACATTATAGAGCCTACCGCAGATGCGTAGGGTATAGATGACATGCGAGCCCTTTCCAAATCAGTCTTGGGAGACATCTCTTTGGAGAGGGTGATTCCGTGACAAGCCGGTAGATTACCGTGCTTGGAACCTTCCACACTAAATCGTTTCAGTATGGTGTCGATGTATCTGGACTACGAAAGTCCCAACATGCTCTTAGATCTATCACGATAGATCTGGATCCCCAGAATGTAGTTGGCATCGCCCAGGTCCTTCATGGAGAACCTCTGAGCATAGGAATATCATTTCCTATTAGGAGAATGTCATCCACGTACAAGACGAGGAATACCACAGTTCCCCCTACAATCTTACTGTAAATGCATAGTTCATCTGGGTTTTTGATAAAGTCGAATTCCTTGACAGTATCATCAAAGCAGATGTTCCAACTCCGCGATGCCTGCTTCAGTCCATAGATAGACTTGAGCAACTTGCACACTTTACCGCTGCTCCCACTCTGAATGAATCCCTCCGGCTGATCCATATAGACGCACTCTTCTAAATTTCCATTTAGGAAAGCCGTCTTTACGTCCATCTGCCAGATTTCATAATCATGGAAGGCAGCAATGGCAAGAAGGATCCGAATGGATTTGAGCATAGCCACTGGAAAAAAGGTCTCGTCATAGTCCAAACCAGGTTTTTGACGAAAATCCTTTGCAACAAGTCTAGCTTTATAGGTTTCAACAACCTGCCCATCTACACCAATCTTCTTTCTGAAGATCCATTTGCAGCCTACGGGTTTTACCCCTTCTGGAGCAAAGTCCAAAGTCCAAACTTTGTTGGTGTACATGAACTCCATCTCGGTCTGCATTGCATCCAGCTATTTTACTGAGTCACCGCTCTGAATGGCTTGCTGGAAGCTAGTAGGCTCACCATAGTCAATGGTGCAATCCTCTCTATCCCCGTCTATAAGAAAACCGTAGTATCTCTCGGGCGGATGAGACTGCCTACTACTCCTGCGGAGTGGCGTAGAAATGTCCTGTTCTTTCGAACCCTCTGGTTCTACTAAACTTTCAGTAATAGCTCGTGGTTCTGGAATTTCTGCCAGTTCTATTGCGCTCCCACTTATCTGTTTTTCCAAAAACTCAGTTTCCAAGAAGCGGGCATGACGAGAAACAAAAACCTTTTGTTCCTCTGCGTAATAGAAAAGATACCCCTTGGAGTTCCTTGGGTATCCCACAAACTTACACTGTACTGAGCGTGCCTCGAGCTTGTCCGTATGCTGCTTCTTGACAAAAGCTGGACATCCCCATGTCTTAAAGTGTTTAAGACAGGGTTTCTTCCCACTCCACATCTGATATGGTGTGGTAGGCACTGACTTAGTAGGAACCTGGTTCAAAAGATATGCAGCTGTTTCTAGTGCATAACCCCAGAAAGATCGCGGTAACTCAGCCTTACTCATCATGGAATGAACTATATCCAATAGGGTTCGATTCCGCCTTTCCGATACACCGTTATGTTGTGGTGTGTATGGAGGAGTAAGCTGAGAGAGAATTCCATTCTCTTTTAAGTAGTACAGAAACTTGGCACTCAAGTATTCACCACCTCGATCAGATCTCAGTGTCTTGATACTTTTGCCTGTTTGTTTTTCAACCTCATTCTTGTATTCCCGAATTTTCTCAAAGGCCTCGGATTTATGCTTCATCAGGAAGACATGTCCATACCTAGAGAAATCATCTGTGAAAGTAATGAAGTATGAATAACCACTTCACGCATGTGTAGACATTGGACCACACACGTCACTGTGTATGAGTCCCAAGAGCTCGCTTGCTCTTTCTCCGTGTCCAGTGAACGGAGTCTTTGTCATCTTTCCCCTGAGACAAGATTCACAAGTGGCATAAGATTGATACTCGAACGGATCCAAGTATCCCTCTTTATGTAACTTTGTTAACCGTGTCTCATTAATGTGACCCAGTCTACAATGCCATAAGAAAGCCCGATTTAATTCCGGAGACTTTCTTTTAAGTGTGTTCTGGACACTGAAAATCTGAGCTTGATTCAATACATATATCCCATTTTTTAATGTACCTGATCCAATCAGAACTTGATTTAGGTGGATGTTGACCACATCGCTTACAAAAGTAAAATCATATCCTTCCTTAGAAAGAAAGGATACAGATATGATATTATAAGTCGCACCTGGTACATAAAAACAGTTACGCAGAATCAATATCTGCCCAGTTGTCAGTCCAAGATGATATTCCCCTACGGATTCAGCGTACATGCTCATTCCGTTAGCAACCCTGAGAGTCATATCACCTATCTTGATAACCCTACGGTTTCTCAGAGCCTGTAACGAATTACAGATGTGAGATCCTGATCCGGTATCTAATACCCAGGAAGTAGGGCTAACTGACATACAGTTCTCAATTACAAACACACCCGAAGCCGAAGCCATAACATGCTTCGAATCCTGGCTACTGGCTTTGCTAGCCCTGTAATCCTTCTGCCAATGTTCATTCCCGTAACAATAGGAACGTCCCTCTTTTACTACGTTCATTCCCGAAACTTTTGCCCTTCCCTTTCCTTCTACTTCCCTGGTTTCCTTCAAGGTAGATGGTAGAGACTGTAGAATCAAGGTAGCATCTGACCCGTTCTTCAACGTGGTCTTCAGGTCCGTGAGCTCAAAATAGCTGGTCTCTGTAAGGACGTTGCCCCCTACAGATGACCCGATAGCCAACCTCGCTGGAAGCAATTCGTTCGAGGTCTCATATCTTGCAATACGAGATTGCTCTCCATATAAATCTTTGTTATGGAGGAAGATAGAAACTAAGTCCATCTTCTCGTGCTGCCTCTGGTATGCACCATCAACTCAGGCTAACACGAGACACTTGGCTTTCGCACAGTCTTTTTCCGATATCCTTCGGATATCAATATCCGTGACAGGGGAAACTGGTCCTGAGACGGCAGGGGCTGGATTAGTTAAGAGGTGTCCCAGCTTGTCATGGGCAATGGACATCTGGACAGACCTTTGCCAGTCATAACAGTCAGATTCAATCATTTTATTATCTAGATGTAACTTAGGTGTGGTCACTGGGTCGCTGCAATTAAGAGAGAGAGAGAGAAGAAAACACTCAGCATGATGCTCTTGCAAGTTTAGATTGGTTTTTAGTTTATCTAAACAGGATGGCTCCCACTGTCTCTCGAATCCCTCCTCAAACCATAAAGGAAGAATTAGTCGGGATCAATCTCACCGTACAATACTTGCTTAACCGTTCAGCCAGGCCAGTGTTGGTACTTCGAGGGAGATTTTCCAACGCTTTCGCGAAGTTCCTTAATTTAAGAACCTCTTTTCCCTGGGGGCGTAGCCCCGCTAACACCTTTCTAGACACCTACTTGGTTTATAGCATTGATCGTTAAATGAGAAAATTCCCGAGGAGTAGCATATACTCACAGTAGGATCGGGATCCAAATATCATCGTGTGATAAAACTAAAGGAATCCTACCAGAATTATCACACTCCAAATGGTATGCAGCACTAGCAAGTTTCAGTTTCTTTAGAAACTCCCGATGTGGATTTTTGCCCCATGCTCTTATGACCTTGACTAAGGCCAACAAATCATAAGTCACATGTCAAGTTCTACCCGTCGTTGTCCAGGTTGATTTGAACCCACCCGTATATACCCTTGACTATGGCCAACAAAGTAATACGACTGTCCCAAACCAACGCATCTATCTATGCAACATATGAATACCCACCAGCTACCAAACACTGTGCCTTGACTAAGGCCAATAAACACAGCTTGAATACTGTTGGATATTCATATGAAACGACGGAGGGCTACGAATGGTTTTGGCGAAACCGTGAACGTAGTGAACTTGATATAATCGATGGAACGAGATAGGTTTTAAAAGGAGTGGTTCAAGCTCCGCGTTTAAAAGTTGGTTTTTGAAAAGAACCGAATGGTTTTGAAAGTGTTCCAACGACTTTACTTGGTTTATTTTCTTGCATTAATTTTAATGCGTCCCATCATTTAATCCTACCATTGCAGAAAACAACGAAAATATGACGTACGCTTATGCCATCCGCATTCGCCACGAGGCCCCGTCATCACCCGTTAGGTTACTTAATTAACGACAGAGCAGGGGCTGAACTAGCGCGGATGCAAAACATAAGCAATGCCTAAATAGATATCATATATAGATATATACATTCGTCAGATGCAATGATAGCCATTCCAGATCACAAATGAACACTTTGGATATACCAGGAATCCGCGATTCGTTCGAGCCTGCAACGAAAAGCGGATAACACGGTCGCGATGAATAGCCAATACCCCACCCTAGACCCCTACGGGTGCGGCAAACTACCCGCCAAGTACCCGAAGCGAAGCAATCTCCCTCAACAACGTGAGTAGGCCACTCGGTACTTCGAGATACCCGGTAGTTTGTGCACCCCATCTTGGGTCTATCCTAGGAGCAAAAACAGTAAAAAGAAATTATACAATGGTGGCTACAACCTCATCCCGGATGTGCGGCCACACAAACAATATTACATCAATTTACAAATTTTACATTGAATGAAAAAAAAAGAAGCTCTCATCTCACATCCACCCGGCTATTCATCCGTGACAATCCAACGAGTTCATATATACAAACCATCAACATTACAGATCACAGATATGTATAACCCCCACTAATCGACGTATAGCGATTAGCAGACGTTCAATACATATATCACATCACAGATAAAATCCATTAGCCAAAGTCTACGGAATTTCGATCAAAACACGGATTTGTAACTACCCCAAACACAAATTTGTTCTCTGGAAATTCTGGGCAGAAACAAACTATCACAAAAATCCCAAAACATCACAGTATGAACACTGCACCAAAAATAGTCTATGTAGGGTTCCTAGGCACCCTAATGTGGTCTCACAAGGCATCGAACATGCCAATTTCAAATTTTAACGGTGCCTACAAACCCGACTACGGATCGTTGGCTAGATATTTAGGCGAAAAAGCAAACTAGTTAACACTTAACTAAGGGATACGGATATACAACCTTTGTAGATCCGGTCCTCCACCTCCACGGCTCCGAGATGAGGTCCTCTCCGCTGTCCAAATCAAATCCGGGCTCTAGCGTCGGCTTCGTCGGAGAATGGGCAAGCTAGGTCGTCGATGTCCATGCCGAAGATGATCTACGTCGAGGCATCGAAAGATCAAGCTCCACCTTCACCAAGTCATGAAAACTTGTGAAGGAAACACACTCTACTACTTGGCAAGAGGTAGAGGATGAAGAAATAGGAAGTGGGTAGACTTTAGAATTGGATTTCTCACTCTTAATCATCAATCACCATTGATGGACCTTAGGTTTTCTTCTTGAGTTGAAGGAAGAAGAAGAAGAATATTATGATAAGAATTCTTTTTGATAAGAAAAGAAAAACCATCCTTATCATAATAGTAACCATGGTTTAATGTAGAGAATTGATCATGGTTAGTGAATGGTTAGGTTTATACAAGATGACAAAATGGTTGCAATGGTCAAAGTATTCATGAAGCTTCATGAATGAAACAAAAATGCCACCATTTTATCATGCAATTTTTTTTTTCCCAAAAAGAAATAAACAAATGAATAATATGAATAATCAAATAGTAAACCCTAACCATTCCATTAACCAAGATTTAATTCTATACACTTAACAAAAAAGGGCATGCACCATCAAACATGATACAAGCAAGTGCACAAATCATATCGCATATGAAATGTGCATACCCGAGTGAGAAAATCCATTTAAAGTGAACCGATACTAGTTAATGCAAAGTAATATATCAAATATATAATTATGCATTAAATCATTAAATCAACACTTGATTCAATGATCCGGTCATGTCGCACACAACCGACTAGTATACAATGTATCGGTTTATCGAATCAATCCTTGATTCGATAACTAGGTTATATCGCATACAACCATTCGACACATTCATCGCGAGAATGGAATACGGTATCACATATACGTATTATTCTCGGTCCCGCACATATCTCATATGCGCTCCTATTTCGTTTCGCTTGAACCAGGAAACCTCTGTGTAGGACTCTAAAGACTCGTCAATACGCCGGCAGCAGGTGATGATCATATCAAGCACCCACAAGCCGCAAGCGGTTTGCTAAACGTAACGGCCACCCGGGTATTGAGCGATCTGAAGATCGACGAGCAAGCCCGCTCACACTCCAGTGAATCCAACCAGTAACACTACCGTACAGTCCGGTCTGATCGTCTGATATGTCGCATATCTCGCCTAGGGGTGGTAAACGTCAGACCCCAATAGCTCGATAAGTCGTGTCGATATGAGGTCTATAACAATTCGAGAAACTACTGGTAACACTTACCAGTAAATCTCAGCAACCCTGGCCAGGGATTTCCTGTTATAGCCAATCGAACACAGCGCAACATCAACCCCCTATACCGGGAGAGACGAATCCCCTCCTATCGCTCATTGCCTCCATGTGACTCGGGACTGTACCCAAAAACCACCGTTTTGCACGCCCTCTTGGACGTGGTAAGATGGAAATCAAAGAACAGTGGGAACCATACAAGACTCTATGACGATCTCGGGTCAACAGACTACTCTGTACCAGTGTCACCAGAGAACTGCCATCTGACGTGAGGTATAATACCATCTGGGAGTTCTCGGTGAGTCCGTCCAGTGTACCCAGTCTCTACTGAGCACCCGTATATCATCTCTGACGTCAAACACCGATGGATATGGGATCATCCATCGCCCATCTGTATGGGTCGAGAAGGTATACGCTAGTCTACTCTGGTATATCGATGCCCTGTCTCGATACACCCACGACTAGGGACTTTGAAGGATGTACTTATAGACTACCATGTCCCCACTAGTATGATCCGCA
This sequence comes from Agapanthus africanus, assembly GCA_030015575.1. Taxonomy (NCBI): domain Eukaryota; kingdom Viridiplantae; phylum Streptophyta; class Magnoliopsida; order Asparagales; family Amaryllidaceae; genus Agapanthus; species Agapanthus africanus. The sequence goes on from CM057340.1 coordinate 646,624,889, forward strand.
TCATAGTCCAAGTAGTCAAGTACACATCCTAAGGGCTTTACCAACATGTAACAGAGAGACAATCAGCATACACGTTAAGGTAAAGTGCAACCAGATAGCATACTATCATGTCGAGCAAGAAAGTCCTCCTTATATATGTCCCAGCATCCACTACAATATACATCCTATGTATAGTAATGGCCTCTAGGGCATACATATAACTAACAATCTCCCACTTGCACTAGGGCCATCTGTAGCAGTGGTTGTAGTATCTCATACTCAACCATCCCATAAATGTCTCTCTCTGGGAACAGGCCTTTGTGAGTGGATCCGCTGTGTTGTCCTCTGAGTCTACTCTCCAAACCTTTATCTTCCTGGAGATCAACCATCTCCATGATCAGGTGATACTGTCTTAGAATATGTCTGGATCACTGATGGGACGGACGTTCCTTGGCATAAGCCACAACTCCATTGTCACACAATGGTAGGAACATAGTTCATCTCATGAACCAATATACACCCAAACAGCCTCTTGAATTAACCTTCCCCTTTTGGCGCCGCAACATCCGTGCCTACTCCGGTTAGCATCTTAAGTAGCGATGTATCCAACCTTTATCGTCTAGTATGCCACGGTATCTAGCTTGGAACTCTTCCAACATACCGTCCCTTTACTGAGGGTAAAGACAATGCCTGTGACTGACATTCAGTCGTCCTTATCACTCTGGAACCCTTCCAGTGATTCTCCCCAGGATCAACTGATGCCATCTCACTACAACTAGTGAGTAGCCTAACATCCATTTAGATCTATCTCATAGATCCAAAATCCAGGATTTAGTAGGTATCACTTTGATCCTATGCGGAGAATCTTTGTGATAAACGGAGATTGATCAAGCGTAGCATAAGAAACTCTTTCCCTATCAAGAGTATGTCATCCACGTACTCTACGAGGATCGTCACCATACTCCCTACTACCTTTTTGTTTATACAAGGTTCATCTACCATTTTGATGATGTCAAACTCTTTGACTAATTCATCAAAACAGATGTTCCAACTCCGCGATGCCTGCTTTATCCTATAAAGCATCTTGCACACGTTTCCGCTGCTCCCACTGTCTACGAAGCCCTCTGGCTGTGTACTTATAGACGTTCTCTTCTAAAACATTATTTAGAAAAGCTGTCATGACACCCAACCACCAGATATCGTAGTCATGGTATGTAGCCGTGGCAAGTAGGATCTGGATGGACTTAAGCATAGATACTTGAAAAGGTTTCATCATTATCCATAGCTGGTCAATAATGCAAACTATTAACAAGTCTAACTTTGAAAGTCTCAACTTTTCGATGTACACCAAGTAATCTTCTCAAGATATACTTGCTCCTGATGGGGATTTAACCCTTCAGATATAGCAACCAAAGTCCATACTTTGTTGGTGTATAAGGATTCCATCTCAGATCGCTAAGCATCCAGCCATTCTTACAGAGTCTTACTCCTGATGGCCAGCTCAAAACTAGTTGGGTCATCATCTCATGATGCAATCCTCGCTCCCACTGTCATAGAGAAACCGAAGTATCTCTCAGGTGGGTGAGGAACCCTACTAGATCGGCGGAGAGGCTGAGGTTCGTTGGTATCTATTGAATCCTTTGGTTGTACCAAATCATCAGCTGTAGTTTATATAGCTGGAACTTTTCCAGTTCTACATTACAGACTTTGCCTCGAGCTTGTCCAGATTTTGCTTTTTAGACATAGGCTGGACAACCCCAAATCTTAACCAACTTAAGAGATGGGCTCTTCCCTTTCCATATCACATATGAAGTGGTAGGCAACTGATTTGATTTGAACCCTATTCAATAGGTATGCAGCTTCTCAAGTGCATAACTCCCAAAAAGGAAATAGGTAACTCAGTAGTACTCATCATAGAGCACACCTTATCATATAGGGTGTGATTGCTCCACCCCGATATACCATCGTGCTATGGTGTATACGGAGGAGTAATGCTGAGAGAGAATCTCATTCTCCTTTAGAACAATCCAGGAATTCCATGCTCAAGTATTCTCCTCCTTGATCTTATCATAGGACATAATATTTATACCCGTATTTTGGTTCTCTACTTCTAACTTATATTCTGTGAATATCTCAAAAGGTTCGGACTTGTGTTTCAACAGGAACATAGGTCTGAATCTCGAAAGATCATCAGAGAACGTAATGAAGTATAAAGAACCATTCCTGGCATATGTAGACAGGAGACCTTACATACATCAACATGTATCATCCCAAGAGTTCACTAACTCTTTCTCTGTTTCCAGTAAACGGAGCTATGGTCATTTTATCTTTGTGACATGACTAGCGAGTTTCACAAGATGTAAATTCAAACTGATTTAAATATGCATCTAAATGTAACTTCAGCCAGTCGGGTCGCATTGATATGACCTAGTCTACAATGCCTCAAGAAGGAATCGTTCAATTCTGAACTCTTCCTCTTGTGTGTGTTCCATATACTTAGAACCGAAGTTTGATTTAGAACATTAATGTTTTTAGATAACGTGCCTGAACCGATCAACTTTTGATATAGGAAATGTTCAAAACATTATCCAACAATACAAAATTTTATCATTTCTTTACTAATAAAGAGAGTGATATGATTTTGTATATCAGGTTCGGTATCTAATAACATTCGTTCAGAATCAATGTATTCAGGTAATACAGGGTGACAGTGACCGACAGACTTGGCTGCAACACTTGCCCCGTTTTCTGCCTCATGAAACTTATCACCCGTTCTCAGTTCTCTACCTATTTGTAGCCCTATGTAGCAGATTACATATCTGGGATCCTGATCTGGTATCACATACCCAGGACGTAAAGGATACTGAGAAACAGATTTCTGTAATGAACACACCCGAAGATGATGCATCAGCATGCACTCTCTTCGTTTGGGCGGCACGGGAATTCTGGTAATCCCTAATTTCCTGCTCGGTCTTATAACAATTATAAGTTGGAGCGGGACCAATGTTCCCCAGCTCAGTATAACAAGCGGGTTCGGTCAAATATCCGTATTATTATCTTGATTAAGGCATGATATGGTCGCTACCTGGAGAGAGAGACAAGAAAACACTCAGCGTGCGCTCTTGCAAGAATAGATTGGTTATTATTTTATCTAATCAGGATGGCTCCCACTGCTTTTTATCAAATCTTCCTTCAAACCCTAAAAGGAAAGACTAGCCGGGATTAATTACACACTACAAGTTCGCCAATCTTTCAGCCAGACCAGTGTCGGTACTTTGAGGGAGGTCCCCCGTGCTTTCGCACGAACCTAATTAATGTAAACCTCGTTTTCCCAGAGGCGTAACCTCGTTAACACCTTTCTAGACACCTACTTGATCGGCTAATTGTAATGTATAAAACTCTCCCAGGAGTAACTCTTACTCGCAGCGGGTATCGGGATCCAACTATCTCATAGAAGGTATGCAATCTCATTGCAAATTTCAACACTTGAAATTCCCGATAATATTTTGCCCCTAGCGTCCTATGACCTTGACAGAGGTCAACAAACCATAGGCTGCTAGTCAAGTTCAACCCGTCATTTCCTGATTGAAGTAAACCCACCCGCACGACCCTTGACAGAGGTCAACAAGGTCGCACGACTACTCTAAATCAATCACATCATATGCTTATGCAGATAAGCACTAATCAGCTACCGCACACTACGCCTTGACAGAGGTCAACAAACGCAGCACGAATACTAACCAGTACATATCTGAAATGACGGAGGGCTACGACAGGTTTTTCTGAAAACCTATTGAGTAATGAACTTGATATCGTTGTAGAATCAAATGATTTTAAAATGGAGTGCTTTTGAGGTTTTTCTAGTTTTGCTAAAGGAGTCACTCCCGGTGAAGGGATCGTCGGTCCTTTCCTCGTCGAATGAGGTGCGGGATATATCATATATATCACTGTGCAAAGCAAAAACTCTTAAAAGCAATCAGAAGACAAACCGAGTGTGTAGCATCTGCCAGTTATTGCTAAAGGAGTCACTCCCGGTGAAGGGATCTCGGTCCTTTCCTCATCGAATAAGATGCAGGATATATCACATATACCGCTGTGCAAAGCAAGAACTGTAGCTACCTGTTTTATTTTGAAATTCGATTCTACAACATCTTAGGTTTCTTTCATTTCATTAATCACATTAATGAAGTCCCATCATTTAAGTACCTAAACATCACAGATAAATACGACGTACACTTATGCCATCCACATTCGTCTCGATGTCCCCTCGTGCACCGTTAGGTTAGGTGACTAACGACAGAGCAGGGCAGGGCTAGCACGGGTGTAAAACATAAGTAACGTCTATATAATATATCATATATACTATATACTATATCCATCACAGAAACACATCAGAGATATCGCAGCAGAAGAATCATATGAAATATTGGATATACTAGGACGTCCGTGTTTTCAATACAAGCCAGTATAAAACACGGATTCCACGGTCGTGATGAATAGCCAAACCCACACCCCTAGACCCCTACGAGAGCGGCAAGCAACCCTACCAATTCTAGAGTTAGGAGACCCGGACTCGACCCCTCGAGTTGGTCTCCCACTGGACTCCAGAACCCGGTTACTTGTGCTCCCCTCCTTGGGTCTATCCTAGTGCGGAAAAGTAAATAATATACAAAGGGTGACAACTTCCACAACCTGGAAGTGCCCCAATAAAAGAATATTACATACAAGTTTTTACATGAATGAAAATGAAAAACACTCATCTCACATAAAAAACCCCGGCTATTCAAACACGACGATCCAATATAACATATCCAGCAACACATAACATCACATGTCATCAACGTAAGTAAATATGCGCATCCCAATTGTCGTTGACATATAGCAACGAAACCGGCGATATCATATATTACACTTACGGTCACAGAAAAGAAAGTGTAAAACTACAACAGTTGGAATCCGCAACCTCCTCAGACATCACATGCCTGACCAAATGAATTACTTAGACATCGCATGCCTAACAATTATAAACCCCGCATTTTAGTCTCAAAATCGAAAACACTTTTCAATATTAAGTCGGGTAATTCAACAAGATTCCCGACATCCTGATCGAATGCTCGTCGCAAACTTCAGTAGACGGCCGCATCCCCGATACCGTCGACGAAGTGCACCAAGACGGAACACCGCTGCCGCGAGCACCCGAACGGATGCTTTCGACGACGGGGTTCTCCTACAGTCACTTGGTCGGGGCTATGGAGTGAGGCTGTCTATTAAGTTTACCCGGCGAGTATCCGCGTACGCTACGTGATTGCAACGGACTTTTGATCACATCAAAATTCCGTGGCAACCGATCAAGTGAGACTAAACTGCTACGTTTATAACATTCATTTAGTTATCTCATAACTACTTGTGAATTCCAATTATTGTATCCCATTCCGGATAAATAGAAAATGTCAAACTTTCCGATCGAACAATCGAACACCCAAGTTTTCCCGATACAGATCAACACATGAAATAAGTCTAACAACATTCAGTTCGTGCCTCAGTAGCAACGGTCCAGCCGTAGAAGGGTCAAGCCAACGCCTCACATGTGGCACGCCGTACTGCCCCAAACCCGAAGGTTCAAAGGGCAGTTCAAGACGGTCACATAATCGAGTTAAGGTTTGTTGTCTTCTAGAGGGTCCATCGCGTTACTTGCACTACTTAGAACGTCGTTAAACTTCGGAAAAATCCAACACTTGGAAATTTCCCGACAGGGGAAAAATTGGGTATTTATATCCGGTCGAACTTTTTAACATAACCAAAAATTATCCGGAAAGCCAAATAGACAAAATTTGATACCCCGATCGAAACACCGAATCCCCAAAACAACTCCAGAAAATTCAACTCTAGAATAAATTTTAAAAAATACCCAGAAAATCCAGCATAAAATAATAGGAGTTACTGTGCAAACAGTTTACGATGACGTCATCATTCCGCCGCGGAACCGCCGCAGAAGGCAGCCTTCTGCTGCGGTTCCGCCGCGGTTTGTACTGTTCATCAAAAAAAATTTGCATCATAATTCTTATTTTTTTCTGCTGAATTTTTAGCAATTTTTAATTTGAAAAAATCCACGTTTTCAGAAAACGTCCAGAAAGGATTTTCCGGTTGGGGTTTCGGGTCGTTCGGACTTCAAAATCCGTCTAGACTTCGCCTAAGGCTCTAGCATGGCTCTAATACCACTGTAGGGTTCCTAGGCACCCTAATGTGGTCTCACAAGGCATCGAACATGCCAATTTCAAATTTTAACGGTGCCTACAAACCCGACTACGGATCGTTGGCTAGATATTTAGGCGAAAAAGCAAACTAGTTAACACTAACTAAGGGATACGGATATACAACCTTTGTAGATCCGGTCCTCCACCTCCACGGCTCCGAGATGAGGTCCTCTCCGCTGTCCAAATCAAATCCGGGCTCTAGCGTCGGCTTCGTCGGAGAATGGGCAAGCTAGGTCGTCGATGTCCATGCCGAAGATGATTTACGTCGAGGCATCGAAAGATCAAGCTCCACCTTCACCAAGTCATGAAAACTTGTGAAGGAAACACACTCTACTACTTGGCAAGAGGTAGAGGATGAAGAAATAGGAAGTGGGTAGACTTTAGAATTGGATTTCTCACTCTTAATCATCAATCACCATTGATGGACCTTAGGTTTTCTTCTTGAGTTGAAGGAAGAAGAAGAAGAATATTATGATAAGAATTCTTTTTGATAAGAAAAGAAAAACCATCCTTATCATAATAGTAACCATGGTTTAATGTAGAGAATTGATCATGGTTAGTGAATGGTTAGGTTTATACAAGATGACAAAATGGTTGCAATGGTCAAAGTATTCATGAAGCTTCATGAATGAAACAAAAATGCCACCATTTTATCATGCAATTTTTTTTTTCCAAAAAGAAATAAACAAATGGATAATATGAATAATCAAATAGTAAACCCTAACCATTCCATTAACCAAGATTTAATTCTATACACTTAACAAAAAAGGGCATGCACCATCAAACATGATACAAGCAAGTGCACAAATCATATCGCATATGAAATGTGCATACCCGAGTGAGAAAATCCATTTAAAGTGAACCGATACTAGTTAATGCAAAGTAATATATCAAATATATAATTATGCATTAAATCATTAAATCAACACTTGATTCAATGATCCGGTCATGTCGCACACAACCGACTAGTATACAATGTATCGGCTTATCGAATCAATCCTTGATTCGATAACTAGGTTATATCGCATACAACCATTCGACACATTCATCGCGAGAATGGAATACGGTATCACATACACGTATTATTCTCGGTCCCGCACATATCTCATATGTGCTCCTATTTCGTTTCGCTTGAACCAGGAAACCTCTGTGTAGGACTCTAAAGACTCGTCAATACGCCGGCAGCAGGTGATGATCATATCAAGCACCCACAAGCCGCAAGCGGTCTGCTAAACATAACGGCCACCCGGGTATTGAGCGACTGAAGATCGACGAGCAAGCCCGCTCACACTCCAGTGAATCCAACCAGTAACACTACCGTACAGTCCGGTCTGATCGTCTGATATGTCGCATATCTCGCCTAGGGGTGGTAAACGTCAGACCCCAATAGCTCGATAAGTCGTGTCGATATGAGGTCTATAACAATTCGAGAAACTACTGGTAACACTTACCAGTAAATCTCAGCAACCCTGGCCAGGGATTTCCTGTTATAGCCAATCGAACACAGCGCAACATCAACCCCCTATACCGGGAGAGACGAATCCCCTCCTATCGCTCATTGCCTCCATGTGACTCGGGACTGTACCCAAAAACCACCGTTTTGCATGCCCTCTTGGACGTGGTAAGATGGAAATCAAAGCACAATGGGAACCACACAAGACTCTATGACGATCTCGGGTCAACAGACTACTCTGTACCAGTGTCACCAGAGAACTGCCATCTGACGTGAGGTATAATACCATCTGGGAGTTCTCGGTGAGTCCGTCCAGTGTACCCAGTCTCTACTGAGCACCCGTATATCATCTCTGACGTCAAACACCGATGGATATGGGATCATCCATCGCCCATCTGTATGAGTCGAGAAGGTATACGCTAGTCTACTCTGGTATATCGATGCCCTGTCTCGATACACCCACGACTAGGGACTTTGAAGGATGTACTTATAGACTACCATGTCCCCACTAGTATGATCCGCATCATAGTCCAAGTAGTCAAGTACACATCCTAAGGGCTTTACCAACATGTAACAGAGAGACAATCAGCATACACGTTAAGGTAAAGTGCAACCAGATAGCATACTATCATGTCGAGCAAGAAAGTCCTCCCTATATATGTCCCAGCATCCACTACAATATACATCCTATGTATAGTAATGGCCTCTAGGGCATACATATAACTAACAGTCTACGACCGAGTCAACTCGGCCGCGGATCCACGACAAGAAGCTAGTTCTTGCCGCGGTTCCGTGGCGCTTTGACCGAGTCAATGGATCGTTTTTGGTGGGTGTTTTTAGAAAACCCCGAGCCGATTTTTCATGTATGTCAAATAACTTTTAGAGCAGTATAAAAAATCGACAGAAAGTTGATTTTTCCGGACGTGTTTTGCGATTTTTTTCCGATCGAAATTCTAAATACTTTGCTAACATGCTAGTTTATGTTTAGCCAGGCTCTGATACCACTGTAAGTCCACGTTGCTCAGCCCGGTTCTTACGGGGAGGCGGAAACGGTCAAAAACGATTTTTGGCGCAAAGGCAACATGGACTAAAAGAAGGATCTTTGCTAAACCACAAACTAGCAAACTACTTGAGGTGCTATCTACTATGCCATAGAGATTATACCTCACGATACCGGTCCTTCGGGTCTTCATTCCACTGTTCTGCTCGTCCATCCATGCTCCGAGGATCGATCCGGATCTTGGTCACCTCCACGGCCTTCTTGAGTCGAAGACGATCCACCCGAGAGTTGTGCTCCGAGCTCCACCTCGAGCCGAGGCAACTAGGGCAACAAGATCGCTAGTCTTGATGTCCTAGGTTGTGTAGAAATAGTAGATGGATGTTTTTGTCAACTAGGATCCTTTTTCTCTCAACACATGAGATCAAAGGAAATTTTCAAGAGGAGGAAGATGAAGGAGAACCATGGAGCTTTCTCATTTCATTTTCTTAAGAGAGAGAATGAGAAATCAAGAATGAACTAAGAAAATGAACCATGGTTCAATAATACACCAACATCATCATGACTAATCTTTTCAAGATAAAGTTGATGGCTAGCTTGACATGACCATTTTCATATCATAAAAAGAAAAAGAAAACCAAAGAAGAATCTAGACCTCACATGAAGATGCTAGTCAACTTTGGTCAAACGGTCAACAAAGTCAAGTATGGTCAAATGGTCAAAGCAATTAGCCATAACATAATTATCACTAAAAAGATTAGTAAGTAATGTCCCCAGCTCATAATGGTTTTGACCGAACCAACTACCAAAACCCTAATGAGCCTGCCTCATTATGGTTTTGACCGAATCAACTGTCAAAACCCTAATGAGGCACCTCCTTCCTCTTCGCTCCTCACAACTATGCATACACACCCGCATCCGCATTCCGTAGAATTCGAATGGACAGAAGACAAAACAAATCCATCCGCGCAATACTAGGATCTGGCTTAAACCAAAGCCCACTAGTATTGCCTGCACGAACAGCATACGCACACAAGTGCACGTAAGTGATCGTAGCCCTGCCGTAAAACCATACGGCCTCTACACGTTTCGCTCAGTGCAGGGAAACTCTCTGTGTGGGACTCTAAAGACTCGACACTACACTGGCAGTGGGTTTAACCATAGACCGCAAACGGCACTAGCTGTACGTAACGGTCCCCAGGTGATATCGATAAGAAGGCCGATGAGGTAAACCCATCTGAACTCCTACTAAGCCTGTATGTGACAATCTCCGTACAGTCCGGTCCGTTCGTCTGAGAACATCGCATGGCGGGCCTAGGGGGTGGTAAACATCAGTCCCCTAATAGCGGTACAAGTCGTGTCGGAGTATAGCCCAGAACACCCTGAGATAACACTGGAAACCTACCAGTATATCCCGCTTGCCCTGGCCAGGGACTACTATGTGTAATGGCTCCTAGACACAGCGCGATATCAACCCCCAATACCGGGAGAGACGAATCCTGTCTAACCGTCACTGTCTCCAAGTGCTTCGGGACTGCACCCAACTACTACCTGTTTGCACGACTCCTTTGAGCCGTGGTAGGGTAGTAATTAAAGTACAGTGGGAACACACTCGAAGCGAAGTGACAGTGTCAAGTCAGCGGACTAAGCTGTACTGACGATAGGTATAATACCAACCTTCAGTTCCCGACGAGTCCTGTCCAGTGTACTCGTAACCTAACAAGCACCCGCATACTATCTCAAGTACGACGTACTGACGGCTGTAGGACAGACTATCTCCCCCGCTGGGATGAGAAGCGCATACGCTAGTCTACTCCAGAGTATCGATGCCCTGTCTCGATAGTCCTACGACTAGGGACCTGTATAAGGATGTGCTTATAGATTATCTAGCCCCACAAGTGTGACTGCCATCACAACGCTGGTAATCAAGCAAAGATCCTAAGGGCTCTACTAATATGTATAAACGATATGCTAAAAGAAACACATGCACATATTGAAGTAGAGATAAACCAAGTAGCATACTACCATTTTGAGCAAGATTGTCTATACAAATGTGAATATCCCAAGCTTCCATCAAGTAATATACAAGCTAGTATGATACAGCAATGGCCTCTAGGGCATATACACTAACAGTTGCGGTCTATTAGGTTTAAGGACATCATAGTTCATAGAGTTTAGTTTATGGACATTACGGTCCATTGGGTTTAAAGACATCATAGTTCATATTGTTTTGGCTCATTGGTTTGGGGGTGTGCAATGAGTTATTGGTTATTGGGACCCTTCACCTCTCTAAAGACGTTGAAGGATTACAACGACATGTATCACAGGTGTCGAGAGATGTACCCTTGAACCAGATTCCAAATCGAGGAGTTATCAGTTCTGAGCGTAGAGGCTCGGTTTGCTTGGATATTTAATCTCAGGAGGAACTTAACTGATTTGTGGTTGAAGTTGGTTCTTTATAGTGTTAAACACTAATGTATGCTCAGCGCTCACGTGCCTCCACGTGCGGCCTTAAAACAGTGTTAAACACTGAAATCTGGGGCGCTCACGTATGGCATGTGAGGCGCTTGAAAGTTGGCGCTACTTCGTTGGCGTTATTCCCTTATTCCTTTCATAAATGCTAAGCTCTATTGGGGGTCACGTGGGATCACGTGAGGCGCCCTCAAAATGGGAACTATCTTAAGTTTATTCCCTTTTTCTTTTGGAAGTGCTAAGCACTTATTAGAGAGGTCACGTGGGATCACGTGAAGCGCCAAAAAGATGGTAACTGACTTTGGATTTGTACCCTTTTTCTTTTTTGTATAAGTGCTTATTCGGGAGTCACGTGGAGACATGTGATCTGCTCTCAATTGTTCTCTTGTTTATCAAGGGTGCTCACGTGGGAGCACGTGATATGCCATTATCATGCATGGTGCTAATCTTTCTACGAGCAGAGCATGGAGATCTTGAGTTTTGAGACTTTCAAGCCCATTGTTTTATAAGAATTAAATTCTTATATAGGGTTTAACCTTAGTTTTTCTAGAGGAATTAGATTCCTATATGTTCTTGTAAGAATTAAATTCTTTGAACTTAGTTCTTTCCCCTAAGTTTGAATCTACATAACAGAACCTTCCCGATGAGAATTAAATTCTCAACTTGTGGGGAGATCTGCTTCTGCAGATACCAACCAGAGGAAGAACTAAGTTCTTTGGAAGAGTTAAACTCTTGTGGAGACGAAGAAGAAGTAAGATATTCTCTGTGTTTTGTTCCTTCTTACCTAGGGTTTCTTCTTTTCTTTGAGAATATCTTCTTCTCTCTAGAGAATTAAATTCTCTTTTCTTTTAAACTAATCAGGGGGTTTGCCTCTCTGTTTCTTGTGTATCTTTTTCTTTTCAGTCTCGAGTCCTTTTTATAGCAGAGGCAAGTTTCTTGATTTTTGTTAAGGAAATCTTTCATTAAGAGATTTTTAATTGATTCGGGGATTTTATCCACCGTTGGATCTTTGATCCAGCGACTCCTGTTTTACAAAAGACATTTTCTTGTTTTTAACAAGATTGGGAAAATATTTTCCCATACAGAGCTTATTCTGTATCTTGGTGATTGTTAATCACCATTGGATCTTTGATCCAACGGTGCTCTGATTTACAGAACACAATCTTTCTTGTTTAGAAAAATTGGGGGAAATATTTCTAAAATAGGGTTCTGATCCCATTTATATAGAATTTAATTCTATCGACTCAGAAGATATTAGGACCCCTCACGTGTAGCACGTGACCCAATGGCACTAGGCCGGTTAGCCTATATGCAGCAGTCCCAGAGAAGAGCATCACGTGTTGGCACGTGATGCGCCTTCTGGTCTGCTATTTGTTTTATGAAGGCGCATATATATTTTGTATATAGGTGCTCATGTGTGGCACGTGAGGCCCAACTTCAGTCCTATTTGTTAAGTGTAATGCTTTATAATTTTGGCTCCAAGATGCATCACGTGTGGGCACGTGATGCTTCATTTAGGGAATTTTCCATTGCTTTTTATTTCTGTTTATTTTTCATAAGGGAACAGCAGGAATCTACCCATTGTGGATGAGCCTAGCAGGAAGCTACCCAGCAGCCTCACGATGAGGGTTTTTGATCCACAGTGTTTGTAGGGCGGGAAGCTACCCACTGCGGATGGGCCAAGCAGGAATTTGCTCGGCGGCCTCGTTGTGAGGGCTTTAGATCCACTTCTTCGTAGGGCAGGAATCTACCCCTTGTGGATGAGCCGAGCAGGAATCTGCTCCTGCTCGGCGGCCTTATGAGGAATGCTTTGGATCCACAGCGTTGTTGGACAGGAAGATACCTCTTGTGGATGGACCGATCTGGAATCTACTCGGTGGCCTCGTAAGGAGGGCTTTAGATCCACTTCTTCGTAGGGCATGAATCTAACCCTTGTGGATGAGCTGAACAGGAAGCTACCAGGCTACCTCGCGATGAGGGTTTTTGATCCACAGCGTTTGTTGGGTAGGAAGCTACCAGCTGCGGATAGGCTGAGCAAGAATCTGCTCGGCGGCCTCGTAGTGAGGGCTTTAGATCCCGGCCGCCTCGCGATGAGGGCTTTTTATCCACAACGTTTGTTGGGCAGGAAGCCACCCGCTGCGGATGGGCCGAGCAGGAATCTGCTCGGCTCGTGGTGAAGGCTTTAGATCCACTTCTTTGTAGGGCAGGAATCTACCCTTTGTGGATGAGCCGAGCAGGAAGCTACCCGGCCGCCTCGCGATGAGGGCTTTTAATCCACAGCGTTAGTTGGGCAGGAAGCTACCCGCCGCGTATGGGCCGGGCAGGAATCTGCTCGGTGGCCTCTGATTGTTTGTTGCTTTGTACGTGCTTTTTAAAATTTAAGAATACCGCAATCAAGACGGTGTCGCTTGGTAGTTAGTCGGTTGAGTATGAGTCGATCTACAAGGAAAAGGTGTTCTTTTCTTTAAGTTCTAACGGTTAAGTCCTATTTTTGGTAGGTTTTGTTTTACGATCTAAAAATGAGAATTAATCGATTTAAAGTCTTGCTAGGGTTAGGATTAGGTTAGTTTGAAATATGATTCTTCTCACCGCTAACAATGCCCTAATTAAGAGTATAAGTTTTAGGGTAATAGTCAACAACGGGGATTAGCACGAGTAGGAAGAAACGTAGTTTCTTCCTTTTGGTCCTTGTCCGTCCGTTCTTAACTCTTAGCCCTAATCTCTGGTTAATTTAACCACAATCGGTCTAATTAGGGAATCACCACTATCTTGTAGGATAGGGTGCCGTAGTGAGCGATGTGTGGTTAATTTAAATAGAGTCCTAATTAATTAAAATTATATGGGAAAGGAAAGGAGTGAGAGAGATTTCCTTCTCTCAAACCTTCCCTATCCTAACCCTAACAAGTGAGGAATTACTCACTCATTAGGAAGTTAACGATAAAATTCATTTTTATAATTTTTATATTAGAAAACTAAATTGCAGATAAAAAAGAATAGATAAAAATTGCAAGGATTAAATTCAGATAATAAAAGAATGCGAGATAAAAATAAAAATACCTTTATTGATAACCTCTCAGCAAGTGCATTACAATTGGAATTAAAATTTTAATCTAGAAATTAAAAAGAGGTATACCTAATTAGGCTTTCGGTTTTCCTATTAATAGATAGGAAAAAACCCTAGGTTACATTCTAATCCACATTTGAATTTACAAGACTACCCTAAGAAAGCCGGATCAAAGCACCGACACCCAACGACACACGCACCGACACGTGCACTATACGGCCGCGGAACCACGGCAGGAAGGCATGTTTGGCCGCGGTTCCGCGGCCAATTGGTGGGATCATGGGTTCCACTTCTCAGGGTTGCTTCATGTTGCTTTTTGCTTCTGTTTTCTTTACTTGGTTCCTCAGATCTCTTCTATTTTCTTCCAGATTTCCAACAGTGCAGATGATGTGGACTTTTTACCGTGAGCTTCGCGTTGAAGTCTTGAATCTTGTACTGCCCTTATGCTTTGTGCATTGAACTGTCTACTGATCTTCATTTGTTCCTTGAACTGGTAGGCGGCATCATACGAATTCATCTATTGTTGGTCGTAGTCTCATATTTGTAGAGTCTTTTCATGAATTTCACTGTAATGATCTGAGAACCTGTAACCTGCAACTATTTAGCAGACATGGATCAAAAGCACCTATTTATATGTAATAAATGGGTAATATAATAATGCAAAATTCTGATATGAACAAATACCCCGAAACTTATCTTTTGCTCGTCCCGAGCAAAGCCAATTTTATTCTCGAAAAATCCTAACCTCATTTTTTCAGAGAATCGCGATTGGACTGAGCTCGTGCAACAAGACATTAAACCTCTAGGTGTCCCAGGTAAGAGGAGTGTTGTCTCCTGAGGGTTTTCAGCGGATACTACTCACAAAATCCGATCAATTTGACCTGTTGACTTTCATTCTTCAATTCGGTATTCTAGTAAGAAATTCTATCATCATCAACTTAGAAATCATCAACCCGTATTTTTCACGCTTTCTTTTCATTTAACTTAAGATCATATACGTTTTGCAAGTTTATAAAACTTTCAGCATCTTCTATGTTTTCCTTCTAAGGTGCAATCTTAACTCAGGAATTTTTATCATCTCTACTGAAGATATATGTAACGTTTTAAAAATAATTAAATAAATAAAATCGTTTAAGTGAATTTTATGATTTTCGGTAAAGTAAAACGTATTTTTCGTAAAACAAAACCGTAATTATTTTTCACTATAAATTTAAAAATACCTATTTTAATTATGATATTACTAGTAAATGGTGTTTATTTATTCACTTATAAATTTTTAGTTTAATTAAATATTTTTCCTAAATTAATTATTTTAAATACTAACATAAGCTTTATTTATGCACTAAATTAGTGTAAATTTCAAATTTGAAGGGGTTTAATTTGTAAAAATGAACCATTGCATATTAGAATTTAGTGTTTATCATGCAAAATTTAGTTGCAAATTTTAACCATGTTTCTAGATTTTTCTTGAGTTGTTTAGGAAAGAAATAAAAGAAAATTTAATAAAGTTATGAAAAGACATAAAGAGGTGATACTTTAGATGAACTTTCTACACTTTTCTTCACTTTTCTCATTCTCCTCTTCCTCCTCCTCACCTGGCCGGCCTCCTCATCTTGGCAGCCCCCCCATTTCTCCACTTGGTTTTATTACAAAAATCCATCAAAAATACATCAAAAATTCAATAAAAAATCCACAAAATCCTATTTATTTCCTACCCTTTATTCTTTGCTCATTTTTACATGCATTTTGGAGATGGAAAGCATGCATTTTGGAGGCTTATTTTCATGTTTGTATTTCTTGTGTGAAGGTATAAATCTTGTTCTTTTGAATTATTGTTATTTAATGTTTCATTCTAGTATAAATTGATTTAATGAATTAATTCTATTTCCAAGTTTTAAAAATTCAAGTTAGGGTTGTAAAATCAAGTTATGATTTTTATTAATTAATTAGGGTTATTATAACTAGTTTAATATCTTTAGAAGTGGAAATTCTTGTATGGATGATAGATTGTAAATTGCTTATCCAAAATTGTTAAATTAAACCATTTTTGCAAACTAGATTTCTATATATTGTATATTTTGGTGAAATAAAATTCCAATTAATATTTGTAACACTAGATTGTGGTCTTAAGAGGATATTAACTTGTTGGTGGAATGAAAAACTCAATTTAGTTACTAGTTTTATTGATAATTGATAAATTGTGATAAAAATTGCTATTTTTGCTAACTAGTTTTTGGAAATTCTTAAATAAATGAGATTTAAAATATAAATTATAGTTTCATTATATTATTATCATCTTGAATTGTAGTTTAGTAAGTTAATTCATGTAAAATCATATTTTGTTGTGATATTATGAAATTTTGCTTGCAAAGTGTCGAAATGGATAAAATTGCAAACTAGAAATCTATTTTTATACAAATTAGTGTGAGAAAAATATGGTAATGGTTTCTATAATCTAGTTAGGTTATTTAATGAGTATCATGACCATTAGTTTCATTTAAACAGTAAGTTTTGAAGTAAAACGGTAAATTGGCATTTTCGGGTTTTACGAAATCGGACGATTTGATCGATTTTTAGGGTTCCAATGATTTAAACCAAGTTTTCCATTATAAGTAATGAGTTTTAAAACTATGAGTTGTTTTTTGATGTTTATCTCGATCAATTGGCGTTTGTACGCCGATATCGAGCGATATTTGGTTCTCTTGCATGAGCGGGACATAGGTTTTAACCCATGCGCGTTTCGTGCGTCGTTTTAGTTTTGTCTGTGATTCAGTTTACGATATTATATGTGTTTGCATATAGGTACCCCTCACGTAGACTGCGGACGATGAAGAAGAGGATGGCGACACCGTCTTCGGCAGACAAGGACCAGGTGAGTAGATGTATATCTACGGGGGAAGTCGGATGGATGGCGTTTAGCATCCCCGCAAACGTAGAATAAGAATAGTACTCATTGTCATTAGGAAGCCTGACGTGACCTTAGAATTTCAGTGAGTAAGACCCTAGTAATGACCCTAGGTTGGACTAGATTGATTTAGAAAGACCTTACCCGAAGATGAATATTTTGGAGGAGATTTCGTAGGTTTTAGGTAGTTACGCACACACGCACACACTGAGACTCGCGGTGGTGTATACGTGTATGTGTATATATATATAGGACTAGGTGTAGGTATATATATATATATACACAATACGTATATGTGATACAAGGATGTGATATGATACACGGGGATAAAACAGTATAGCTGGGCTTGATGCCGTGATTCTTGACTATACGGTCGTATTATGATGTTAGCGGATCATTAGAAAATGAGATAATGAATAGGTATACATAGATAATAAAGGGTGGTGATGATATAGAGGTACATGGGACTCTAAAATAGCACCCGGACCGTAACATGTGATTGATATTCTGATATGTTATATGTGTGACTTGATTACGACATCATATAGGTGTAACTTGATTTCGATATCTTATAGGCGTGACTTAATCACGACTTGACATATGTGACTTGATCAAGATATAATATATGTGACATGACATTTCTGAGGATAAATTAACGATGTATATTTATGCTGACAATGATATATGATTGATGTATGCGATTACAGTATAGCACCTTGATCATGACATGTGTTGATAATGATATTATACGAATGATGAGACTCATAGGTGATACTTGACCCGTACCCCGATATTGGGATGCCGTACGATGGATTTTACCGTACGAGGCATAGATGTGATGATTGATCCGTACTCTTGTTTCGAGGAAATCGTACTACGTACGTGACGCTATTGAGGCCGGATCGCCGACTATTAGAGATATGGACTCGGACTTTAGGTGTACTCTTATTTCTTATCGACTAGTTCTTAGGTTTAGTTCTTTAGGAGGTTAGATGGACACTAGTTAGGCTCGAGACATATAGTTGTAGTTATACTTGTATATCAAATGAGTGGTTATTGCACATCTGTCTTTACATTCATACTGTAATCATAATGTTGCATGTTCATACATATGTTTCTATAATCAGTATAAACTTTGCCTGTTAGGACACCAGCACCGTTACCGATGATACGCATATTCCACGCACACTTATTTGCCGGCTCACACACATCATCATCGGTAATTGCTATGTCACGTACACTTTATCATATTATCTTTTATTGATAGAATCAGCAAACAGCTAGATCGGTATAATATTGTGATTACTTTCTGGTGTTAGAATAGACATGGCATTTATTACTTAGACATTTCATGCATTCACATTTTCATGTTATCATGCAGTATTATGGGGCATATGCCGACACTTATCATATACTTACTCATGATTTTGGAATTTTGGATTTCTATGAGATTTCTGGATTTTGGGGAAAACCGCAAGAATATATAAAAACTTCTCTCTCTCTCCTCCTCTCTTTTTAAAAATATAAGATGCGGTTTCCTCGTGATGTATGTGTCGTCCACCATGAGATTTCATGTTTTCTGTTGGATTTCGAGACCCGATTCGAGGAGTGGATGAACCGTCTCGGGTACATGGTGGGCCCGGTATGGTACCCCGGGGCAAGAAGATCGAGTTGTAGACGATGAGCCTGGCAGAGGAAGGCTACCTACCGGTGATGTCTGGCGCGGCGGATATCCCGAGGATACCGACCATTGTCGTGAGATTTGATGATATGGGCCGATCCGGACTGACGGAGCCCGAGATATTGAGACTATGAGACATTGAGATTATGAGGTATTGAGACTTGAGATTTACATGTTTTGTGTCGATACTTGACACGGATTTCCATGGATTTCATTATTGCTATTTCAGATTTCTATACACATTTTACTATGGTAAAGGCTAAAGATTTTTTATACAGATATATCTAGATTTCAGGATTGGTTATGTTACATTCATGGTGCATGTATACTCATTCTTATGATATAGTATTATATGAGGCACTGACACGAGCACGGAGTATTTGCATTTACACGTAGTATTACCCTGCCATTACTAGATGATTGGGACTTAGTAGTGTATCATTATGACCTAGAATAGCGTCGTGCATTCGATTTCTTTTCGTAGATGTCTTTTACTCACGAGTTGGCTGTTAGTGTATATGCCCTAGAGGCCATTACTGTATCATACTAGTTTGTATATTACTTAATGGAAGCTTGGGATATTCACCTTGTATATACAATCTTGCTCAAAATAGTAGTATGCTACTTGGTTTGTTTCTACTTCAATGTGTACATGTGTTTATTTTAGTATATCGCCTATACACATTAGTGGAGCCCTTAGGATCTTTGCTTGATTACCAGCGTTGTGATGGCAGTCACACTAGTGGGGCTGGGTAATCTATAAGCACATCCTTATGCAGGTCCCTGGTCGCAGGACTATCGAGACAGGGCATCGATACTCCGGAGTAGACTAGCGCATGCGCTTCTCATCCCAGTGTGGGAGACGGTCTGTCCCACAGCCGTCGGTACGTCGTACTTGAGATAGTATGCGGGTGCTCGTTGGGTTACGAGTACACTGGACAGGACTCGTCGGGAACTGACTAGTTGGTATTATGCCTATCGTCAGTTATCGGTTCCCAGGTGACATGAGTACAGCTTAGTCCGCTGACTTGACACTGTCACTTCGCCTCGAGTGTGTTCCCACTGTACTTTGACTACTACCCTACCACGGCTCAAAGGAGTCGTGCAAACAGGTGGTAGTTGGGTGCAGTCCCGAAGCACTTGGAGGCAGTGACGGTTAGACAGGATTCGTCTCTCCCGGTATTGGAGGTTGACATCGCGCTGTGTCTAGGAGAGCCATTAAACGAGTAGTCCCTGGCCAGGGCAAACGAGATATACTGGTAGGCTTCCAGTGTTATCTCAGGGTGTTTTGGGCTTCACTCCGACACGACTTGTACCGCTATTGGGGGACTGACGTTTACCGCCCCCTAGGCCCGCCATGCGATGTATCAGACGAACAGACCGGACTGTACGGAGAATGTCACATTCAGGCTCAGTAGGAGTTCAGATGGGTTTCGCCTCGTCAGTCTTCTTGTCGGCATTACCTGGGGACCGTTACGCACAGCTAGTGCCGCTTGCGGTCTGTGGTTAAACCCACTGCCAGCGTAGTGTCGAGTCTTTAGAGTCCCACACAGAAAGCTATTCGCCTTTAGGCAAAAGAGTAGAGGTCGCATGGTTTTGCGACAGGTCGCATGGTTTTGCGACAGGGTTCGGTCACATCCGTGCACTTGTGCACGTACAGTGTCCGGACAGTTTACACTAGCGGGCTTTGGTTTAAGCCAGATCCTAGTGTACCTTTTGGGATTGGATTTATCCAGTATGCATTCGTGTTCCTCGGAACGCGGATGCGGGTGTGTATGCACAGTTGACGGGGAGACAGAGGCAGCGGATTCTCATTAGGGTTGTTGACCGTTGACAGTTGACTATTGACTTTTTTGCTCAACCCTAATGAGAATATGATGTATGATTAACAATTATATTAATTAAGTATTATGGTGACATGATTGTTAACTTGTTGACTTTGTTGACTTGTTGACTTTTGTTGACTTGTTGACTTTGTTGACCGATTGACTAGGCTTGACTAGTTGACCATCATGATAACCATAGCCATCATTTCATGGCAAAGACTTTTGCTTGCTTGCTCATTTGTGCAAAATGAGTGCATGAAATGATATGGTTATGGTTGCTTCAACCATCACATAACACTTGATTGGTATGATGAGTTATCATTGTTTTGGATTATGAGAGGGTGAAAGACAAAAGAAAGGCTTATTCTCACTTGACCATTCTCTCTCTTGTTCTTGAGCTCTCTTGTTTTTGCTCCCACCCTCTTCCTCTTGCTCCCTCTCTTGACTCTATGGTTCACTTGTCTCATGAGTTGAGAATCAGGAACCATAGATAAAATCCCATACAAACTCTTCTCTACTCATTCTAGTTCACAAGGTTTAGCAAACCGAGTGAACTAGTTTCTTCAAAGAACGAAGAAGGAGCCAAAGGTTGAAGCTTTCAGGTGGATCTATCTTCGGCGCAAGGAAACGACGAGAAAAAGCCGATCCGGACCACCATCAGAGTTTGAAGACGAAGGAGTTCAAGACAAGCAAGGTATAAACCCCCTAACCGAGTAGTTAACGACTCCTAGTTAGGTTGTTAGTTAGATGTTTAACAAAGATCCGGGCTTTAAGTCCATGTTACCACCTCTATAAAAATCGTTTTTTATCAAATTCCGCATGCCCGAAAGTACCAGGAGAGGTAGCATGGACTTACATTGGCAACTCACCCCCGTTGTGCCAAATTTTATTACAGGTTGATGTACAGGGTTCCTTGGCAGATTGCTGGCACATGATTTCTTTCCGGGTGATTTGCACGGTAGGTTGGTTCATTTGTATCTGGACCGCCGTTGTATTTTTTTTTTTATTTCATTTGTATCGAGAAAGCTCCATCAACCAAACTTGTATTACTTGATAGTTTACTGGACCATTTATTCGTTTCGACCTTAGAGTCGCGCTTGTATTATTATGATATCTGATGGTTTTGTTTTCTTTGAGCTTTGAGCCTTGCCCTTTGGCGTTGTATACTATTATGCATTGTTGTGGTTGTTTCCGCCTTTTGGCGTAGAGCTAGCTCCCGTATGGGGATGTTTTTTTATTGTTTGTGTATATTATACTTGTTGTACCCGTTTGGGGCCAGTTTTTACAGAGGAGACTCTGCCGAAATTTTTGGAAAAATTTGCTGATGCTTTTAAACTTGTTTCCTTCATGTTTTCTTTTACTTCTTCTTCTTTTATGATTTAGATTTCTGGGCTTCGGCTTACTTAGGTTACGTTGCGCCTCTAGACGCTTCGTAATCTAATTGCCGATCACGTTCCGTACTTTCGGGTCGTGACAATATAAGTCCTATCTTTTATTCCTATCTCTCCTCCAAACTCCAATTATATACCCCTACATGTGTGTAATTATCACCCTTACACTTGGAAATTCAATTCAAGCTATCATACTCTTGTCCATCTTCCAAAATAGTTTTAGTTGGTGAATTTTAGATGAAATTGCTCACACATTCTTCATGCGACCGTTAATACTTCTTGAGGTACTAAACGACCGATTACAAAATGTGATTTCGCATTTAGGCGTAAATCCTTGTCTTGCAATAGCTAAGGCTTAGCAGTGACTCCCAAACCAGTTGGTCTAAGGCACTAGGTGATAAAGCATCCTTACTATATTTTTTTTATTTATGCAGCCTTAAGTAATTACAAAACCAGTGTTCATTTTTTTTCTCTTTATTCACAATTGTACTTTATTTTATTTTCCTTCATACTAAGGATTTTAGACAAGAGCATTTCAAAGTATCCTCTACTATCCCAAGTTTCAAGGTGCGTGTATGTGCTAGTTGTAGGGTATATATTTTCAGAATTTAGACTTAAGGTTCAGAATTATTTTTCAGACTTATACTTCAAATAGAGCTTTCAATACTCTTCCTTTATTTTGACTTAGCCCAAAAATCGAACTCAAAATTTGCCTATTTCTAAATAAACTATAAGGACATATATTTTCTACAGTTAAACTTTAAGAAAGGTTATTTTTAGGGTTTTTAATTTACTAAGTTTAGGATATAGTTTTTCCCTACTATTCAACCGTCATGTTGAACTTAAGTCAAATATGGACAAAATTGAATTTTTCAATTTATATATATATATATTTTTTAAAATTTCAATTTTTATTGATTTTTTTTTTTAGTTTTTATATTTTTTTATAAGGATGCAATGCGGAATTAAATATGCAAAGAAAGAAAAGACAAATATGTACAAAAATTAAAATATGTAATGCAATGATAACTATTTACAAACCACCTCCATCCCCAAACTTATCAAAAGCAGTGCCCTCACTGCTCATAGCCACGCCATCCTCTCGAACGTGAACGGGAACGTTCGTCTCTAGCCAGCAGGGTAGTCATGTCGTGCTCTATACCTGTCACTCGCTGATCCAGGTTGGTCACCATCCCTATCAATCTGTCTATCCCCCTAGTGGCTTTCCTAAGTAAACATGCTTGTGTTGCGGGGGTAAGCTCCTCCTCGCTCGCGGTCGAGCTAGAGCTGGGTGTCTTGGCGGGTACGTCCTCAGCCGGCTCAGTGCGCGACCATACATCATTTAAGCGTGTTTAGGACGTGGATACGCTCTCAAGAAGAGGTCTAATGGGGATACCTCCATGCATATAAAACTAAAATTCCTCCACAGAGAGGAAATGGCGACACAGTTGTGTCACCAACATAGGGCATGGATAATTGGCAGCCCTCTTGCCCGCACCAATAGAGTGAAGTAATACCGTGCAGATATTATAGCTGGGGTTTCTAGTCATCAAAGTGTGCACGATTTGAAGGGATGGTGTGAAAAATGTCGTATTGTGCGAACTACCAAAAATTTTATTTTGTGCCCAACGGCACACAGTTAATACATTTGCAAAAAGGGTTCTAGCCTGGATGCCCTTGCGTGGCTCTCTCGAACAGTCATTACCCATCAAGGGTAGGTAGTCCTCAAATCTAAGAGGTTGATCATGAATAGGTAGTCTAGGTATTAAGGTGACTTCATGGATAAAGTCCCTATCGATTATTATTTCCCTATCCCCCAAATCAACCTAATATAACCATGTTGCGAGAGACAACCTTCTTCCATGCACTCGTAAAAACAGTTTACAAGATCCGGAAGCGCGAAAGCATTCGGATGGTTAAATAGCAAAAAATTCCATTCGCACCTTCGGATCTCTTCACCGAAATAACTTCCAAAGACCGTGTGTGCAAATATTTGTGAGAAATCTCTCTCAAATTGCAAAGTGAGTGCCATCACAGAGAGTAATAAATTTTTTTAAATCTAACAGAGAGAATCTGAATGTGCAAACCTCCTCTGAAGTTTACAGAGGGAGACGACACCAAGCAGCGGCGGAAGTGCGGCAGATGTGGCGTTGGGCGGCGGTTCCGCGGCAGCATAAGAAGATCTGGCTGCAGAAATCGAAGCGGCGGCTAGGGTTTTGAGGGAATGAGAAATTAGGGTTTGGTAAAAGCAGTAGAGGGGTCGGGTTCATTTTATAGGGGGGTGTTGGTTATTTGCAAAAAAGACCTCTTAAAAGAGGAATTTATTTGTAAAATTTTTATTTAAATTTTTTGTATTATTATTTATTCAAACTGAAATTTACAAAAATACCCCCAAAAATTTTTTAAAAAATTATTTTTTTATTTTTGTTTTCATATAATTACAAGTGTGACATACCCCCAAATTTATTTGAAACAGTGTTTCCACTGTTTATGGCTGGATAACCGAAATTTAGGGGTAGATGGAGGAAGATCAGTCAATGTAAATCGGCTCCTGCAATAGCAGGAGCTCCTCCGAATGGTCCACAGTGAGGAACGGTTCAAGTCTATTTCCGTTCACCTTGAATAGTGAACCGTCCTCAGGATTTTCTAAATTGCCCGCACCATGCGGATATACGGTGCGTACCAAAAATGGCCATTTCCATCGAGATCTAAGCTTGTCGTGATGGAAATGTATCCGGGTGTCGTAAAGTAAAACCTGTTGACCAGGTTTGAAAGTTTTGCGCATAAGGTGTTTATCGTGAAACACTTCGTTCGATTTTTGACGACAACCGCGTTCTCGTAAGCTTCATCCTGAAGCTCGTTTAATTCATTCAATTGCAGCTTTCTATGGCTGCCTGCATCTCCGAGAGATAGATTCAACTCTTTTATTGCCAAAAATGCTTGATGCCCAATTTCAACTGGAAGGTGGCAAGCCTTTCCATAAACAAGCCTATATGGAGACATGCCAAGATCGGTCTTATAGGCAGTTCGAAATGCCCAAAGGGCATCAGTAAGTTTTGAAGACCAATCCTTACGGTTTTTGGAAACCATTTTCTCCAATATCTGTTTAATTTGCCGATTTGAAATCTCGGTTTGCCTACAAGTTTGGGGATGATAGGGCGTTGATAGCTTGTGATTAATGGAATATTTCCGCATTAAGGACTCGAAAGTCCTATTACAGAAATGAGTTCCATTATCGCTGATAATTGCGCGGGGGTGCCCAAACCGAGAGAAAATGTTTTCTTTGAGGAATCTAACGACAACCTTGTTGTCATTACTCCGGCTGGGCACAGTCTCGACCCACTTAGAAACATAATCAACAGTGAAGAGAATATACACGTTCCCAAAAGAATTGGGAAACGGTTCCATAAAATCTATCCCCCAAATATCAAAAATTTCCACAACCAATATTGGTTGGAGCGACATTTCGTTTCTCCTAGATATCCGGCCCAAGTGTTGGCACCGGGAACATGTCTTGCAGTAATCATGTGCGTCTTTAAAAATTTATGGCCAGTAGAAGCCACACTGCAAAATCTTTCGGCTGTCTTTTTAGGGACAAAATGCCCGCCACACGCTTGATCGTGGCAGAATGACAGCACGCTCTCAAATTCATTGTCGGGGACACACTGACGAATAATTTGGTCGGGAAAGTATTTGAATAGGTAAGGTTCATCCCAGTAAAAATATTTTACCTGTCTATCCTGATTCGACCATTCATTTGGTATAAGTCCGGTGGCCAAATAATTCACAATATCTGCGAACCAAGGTTCGCATAATACAGTCAAGAGCTGCTCATCTGGAAAAACGTCTTTTATAGGAATTTGAAGCGTTGGCGAAGAAGAGAGGCGTGAAAGATGGTCGGCGACTACGTTTTCGCATCCTCTTTTGTCTCTGATGACAAGATCAAACTCTTGCAGTAAGAGGATCCAACGTATCAGCCGAGATTTAGCGTCCTTCTTCGCAAAAAGATGGCGAAAAGCTAAATAGTCAGTGTAAACGATGACTGGAGAGCCGATTAAGTAGGACCTGAACTTTTCTTATGTAAACACAACAGCTAAGAATTGCTTCTCGGTTGTTGTGTAATTTAATTGGGCCACGTTCAAGGTTCGTCTAGCGTAATAAATTACATGCGGCATCTTATTGATGTGCTGTCCAAGGATAGCACCAATGGCAAAATCAGATGCATCGCACATAATTTCAAATGGATGCGTCCAGTCGGGAGATGAAAGGATGGGAGAAAAAGTGAGTGAGTTTTTCAATGACTCGAACGCCTTCATACAGGTTGAGTCGAAATCAAATGTGGTGTCCTTAGCCAACAAAAGAGTCAAGGGTCTAGCTATCTTGCTAAAATCCTTGATGAACCGTCTATAGAAACCAGCATGGCCAAGGAAGGCTCGAATGTCTCGGACGCATTTGGGAGGAGGGAGATTGGAAATGACTTTAATCTTAGCTTTATCCACCTCAATGCCATTTTGCGAGATGATATGTCCTAAGACAATACCTTCTCCAACCATGAAGTGGCACTTCTCCCAATTTAAAGTAAGGTTCTTATCCTTACACCGGGTAAGGACTGCGTCTAGATGTAGCAAACACTCATCAAAGGAGTCGCCGAAAATGGAGAAATCATCCATGAAGATCTCCAAGAATTTTTCCACCATGTCTGAAAAAATACCCATCATACACCACTGGAAGGTAGCGGGTGTATTGCATAACCCAAAGGGCATGCGACGGTAAGCAAATGTACTGAAAGGACAAGTGAATGTGGTCTTGTCTTGGTCCTTTTCGGCGATGGGAATTTGATTATAGCCGGAGTAGCCATCAAAAAGCATTAGTATTCGTGCTCAGCCAATCGTTCTAGCATTTGGTCAATAAAAGGTAATGGAAAGTGGTCTTTCTGTATCGCGGCGTTGAGTTTTCTATAATCGATGCTTACTCGCCACCCAGTTTGGGTGCGAGTAGGTATTAACTCATTTGCCTCATTAGTTATGACCGTTATGCCCAATTTCTTTGGGACAACGTGAATGGGGCTAACCCACTGGCTATTAGAGATAGGGTAAATGATACCACTATCAAGACATTTTACTATGTCCTTTTTAACAGCCTCTTTCATTACTGGGTTGAGTCTTCTCTGTGGATCTCTTAATGGCTTGGCATCATCCATCATATGAATATGATGTTCAACTATTAGGGGACTAATCCCCTTGATGTCCGTCATAGTCCAGCCAAAAGCTTGCCGATTCTTTGCAAGACCGTTAAAAGGGCTTTCTCTTGCTCGGGGTTTAGAGAAGCCGAGATGATAACAGGAAGGGTCTCATTCTCACCTAAGTAAGCATATTTAAGGTGAGACGGCAATAGCTTGAATTTGAGTGTTGGAGGCGAAACAATTGAAAGTAAAATTGGTGAAATTGTCTCAAACTCGAAGGATTCCAACAGAGGTTCAAAACGAGTGTAAGCAACCGAGTCGGATGGTTTAGTTAACTCATCCGAAAACTCAAAGGATTCAAACTCGGGTGGTGATTGTTCAAGATCGTTCATGAAAGTGAAACACTCGTAGTCATTGTCGAGCGTGAAAACAGTATCGGATTCAAGGAGGAACGCACTAGTGGCGTCAAAATTGTTGTGATCGAATAGAAATTTCTCGAGCTCACAGTCCTCCTGGGTGATCTCTTGGATCAAGCAAACATCAAGTATATTAGCATTAGATTCAGAAGGCTGATTCCCCAACTTAAAAATGTTGAGTTCAATTGTCATGTTTCCAAAAGATAGGTTCATCGAACCATTTCGACAATTGATCACTGCATTAGAAGTTGCAAGGAATGGTCGACCGAGTATCACCGGAATTTGACTCCGGGGGTTAGCTACAGGCTGTGTATGCATAATAATGAAATCAACGGGGAATATGAAGTCCCTTACTTTAATCAACACATCCTCTAACTCACCCCTAGGATGGGTGATGGATCGGTCGGCCATTTGGAGAGTACAATGTGTGGGTTTCAGCTCTCCAACGCCCAATTGCTCATATACTGAATAAGGAAGCAGGTTAACACTGGCACCAAGATCTAAAAGTGCGCGGTTGATGTTCTTATCCCCAATAGTTATTAAAATTATAGGACAGCCAGGGTCCTTTCGTTTTTGAGGTAAAGGTTGGGTAAGAGCATCACTTACTGCACTAGCCAAGAAAACTTTCTTAGGTACCTATGATTTCCTTTTCTTGGTGCATAAGTCCTTCAAGATTTTAGCGTAAGAAGGGACTTGTTGGATTGCATCCAAGAGGGGACTGTTAATGCTAACCTATTTAAACAACTCCACAATCTTCTCCATTTGTGGATTTTGTTTATTGGATCTCAACCTGTTTGGAAATGAACATTTTGAAAATTGGTTGAGTCCAATATTTGTTGAGGAGATTGCGGAGTTGGAACAGATCCCAGTGCTGGTGTTTTTGCGGAGTGAGATGTGGGTCCGTTCGAAGTAGTAGAAGAATTAGAGCCTTGTGAAGAATGGAGAACAGGCTCTGAAGATGAAGAAGAAGAAGATGAAGAAGAAGAAGCGGCGGCCGGGGTGTCATCATTAGTGCCAACATTGTTGTGCAATATCCTTCCAGATCTTAATGTAGTCACGACACTCACATTATGGTTTTGTTGTTCATGAGCAACATGTGCATTTTGTGGGTGACCAGGATTTGGCAGTGGTTGAGATGGAAGCTTCCCCTTCTCTCGCTCGCTTAAGACAGCATTCAGTTGTGCAATTTGGGCTTCAATAGTTTTGATGCTTTGCCCATGTGATGCAGTGTGTTGCACCAAAAACTAAATGGAAGACTGGATGTTGGCTGAGGATTGTGTGGATTGTTTTAAAAACGCCTCCAGACTTCGTTCTAGCGAGGAAACCTTATCGTTTTTTTGCTGAACAAAATTGTTTTGAGGAAAAGAGTTGTTGATTGCAAAATTGTTCATTTGATTTTGGTAAGGTTGGGGTTGGAAAGGTTGCTGATATTGAGTTTATTGAGGAGCTTGTTGTTGAGGAGGAGGCTTCTGAAAATTGTTGTTGCCTTGGAATTGTTGTTGATTTTGATTCCAAGCAAAATTTGGGTGGTTTCTCCAATCAGGATTGTAAGTTGAAGAGTATGGATCATTTCTTTATCTCTGCTGAAAGGCAGCATTGACTTGATCCTGTTCTTGAGCAGCTGGGTTATAAGGACACTCTTCGGTCAAATGGGATGGATCCGAATAACAAGCGCATATAGTGCGAGGGGGTAAAGTAGGGGCAGGAGAAGGTGATGAGAATTTGCTCTCAATTCCTTTTAGTTTTCGTGTAATTGCTGTCACTTCGGCTTTCATTGCAATTGACATATCGAGTTGATGAACGCCTGCGCTAGACGGACCGAAGGAAGTAGATGAAGTGGACGAAGTGGTCTGTCTAGTGCTTTCCCACTGAAGCATTTGTTCAGCAAGATCGTCGAGAAATTGCCAAGCTTCCTCGTCAGATTTTGTAAGGAAGTGACCTTGACAAATGGTTTCCAGCAACTGCTTGGTTGCTGGGTTCAGTCCTTCGTATAAAATTTGGCAAAGTTGCCATCTCTCAATACCGTGATTAGGGCACTGAATAAGAAGGTCTTTAAATCGTTCGAAACACTTCTAAAAAGGTTCGGAAGGAAGCTGTGAAAATTGGTTAATTTCATTACGAATTCTCGAGGTCTTGTGATGTGGGTAAAACTTTTTAAGAAATGCCTTAACAAACTCTTCCCAACTGTTTATGGAATGCGATACTGTACTATATAGCCACTTTTCAGCTAGGTCACATAATGTGAAAGGAATGACTCGTAGCCTTATAGCATCATCGGACAGTTGGGTGGTCTTCATCATTGCACAAACATTCTGGAATCTGTTAATGAAGATATAGGCATCTTCGGATTCCAGCCCGTGAAATTTGAGCAACATATTGATGAAGTGGGGATTAATTTCGAAATTATCCCCATTTGCCGGTGGGAGTGAAATACGAGTAGGAAGTGCGGAGCGGGTGGGATAGAAACGATCCTGGAGCGTAATTCGCTGTGGCGCTTCGACAGGATGTTGTTGCGGGTTATTCGCACCCAGTTGAGGTGGAATCAGTCCCGAAGTAGGTAAAGTGTTGTTAGGATTGAATCCTGACATCTCTTTAGAAGATGATGAATGTGAGGTTGAATGTAAAGATGAAAAAGAAGTGGAGGGAGTTTTGACTTCGTAGTCGAACGCGTCGTCAGTACGACTAACGAGACACGAACTAAGCGGACGCTAGTGTCCCTAGTCCAACCGGACATATGCTAAACGAGTTGTAGTGTAGTGAAAACGTAGAATGTGAGGGTAAGAAAACGTCAATGGGAAAATGTGAATAAGGTTGGGTGCAATGGAATTCTAGCCACAAATGGCAAGTTTTTGTAAAAATTTTGTTTTGTATTTTTTTTTAATAAAGAGTTTTGCAAAAGATTTTGTACGGAACTACGACACACTTTCAAGCAATCACAATTTAAATATGCACAATCAAGCCTAGAGTTAGGGTCTCCTAAGTCAACTAGACTGCTCCTAACTGATCCAAAGTGACAAGTTGTGAGATATCCCTCAAATCGCCTCTTCACCGCCAATTGTGGCTTGGTAAGCACAAGTGAAGTGTTCCCCTTCGAACGGCGGCCAAGACATGGACGTCTTGCCTGAGGTTCGGGGTAGATACTATTTGGTTTTATCCGTCTACCTCTCCGAAGATGCCAAGTTGATTTATGGCACCGTGTATCGGAGGTTTAGATGGATGCGACCGATGTAGCAGACTTCGTCAGATTCCCCCTCGCTTGAGGGGTTTTTGATTGTGGGGATGCTCTTCCCTGCAGGCGCAAGCCCCTGCAGTTAATTACGCTACCGCATCGCGGTAACCACTTTCTCCTTCTCCAGAATTTCACTTCGTGTCGTATGTGTTTGTTTTGTTTATGGATGCCCGTGGATTGTATACGGAGACTAAGTTATGCCGTCGCCCATAGGACGTGGATTAGTTCAAATCCGTATTTACTTAAATTTGAGTTTGGTGTTTTATTTTAAGGATACATTAGCCATATTGAGGCTAAGATAAACTTAAACGTTCGTTAAGGATACATTAGCCCTATTTAAGACTAAGATCAACTTAACAGAAAGAGCATTTAGGGGCTCTATTGTTCCAGTTTAGGGACGTAGTGGTCCACTTAATATATGGCCGTCGGGACCCGTCACCTCTCTGACGACGTTGAAGGATTACAACGGCAGGTGTCAGAGGAGTTCGGAGATGTACCCTTGAGCCAAAGTTGATTGGGGGTCTTATATTCCAATTTGGGACTAAAGTCTGTTTGAATGTTTAAGGATACGTTAGCCATATTTGAGGCTAAGATCAACTTAAACGGGAGCGTTTAGATCCGACAAAAGAGCGTTTGGGGGGCTCTATTGTTTCAGTTTAGGGACGTAGTGGTCCATAGGTAGTTTAAGGACATTGCGGTCCATTGCCAGTTTAGGGACATGGTGGTCCATTTCCAGTTTAGGGACATAGAGGTCCATCATTAGTTTAAGGACGCATTAGTCCATGAGTTTAAGGACCCCATAGTCCATATAGATGTGTTTAAGGACGCATTAGTCCATTAGTTTAAGGACGCATAAGTCCATGGGTTTAAGGACCCCACAGTCCGTATGGGTGTGTTTAAGGAGGCATTAGTCCATTAGTTTAAGGACGCATAAGTCCATGGGTTTAAGGACCCCACAGTCCGTATTAATGTGTGGTTGTCGGGACCCGTCACCTCTCTGACGTCGTTGAAGGATTACAACGATAGGTGTCAGAGGAGTTCGGAGATGTACCCTTGAACCGGATGTAAATTGATTTAAGAGAGCAGTCTTGCTCAGTCAATTTAATTTGAGAACTTACGGCCATGATTGGTCTAAGTCCAGTTGAGAATATTCAACGTTTTTATCTTTGGCCTATTAGGCATGTGCTAGGGCTTTGCCCCTGTTTAATAATGCACTGCATTTTCTTTTGGCCTGCTAAGACTTTTTGATTTGGGCTCTGTCCCTTTTAAATGATGCACAGTCTCTGTTTTTGTTTGGGCTCTACCCTTTTTAAAATAATGCATTGCATTTTATTAGGCCTGTTAGGCCCTTTTTAATTGGGCTTGGCCCTTCTGTAAATAATGCAGTGCATTAATCAAACTGACGGTGGCCATGTGGTCTGTCAAGCGCTTTGCGCCAATTATTGAGCGCAAGCGCATGTGGAGGTGACACGTGTCGCGCTCTGGTGAGCGCAAACGCAGTGCGCTGCGCTGTTGCGCTGCTGACACGTGGCGTGCTCTAGTGAGTTGCGCCAATTTAAGAGAGCAGTGCTCTATTTTAAAAGCGCATAGCGCAAGTTATTCTGGAGCTGACACGTGACGCTCTCTGGTGGCTTGCGCCAACCCAAGAGCGCAACAGTGCAGATTTACAAGTGCAAGGCACTGTTTTAAAATTTGGATTAAAGAAAACAAGTTCTCGTTTCTTTTTCCAGAGAGATTTCACCTCGAATTTTCAAGAACCATTGGTTCATGAAAAGGCAATGCCTTTATTCAGAAGTAAATTACTTCTTCTTTTTTTTAATATTATTATTATTTTATTGAAGATCTTTGATCTTGTTCTTAGATCATTGATCTTTTTTTTTAAGAAGTTCTTCTTTTATTCAAAGGTTTTTACCTTTTCTTTCTCTGAGTTCTTTCTCAAAGTTTTCAGAAGATTTCTCTCTTTTTCTCTCTGTTTCTGTGTCTTTTGGAATTGGGGTCTAGGGGCCTTTATATAGTGCCCATTAATTTGTTAAATTTGTTAAAATGATCATTCTCTGAGTGATTTGGGGAATTTTCCCCACCGTTGGATCTTTGATCCAAGAGCTTCTGTTTTACAGAAGATAATTTTCTTATTTTAAAAAGATTGAGAAAGATCTTTCAGAATTTTTCTGTTTGGCGCAAGCGCACCTACGCTTGACACGTGTCGCGCAACGCAGAGCGCAGCGCAACTGCGCTGCCACGTGTCGCGCAGCGCAGAGCGCGGGCACAACTGCGCTGACGCGTGTCATGCAGCGCGGAGCACAGCGCAACTGCGCTGACACGTGTCGCACAGCGCAGAGCGCAAATCAGCTGAAGCGTTGCTTCTTTTATTATTATTTGAATTTTAAACAGAGCTTTGCTCTGATTGGGGGAAATAGAAGCGTTACTTCGTTTCCCGCCTTGGAATTTGAACAGAGCTTTGCTCTGAAAGGGAGATTTTCTCCTTATTATTATTATTATTTATTTATTTTTTCTTTTTATTGTTATTATTTTATAAGGAGCGGGTTTTGAGCCAAAATTTTGGCGGGAACATGAAGAAAGGAGGGTTCCGCTCACGAATCACCGTGAGACGGGCCTTTTAAAGTTACCTTTCTCACTTGTCTAGCCTAGGCACCACAAAGTCAGGTTTAGATAAACGACTGAATGCCCACAACCTTCTTCTGTCCTAATGAGCGCGACAATCCTTAATTGGCTGAGTCTAAATATTTTTTAATTAGCTCAAGAGTGATGCATATGCTTTTTGTGATTTCTGGGGTCTTAGCAAGGGTAATGAAATTCCCACCAAATCTGAGTTGGTGTTATAGCCCCTTAGATTCCGTTTTAAATATGCAAAGCAGTTAACATACAAAATCTAAAACACTTGCCAAAATTTTTTCTTTTTATTTGCAGCGCAAAGAATCCTGCACAAAAATGATTTATTGGAGAGGGAGAAGAAGTTTTGCGCAAAGAACCCTACAGGAAAAATTTTCAGTGGAGATCATGGGGTAGGAGAGAAGACAAAAAATACTCACAGAGAAATTTGGGGTGCTGACGTCAGCAGTTGACCGCGGAACTGCGGTCAAAACCTGCTTATGCCGCATTTCCACGGCGGTTTGGTAGGTTTGGATCTCCAAAATTTTCCTGTGTGCTGTTATGGTTCTCCTCTGTCTGTTCAGATCCTCTGTTTCTTGATTTGTTTACTGGGCTTGCTCCAGATCTGAATCAGTCTATCTTTTTTTCTGCACAATTCACACAAAACCAATCAAAAATAACAAGATGAATATTTTATGTATTTTTTTATTTTTTTATTTTTTTATTTAATTAACCTGAAATTACAAACAGAAATAAACTACTATTTCTCCGGCAACAACGCCATTTGATTGTTTGCAGTTTTGTACGTGCTTTTTAAAATTTAAGAATACTGCAATCAAGACGGTGTCGCTTGGTAGCTAGCCGGTTGAGTACGAGTCGATCCACAGGGAAAATGTGTTTTTTTCTTTAACTTCTAATAGTTAAGTCCTATTTTTGGTAGGTTTTGTTTACGATCTAAAAATGAGAATTAATCGATTAGTCTTGCTAGGGTTAGGATTAGGTTAGTTTGAAATATGATTCTTCTCACTGCTAACAATGCCCTAGTTAAGAGTATAGGTGTTAGGGTAATAGTCAACAATGGGGATTAGCACGACTAGGAAGAAACGTAGTTTCTTCCTTTTGGTCTTTATCCGTCCGTTCTGAACTCTTAGCCCTAACCTCTGGTTAGTTTAACCACAACCGGTCTAAATAGGGAATCACCGCTATCTTGTAGGATAGGGTACCGTAGTGAGCGGTGTGTGGTTAATTTAAATAGAGTCCTAATTAATTAAAATTATATGGGCAAGGAAAAGAGTGGGAAAGATTTTCTTCTCTCAAACCTTCCCTAACAAGTGAGGAATTACTCACTCATTAGGAAGTTAATGATAAAATTCATTTTTATAATTTTTATATTAGAAAACTAAATTGCAGATAAAAAAGAACAGATAAAAATTGCAAGAATTAAATTCAGATAATAAAAGAATGCGAAATAAAAATAAAAATACCTTTATTGATAACCTCTCAGCAAGTGCATTACAATTGGAATTAAAATTTTAATCTAGAAATTAAAAAGAGGCATGCCTAATTAGGCTTTCGGCTTTCCTATTTATAGATAGGAAAAAACCCTAGGTTACATTCTGATCCACATTTGAATTTACAAGACTACCCTAAAAAAGCCGGGTCAAAGCACCGACACCCACCGACACACACACCGACACGTGCACTATACGGCCGCGGAACCGCGGCAGGAAGGCATGTTTGGCCGCGGTTCCGCAGCCAATTGGTGGGATCATGGGTTCCACTTCTCAGGGTTGCTTCATGTTGCTTTTTGCTTCTGTTTTCTTTACTTGGTTCCTCAGAATCTCTTCTACTTTCTTCCATATTTCCAACAGTGCAGATGATGTGGACTTTTCACCGTGAGCTTTACGTTGAAGTCTTGAATCTTGTACTGCCCTTGTGCTTTGTGCATTGAACTGTCTACTGATCTTCATTTGTTCCTTGAACTGGTAGGCGGCATCATACGGATTTATCTATTGTTGGTCGTAGTCTCATATTTGTAGCGTCTTTTCATGAATTTCACTGTAATGATCTGAGAACCTGTAACCTGCAACTATTTAGCAGATATGGATTAAAAGCACCTATTTATATGTAATATGAATAAGAATGGGTGATATAATAATACAAAATTCTGATATGAACAGCCTCGTGATGAGGGCTTTAGATCCACATCTTTATACGGCAGGAATCTACCCCTTGTGGATGAGCCGGACAGGAAGCTACCCGGTCGCCTCGTGGTAAGAGCTTTGGATCTACAGCGTTTGTTGGGCTGGAAGCTGCAGATGGGTCGAGCAGGAAGCTGCTCGGCGGCTTCGTGAGGAGGGCTTTGTTAACTTTCTAGTATGTCTTTGGGGCATCCTTCAACCTTCCGTTACCCATATAGGTGGGAATGGCGACCGTCGTGGATGACACGTGGCAACACTATATCAGGAAATTGCGATATTCCATGATTTTCATCGTTTGTGCAAGTAAATCTCGGCCGTTGGAAGATTTTTGTTGAGGCTATAAATACCGAAGGCATGTTGGTTTCTTCCTAGTTTTGCATTCCCTGAAGATGACGGGCCGCGTGTATACTATCAGGAAAATCGTTTCTCGTGACGATGTACACTTTTATAATCTCGATCGTTCCGAGGAGACGTACGAGGCGGTGATAGGCCGCCTAGAGGGCCACTGTGGGCGCCTGCTTTCCCGGCGATCTCCTCTGCTTCAGGTGCTAATTTACGCGATATGGAGGACTCTGCAGGGTCTGTACAACACGCCGTCCCCATAGTTAATGGACGAGGCATTTGACAAAATGCATGTGGTCCACGAGCTTGGTCTGATCTCGAAGAGCGGGCGGGACCGCTCAGTGGACCTTCTGCTTGAGAGTTTTCATAAAAGGCTGGTCGTTGCATCTTGCTTGGCGGACGGGAATCCTGGGGAGTCCGTGTCTTCTAGGGTCCGTGAACACCGTCGTAGGGAGCGGGTTGAGGCTGCTTGGGCCCGGCTGGAGGAGCTTTCTTCGGTGTACCACCGACAATCGTTCCTTAATCCTCGTCCTCCTTTGCTGTAATTGTTGTAAGGTTGTGGAGCCCATAATACCTCTTAAATAAATAAACTTGTCTTTGGTTGTAGTGTACTGTCTCTTTTCCTGTCCTTGATATATATTTTATGTTTTTCTTAAAAAAACTTCGGAGTCTTGGAACCGAGCAAAGAAACAAATGACTGGACCCCTACGGTTGTACACAAAGTCTCTTCCATGAGAGGACCTAGCATGGAAGACTTAGTTTAATGCAAAAAGGAATTACATTATTTGAAAGACGATACATGTTTATTTATACAATTTAAGATTTTCGGCATTATTAGGCCGAGGAAATTTACGCCCCCGGCATCCTGCAGCGGTATGCTCCACCGGGCAACACTTCTGTTACGAGGAATGGTCCGTCCTACTTCGGGGAGAACATATGTAGTCTTCTTTTCTCTACAAACTCATTTCTTTGTAAGACCAGATCTTTTATCTTGATGGCCCGATGTTTAACTCGGGTATTGTAGTAGCGAGTGGTTTGCTGCTGATAGGCGGCCGCTCTGATTTGCTCTCGATCCCACTTTTCCAATAAGATGTCCAAGTGCTTCGGAGCGCCGAGATGTTGGCTTCGTTGTCAAAATGTTCTACCCTGTAACTGGGAAGTCAAATTTCCGCGGGGACCATCGCCTCGGTGCCGTAGCAGAGGCTGAATGGGGTTTCTCCCGTTGGTGTTTTCTTCGATGTTCGCAATGCCCATAGCACTTATGGCAGTTTCTCAACCCAGCCGCCTTACCTTCCTTCCAAACGGGCTCTGAGACCGCGGATGACGCCCCAGTTCACTACATCGGCCTGTGTCACGCCCCACTTCCCAGAGTGCGTTAAAATTGGCACGTGACAGAGCCAACCATGCTACCTGTGACTAGAAAACATCCCTCCATAGTCACATTACGGCTGTCTCTAAGATATCAAGAACAGTAACAATAAAATCTATCTAGTACATGTCCATCTACCAGAATAAACGAGTCAAGAAATAATATGCGGAAGCAATAAATCCAATAAACAATAACATCTGGAAAGTACATCCCAAATATGGGCTCACATCAGGAAATAAAAGTACGGAAATAAAACTAAACTAAACTAGACACTAACAGGATCCTTACTGCTCGGCCTGACGGCGGAAATACTCCTGATCAGCCTGCGAAAGAGACAGAGAATCTGGGCCATGCAAAACCCAGACGTCAGTGCGTCATAATATCAAACAATAAAATATAATCAGGAGGTAACAAGATATGCGGGCATGAGTATGAACAGTAATAAGTGTATAACAGTAACACGAATATGGAACAGTGAAGTGTATGTGCAGGCGGTGAGTAATCTATGCTACTAGGTTAATTACTCTCAAGTCTTTGAAATCAATTCAATGAATCGTCGATGTAACTCAATAGTATCCCATGCATGCCCGGGACCACGGTCCAGATTCTCGGGCTGAAACCGAGACATGCCGCTAGGCATTAAACAGGAAATATGTACAAATGAATGATGTCAGCAGCATCATCCCGGGGCTGGCCTACCCATAAAACTGATCAGTATAAGCGTCGAACTGTTGAGTTACAAGTCAGGTTTCATTATTGATTTCCCTTTACCCCCAAGGTTATGTGTTCAAGTCAGGTATTGATAAATCTGGAGCTAATGCCAACACAGGATCAAGCAGGTACAGATTTTGTCTGAATAGACAACATGATATGCTCGTCGGGACAATAGGTCAAGATTGTCGGCATTAGTAACAAGATCAGATATCAAGTCAAGCAGCGGTGTATCAGGTCATGGCAGGTAGTGCACAATGTATCAAACGGATGCCCAAAAGTAACAAGTAACAAGTACGGGTGCACAGTAAAACACGGATTGTCACGCCCCGCTTCCCGGTTTACGGCGAAGAGGACGGGACTGGTCCGCTGCATATTTACTGTGAAGTAAATACGCTAAGCGTATCTAAGCAATATAAAAGTAAAGCACAAGAGACAAGATATAATAAAAATAGCAACTTTATTTATTCACATTCTTTCTGTACAATGCATGGAAAGTAAATACAACTGAAATAAAGTAATGCCTAAACAATGGCATAACAGAAATGAAAAGTACTGAATGGAAAGTATACAATGACTAGAGCTCGGGGTCTTTACTGAACTGGTCCAGGTCTTCAGCAGCAGGCTCGATCTTTGAAGTGTCCAGATCACTTGACGATATTCAAAGAAGAAAGAAAGAGAATGTCGTCAGCGAACAAATCGCTCGGTAAGTCCCAAAGAGAAGGGAGAAGTAGAAAAGAAGAGAGAGAGAGAGAGAGAGGGTAGTTTTTAAAGTTGTATTATATTGTTATGATGTTATGTTAACGATGTTGTTTGTAGCTTGGTACAGAAGGATGCCAGTGTATACGAGAGACGTCTCAGTATGCTAGAGACCAGGGCAAACGGAATATAGAGTACAAGGCTCCATTATACAACCCGGAACAACGGCAATTGAATACGGTTAGGTGTCTTAAATCTTGCAGTCTCGTGCTACTTTTAACACCTTCCGTACCAGTCTGCCCCTTTAACCCCGTAATGTTTTGATTGTATAGTATTGTATTTTAACTTGTATTGATTGTATATTTGGATGACTGACCAAAACCATGATATCTGTAAACGGGTGTAACCGTAGAATCATGTAAATGGAATAACTGGAGAAGCGTGTAAATGGAATGTATATCCATGGTTTGGTTTAGTCAAGTTGTATCGATTGATAATTGGATTCATGAATTCATGTTAAATTGTAATATTGTAGATTGTAATTTGTAGATTGTAGATTGTACTTGAATCATATTCAAATCAGATTATAATGAGACTCAAACCGAGTCAAACAATTAGAAAAGTAAATTGATGTCCTGATTGTTTTGATGTTATCGGTAACCGCTGCATATGGGCGGCAGGATTTATGTCTTTTTCAAAAACGATTACCGTATTGATAACACCGTTGTTAAGTTATCTACCTTAGATAGACAAGCACCCACTTCTTCTGCTCCCTGAGGCTCAAGAGATTGGTCCCGCTTAAACCTATATTTACTAGGATCCTTAGGGTAAATTATAGAACATGAGAGGGTTTTACGTAAAAATACTTTGTATAGTTTTCAAAATACACCCCAAGTATTTATTATCATCTTTAGAGTTGTAATAAATGTAGATTTTATATTTGTGACAATTCTAATGAGAATATCCTAAATTCATAATAAAAGGTATTTATTTGTAATATTGGTTTTGTATGGAATTCATGGTATTTTAGTGTAAAATTGATTCTTGTGATTTTTAGAAAAAGGTGGAATATTTATATCATAACAAAATAGGTATTTTAATGATAAATATACATATATTTATACAAAAATAATTTTAATATATATATTATATTATAAAAATCTCATTTTCTTAAGATGTCGTATTTTAAATCTTTCGAGACCGAATGCTCTTTGCGGAGGTCTGAATCTCGCACTATTAAGCCCGAGGATGTGCGATAATCCGCACCATCCTGAACGGGTTCCCCAAAATGGGTTGTAGCGGCGCTTTGCAAAGATTGTATAAATGCTAAATCGTTTAGAAAACGGTTTTATTAAGTAAATGGTAATGTAGATTTTATAGGAAATTTGGGGTTGTTACATTCTACCCTCCTTATAAAAATTTCGTTCTCGAAATTTGTAAAAGGAAAGTGTAACATATTTTAGGAAATTTGGTGACTGGAGTACTGACAGTGTGTGAAGAATAACAAAGTGGTGCAATGGTTTGAGAATGTGAAAGTGAATTACTAGTGTTACCTTGGTCAACTGTCTTGGCTTCTATGGCTGCTAAGGTGTTACAATGTATTAGAACTACTTGATAGTGTATGAAAATGTGTGAAGGAATGAAATGATGCGAAGGTTTTGGTAAGATTGTAAAAGAGCTGAAGGAATTTTGGGTTAGGATAGATTCAAAGTTTATGAAATAATATGATTCAAGATGTATGAGTTGTAAAGAATGTTTTAGTTATTGGTTCTTGTGTTTTATATTGCTTAGGGTTCCATATAGCTCTGACCTGCATGGGCCACCAACAAAACCTGTCACGCCCCGCTTCCCGGTTTACGGCGAAGGGGACGGGACTGGTCCGCTACGTATTTACTGTGAAGTAAATACGCTAAGCGTATCTAAGCAATATAAAAGTAAAGCACAAAAGACAAGATATAATAAAAACAGCAACTTTATTTATTCACTTTCTTTCTGTACAATGCATGGAAAGTAAATACAACTGAAATAAAGCAATGCCTAAACAATGGCATAACAGTAATGAAAAGTACTGAATGGAAAGTGTACAATGACTAGAGCTCGGGGTCTTCACTGAACTGGTCCAAGTCTTCAGCAGTAGGCTTGATCTCTGAAGTGTCCAGATCACCTGACAACATTCAAAGAAGAAAGAAAGAGAATGTCGTCAGCGAACAAATCGCTCGGTAAGTCCCAAAGAGAAGGGAGAAGTAGAAAAAAAGAAAGAGAGAGAGAGAGAGAAAGAGTAGCTTTTAAAGTTG
The DNA here is from genome assembly GCA_030015575.1 of Agapanthus africanus. Taxonomy (NCBI): domain Eukaryota; kingdom Viridiplantae; phylum Streptophyta; class Magnoliopsida; order Asparagales; family Amaryllidaceae; genus Agapanthus; species Agapanthus africanus. Next base: position 646,665,964 of record CM057340.1, read on the forward strand.
TATTATATTGTTATGATGTTGTGTTAACGATATTGTTTGTAGCTTGGTACAGAAAGATGCCAGTGTATACGAGAGGGGTCTCAGTATGCTAGAGACCAGGGCAAACGGAATATAGAGTACAAGGCTCCGTTATACAACCCGGAACAATGGAAATTGAATACGGTTAGGTGTCTTAAATCTTGCAGTCTCGTACCACTTTTAACACCTTCCGTACCAGTCTATCCTTTTAACCCCGTAGTGTTTTGATTGTATTGTATTATATTGTAACTTGTATTGATTGTATATTTGGATGACTGACCAAAACCATGATATCTGTAAACGGGTGTAACCATAGAATCATGTAAATGGAATAACTGGAGAAGCATGTAAATGGAATGTATATCCATGGTTTGGTTCAGTCAAGTTGTATCGATTGATAATTGAATTCATGGATTCATGTTGAATTGTAATAATGTAGATTGTAATTTATAGATTGTAGATTGTACTTGAATCATATTCAAATCAGATTATAATGAGACTCAAACCGAGTCAAACAATTAGAAAAGTAAATTGAAGTCCGGATTGTTTTGATGTTATCGGTAACCGCTGCACATGGGCGGCAGGATTTGTGTCTTTTTCAAAGACGATTACCGTATTGATAACACCGTTGTTAAGCTGTCTATCTTAGATAGGCAAGCATCCACTTCTCCGGCTCCCTGAGGCTCAAGAGATTGGTCCCGCTTAAACCTATATTTACTAGGGTCCTCAGGGTAAATTATAGAACTTGAGGGGGTTTTACGTAAAAATACTTTGTATAGTTTTCAAAATACACCCTAAGTATTTATTATCGTCTTTAGAGTTGTAATAAATGTAGATTTTATATTTGTGACAATTCTAATGAGAATATCCTAAATTCATAATAAAAGGTATTTATTTGTAATATTGGTTTTGTATGGAATTCATGGTATTTTAGTGTAAAATTAATTCTTGTGATTTTTAGAAAAAGGTGGAATATTTATATCATAACAAAATAGGTATTTTAATGATAAATATACATATATTTATACAAAAATAATTTTAATATATATTTTATATTCTAAAAATCTCATTTTCTTAAGATGTCGTATTTTAAATCTTTCGAGACCGAATGCTCCTTGCGGAGGTCTGAATCTCGCACTACTAAGCCCGAGGATGTGCGATAATCTGCACCATCTTGAATGGGTTCCCCAAAATGGGTTGTAGCGGCGCTTTGCAAAGATTGTATAAATACTAAATCCTTTAGAAAACGGTTTTATTAAGTAAATGGTAATTAAATGAAAATGTGTCGTTTTCCCGTATTCTATGTTCCCAAGGGTATCATGTTATGTTGCATATGAGTGTGTGAGGAGGTAGGTCATTACGTCGTGGTCTACTTAAAGGTATAGAAAGTTTAATGGAGTTAAATGTAGAATTGAAATAATATGGTATTTAAGTGAAAAATACGATAAATTGAAATAGCCATCATTTTATGAAATAAAACTTGATCAATTTGGTAGATTAGTGTTTAATAGTCAACATGAGAGAGTTTAAGCATAATTGTATTAACGAGAAATGAAGTTTTATAAGAAACCGAATCGGAAATCGGATTTGCTCCGATTCCGTCGGGTTTTGTAAATCCGTATTTTTTAGAATAGAAAAGAGAGATAGAAAATGGGACTTACGGGTTTTGGACAACCAAGGGAGTAAGATGTAAGGAGAGGAATCGCCGGTGCGTAGCTTCGTCGCCGAGAGCTCCTAGAACGATTGCCGGAAGTTCGCCGGGAATTTCGCCGTAGCTTCGCTTCGTGCTCATTTTCAAAGTACAAAAGTTTCTTGGAAAATTTTAGAGAGTTGGCTCAGAATTTTAGGATGAGAGGGTAGAGGGTAAGGGTGTATTTATAGGGTTGGGCTGGGGTTAGGATAGATGAAAAGTTTAAAATAAAAATGTGATAAAATGTAATAAAAATGTATTAAAAGTGGAGTAATTGGGGTTTTAAAAGAGTTATGGAATTGTTCTGAGGCTAAAATTTTGCACGTGTGTAGGGAATGTGAAAAGACACAATTTTCATGTTGGGGTCATCGCCAGAATCGGCCGACTAGACCGTGACTCGGTCGGAGGACTGAGTCGGCCGAGTCAAGGCCGATTTGGCCGATTTCCGGCCGAGTCAAGCGGCCGGGATCCCCCCGACGGTTTATCTAACCTCTGGCAATGTTAAATTATTGGGTGTAGTGGAGTTTTTGTGAGATATGGATGTGTAAATCTTTGGTATTCTAAAGGTTTTAAAAAAAATCAATATTAAAAATAATGTGGGGTATGGGATTTGAACTCTGTTGGCTTGGTTCAGCAGTGCAAGGTATTACCAATGAGCTACAGGCTCCTTCTTGTAATTATGAAGCTAATTAATTACTTAAAGTAATAACAGTAAATATAAATAGCCCAAGTATACATTAAATTTAAAGCAAATTTGTGTACACTAAAAATGGAGTTGTTACATGGATGCACAAGTGTTTATCAGGGATCATATCTACAACTCCATGACTAAGTATGATGCACATTATCAAGCATGGGGTGCTAATATAACGGTAACAAGATATAATATGACATGGCATGCAACTAGATATATAATCAATAACACGAATACGAACGGATATCGGAGAAACGGTAAACTGTAATATGGATGTGAAATGCAATGAACATGTAATAATTCTATACCTATGGATGTAAAATACGTTGCATAACCTGTAACGAGATAAAATTGCATGCGACTAGATATGTAATAAGCTGTACGGATGTGAACGGATATTGTAAAACTGTAAAACTGTAACATAGGATGCACAATGCAGTAAACATGTGATATTTTTATTCATATGGATGCAAATATAATAACATAGCATGTATCAAGATAAACTTGCCTGATTGAATCTTAATACAGGGTGCGTACGCAGCGTCCGACGTCGGGTAAACATCGCAATACACACGCGCGCGTACGGAATAGGACCAGGTAAAGTAAGAACACGACCACGCTGGCTGGGGATGTCCACTGGGTCTCCTGGATCGTCGGTGACGGTCACGGCTCTGGCGACGACCGAAACCCAAGAAATCAAGAAAGCAAGAGAAGAGAGAAGAAGAAGAAGAGGAAAGAGAAGGGCTGTGGCTATTCAAAGGGATTGTCTCGGGTCAGAGGAGGTGTCAAAGGGACGTCGACGAGGCTAGTCGGCGGTGAGGGTGCCGGCAACGGCGACGTGGGCGAGGCAGAGGGTTGCAGGCACGGTTCTTGGTGTCGTGGGGTGTGCAGGGAAAGATCTGGGTTGTCGGGGATGAAGTTGATAACGGTGGTGATAGTGTCAGGAGTCGAAGGTGATGATGAGGGCGGTCGTGAGACGTGCGGCAAGGAGGTTGGTGGTGAGGGTGCTGTCGCAGGGTTTGGGTTTTCTTAGGTTGTGGGTTACGATGGGAAGTTGTAGAGGCTTGGGAAATATTCCCCTCCGAAACGCGGCGAAGACGCGGCGGACGTCTAGCCTGAATTTCGGGGCAGATGCTAATTGGCGCTATCCGTCCACCTCTCCGAAAATGCCAAGTTGATTTATGGCACCATGTATCGAAGGTTTAAACGGATACGGCCGATGTAGTAGACTTCGTCAGATTCCCCCTCGTTTGAGGGGGTTTTGATTGTGGGGATGCTCTTCCCTGCAGGCGCAAACCCCTGCAGTTAATTACGCTACCGCATCACGGTAACAACTTTCTCCTTCTCCATATAGTCACTTCGTGTCGTGGGTGTTTGTTTTGTGTTTGGTTGCCCATGGATTGTATACGGAGACTAATTTGTTGTCCGTAGGGCGTGAACTAGTCCAAATCCGTGTCTTTCTTAGATTTGGGTTTGGAGGGTTAGGTTTAAGGATACGTTAGCCTCATTTAAGACTAAGATCAACTTAAACGTTTGTTAATGATACGTTAGTCTCATTTAAGACTAAGATCAACTTAACGGGATCGTTTAGATCCAACAAGAGAGCAATTGGGCTCTATTGTTTAGTTTAGTGACATTGCGGTCGATTAGTTTAAGGACATTACGGTCTTCCATTGTTAGTTTAAAGACATCGCGGTCGAGATTAAGAACATCATAGTTCGTGAGTTTAAGGACCCCATAGCCTAATGTTAGTTTAAAGACATCACGGTCAAGATTAAGGACATCATAGTCCATGAGTTTAAGAACCCCACAGTCCGATGTTAGTTTAAAGACTTCACGGTCGAGGTTAAGGACATCATAGTCCATGAGTTTAAGGACCCCACAGTCCGATGTTAGTTTAAAGACATCACGGTCGAGGTTAAGGACATCATAGTCCATGAAATGTGTGGTTGTCGGGATCCGTCACCTCTCTGAAGACATTGAAGGATTGCAACGACAAATATCAGAGGAGTGAAGAGATGTACCCTCGAACCAAAGTGGATTAAGTGATCTGTAGTCCAATTTGGAACTAAGATCAATTAATTATATTATGAGCACATTGGCTTAGTTAAGTCTGAATTGAGGACTTATGGCCAACTTGGGCTAAGTCCAATTAAGTTTGAAATATTGGCCCTTTGTTGGACCATTAGACATTTGTCTGGGTTCAGCCCCTCATCACTTAGCAATACTAAACAAGAGTTTGAGGGCTCTAATAACATTTTTATTTTGACTGAGCATTAAACATTATAGCTTTGAATTTCACCCAACTTTGAGATTCAGTTGAAGGGGAGGCTTTTGCCTCTGGAAAATTAGCCAATTTGGCTAAAAAAAGTATTAAACATTAGAGAACAACAGTGTTAAATACTGGAAATAAAATTCTTAAATTAGTGTTAAACACTAGAAGACAACTGTGCTAAACACTGGAAATAAAACTCTCAAATTAGTGTTAAACACTAGATAGGAATGGGTCACGTGGGGACATGTGAGGGCACCCAAGGTGGGGCCAAATCTCCTTTGCTTTGTTCTACAAATAAGTGTTTACACTTTTGATTTTCTAGCCATCACGTGTTGGCACGTGATGGATATCTGTGCATTGGTTGTTATAGCATTTATTAGGGGTCACGTGGTAACACGTGAGAGCGCCCAGTTGTTAAAGCATTTATTAGGGGTCACGCACGTAGTAACACGTGAGAGCGCCCAAAGCCAACAATTCCTTTGCTTTTATTCTTTTTGTTCTGGAGGTCACGTGGGAGCACGTGAGGCATTGCCTCAGGGCTAATTCCTTCTTATTTTGGAAAAATCTGTTTAGAGGTCACGTGGGGACACATGATGGAGATCTTTCAAATCTCTTGTATTTTTAAGAATTAAATTCTTTGTAGGGTTAAACCCTAATTATGTTTTAGGGGAATTAAATTCCCATATATGTGAAAGAATTAAATTCTTATATAAGGTGAAACCCTAATTTCATTTTAGGAGGAATTAAATTCCTGTGAATTTGAGAGAATTAAATTCTTAAGTAGGGTTAAACCTTGGTTTTGTCTGTCTTGAAGGAATTAAATTCCTATAAATTTAGGAGAATTAAATTCTCATATAGGGTTAAACCCTAGTTTTATCTTGGAGGAATTAAATTCCTGTGAATTGGGAGAATTAAATTCTCTAAACTCAATTCCCCCTCTAAGTTTAGGATCTGCATGGCAGAATCTCCCCGATGAGAATTAAATTCTCAACCTGTGGGGAGATTTGCTTCTCCAGATCTTCTACCAGATGAAGAACTAAGTTTTTTTGCAGAAGAGTTAAACTCTTAGATTGAGAATTAAATTCTCTTTTTGAAGTTTTGATCCTTTTCCCTTTTCTCACCTAGGGTTTCTTTTCTTGAGAATCAAATTCTCCTTTCTTTTCTCTCTGTTATTTTCCTTTAGAAAATTTCAAGATCCAAAATTCTATATCTTTCTTCTCCTCTTGGCTCCTATTTATAGAAGAAGGAAAAGAATCAATTTGTTTAATAAATTTTTCATTGAAAGATTTTGTTTGTTTTTTATAACTAATATGATCTTTTAGATCACTCAGTGAATTTTATTCACCATTGGATTTATATTCCAGAAGATATTCTGTTTGTTATTTTTGGTGAAATTTAGGGAGATCTTTCCTTGTGTACAATCTTTCCATAAATTGGTGATTTTTTAATCACCATTGGATTTTTAATCCAACGGTGCTCCACTTTACAGAGCATGATCCCTTTTTTGTTTGGAAAGATTTAAAGAAATATTTTCTCAGTTAAGGCCTTTGATTTCCCTTAATTAAAATTTAATTCTATTTAGCTCAGAAGGCTTTTAAAGCCCATCACGTGTTGGCACGTGATCCCAACGTTTGACCATTGAAATAGAATTTAATTCTATCACTTAAAGAGCTGGGGGACCTGTCACGTGTTGGCACGTGACCCTCTTTCATTCAGAATTCAATTCTGTCTCTTAATCAGGGCTAAAGGACCATCACGTGTCAGCTCGTGACCTTTGGTCACGTGTGCGCACGTGATGCCCCATTGGGGTCTTTTCTTAGCCATTTTGTTTACACTTTTGTTTGATTCAGAATTTAATTCTATAATGTAGAGATCTTAGAAAACAATCACGTGTCAACACGTGACCCTTGGTCACGTGTGAGCACGTGATACCTCATTGAGGCATTTCCTTAGCTGTTTTATTACATTTTCGTTTGATTTAGAATTTTAATTCTATAAAGTGGAGTTCATAGGAAACTATCACGTGTCGACACGTGACTCTTAGTCATGTGTGAACACGTGATACCTCATTGAGGTATTTTTTGATTTTTATCAAGGAACAGGAAAGAGAGAGAGGATGACGAGGTGGTCGAAGGCGAGGGGAAGGTGAGGTAGGGATGAAGGCGAGGGTGTCGGCGGCGAGGCAGAGGTGAGGTGTGGGTTTAGGTTTTCTTGTGGAGGAGGTGGGAAAAATAGAAGAAGAAGAACTGTGAGTTTAAAGGAAACATGGGTTAAGAATGTATATGTATTATAAAAGGGTTTTTAAAAAGAATTATATATTTATATAGAAAGAGACAGAGAGGGTTTGCCAGGATAGAATATGATTTTGATTTTAAAAAAAATATTTCTTTTAGTTAATATAATATAAACAAATATATTAACAGTCTGTTATACTAGGATTAAAATATTAACCGTATTTGTGTTTTTTTTGCTAATACAAAAGTACTCCAAAATATACCCGGGTTGAGTCTAAAATTATGGTTTGAAAATATGGATAATATACATGTTAACCAAAACCAAAATAGGATATCCGGATAACAAAAATGCATACCCCCAAGAACGGATACACGTAGTGTGCACATAGCTATCCAAACGGGTCCGTTTCACTGAACGGGATGAGAACACGATGTACGGATGCTACAACAGGGTTTAGGGTATGGTACAGGCCATGCTAGATATTTTTTTAGACTTTATTTGTTTTATAAATAATGCAGATACCAGATATAATGCAAGTATGCAGTATAAACAATATGAAAGTGCACGGATTCTCATAACTAGCCAGGATAAATCATAAACAGGAATCAAGACGGGTTCCAGCATGCAGGTCAGGTCGAATGCAAACACAGATATCAATTACACTATTCACACCCAACAACAATAAATCAAGAAATAGCCATAAATAAAGAAATACCCAAAAGAAATGGTATAAATGAACTAAGGTGTTACAGCCTACCCGTTATATTGAGGATATGCGACCGCGGCAAACTTCATCAGTATGTGGTAGTCGCTGCAAAACTCTTTGACTTTGTCATTTTCAAATTTGGTCCCATGGTCGGTAACTATGCATCTCGGGAACCCAAATCGAGAAATTATGTTGTTCTGCAGGAACTTTATCATAGAGATGGCGTCCGGTTTCCTGATGGGTACGGCCTCTACCCATTTCATGAAGTAGTCCACAGCGACGAGGATGTATCTATACCCGCCTGTGTCGGTGGGGAGTTGGCCTAGCATATCCATCCCCCATTGTGTAAACGGCCAAGGGGAACTGAGTGGAGTTAGTTCGGTGGCAGGGAGGCGAGGTATGTTGTATAAGAGTTTGCAATTCTTGCATCTTGTGACCAGCATCTCGGCATCCTGGTGTAATCTCGGCCAATAGTACCCTTGCAGTAGTGCTTTTTGGACCAGGGTTCGGGCCCCTTGATGTGCTCCGCCGACCCCTTCATGTATCTCTCGCAGAACATAGTCAGCTTCATGGGGGTCGATGCATCGGAGCAGAGGCTGAGTGTATGATTTCTTGTACAGGTTTCCGTTACTCCAGACAAAATAGCATGCTTTGGCCTGAAGCCGGCAAGCTTCTCTTCGGTCTTCGGGAAGTACACCATCCTTTAGGAACTCCACGAGGGGCTTTCTCCAATCCCGGCCTTCTTCCTGAGTTATGTAGATCTGGAGTGTTACCTCTCCGTCTTTCATGCTGGGCTGTGGCAAGACTTCGAAGAGGATATCTTTTTTATGGTTGGCCGAATAGGAAGAAGCGAGCTTGTGTAAGCCGCCGGCTTGGGTGTTCAAGTTTCTGGGAATCTGCTCTACTTGGACTTCGTCGAAATTTTTTCGAAGCCTTTTTGCTTCGGCCATGTATTTTATCATGAGTGGCTCTCGGGCTTCGAAACGTCCAGTTACTTGGCCGACGACCAGTGCGGAGTCACTGTGAACTCTGATGGTTTTCAGCCCTACCCTAGAGGCGATTCGCAGTCCTGCCAACAAAGCCTCGTATTCCGCGGCGTTGTTTGACGCTCTGAGCCCGATCTTTAAAGAGTATTCCATTTCTACTTCGTCCGAGCCACGGATGATTAGGCCAACCCCGCTCCCCTCCTCGGTAGAGGATCCGTCCACGTATAGCACCCAGTCTGGAATGGGGTCAGGTACCTCTTCGACCGAGGGACATGGTTCGGGGCCCTGCGCTGTCGTTCCTTCTTTAGCAGGAATAGTGCATTCGACAACGAAATCTGCTAAGACCTGTGCTTTAATGGCTTGTCTGGGGCGGTATTTGATATCGAATTGGGACAATTCCCACCTCCATTTCTCCAGAAGACTTGACGACTCGGGGGAGGCAAGAATAGACCCTAAAGGTCGCTCGGTGAGGATGAGGATGTGTGCGCTTGGAAATAGTGTCGAAGTTTTCTTGAGGCAGCGACAAGTGCCAGGACTATTTTCTCTATGGCCGGTATCTTGTTTCTGGATCCTTGAAAACATGGCTCACGTAGTAGACCGGCCTCTGTATGCCATCGCATTCTCTGACAAGCACCGAGCCTGCAACTTGGTCGGAGATGACTAGATATAATAATAGCCCATCACCCTCAACCGGTCGGGTGAGTAGCGGGGAAGTTGCTAGGTATGCCTTGAGTTGTTCGAAAGCGTTCTGGCATTTCTCAGACCATTCAAACTTAGGGATTTTCCTTAGGGCCTTAAAGAACGGGAGACACTTCTTTCCTGATCTGGACATGAAGCGACTCAGGGCAGCCACCCTCCCCGTGAGGCGCATGATATTAACATTGCTCTTGGGCATTTCCATGTTGAGGATGGCGCTGATCTTTTCTGGGTTTGCTTCGATTTCTCGATAGGAAACCATGAACCCGATGAACTTCCCACTGGTGACTCCGAACGTGCACTTAGCTGGGTTCAGCTTCATTTTGTACTTGCACAGGACGTCGAACGTCTCGCCGAGGTCTATAGTATGCCAGGTTGAGGAGACGGATTTAATGAGCATGTCGTCGACGTAGACTTCCATGTTTCTCCCAATCCGTGGTTTGAACAGTTTGTTGACCAGGCTTTGATTCGTGACCTCGGCTTGAGTCCGAAAGGCATCACTTTGTAGCAGTATACCTCCCGATCCGTGGTGAAGGCGGTAAGTTCTTCATCGGCCGAATTCATCCGGATCTGATTGTAACCGGAGAAAGCGTCCATAAAGCTTAGTAGTTCATGGCCGGCCAAACTGTCCACTAGCTGGTCTATCCGAGAAAGTGGATAGTTGTCTTTGGGGGCAAACTTTGTTCAAGTCCGTGAAATCGACGCACATGCCCCATTTCCTATTTTCCTTCTTGACTATGACCACATTTGCTAGCCAATCTGAGTAATCCAGGTTCCTGATAAAGTTGGCTATGAGCAATGGATCCACCTCGTCTTCTATCACTTTTTGTTTTATCGGCGCAAAGCTTCTTTTCTTTTGTCGGATGGGTCGGGCTTTCGGGTCGACCCCGAGCTTGTGGGAGATCACTCTGGGGTCGATCCCGGGCATGTCCGCTGGCATCCAAGCGAATACATCCTAGTTTTCGCGGAGGAAACGGATCAAGTCTTCGCGGTGCTCCCCTGTCAAGAGAGAGCCGATATAGACTGTCCGGCCATCGACCTCTTCTACGAGGGGGACTTCTGTCAATGCTTCCACCGGGGCACCTCGAATTTCTTTTTGATCGTCGCGTGTATGTAAGAACCCCCGGAAATCATGCGTGTTCTCAAAATCGTCGTCCGGCTCTCTGGCGGGGGATATCGAGGCGAGGCAAATCTTGGCGGTTTGTTGGTTCTCGTAGGCCCGACCTATCCCCTTTGATCCAAAGGGAATTTGATCGCAAAGTGATAAGTTGAAATTTGAGCCCGTAGGGCATTCAAGGTAGGGCTTCCCAGGAGAATGTTATAAGATGAGGGACGTTAGCGACGAGGAAGTTCATCGGTATGGTTCATGTATTGCCCGCTTCCCCAATGTTGAGGAGGAGGGTGACCAGCCCCTCGGCCGGGATGGAGTGGTTTGTGAACCCAGAGAGGACATGGGAGGTTGGCCAGAGGTCGGATGGTCCTAGCCCTATATGCTAAAAACAGTCGTTGAACAGGATATCTGCCGAGCTTCCTGAATCGACCAAGATTCTCTGGACCTCATAACGGTGGACTCGGGCCATTATCATGAGAGGGTCATTGTGAGGAAGCGATATGACATGGAGGTCTCCATCGGTGAAGATGATCGGTTTATCCCTCCTGCACCTATTGTGTGGTATATCGCTTACACCCTTGACTGGGAGGAGGCGGTGGTTCTCCCCATTTTCCCGAGCTGGATCAGAGGTAACGACCATGATTTGTCCGATCATTAATTCCCTGGGAGGGGTTTGGTTCTTTTGCCCCCGCTCCGCCTGCCGCTTGTCCCGCAGGTATTTCACCAGGTGGCCAGAGCGGATCAACTCCTCGATATAGTCACGGAGTTGTTTGCAGTTCTCAGTCGGGTGACCCTGCTACCTATGGAAGGCGCAGTATAGGCCGCGGAGACGCTTTCCCGCTCTTTGGGTAACTGGCGAGAGTTTAATAACCTCTCGCCCTTGGCTTCCTCCAGCAGCTCGGTCTGGGAAATGTTTAAAGGAGTGTACTCCTGAAATCTCAGGGAGTAAGGCTTCAAATGATCGAATTTCTTTTTCTCCTCCTTGTCCCTTTTCTTTCTGTCTGCTTGATCGGCTCGGGGCAGGTTTGAGTTCACCTCTGACTCGAGCTGGATTTCTCGCTTGGTTTAGGCTTTCACTTCGACTATGGTCTTAGGTTGCGCTAATGCAAAAGAGAGGAGCCACTCTTTGTGCCTAAGACCCGACCTTAGCGTGGTGATAACTATTTCATCGCGGTGCTCGGAAACCTCCAGGAAGGCATTGTAGAAGCGGGTGACATACCCTTTGAAGGATTCCTTGTCTCCGCGCTCGGCAGTGAACAGGTAGTCAAACGTCCTTTTCTGTCGTCACTTCCCGACGAAGTGACCAAGGAATTGGCTAGTCAGCTCGTCGAAGGTCGAGATGGAGCATGACGCAAGTCCTCGGAACCAGTCCCGGCCAGCCCAGATTAGGGTAGTGAGGAAAGCTCGGCATTGAGCCGCGCCCGAGTTATCTTGGAAGCTCATGCCCGCCGTAAATGCGTCCAAGTGGTCCTTCGGGTTGGACTTCCCATCGAAGAGGGCCATTTTGGATGGCTTGTTTCTGGAAGAGACGTGCTCGGCCAGCAGATCTTCTGTAAAGGGCTTTGTGAGCGAATCAGCGGAATACCTGGCCCATTCGCTGGACATGTGGCCATCTCGTCGTATGCCTTCGATTTTCTTTTCAAGGGCTTCGAGCCGGTGGTGGTACCCCGAGGATTCTGCACAGTCGGAGTGGTGGCTATCCCCACTCCGGGTCTGCGCGGTAGCGCGGCTTCGATTCTGGTCTATCAAATTTCTTAAATACTCGGGAGAGGCCCTTCTTGAGTAATCCCGACGTTCGCCGTTTGCGCGGCCTCGGCGGGAATGGGGGCGTCGGCCATGCCTGGAAGCAGACGAGCTGACCGACATCTTCTCAGGGGCTGAGAGCGCACGGCGGGGGTCAGAGCGACGGCCTAGTCTCCCTTGAGATCGAGGTGTGGAGTTGTCTAGCGCCCAGCGGGTCATGGAATCATTCACCACATGCCGGTCATGGTTACCGGAATCGGCACGCCGGCACTTAGTGACGCTGAGATGAGCGTGAGCGAGATCGAGGGCCTGAGCTTGCCCATCTGTCCTTCTGCGAACGTCGTTATCTCGGGGACGGGGAACCATGGCTTGAAGGGTAGGGACCGCCGTTTGAATGCGAACGAGCGCATCCACCAGAGCTATGAGTCTGTCAATTCGGGCGGATAAGGCACCGATGATGTTAAGAGGGGAGGAGAACAGCTCTCGCCTCCGTTATGGATGGTGAGGCGGCTCGTATTGGGATCGTCGCGGTTGTCGCTCGCCATCGGATCGAGGGCGGAAGATCAACTTTATGGGTGGAGAAACTTCTGATAGGTTCCCACTGACGGCGCCAACTGATGGAGGTCGTGATCTCCCTCAGATGTCATCCTCCGTTGATCTGGTAGCGAGCGGTTTTTAGCGGCTGAGATTTGTTTTTGGGATTGTTGAGCATGCGGATCTTAATGGGTTGTTGGAAGTTGCTGAGGCCGAGCTATCTGCAAGGGATGTCCCAGGATGGGAAACCACCGTAGGACCCTCCGACGATCAAATTAGTACCGGGGAATAAAAGCATTGTAGCGGCCTATTGGAATGAGATTGAGTTACCTGAGTCGTTTGAAAGATGGGTTTATATAGTGGTCGCGTGGAGAGAGCAGGCATGAGATCTTCGCCATCAGTTATGCCCCTGCGTTATCTCCACATTAATGGCGGAATACGCCCATTAATGGAGGGACGCGCTAGCGTGGGACGCGGAACGTGGGGAGGCGGATATCTCACCCTGGCGAGATACGCGGAGCCGTTGCTGGGCGCTTGGGTTCCGCGCTCTCGGTTGATCGGAGAAGCCGAAGAAGCTCAGCCTGTCAGGAGGCCCGGAGACGAGCAGGGAGGCCGAGAAAGCTCGACCTGTCAGATGGCTCGGAGACGAAGAGGGAGGTCAAGGAAGCTCGGCCCGTCAAATGGCTCGGAGACGAGCTGTTGGCTGTTTGCTAGGTGAATATAGGAGGTATTCAGGGATGTCTTCGAAAGGTCGGATGCATCCCCGGAGACGAAGTCCCGAGGAACGTCCCAAATGCATCTCATTTATTCCACTTTCGCAGCCCCGGGGACACGTCACCCGCCACGTGTCGTAATCTGAGGAATTCCTACTTGTGAGCATCATCAATCTCAATTGAGACAAAAAAAATTTCACTCTACAATTTCGTTCTTTCCAAACATGCTAAATGACATTTAGAGCCGCAATTGGATTGTGTAAATTGGTTATTTTAACTCCCTCCAAAGTAAATAGGTCGTCTTCTTCTATATTCTATAAGAAAAGGATTAATTCACTTTATCATTTTCACTCATATATACTCGGATGTATCCAAGACATAAGCATCACGTACACCCGTATGACTTTATTATTTTTTACTCATAGCTTATGGTTTCTAGAACGGGGAGTTGGTATCAATTTGATATAAAGATGAAGATGTCAGTGGTTATAGGAAGAAGTAACCAGTAGTTATTGTAGCATTAACTACCTTGGCTTGACTTGAGCGGTGGTGTATTAGTGGGACCTTTTGGGTTCTCCTCTGCTAGACAACACAATAATTTTGGTCACCTGTGGTTCCTAAATTGACCTTTTGGCAATTGTGCAATTGTGGGTGCCTAATAAATGTTGAGAGAGACCATAAACAACAAGTTGATGAATCTATGACATAGATCCACCCACCATGCATAAAAGAAGTAATTTCCTCCAAACAAAGCAAGGAAACATCGTTTTTCCATGAACTTAATATTAAATTCATCGTATATTTAGCAGCTGTAAAATTTGAGAAATGCCTTAGATGACCATATTAAGAATAGAAGAAATTATTCATTGGATCTATAGATAGAGGTGTTGTTGCATGACTATGGTCGATTCGTAAAATATAGATCACGTGTCAAAATTTTACTGTCTATTAAAATATTATACGTATCAAATTCTCAAAAAAATGCACCCCTCAAGTTCAAGGGTTTTACTAGGCTTGTCACCGGATCAATTTGATCTGTGGGTTATTTGTTTTACCTGGCCCATATTGCCCATATTGAAGAATGTCAAAGATTTATCATTAATTTTCACGGTGATCAAGAATAAATATTTTATATTTAAATGTTTGTATGGATACCGCTAAGAATTTTTTTTAGAATGTATATATTGTTTTTATTTAAGATTGTTAATGTATTTATGCTCCAACAAGCCTTTACATATAATGTTTTTCCTTTTAAATTGCAATAAATATTTCATAATATGCTAAGGTATAAACCCGTGCATGCATGACCCGTTTATCTATCTACGGGTCATCCGCACACCCGCCCATCCACAGCAGGTCTGGTGATGGACACGAAATTTAACACATGTTTAAATCTAGGCATTTTTATCTGTTCCCGTTTTACTTGCTACTCGTACTTAATGACCCACCGCGGATGACCCTTCCCGTCCTTTTGACACCTCTAGATCTAAGTATCTGACATAAACCAACAAGTTGAGCTCAATTTTTATAACAATAAAGTTAAAAAGCTGTAAAAAGGAGCCTGCTTGGTATATTCTACATATGAGCTTATTTGGTATGCTTTTTTCTATGTTGTGATTTTTCAGTAAAACACTATATTCTTTTCCTCTTCGTATTCTGGAAAATACAAGGCCTGTTTCAGAGTAACAACAACCACCGCAATTAATTTACTGCAATTAAATTTCAAAGTAACAGCGAACCATATTAATTTAAGAATTCGGTTCGACACATTGATCTCTTAATGCTCTTGCAACCCAACTTTACAAAATGACATAAATGGTAATTTTATTTCAGCTAAGAAGAATACAAGTCTACTAAAGTATTAGCTAGTAGATTTTTTTTTGTACATGTCATACCATCGCGTACCTCAATTTTAAAATCCTAGCTCCGTCTGTTTGACATGAAGTCTTGCAACCTTTAGTCGCATTTACCATCTCTCAGCAACAAAGCAGGAGAAATGCTTTACCATACAATATTTACTATAGTTTTGAAATCAACAACCACCATATTTACTGCTAGGGTTAATTCTCTCAACTCCCAACTACCCCCACTCTCCCTCCCACTCTGCCTATAAATAACTCTCCACTCAGCACTGATCTCACTTCACACTCAACCAAGCAACCAAATTAAAACCCTAATTAATGGCTCGCTCTAATATTGCTCTCATCTCCCTCATGGCCCTCTTCCTCATCGCCACCACAACCCCAAGTGCCGAAAGCGCGATATCGTGCGGCTCGGTGGTGCAGTTCTTGACCCCATGCATCAGGTATGCGCAGGGCCAAGGGCCGCTCACTAAGGCCTGCTGCAACGGCGTGCAGGGCCTCAACGGCGTGGCTAAAACGACGCCGGATCGCCAGCAGGCGTGTGTGTGCCTCAAGTCGGCGTCTTCTGGCATTGCTGGACTCAAGCCTGGAGTCACTGCTGGGATCCCAACCCAGTGTGGGGTTAATATTCCCTATGCTATTAGCCCATCCACTGACTGCTCTAAGTATGACCCTTTTAAAAATAAATAAACTTTTTTTCCCCTTGATATGATCGCTTTGTGAATTAATTGTTTGTAACGTTCTTTTATGATTTGGGACACTTTTAGGAATAATTATTTTATGCACCGGGGGCATATAACCGGTATTTAGAGAGAAATAAATAGAAATACATACCTATCTGAAAAATCTCATCTCTTCCTTTCACATGCCTCGATGCACTGTATTGCATCTGGTATACCAAATAATTTCCGAAGCTCAGGAAACAAAATAAATATATATATTTTCTACCCTTTTATCTTTTTAAATTTTGTGAGGACGTGTGTGTGTTGCGTTATTGTTGGTGCATTGTTAGGGAAACAAATTAATATTATATATTAGGTGATAAATGATGAAAATGTTTCTGTACTTTTAACATTTTTTGCTTGTATATGGACCGATTTTTTTTTTTTTTTTGACATTTATATATGAAGGTATTTTTTTAAAAATTATTTGTAATGTAAGTGCAGTTGGATTTGAGTTTGAATGGCTTTGGGCACTATTATTTATTTTTCATATACAAACCAATCTGCATTAATTGTAGTCAATATTTATTTCCTTTATAAACAAAATAACTCTATATATATAGAGGTGTGAAATGAGGAAAATATGTATATAAAAACGGTAACAAATTGCGACTAATTATATGTGGATTGATTTATCTTATAAATATATATTGGATAATTTAGTTTAACAACAATGTTGGTACATCATGCAATTATCACATTAAATTTGCTAGGAATCTAGCTAATTAATGGCCATTCTTATTAGATTTCTTGTTTTTCACCAAACTAGCAAACACTATATATTAACTTTACTGATTTTATTTTTTTCAGGGTGAAGTGAGAGCTCTTTGCACCTACTAGCTAGCTACTATACATATGAGGGAGACAATAAGGTGGAGGCTTTTTCTTGTGCACATCATCTTATATGATTGTTGGGATTATTAGCTTGTCACCATCTTAATTAGTTTTCTTAATCTACTACTATTAATTATGAATTGTGATGTTGTGGCCTTGTAGTACTGTTGTCTCTATAAATGAATGCGTGTTATCTTATTCAAAAGTTTTCTATTGTCTCGATATAATTTCTTTGGGCTACTTAATTCATCTCTCCGAAAATGCAATGGTTTTTACATTAATGTGATCTAAAACCATTCTAATTCAAAACTTATGATATATGCATGTAGTTAGTTCTGTTAAAATATTAATGCCTTTTTTTTTGTCTTGTTTCGATGATGGATGGTAAGAACTTGAAGATTAATCTCGACAATTTTACTCTTCGTCCATTCTACATGAAACCCCTAATTTAATTCTTCTTAAGACTTGGCACTCATCGTCTTGTCATCGATCTAAGGTGCATGGTCGTGCTATTGCATGACGAATCATTGATCTTCTCAGACAACCATTGCTGCTGTCTTGTTTTTTTTTTTTTATAGATAAGAGATGGTATAAATTAGCCAACCCCTCATAAATGGAAGTCCCCCGGCTTGACTCCTGATCTCTTCTTGAGCTACTCTAAGCCCCAATTGTCTTCGTCTAGTTATATCAATGGAAAATGACATAGGCTTTCTATGAAAACATGACATTTTGAATTCTATGTTAGGAGATCCATGAAAACTTGTTAACACTACATGTTTATGCATTTGGAATATTATGTAAGAAAATATAGCTTAAAATAATATGTGCAATTCAGATAGAGTGGGATTGTGAGTCTGTTGTGTAATCCTTCAACGTTTTATTCAGAAAACTAATATATATTTCTATATAGGATTTAGGTGAAGGATTTTATTAGATGGCTAAGGCCATATTTGGATATAGGGTTAGAATAACTATGGTTTATTTTTAAGTAAAGGCAGGAAGATGAAACTATGGTTTGTAAGATCCAAACTTCGAAAATGGAGTATACAAAACTTTAGTCGGATTGGAGTTGAGATAACTGCAGTTATTTCAAGTTTTGGGCTAAGATAACTGCAGTTATATCAACTCCAAAAAAGTTGCCGAAAAAACAGTTAGCATTTTCGAGTTTAGTTTTAAGGCCTTGATTTTGGGAATGGAGTTGAGGTTTTAGTTTCCTAAAGGTAGCAAAACCAAATTCAAAAATCCTAACTTTGGCTTGTCTGGATACTATTTTCAAATGTTGAGATGACTGCAGTTATCTCAACTTCAATCTGATCAAAGTTTTGTAAACTCCATTTTTAGAGTTTGGCGCTTGCAAACCATAGTTTGCATCTCTCTGTCTCCACTTAAAAATAAACTACAGTTATTCCAACTTCATATCCAAACGGGGCCTTACCGGCTTTATGAAACTTCGGTTAAGAAAACTTAACTCCATTCCCAAACATAACCTAATTGTTGAGGGAAAATATTCTGTTTTGGGCATATATAAATGGCTTGATGAGCCATAATAACTATGACAAAAACTTAAACCGAAGCTAAATATAGATAGAAACTACCACCTCTTCTCCTCCTACTTTCAATCATCTCCTCTTCTTCCCTTTTCTTTCAACAATGTAAACAGAAATTAGAGAACTGAAAAAACTAATTAAAGAGGTTAGAGAAAGAAGAAGAAAAAATTCTAACCTCGTTCTTTCTTCGAATTCATAATATAAATACACATACACACGTGTAAATCGATACGGATATTTTTTTGATAGAAGAACCAAATTGTCGACACAATGGCACGATGCAGCAATATAGTCGTCTGCATTGTCAATTTCCTCACCATATTGTTCGCGGTTCCCCTCATCAGCTTCGGCTATTGGCTGAAGAGCCAAGCAACTAGCCAATGCCAACACAACCTCCCGTATATGCTGATAGTCACCGGAATCGCCTTGTTGGTCCTAGCTTTACTCGGTATCTTTGGCTCGTGTTGCGGCCTCAACTGCTTCATGTGCCTATATCTCTTTTTCATGTTCTTATTGATTGCCGCCTTAAGCATTTTGATGACTTTTGCGTTTGTCGTCACGAATAAACAAGTGGGAGATGCCTTAACGGAGTTTAAGCTTGAAAACAGGACGAGTTGGGTCCAGAAATGGGTCACGGAGAATTGGGACCAGACGGAAATGTGTATGAGGGAGACAAAGTTATGCGGTAACGACATGCTTCAAATGCTCAACAAAAACAAGACGATGACCGGTATTTTAAATGGTACCGAAATTTATGAGCAGTTAGCTCCTATAGAGGTATTCTCATTTCCTTTTTTCCTTTTTTTTAAAAATAAATATATAAAATAAACATGTTTTCGGAAAAAATGAGTGTAGCTGAAATGAGATTAAGACCGCTTAAATTTATATTTTAAATTCGCTAGTATTTTTTTTTGGTCATATATAGATTAGTTGTTGCCAACCACCAAGCGAATGCGGATTCACAAATGTGAATGGTACATGGTTAGCACCAAAATCGGGGATCACATCGACAAATGTTGATTGCAAAACATGGAGCAACAGCGAAGATGGCAAGTGCTACAGTTGTAATTCATGCAAAGCTGAAATGGTTGCAACTGAACGGAGAAACTTAAGGCTTAATGCCTACACTGGCGGCGTCGTCCTCGTCTATCTCGTTATCATCTACTCCATAGGATGCTGCGCATACAGAAATAACCGAAGTGATAAATATAGACACTATAGATGATGCTTTGTATGATTCTTACGGGGTGATCGAAATTTAGAATTCGATTGGTGCTCGCGTTTGGATTTATGGATGATTTGGGACAAATCGGAGACGGAATGTATGTATGTATTTGTATTTATATATGTGTATTTGACAAAGAATTAATCTGTAAAATTAAGGTATGGATGAAAGAGGAATACAAAGATCCTTGTTCTTCTACCTTCTCTTGAAACAAATACTCACAATGAGTATTATTCTTTTATTAACTGTTTATTTCTTAAATTAATGTAAGAGTATAAGATTAATTTGGAAGGCCAGTAAGAAAAAAGAGAGAAGGGATAGAGGCATATCTTTGATTTTTTTTTTTCTTTTTTCTTGTGATGTGCATGTTCGGATTCAGTTATTATTATTATTATATATGGCTGTGTTTGTTGTTTAGAGAAATTGTTCATCGTTAAGATTCACATTTAAAAGTATTTCTAATAAAGTTTGCAAAGCGATGTGTCCGTACACATAATCACATTATATCAATCTATTAATATTGTACATGACATTATTTAATGGTTATATATGGTTGAATAGAGATCAGAAAGAGAATTTTTCTGATTATTTTTTGTTTGTTCCCACAAGAACTTGTAAATTAACTATCTGTTCTTTCCCACTTTCTGTTAGTTTCTGCTTCTTTCAAACACATTTTGGTGGGTGAAAATAAAAGTATGAAGGTGAAAATACTTATCTAATTTACTTGTTGGATGCTGAAGAAATTGAATTGAATGTGTCTTCTGCTTTCTTGCCATATAGCTTCTTTTGCCCATTTTGTTTTCTTAGCAAAACCTTGTAAAGTGAGAGAAGAATGAATATTTTATGCTTTTTTAATCTACTTAACTTTTTTCTTTCTAACTTTTTTTATTTTGACTTTTCACCATTCACAATCCAAGTTCACTTTCAATTATCACATTAGTGCCCACCTAACTTCTTCCAAATTTTCTTTTAGCAAAATAAACAAGAAATATTATTTTTACTTCTCTGCTTTCATTCTAATTCCAGTCAGAAAGGAAAGATTAAAATAGAGATTGGTTTGATATGTTGTAGGCACACAACCTGAGGTATTGATTTGTGGAAAGCCAAATTGGTAACCGTTTTTACCAAGTTCATGGTGGCAATCAAGCCGGCCGGCCCGGCCCTAAGCTCATCGGCTTGGAAAGTCTTGGTCCAGGCCAAGTTCAAGTTGACCGGGCCTAGGGCCGGCCCGGCCCTAAACCCATTAGGCTTGGCAGGTCTTCGGGCGGGCCAAGCCCGAGTTGATCGGGCCTAAGGACGGCCCGGATGACCTAAACCCGAGCCCAGCCCAGCCCTAGGCCCAAGTTGGGTTGGGCACGGGCCTGCCCGATAGCAATAATTTTTTTTAAAAAGTTGTTCTTTTGGAAAACAAACCTTCTTGAAAACCTGTTGCCCATAATTTTCCACCGGCCCGGCCGAGCCAGCCTCCTGACCGGGCTGGGCCGTCGGGCTGCTTCGGCTGAGCCCAGCCTGTCCTTAGGCCGGGCCTAGCCATTAGTAGGGCTGGCCCGAGCCCGCCACATGACAGCTTGATACCAAGTAAACTGGTCATGTCGATCCGGCGGTGTCGGTACGATGTAATCAAATAAAATATATTTACGAAGAAAAACATCAAGGAACGATCCCGTAGAAAAAGACACCCTAACAAACCTCGTTTAGTCTAAATCAATCTCATTTCATCGTGTAACCAATGTCCCTTTGTGGGTACCTGTCATATTGCTTCTTGCTTTTTAGTGAACATGTTGCTTCTTGCTTTTTAGTGAAATATGTACGGCCTTAACTTTTTAAGTGGCGCAAATGTAAATATCAGAACACAAGAGAGCTATTCGTTAACACTAAAACTTCTTTTAAAATAACTTTCCTGAGTCATGACAATTCGAAGCTTTATTATTATTATTTTATTTTTTTGCATTTTTATAGTGTCTTATGTATCCTACGATATGCGACAGAGAAATTTTGGGGCCAAGTACGGAAATGGTCACAATAATGGTTCTGGCCCCTTCATTAACCTAAGCGCGGTCTCTCTCTCTCTCTCTGTGCATCTCTTAGTTATCATCAATCTAGAGGTATCATCTAGCTGGTTTTATTATTTTTATTTAAGGTCCTATTGGGGAATAGAGTTAAGTTTGGATGGCTGGTATAAGCTTAAACTCTTTTTCATGCTTTGGTAAAATTCCAAAGCCGGTTTTGTTAAATTTTGTATATGATATGGGGTTAGTTGTTGAAATTGATTGCAAATTCGGAGTCCGAAATCAAAGGCTCAATAGAAACCATACGAGCACACACAACGCGCTCACGTGAGTATCAATCATATGATTGAGGAGATTAATCTAAATCTCATGAGATCTATTTAAAACCTACTCCTACTATATATAATATTAATTAATAGCACTAGAATTAATATACAAGTCTGCATCTACAAAGCCTATATTTTTCCTACGGCAGTTCAAAGAAGGCTGTGACTGGCATGAATTAATCTCCATCAACAAAATAAACAGAGGGTTTATTTTGGCGGTTGCGGCTACAGAAATTAGGCCCAGGAGAGAGAGAGATTTGTATAGAGAGAATTTTGCATTTAGGTGAGATCGAGAGGGCAGAAAATTCTCTTGTAATTCTTCGTTGAATAGTGGAAGCAATTTGTCGTCGGTTTGCAGAATTATGTGCAAGTGTGCACCGAACCTCGGTAATACCTTATATTCTTTGCTTGGTATGTTTTTTCTTTTATTACTTATTGCTTTTGTTTAGTTGCTCCGTTTGATCCTTTTCTTTAGTTTCAATTCACACGTATCGATTATTCGCCGCGTACTTTGGGGCCTATTTTTTTCACAATAAACGGTATCAGTGCTTTTATTACGGTGTTTCGAATTATTGGGAAGATAGCTTCTATACATTATAATATCGATAAGTTTGATAGAAGGAACAATTTCAATTTATGAAAATTGAAAATGACGACAGGTCTAAAGAAACAAGAAGTTCATAAGACAGTCTTCGAAAAAGAGAAAATTCCTTCGATGACTATAGACATTCAAAAAGGAAATATGGAGGATAAGACTTTCATTTCGATAGAGCTGAGCTTGGTTGACGAGGTTTTATATGAGGTTGCACAAGAGACAACGGCAACAGGTTTACGGAGTAGGTTAGAATCCTTGTACGTGAAGAAATTTTTAACAAATCGTCTCTATCTCAAACAGCGTCTACACACATTGAAGATAAAAGAAGTTAAATCAGTCAAAGACCATCTGAATGAACTCAACCAAATACACGTAGAGGTGAAGATTGAAGACGGAAACCATGATATGATCCTATTTTACTCTTTGACTTCTGAATATAGCCAGTTCGTGAAATCGATGGTGTACGACAGAGATAAAATTTCTTTAGAAGATGTTAAAGTGGGACTACACAGTGAGGTGTTGAGAGAGAAGGTATCGAGTGATAAGGGTGGTCAAAACGATGCATTGGTTTCTAGAGATCGTTTTGAGAAGTGGTCACATGGTGGTTCAAATAATAAAGCGAGGTCCAAATCGAGGAATCATACTAATGACAAACTCAATTATTGCAAGGTAAATGGCCATTGGAAGAGAGACTGTGTCACGTGTCGCTTCCGAGAAGATGGGAGTAGGTACATGACGAGACTCACGACATATTTATTCCGAGAACATCTTTTCTCGAAACAAATACGCTCAGTGTAAAATAAGCAGTATAAAAGTGACAAGAAGTGACATGATAATGAAAATCTAACTTTATATATTTAAATTCCAAACTTTACAAAGTTAAACTGATACATGATGTTTGAATAAGAAATAGAAAATGATACTAGAAAATAAAACTAGAAAGAAACTAAAAATCGTCTTGTAAGGCGAGTTGGTCGTAACCCTCAGCAGTTGGTTCCACCTCCCCAGTCTCTGAATTAACTGACGAACATTCCAAGAGAACAAAGATGGGTGTAATGTTCGTCAGTGAACTTGCGCTCGGCAAGTCTCCAAAAAAGATATGAATAGAAAGGTGATAAAGAATATGCATGTAAATTGAATATGAATTTTAAAGTAATAGCGGTCAAGTAAATGTATTAATTAAACTTGAGTATGTCTATATTTAAGCATGGTTATATTATTCTAACGTGATTGTTTGTAGTTTAATAATAAAAATATGTGTGTATACGAGAGTGGTCCGTCAAACCCCACGAACCCACGACACGTTTAGTACAAGGCCTTGTCAAACCCCACGGGACAATATCACACGATATTCAAGTTAGGTGATTTTTAGTGGACCATCGTACCACGTCATATATTCTTTATCAAACTACCCCTATTCCCGCGTATTTTACTATATATTTTGAGTTATAAGTTTTGTCCGAAATCCATAAATACAAAGAGAGTACAAGTCGAGTTCAAGTATTTAAGTCAAGTTCAAGTGTTCAAGCCAAGTCGCATTTATGATTCAGGTCAAGTCAAGTTCAAGTTCAAGTCAAGCAAGTAATATGTTTAATCAAGTGATTCAAGTATGTGGTTCGTTACATATGACTAGTATGATAGTAAAAGTGATTCGAGTTACAAGTCAAGTATTAAAACCAATTTCTTATATTTTGAGACGATAGGACTTGATTCGTTCAAATAGCTACGCAAGTGAATCACTTATTGTTTCCGGCTTCCCAGGGCTCAAGAGAGAATATGTCACTTAAACTCATATGCTACCAGTATACCAGCTAGTTACTACTATTATAGTTCTAGGTATTTATATGAAAATATATCATTTATCAATTTTAAAGTATTTAAGTAAATTAGTCCATCTAAAAGATCGAGGGGGTTTCATATAAATACTTTTTTTTTTAAAAATAAGCCTCGATGGTGTTTTTGGTAAAAATATGTTAATTAAAATATTTACAGTTTTAATAAAATATATTTTAGATGTCGTGGAATGTTAATGACAAAACTTAACTTTTAAAAGTTTATTGTATTTTAATGAAAAATCTATCTTTTGAAAACTTAAGGGTATTTTAATAAAAACTTGGATCGTTTTAGTTTAGGGTATTTTATTGATAACCTAATTTTTAACTTGGTTTTCCTTTAAATTATGTATATGTGAATATTAAATTAATTAATTATTTTTTAAAACCACTTTTCCTTCGAGACTGTGGCCCGTGAAGGGCTCTCCATCTCACTCTATTAGACCCAAGACGTGTGATAATCCGCAACAGGACTTCCCTAAAGAAGGTTGTAGAGGCAAAATTGCAAAGGAATAGTTATAGTTTAAACTCAAGAGTATTTTAATAAAAAATCTATCTTTTAGAAAAAAAACATGACAACATGCGATCGTGCTATGATTTGGAAGTGTGTGTTAGTGGGGTAGGTCATTAACCCGTGTATATCATCTAAAATATATATTTAACAAATTCTAAATATTCATTTGTAAGGAAATTCATATTAAAGCATATATTGTATTAGAAATTACATGAAACATGTATATACAGCTAAAGGCCTTTCATGAAAAGAATTTAAATGGAAGCTGCATGTTATAACAATTTTTAGTATGAGGCAATTCCATGAATACAAGTTAGAAGTGAAGTCAAGTTATCAAAAGTTTTATTTCATGACATTGTTTATGATGGTATGAGTGATTTTGATGTATAAAAAAATATTATTTAAGTGTGGTTCATGATAGAATTTACAAGTGTTGATGAAAAAAGATGGAGAGTAAGAGAGGACGGCTTATGAGTTCTGGTCGTACGAGTACGTACGAGGTATGAAGAAAAGAAGCCTCGGTTTGAAGAACCGAGATCACCAACGTGAAGAGGCGGCGCACTTAATCTTCCGGCTTTCTTTGGCGACTTGTAGATCCACGTAAAAAGAGGAAGAACTTGGTTTCACTAGAATTTGATAGAACTTAAGCGTGAGGGAGCTTTGAACTTGAGAGAGCAATTTAGTGAGAAATTTTCATAAGGAATTTTCAATACAAATTCATAAGAGAAATGGTTTGGCCAGCCTAGGTATTTATATGGAAAAGATGGATTAAAAGATGGCGTAAAAGAAATGTTAAATGGCATTTAAAAAGAAATTTAGTGGAGAAATGAAGGGTTGGGCAGTTCTTCGGTGAGTGGGGGAGTTTTGGACTGAAGAATTGAACTGCATGGAGGCAAAGGGACGCACATGCATAGGGGTAGCTCGATTGGGGACCCTTTGGCCGACTAAAATTGGTCATGGGCGGCTCCATCTTGGGGTCCGGGTCTATATCTCGGGGTCCAGGCTCGTTTCAGTGCACCGAGTCCAAAAATATATATCTTTTATTTCGTAACTTTTTATATCTCCGTGAAACGCCCGTGAAACTTTCAGGAACTCTAAAATGTTAAAAAGAAATTGAATAAAATAATTAAGATGCAAGGGATTCGAACACATGGGTTATGGGACAGCAGCGTAGAGACTTAACCAGTGAGCTACAAGTTGTTTCTTGCATTTATTTAATAAGAATTACTTATAACTCCTAATCAGAACAGAAATACACTCTTTCAATAATATTGGAATAACAAAAGTGTACAGGGATTTTATGGTTGTTACAGACTGTCAGAAGTTCAAGGATGATACTAAGAAAGAGTCTTTTAGTACCGCAATTATCATAAATGATTCAGATGATGGCATCGATTGTTCCGTATTATCAGTTTGTCCAGTCGGCGACATACATGATCGGATGTTAGATTCGGGAAGCACTTTCCACATGACTCCATATCGGAGTTGGTTTACGATATTTCGTTCTCTTGATGGAGGTTCAGTCTTGATAGTGAATAATGCGGCATGCATGATCGAGGGGATTAGTTCTGTTTGGATACGCATGTTTGATGGGGTAGTGTGTACTTTGACAAATGTCGGATATGTGCCAGATCTGAAGAAGAGTTTCATTTCTGTAGGAGTTTTGGCGGGGATCGGCTACAAGTGCGTAGTCGATGGATATTGCATAAAATTTTTCAAGGGGTCTCTTATTGTCATGAAAGGAAAAAAGGTGAGGAACTTGTACTTTCTAAAAGGACAGTCGGTTACAGATGATATTGCTATGGTATCTACTCGTTCGGGTGATTCGGATTCGACTAGATTGTGGTACTTATGGTTGGGCCATATTAGGGAGTCGGGTTTGGAGGTGCTTCGTAAGAGACAGCTAATTGGAGATGGAGATTTTGACGGTCTTGATTTCTGTGAGGAGTGTGTTCTAAGAAAACAGACAAAGTTAAAATTTGGGACAACAGTACACGACACGAAGGGTATTCTTGATTATGCCCATATTGATGTTTAGGGTCCAGCACCAGTTCTTTTGTGAGGTAGAGCCAGATACTTTGTTTCTTTTATTGATGACTTTTCGAAAAAAGTTTGGATGTATGTTCTCAAATCCAAGGCCGAGACTTTTGAGAAGTTTAAGACATGGAATGCCCGGGTGGAGAAGCAGACCAGTATGCACGTGAAGGTTCTTCGGTCCGATAACGACGGAGAGTTTACTTCGCATGCTTTTGTAGCATTCTGCAAGTCAGAGAGAATTGTTGGAGATAGTGCCCTCAAAGTCAATTATTGGATCGCAGGTACGTGATTGCAATGATTGAGGCAAGACCTATACCGATATGACAGTCTTGCTCGAGATAATAGTATGCTATCTGGTTTGTCTTTATCATCGTATACATGCTTTAGTTCACTATTGCATGATGATAGAGCCCATAGGATTCTTGCTTGACTGCCAGCAGTATGATGGCGATCATATACGTGGGAGCTGGGGTCTGTAAGCACATCCTTAAAGTGTCCCTAGTCATGGGAGTTTCGAGATAGGGCATCGATACTCCAGAGTAGACTAGTGTATACAGTCGAGACCCCGACGAGGGGCAATGGCCGGTCTCACAAGCCATTGGTGTTAGTTGGTTCACCTAAGATGTATACATGTGCTCATTGGGTTATGAGTACACCGGACAGGACTCGCTGGGAATCTGCTAGTTGGTATTATACATATCGTCAGATAGCAATTCCCTGGTGACATGTGTACATGTTAGTTCATCGACCTGAGATCGTCATTTGTCTCATGTGAGTTCCCACTGTGCTTAGATTACTACCCTACCACGCTCAAAGGAGTTGTGCAAACAGGTTTTAATTGGGTACAGTCCCGAGCCACATTGGAGGCAAGTGAGCGGATCGTCGGGGATTCGTCTCTCCCGGTATTGGGGGTTGATGTCGCGCGGTGCACGGGTGGCCATCACTAGGAATTCTCGGCCGAGGTAGTGGAGAATTACTGATTTGGATCAGTAGTTTCTCAGGTGGTGATGGGCTTCATACCGACACGATTTATCGCGTTATTAGGGGTCTGACTTTATCCACCCCCCTAGACTCGATATGCGATACTCTTTAGACGAACGGACCGGACTGTATATACATTGTCACTGTTAGGCTCAGTAGGGTTTATAGATGAGTTCGCTCGTCAGCTTCCCTTCCAATCAATACATAGGCAACCGTTACGTACAGCTCGTACCTCTGACGTGCTAGTGGTTATACCCAGTGCCAGTGTGTTGATGAGTCATTAGAGTCCCCCACAGACACTTTCCCAAATTCGGGCGAAACGTTGTAGAGGCCGTATGGGTTTATGGCAAGGTTCGGAAAATGCACGTGCGTTTTCGCACGTGTCAGTTTTCGGGCAGATAATACTGGTCGGCTTTGGTTTAAGCCGGATCCGAGTATTATACTGTGTAGATAAAATATCTTTGTCTCAGTTGCATTTGTATTCGGTCGTAATACAAATGCGGGTATGTTTATACTAATACGGGGTTATCCTGAAATTCGTTTCAGGATCACTTTTGGAAGTTGCCAGTTTCCAGTTTTCTACCAGCCGTATTTAACATTTGGTTAAATGCGGATTTATCTTTTCTTGATGAGGGTGAGTCATGGTTCTAGAAGCTTCTACAATTTGGTGACAAGGCTTGATGATTCATTGTTAGCATTAATTGTTCCATTAATGTTTTGGTGACTAAGGTTAATGGGTCATGCTTTACATTATTGTGTTCATACTAGGTGTTATGATATGTTTGTGCTTATGGTCACCTCTCCCTCTCCTACACTCACCCCCACCTCCTTTTATAGTGGCCGGCCACCTCCTTGAGGATTCATATGGTTGCTAGAAAAAGATTGGTATTGTTTTGGACTCATGGAAATTAGATAAGCCTCATTTCTCATTTCACCCGATTCCAAAAGGCAACTTCATTAACCGTTCCTCGATAGCCTTTGACGTAACGAGACAAAGTGTTCTACTCATTCTCTACTTCATCTTGGTCGTCTCTTTTAGCTAACTTGACGACCGAGTTGTCTCGGTTTAGAGGCAGGAGCCCGTTTAAAGATCCGTCGACGTGGTGCCACCTGGACGACAAGACTGGAGATTCAGGAGATCGGAGCAGCCGCAACAAGCGTGGGATGATGGTTGAAGATCGAAGGACTCGGATCGTTCGGTATAACATTTCTACCCACTTTGTAATTTGTTAGTTTAGCTTTAATGGCAGATCCGGGTTACGGTACACGATAGCGCTAGTTTGTAAAAAGTTTTTGTTCCGCATTTGGCGTCTGTTAGACGGCCGGGGCACTACCTGTTGGAGATAGTGCCCTCAGAGTCAATTATTGGATCACAGGCACGTGATTGCAATGATTGAGGGAGGACCTATCCCGGTAAGACAGTCTTACTCGAGATGATAGTATGCTATCTGGTTTACCTTTATCATCGTGTACTGTTTTAGGTGACCTGACATGTCACTATTACACGTTGATAGAGCTCCTAGAATTCTTGCTTGACCACCAGCAGTATGAGGGCGATCATATAAGTGGGAGCTGGCAGTCTATAAGCACATCCTTAAATAGTCCCAAGTTGTGGGAGTTTCGAGACAGGGCATCGATTCTCCAGAGTAGGCTAGTGTATACAGTTGAGACCCCGAGGAGGGGCGGTGGCCGGTCTCACAAGCCACTGGTGTCAGTTGGTTCACCTAAGATATATACAGGTGCTCATTGGGTTATGAGTATACCGGACAGGA
The DNA here is from genome assembly GCA_030015575.1 of Agapanthus africanus. Classification (NCBI taxonomy): domain Eukaryota; kingdom Viridiplantae; phylum Streptophyta; class Magnoliopsida; order Asparagales; family Amaryllidaceae; genus Agapanthus; species Agapanthus africanus. Next base: position 646,695,621 of record CM057340.1, read on the forward strand.
CTCGCCGGGAACATGCTAGTTGGTCTTATACCTGACGTCAGATAGCAGTTCCCTGGTGACATGTATACATGTTAGTTCATCGACCTGAGGATCGTCATTTGTCTCGTGTGAGTTCCCACTGTACTTTGATTACTACCCTACCACGCTCAAAGAAGTCGTGCCAATAGGTTTTAGTTGGGTACAGTCCCGAGCCACATGGAGGCAGTGAGCGGATCTTCAGGGGTTCGTCTCTCCCGGTATTGGGGTGAGGTCGCGCTGTGTCTAGGAGAGCCATTACACAAAGTCTTTGGCCAACGCAGGAGATTTACTGGTAGGTATTCCAGTAGTATCTCAGGGTGTTCTGGGCTACACTCCGACACGACTTGTACCGCTTTTGGGGGTCTGACTTTTACTAACCCCCTAGGCCCGACATGCGATGCTCATAGACGAACGGACCGGACTGTACGGATATTGTCACTGACAGGCTCAGTAGGGTGTCAGGATGAGTTCGCTCATCGACGTCCTTTTTGGTCAATAGCTGGTGGCCCGTCACGTATGGCTAATACCTCTGACGTGCTAGTGGTTAAATCTACAGCCATAGTATTGACGAGTCTTTAGAGTCCACCACACTTACAGTTACTCAAGCTTTCGGGCGAAACGCTGTAGAGGCCGTATGGAGATATGGTAGGGTCCGATCAGATACGTGTGGTATTGCACGGATCAGGATCGGACGGTTTGTACTAGTGGCCGTATGGATATATGGCAGGGTTCGATCAAATACGTGCGGTTTGCACGGATCAGGATCGGACGGATAATACTAGCCGGCTTTGGTTTAAGCCGGATCCTAGTATTGTACAGTGTAGATTTTGTCTCTTTGCATTTGTATCCGGTCGGAATACAGATGCGGGTGTGTATGCACAGTATCGAGGTTTTCCTGTAATTTATTACGGGACCAGTTTTCTGGAGTTGCCTGTTTGCATTCCGTTCCGGCCGGTTTTCCTTTGTTCTTTCCCGGCCGGACTTTTCCGATGGAAGGGGTTATTTGCAAGTTTGCAAATAACTTTTTGAGGAGGGGTTTTATGCATTTGTGGGGCTTCATGATGGTTCATAATCATGAGATGCTTTCTTAGTCTTTTCCTTTGCATTGATTAAGATATGAAAGGATTAGATATTGATTTGAGTTTTGTTATCATGATGTTTGGATGTGGTCACCCTCCACCTTTTACTACACTCACCTCCCTCATGTATTAGTTTTCCCCCTCCACCGTTTTCTCCCTAGAGAGGCCGGCCACAATTTGATGAGGAGAAGAGAGAGTTTCATTTTGTATGTGGCATTATTCTTCATCTCATATTCTTCTTGCTAGAAAATTGAAAGCACCAATTTTCCTAACCTCCTCCTCCATCCTCCATGGCAACTAAAACCCCTAATGAGACATAGCCTCTACACTACATTCTACAGCAAATCTTTGGCACGTCGACTTGCCAGGTTCGTGCCCGAGTTGCCTCGGTATAGAGGCGGGAGCCCGTAAAAGGTGCAGACGATGTGGTGCCCTTCCGGCGAGGAGGCGACGACCGGAGTTTCCACGGGAGATCGGGACGACGACGAGAAGACCGGAGGACTCGGATCACTCGGTATATCTCTAACCCGTCTTGTAGTTAGCTAGGACTAGTTTAATGGCCCGATCTGGGTGTTTAGTGCGCGGTGGTGCCGGTTTGCTAGTTTGCAAAATTAAAGTTTATCACCGCTTCCGCATTTGGCCGTCGGATTGACGGCCGGGGCGCCGCCGTGCAGTTACATTGGTATCAGAGCCTCGCCATTAACTTAGTCTAGCTTTGCCTAATGTGTTTTACGTTTCCGATCGAACAAAATCCCGAAACCGCGTTTTCAAGTACTATCAGTTTCTGCCGAATTTTTTTTGAGTCCAAAAATTTTTCAGGTTGTCTCAGAATGATGTGCAGGGAGTCCTAAGAACACTGAAAAAATTTGATGACCTGATCTCTCCGTACGACCGCGGAACCGCGGCCATAACCCCTCTTTGGCCGCGGTTCCGCCGTAGGAATGTGGATTCATGTCATCATTTTTTTGCAGTGGGCTTGTGGGCTGAAAATAGGGGTTTTGGTATACTTTGTTTGGGTCCAGAATTTCTTGATGTGCTACAGTAGTACTTGGGGGCCTACTTGTTAAAATTTTGATCGATCGGATATTTTTAACACATTATTTCACAGTGTTTACATTATATCTGCGACCGTGAATGTCACTTGATCGGTAAATCCTGTCTAGCTGCTATAACCCGGTTAGACGGATTTGCGAACGTGACCTTCACGTTGATGTTCTTTGTATTGCTGTGATGTTGTGGATCGGTCGTGGGGGATAGCCTGGTTGCAATGCTAGTACAGTTTTGTTGTATTATGTACATTTGATATTGCAGGGCGAGCGTCCGACATGTGGACTGCCGTCACTGCCTGTTTGTATTATTATTTTGGGGCATGACCAGGTTGCAGTCGATGTACCCGTTGTATGTATATTTTACTTTCTGTACTAGGATTACCCCACGGGGGGGGGGGGGTGCACGGATAGCTGGGTTCTAGAGGGCAACGGGCCCGCATCTCATGGCATTGAGACGGAAGGGGCTTCACTCTAGAATTGGCGGGCTATTCGCCGCACTCGTAGGGGGTACAGGTTGACCCAGGAGGGGTGCCCAAGTTACCGGATTCCGTGAAGTGCTGGGTGGTCCATTCACGGTGCTGAAGGGGGCTGCCTCGCTTCAAGTTTTGGCGGGTAACTTGCCGTGCCCGTAGGGGTCTAGGTTTTCATTGCACAGGCTATCCACACGACCAGGGGAACGTCGGGTTTCAGTAGCGGCTCTGTGAAACCCGGGGATCCCAGATATCTGTATTGTTCTGTGATGCTGTACATTTCTGTGCTGTTGCATTTTTATCACGCCTTGAGCGAAATATAATATATTGGTATATATATTAGTAGATGTTGTATATTTTTTGCATCCGCGCTAGTCCAGTCCCCGCTCTGTCGTTAGTTAGCTAACCTAACGGGTAACGACGGGACCCAGCGGCGAATGCGGATGGCATATACGTACATCAGTATATTTTCGTTCTTTATGGTGTGATCAATTGATGGGACTGCGTTGATTCGGATCAATGCAAGTTAAAAACAAACCTAATCTGATGTTGTTGGAACACTTTTCAAAAGGCTGTTATTGCAAGGACGTTCACTTTTGTTTTGCACCGTGGTATTCAGTTGGAATATCCTGCTCCTCAGTCGACGAGGCAAGGGCCGAGATCCCTTCACCGGGAGTGTCCCCTTGGACAAAAGTTTGCGTCAGGGCATTAACTTCACTATAGCCGATTACTTTTTCTTTGCATCGTGGTATTCAGTTGGAATATCCTGCACCTCATTCTACGGGGAAAGAGCCGAGATCCCTTCACCGGGAGTGACCTCTTTAGCAAAGGTTTTCGTCACTATATTTTTCTAAAAAGCTATCAGTTCCTTCAACGATATCAAGTTCATTACGTTAAAGGTTTTCGCCAGAAACCATTCGTAGCCCTCCGTCGTTTCATATGGGTAGTCGATAGTATTCAAGCTGTGTTTGTTGGCTAAAGTCAAGGCACAGTGTTTGGTAGCTGTTGGTTATTCATATGCAGCATAGATATATGCGTTGGTTTGGAACAGTCGTACTGCCTTGTTGGCCAAAGTCAAGGGTAGGTACGGGTGGATTCAAATTAACCTTGAGAATGACGGGTAGAACTTGACATGTGACTTATGATTTGTTGGCCAAAGTCAAGGTCATAAGAGCATGGGGTAAAAATCACATCGGGAGTTTCAAAAGAACTGAAACTTGCCAGATATACGCATACCTTTTGGAGTGTGATACCGTGAGCGGATTCCGTCACGTTATCATGCGATGATAGTTGGATCCCGATTCCCACTGATGAGTTGGTTTACTCCTCGGGTGTTCCCGACTAATTCTTCTTTTAGGTTTGGAGGAGAATTTGAGGTGACAGTGGGAGGTTTCCAGATTAGATAAATTGGTAACCATTCTGATCTAGGGTAGAGTGCACGCTGAGTGTTTCTTTTCTCTCTCTCTTTGGCAGCGACCCATTGACCCGACCCTAAGACTATGACTCAATGACCAAGTTGACCAAACCTTCTTTAACACTGGCTTTTAGATTGTCAGAGTAGCAAACCTCATTGCCACTCCTACTTTTACCCTTTTCTCCAGGACACCCCGTATTACTACAAACGTCCACTTCCATTGGACAAAACCGTCGTATGGTTATATACGAACTCGAAGGAATTTATTCGAGGATGGTTTAGGTTCTGGAGGAAACGGATAGGATTATTCAGTTGTCTTTTCCTTTTATCTTCTCTCGGGTTGCGGGTACTCCTTGGTTTAGGAGATAGTACACCTATTACGCAAATTGGATAGTCTTCTTCCAAACCATAGGCAGGTGCCGACCGGTAGGGAATGAAGAAAACCAATTAGCATAACGATGGTGTGCAGAAGGTATTAAGTTAAGACAAAGCAAGGGATTAGTAAGAGAGCAAAGTAAATTGCGACTGATATTCATGACCAAACCAAGTATTTCATTACCACTCCCACTTCACTTTTGTATTTCTCCAGGACACTCCGTATCACTACGAAGATCCACAGTTTATTGGATAATCCATCGTATGGTTATATACGAACTCGAAAGGAACTTATTCCAGTTCGGGGATGGATTCTGGTTCAGGAGAAATAGGAATAAGGTTTATTCGGTTGTCTTTTATCTTCACCTTCTCTCGCATTGCGAGTGCTCCTAGGATTAGGACGGTACACCCATTATGCTTATTGGATAGTCTTCTTCCAAACCATAGGCTGGTGCTGAACGGTAGGGAAGGAAGAAAACCATTTAGCCTAAAGGGGTGTGCAGAAGGTAATGACTAAAGACATATAAAGGGATTTGGAGAGGTGGCAAAGAATTATACGGTTACAGTCGTGAATCGGTAAATCGGTGCTAAGGGCCTTAATTCAGAGCGAACATTGGAAGAGGCATTACTAGGAATACCGGGATACCCCATCGAAACATTTCAATGTTTCAGTTTCACTGTGTACTGTTAAAAGAAAACTGATTTCCCAATCAATCCTTACTCCAGGGTATGTATTTACCAAGTATGTTCCTCACATCTGTATGGTTTTACAGATGATGAGTGGGAGTAAGTTATTGGGAATTGGGTGATCATCCTCATTATATCGGGATTCGTTGTAATCGGTGATATTTGAGGAAGTCACCTGGACTGTTTGCCGGTCGGCAAATATTTGGTTTTGAATATCCGCTGTCATGCACCAATTTCAAATTGATATATCTGTACGTCTATTTTTATAGAGTGAGATATACCTTTTGAAATTATGTCTATGATATTTACCTATATCAGTTGATGGTTAGGTAAGGAGCATTAAACAGCGGTGTAATTCTTCTTAACCATAAGTACAGTTTTCAACCTACGACACACAGTGAATGAGTTATCAGACTCAAGGGACTTATACAGAGTATTGTATGTTGTCCAGGGTCCATCAGGACAGAGGGGTTGGTTCTCGTACTATATTCGGTTTACTTATGACTTCTCTAGTTTTTAGACAGGTGTTTCGTGGAAACACAGGGTCCGAATTTTGAGAAGTTATAGGTATTTGGATAAAGTAGAGAACCAGGTATTGCAAGTATCGGGATTCTTCAAAGTGATCGAAGATGTATATACTTGTGTATGGTATTCAGTTGATAGTAGTGATTATGAGAACTTGCTTCTCCTTCAGGTTACTCATAATTGGAAGCATTCCTAAGTTGAGTAATATTGATCGGCCTCCTTCCATTTAGTTGACATGCACTGGGGACAGTTGCATGATTTGAATCTGGTTCAATTAAATCAGTGCCTCTGGTTCTATATTGGATATAAAACAGTTCATATCTTAACGTTGTTAAGATACGGGAAGTTGTCCGGTTTATGATTAAAACCAGACACTGAACAACTCAAGGCACGTTTCTGTAATGGCTGTTTGTGGGTTGACCCAGGCTTTGACGAGGGTTGACTTTCTACCATTTGGAAGATCAATAGTGATATTGTTCTGAACTCGCCACAGTTTTAAATAAAATGGATTTTTCAGAAAACAGTAGTGGGAGTATGGTAGAACTGGAGGTGATTCCAGAACCACAAACGATTACTGAAGATTTGATAGGAACCTAAAGATTCAATCTGGTTTGACATTCCATTGGCCACTCCGCAGATATGGTGGGTAACCTCAGGCACCCGAGAGGTACTCCGGTAGTCTCAAGGACGGTGGTAGGGAGGTTCTTGTTTACCCAGACTTGCCATTGCTGTTGTTCCGGACTGTGAGACCCGGCAGGAGGATGAGTATAGCGTCTTTCTAAACTAGTTTTAGAAATGTATGTGCATATGACTCTGCCAGAGGGTTGTCGTAGTCAGTGGGAGCAGCGGAAGCATTGGTGGACAGGTGGCTTATGTCTATTTATGGACTAAAGCAGATATAGCGGAGATAGATCATCTATTTCTGATGTGACAGTCATAGGTTTGACTTCATCAGAATAGGGGATGGATCTGTTAAGATGGTAGTAGGGTGTGATGTCCTGGTATTTGATGACATACACAGCGTAGGAAGTGATATTCCTATACTACGATCGGTTATACTTTGGTCGTCACACAGTGGTTTCTCCGCATCGGACTTGGACATTATATCTGACATACTGGTTACTAGATCTATGGTTTTAGATCTAGATTTGGGTGGTTTCCCAATCTAAGTACTTAGACAGCATTCTAAGAGTATTTAGAATGGACGACTCCTGGCACGGTAGTGTACCTGCAGATGATGGAGTCACCCTCTCTAAAGGTGTCTTACAGACTAAAGGGGAGAGGGATGTGCATGATTGGCAGATCACTTGCTCAGGCAATTGAGTCAATCATGAGATGTCAAGTACCACACCAGATATTGTTCTTGCAGTAGATGCAATAAGTTGATATCGATCCAATCCTGGAGAAACAATCGGAAGCAGTTTTAGAACATAAGTTGATGTTCTAGGGAATTGATAACGGCAGCCTCCTTTAGGAGACGGTTATCATTCCAGGCTTCCAAGTTGAAATAGACGACAAGGACGTTGTCAGAGTTATAGTTTTTCCCTCTGACGAGGGGCAGCATTTTGGACAGGTGATCCAAGGAAATACTGAGGGAGGCATGGCGCAGGATACTGATTAAGTTCAGTTGTTGATACAGTCTAAGAAGTTTGGATTTGGAGTTCATTTATGAGCTAAGTCTCGTCAGACATCCAGACACATTCTAAGACAGGTATTGCTCATTTCGGGAGATGGCATTCTCCGGGAACTTGAGATTTAGAGAGACATAGAAAGAAACATCAAGGCGGATCCACTCACTGAGGCTATTCCTCGAACGCAATAGTTTCACAAAAGAGCTTTGTGAGACTGACTAGTAGAGGAGTTGGGTGTTCGGTATCACACGGGCTGTGAGTATACGACATCGCAATAATTAGCCTTAAGTGCAAGTGGGAGATTGTTGGAGATAGTGCCCTCAGAGTCAATTATTGGATCACAGGCACGTGATTGCAATGATTGAAGGAGGACCTATCCCGGTAAGACAGTCTTACTCGAGATGATAGTATGCTATCTGGTTTACCTTTATCATCATGTACTGCTTTAGGTGACCTGACAGGTCACTATTACACGTTGATAGAGCCCCTAGGATTCTTGCTTGACCACCAGCAGTATGAGGGCGATCATATAAGTGGGAGCTGGCAGTCTATAAGCACATCCTTAAATAGTCCCTAGTCGTGGGAGTTTCGAGACAGGGCATCGATTCTCCAGAGTAGGCTAGTGTATACAGTCGAGACCCCGACGAGGGGCGGTGGCCGGTCTCACAAGCCACTGGTGTCAGTTGGTTCACCTAAGATATATATAGGTGCTCATTGGGTTATGAGTACACCGGACAGGACTCGCCGGGAACATGCTTGTTGGTCTTATACCTGACGTCAGATAGCAGTTCCCTGGTGACATGTGTACAGGTTAGTTCATCGACCTGAGGATCGTCATTTGTCTCGTGTGAGTTCCCACTGTACTTTGATTACTACCCTACCACGCTCAAAGAAGTCGTGCAAACAGGTTTTAGTTGGGTACAGTCCCGAGCCACATGGAGGCAGTGAGCGGATCTTCAGGGGTTCGTCTCTCCCGGTATTGGGGGTGAGGTCGCGCTGTGTCTAGGAGAGCCATTACACAAAGTCCTTGGCCAAGGCAGGAGATTTACTGGTAGGTATTCCAGTAGTATCTCAGGGTGTTCTGGGCTACACTCCGACACGACTTGTACCGTTTTTGGGGGTCTGACTTTTACCAACCCCCTAGGCCCGACATGCGATGCTCATAGACGAACGGACCGGACTGTACGGATATTGTCACTGACAGGCTCAGTAGGGTGTCAGGATGAGTTCGCTCATCGACGTCCCTTTTGGTCAATAGCTGGTGGCCCGTCACGCATGGCTAATACCTCTGACGTGCTAGCGGTTAAATCCACAGCCATAGTATTGACGAGTCTTTAGAGTCCACCACACTTACAGTTACTCAAGCTTTCGGGCGAAACGCTGTAGAGGCCGTATGGAGATATGGCAGGGTCCGATCAGATACGTGCGGTATTGCACGGATCAGGATCGGACGGTTTGTACTAGTGGCCGTATGAATATATGGCAGGGTTCGATCAGATACGTGCGGTATTGCATGGATCAGGATCGGACGGATAATACTAGCCGGCTTTGGTTTAAGCCGGATCCTAGTATAGTACAGTGTAGATTTTGTCTCTTTGCATTTGTATCCGGTCGGAATACAGATGCGGGTGTGTATGCACAGTATCGGGGTTTTCCTGTAATTTATTACGGGACCAGTTTTCTGGAGTTGCCTGTTTGCATTCCGTTCCGGCCGGTTTTCCTTTGTTCTTTCCCGGCCGGACTTTTCCGATGGAAGGGGTTATTTGCAAGTTTGCAAATAACTTTTTGAGGAGGGGTTTTATGCATTTGTGGGGCTTCATGATGGTTCATAATCATGAGATGCTTTCTTAGTCTTTTCCTTTGCATTGATTAAGATATGAAAGGATTAGATATTGATTTGAGTTTTGTTATCATGATGTTTGGATGTGGCCACCCTCTACCTTTTACTACACTCACCTCCCTCATGTATTAGTTTTCCCCCTCCACCATTTTCCCCCTAGAGAGGCCGGCCACAATTTGATGAGGAGAAGAGAGAGTTTCATTTTGTATGTGGCATTATTCTTCATCTCATATTCTTCTTGCTAGAAAATTGAAAGTACCAATTTTCCTAATCTCCTCCTCCATCCTCCATGGCAACTAAAACCCCAAATGAGACATAGCCTCTACACTACATTCTACAGCAAATCTTGGGCACGTCGACTTGCCAGCTTCGTGCCCGAGTTGCCTCGGTATAGAGGCGGGAGCCCGTAAAAGGTGCAGACGATGTGGTGCCCTTCCGGCGAGGAGGCGACGACCGGAGTTTCCGCGGGAGATCGGGACGACGACGAGAAGACCGGAGGACTCGGATCACTCGGTATATCTCTAACCCGTCTTGTAGTTAGCTAGGACTCGTTTAATGGCCCGATCTGGGTGTTTAGTGCGCGGTGGTGCCGGTTTGCTAGTTTGCAAAATTAAAGTTTATCACCGCTTCCGCATTTGGCCGTCGGATTGACGGCCGGGGCGCCGCCGTGCACTTACACTACCGTGGATTTACAGTGGTATCAGAGCCTCACCATTAAGCTATACTAATTTGTGCTAACACGTTTAAAATATCGATCGAACGGATTTTCGAAAAACACAATTTTCAGTTTTAAAGTTTCTGTCGATTTTAAAAGGTGTCTAAAAATTATTTTGACCATCACAGAAAAACAAGCAGGCTTTTTTAAGAAAACAGAAGAAATATGATCCTTTGAATCGTCCGTACGGCCGCGGAACCACCGCCATCTTGGAGCTTCAGGGGGTTAAATTTCTTCTGGTGTTTCTTTGTTGGAAATTGTGGCTTCTGGAATAGTTTTTTTAGGCCCAGATTTTGTTACTGTATAGCAGATGTACGTGGGGCCCACTTCGGGAAATTTGGTCGATCGAAATTTTAAATTTGTTAGTATGCAGTATTTACATTATATCTCCGACCGAGAATGTCATTTGATCGGTAAACCGCGTCTGATTGCTATAGTTCTTTTAGACGGGTTTGCGAACGTGACATTCGCGTTGATGTTCTGTGTTGTGCTGTAATGTCGCGGATATGTCGTGGTGGATAGCAAGGTGCAATGATAGTGCTGTTTGGATTTATTTGTACATTTGATATTGCGGGGCGAGCGTCCAACATGTGGACTGCCGTCAGTGCCTGTTTGTATAATATTCTTTTGGGGCACGACCAGGTTGAGGTCGATGTACCTGTTGTACATATTTTTATTTCTATGCTAGGTTTATCCCGCGACGGAGTGCACGGATAGCCGGGTTCTGGAGGGCAACGGGTCCGTATCTCATGGCTTTGAGAGGCAGAGGGGCCTCACTCTAGAATTGGCAGACTATTCGCCGCACTCGTAGGGGGTACAGGTTGACCCAAGGAGGGGTGCTCAATTTACTGGATTCCGTGAAGTGCCGGGTGTTCCATTCACTATGTTGTGGGGACTGCCTCGCTTCAGGTTTTGGCGGGTAACTTGCCGCACCCGTAGGGGTCTAGGTTTCATTGCACAGGCTATCCACACGACCAGGGGAACGTCGGGTTTCAGCAGCGGCTCTGTGAAACCCGAGGATCCCAGATTATCTGTATTGTTCTGTGATGCTTATTACTTTTCTGTAATGTTGCATATTATCACGCCTGGAGCGATTATTGTATATTGGTATATATACTATTAGATGTTGTATATGTTTTACACCCGCGCTAGTCCAGCCCCCGCTCTGTCGTTAGTTAAGTAACCTAACGGGTGATGACGGGACCCAGTGGCGAATGCGGATGGCATATACGTACATTTTATTTTCGTTCTTTTCTGGTGTGATTGATTGATGGGACTGCATTGATTCTGATCAATGCAAAGGATAAAACAAACCTATATTTGATGTTGTTGGAACAAATTTTAAAAAGTGTTATTACAAAGACATTTCCTTTTGTTTTGCATAGAGATATTCAGTTGGAATATCCTGCACCTCATTCCACGAGGCAAGGGCCGAGATCCCTTCACCGGGAGTGACCCCTTGGGCAAAAGTTTACGTCAGGGTAGTAACTTTAATATAGTCGATTACAAGTTGCTTTGCATCACGGTATTCAGTTGGAATATCCTGCACCTCATTCCACGAGGAAAGAGTCGAGATCCCTTCACCGGGAGTGACCTCTTTAGCAAAACGTTTTCGTCACTATATTTTATAAAAAGCTATCAGGTTCCTTCAGCGATATCAAGTTCATTACGTTAAAGGTTTTTCGCCAAAAACCAGCCGTAGCCCTCCATCATTTCTTATGGGTGGTCAGTAGTATTCAAGCTATGTTTGTTGACTAAAGTCAAGGCATAGTGTTTGGTAGTTGCTGGGCATTCATATGTTGCATAGATAGATGTGTTGGTTTGGGACAGTCGTATTACCTTGTTGACTAAAGTCAAGAGTATGTATGGGTGGGTTCAAATCAACCTGGACAATGACGGGTAGAACTTGACATGCGACTTATGATTTGTTGACTAAAGTCAAGATCATAAGAGCATGAGGCAAAAATTACATCGGGAGTTTCAAACATACAGGAAACTTGCCAAGCATGCGCATACCTTCTGGAGTATGATAACTTGAGTGGCTTCCATCAAGTTATCATGCGATGATAGTTGGATCCCGATTCTCATTGATGAGTTGGTTTACTCTTCGGGTGATCCCGACTAATTCTTCTTTCTGGTTTGAAGGAGAATTTGAGATAACAGTGGGAGGTTTCCTGATTAGATAAATTGAAAACCATTCTGATCTAGGTAAGAGTGCACGCAGAGTGTTTCTTTTCTTTCCCTCTTTTTGGCAGCGACCTTTGACCGACCCTAGACTATGACTCAGTTACCAAGTTGACCGAACCTTCTTAAAATACTGGCTTTTGGATTGTCCAAGTCGCATAAGTCATTGCCGCTCCTTCTTTTACCCTTTGCATTTCTCAGAACACCCCGTATTACTACGGATATCCACTTCCATTGGATAGATCCATCGTATGGTTATATACGAACTCGAAGGTACTACTTCGAGGATGGATCCAGGTTCAGGAGAAATAGAATTGGTTTATTCAGTTGTCTTTTATTATCACCTTCTCTCAGGTTGCGAGGCCTCCTTAGTTTAGGAGAGTACATCTATTACACTTATTGGATAGTCTTATTCCAAACCATAGGCTGGTGCTGAAAGGTAGGGAATGAAGAAAACCAATTAGCCTAAGTAGGGTGTGCAGAAGGTAATATGTAAAGACAAGAATAAAGGGATTAGAAAGAGGGCAAAGTAAATTGCGACTGCTATCATTCACGACCAAACCGCGTACTTCATCGCCACTCCTATTTCACCTTTGCTTTTTCCCAGTTTGGGAGAAATAGAATAAGGTATTATTCAGTTGTCTTTTATCATCATCTTCTCTCATGTTGCGAGTACTCCTAGGATTAGGAGAGTACACCCATTATGCTTACTGGATATTCTTCTTCCAAACCATAGGCTGGTGCCGAACGGTAGGGAAGGAAGAAAACCATTTAGCCTAACGATGGTGTACAGAAGGTAACGACTAAAGACAAATAAAGGGATTTGGAGAGATGGCAAAGAAATATACGGTTAAAGTCATGAATTGGATTATGGAAGAGGCATTACTAAGAATACCAGGATACCCCTATGAGACATTTTAATATTTCAGTTTCATTGCGCATTGTTAAAAGAAAAACTGTTTTCCCGATCAGATACTTACTCCAGGGTATATATTTACCAGGTTTCATTCTTATATCTGTATGGTTTTTTACAGATGATGAGTGGGAGTAAGTTATTGGGAATTAGGTGATCATCCTCATTATATCGGAATTCGTTGTAATTGGTGATATTTGAGGAAATCGCCTGGGTACAGTTTTCAACCTACGATGCACAAGGTTTTGAGTTATTTAAACTCAGCGGACTTATACAGAGTATTGTATGTTGTCCATTGTCCATCATGACAAAGGGGTTGGTCCTCGTACTCTGTTCCGTTTACTTGTAACTTCTCTAGTTATTAGACAAATGTTTCGTAGAAATACAAAGTCTAAGTTTTGAGAAGTTGTGGGTATAAGAATAAAGTAGAGAACCAGGTGTCACAAGTATCGGGATTCTTCAAAGAGATCGAAGATGTAGATTCTTGTGATTGGTATTCAAATGATAGTAATAGTTTTTTGAGAAACTTGTTTCTCTTACAGGTTACTCATAATTGGACGGATTCCTAAGTTGAGTAATGCTGATTAGCCTCTCTCCATTAAGTTGATATGCACTGGAGACAGCTGCATGATTTGAATCTGGTTCCAATTAAATAAGTGCCAAAGTTTCTATATTTGATATAGAATGCTTCAGATCTTAACGATGTTAAGATAAGGGGAGTTGTCCAACTTATGCTTACAACCAGACACTGGACAACTCAAGGCACGTTTCTGTAATGGCAGTTTGTGGGTTGACCCTGGCTTTGACGAGGGTTGATTTTCTACCATCTGGAAGATCAATAGTGATATTGTTCTAGACTCTCCACGGTTTTATTAAAATGGATTTTTTCAGAAAACAGTAGTGGGAGTATGGTAGAACTGGAAGTGATTCCAGAACCGCAAACGATTACGGAAAATTTAAGAGGACCTATATATTCAATCAGGTTTGACATTCCAATAGCCACTCCGTAGATATGGTGGGTAACCTCAGACACCTGAGAGGTACTCCGGTAGCCTCAAGGACGGTGACAGGGAGGTTCTTGTTTACCCAGACTTGACACTACTGTTGTTCCAGACTATGAGACCCGGCAGGAGGATAAGTATAGTGTCGTTCTGAACTGGCTTTAGAAGTGCACGTGTATATTATTCTGCCAGAGGGTTGTTGTGGTCAGTGGGAGCAGCGGAAGTATAGCGGGCAAGTTGCTTATGTCTATTTATAGGCTTGAGCAGATATAACGGAGATAAGATCATCTATTTTTGATGTGACAGTCATGGGTTTGACTTCATCAGAATAGGGGATGGATCTGTTAAGAAGGTAGTAGGGTGTAATGTCCTGGTATTTGGATGACATACACAGAGTAGGGAGTAAAATTCTTATACTACGATCGGTTGTACTTTGGTCGTCACACAGTTGTTTCTCCACAAAGGATATGGATATAATATTGGACATTCTGATTACTAGATCTAGGGTTTTAGATCTAGATTTGGGTAGTTTCCCAATATGGGTACTTTGACAGTATTCTAATAGTATTTTAGAATAGATGACTCCTGAAATGGTGGTGTACCTGCAGGTGATGGAGTCACCCTATCTAAAGGTGTCTTAGAGACTAAAGGAGAAAGGGATGTGCATGATTGGCAGATCACTTGCTTAGGCAATTGAGTCAATCATGAGATGTCAAGTACCACACCAGATGTAGTTTTTGCACTAGATGCGATAAGTTTATATTAATCCAATCCTGAAGAAACGTAAGGAAGCAGTTTTAGAACATAAGGTGCATGTTCTATGGATTTGATGACGGCAGCCTCCTTCGGGAGACGGTTATCATTCCAGGCTTCAAAGGTGACATGGATGGCAGAGTGATTGTCACAATTATAGTTTTCCCTCTGACGAGGGACAGTATTATGGACAGGTGGTCTAAAAGGATACTGTGGGAGGTATGGTGCTGGATACTGATTAGGTTCAGTTATCGATACAGTTTAAGAAGTTTGGATTTGGAGTTCATTTATGAAATAGGTCCCAACAGATATTCAGACATATTCTAAGACAGGTATTACTCGATTCGGGAGATGGCTTTCTCCGCGAACTTGAGATTAAGAGAGACATAGAAAGAAACATCAGGGCGGATCCACTCACTGAGGCTATTTCTCGAACACAAGAGTTTTACAAACTAGATTTGTGAAACTGATTAGTAGAGGAGTTGGATGTTCGGTATCACACGGGCTGTGAGTATGGGACATCGCAATAATTAGCCTTAAGTGCAAGTGGGAGATTGTTGGAGATAGTGCCCTCAAAGTCAATTATTGGATCGCAGGTACGTGATTGCAATGATTGAGGCAGGACCTATACCGATATAACAGTCTTGCTCGAGATGATAGTATGCTATCTGGTTTGTCTTTATCAACGTATACATGCTTTACTTCACTATTGCATAATGATAGAGCCCATAGGATTCTTGCTTGACTGCCAGCAGTATGATGGCGATCATATATGTGGGAGCTGGGGTCTGTAAGCACATCCTTAAAGTGTCCCTAGTCGTGGGAGTTTCGAGACAGGGCATCGATACTCCAGAGTAGACTAGTGTATACAGTCGAGACCCCGACGAAGGGCAATGGCCGGTCTCACAAGCCATTGGTGTTAGTTGGTTCACCTAAGATGTATACAGGTGCTCATTGGGTTATGAGTACACCGGACAGGACTCGCCGGGAATCTGCTAGTTGGTATTATACATATCGTCAGATAGCAATTCCCTGGTGACATGTGTACATGTTAGTTCATCGATCTGAGATCGTCATTTGTCTCGTGTGAGTTCCTACTGTGCTTAGATTACTACCCTACCACGCTCAAAGGAGTTGTGCAAACAGGTTTTAGTTGGGTACAGTCCCGAGCCACATTGGAGGTAAGTGAGCGGATCGTCGGGGATTCGTCTCTCCCGGTATTGGGGGTTGATGTCGCGCAGTGCACGGGTGGCCATCACTAGGAATCCTCGGCCGAGGTAGTGGAGAATTACTGATTTGGATCAGTAGTTTCTCAGGTGGTGATGGGCTTCATACCGACACGATTTATCGCGTTATTAGGGATCTGAATTTATCCACCCCCCTAGACTCGATATGCGATACTCTTTAGACGAACGAACCGGACTGTATATACATTGTCACTGTTAGGCTCAGTAGGGTTTATAGATGAGTTCGCTCGTCAGCTTCCCTTCCAATCAATACATAGTCAACCGTTACGTACAGCTCGTATCTCTGACGTGCTAGTGGTTATACCCAGTACCAGTGTGTTGTTGAGTCATTAGAGTCCCCCACAGACACTTTCCCAAGTTCGGGCGAAATGTTGTAGAGGCCGTATGGGTTTATGGCAAGGTTTGGAAAATGCACGTGCGTTTTCGCACGTGTCAGTTTTCGGGCAGATAATACTGGTCGGCTTTGGTTTAAACCGGATCCGAGTATTATACTGTGTAGATATAATATTTTTTTCTCAGTTGCATTTGTATTCGGTCGTAATACAAATGCAGGTATGTTTATCCTGATACGGGGTTATCATGAAATTCGTTTCAGGATCACTTTTGGAAGTTGCCAGTTTCCAGTTTTCTATCAGCCGTATTTAACATTTGGTTAAATACGGATTTATCTTTTCTTGATGAGGGTGAGTCATGGTTCTAGAAGCTTCTAGAATTTGGTGACAAGGCTTGATGATTCATTGTTAGCATTAATTGTTCCATTAATGTTTTGGTGACTAAGCTTAATGAGTCATGCTTTACATTATTGTGTTCATACTAGGTGTTATGATATGTTTGTGCTTATGGTCACCTCCCCCTCTCCTACACTCACCCCTACCTCCTTTTATAGTGGCCGGCCACCCCCTTGAGGATTCATATGGTTGCTAGAAAAAGATTGGTATTGTTTTGGACTCATGGAAATTAGATAAGCCTCATTTCTCATTTCACCTGATTCCAAAAGGCAACTTCATTAACCGTTCGTCCATAGCCTTGGACGTAACGAGACAAAGTGTTCTACTCATTCTCTACTTCATCTTGGTCGTCTCTTTTAGCTAACTTGACGACCGAGTTGCCTCGGTTCAGAGGCGGGAGCCCGTTTAAAGATCCGTCGACGTGGTGCCACCTGGACGACAAGACTGGAGATTCAGGAGATCGGAGCAGCCGCAACAAGCGTGGGATGATGGTTGAAGACCAAAGGACTCGGATCGTTCGGTATAACATTTCTACCCACTTTGTAATTTGTTAGTTTAGCTTTAATGGCAGATCCGGGTTACGGTACACGATAGCGCCAGTTTGTAAAAAGTTTTTGTTCCGCATTTGGCGTCTGTTAGACGGCCGGGGCGCTACCGTGGACTTACAAGAATTTTGCGCAATAACATCATTCCGGGAGACCCTCAGTCAAATGGCGTTACAGAACGGATGAATCGAACATTATTGGAGTAGACCAGATGTTTGCAGCTTACAACAGGGCTTCCTAAGGAGTTTTGAGCTGAAGCCCTATCTACCGCCGTATACCTCATCAACAGATCATCATCGGGGGCGGTAGATAAAAAAATTCATGAGGAAGTGTGGAACAGGAAGGCTGGATATTACAGACGGCTTCGTATATTTAGATGCCTAACTTATGTTTAGTTGAGGAGTGATAAAATAGAGCGAGAGTTAGGAAGTGTGTCCTACTCGGCTATGGAAGTGAAGCCAAACGGTACAGGCTATAGTGTTCTGAGACCCAAAAGATAGTAATCAGCCGACATGTTACATTCGATAAGTCTGCGAAGTGTTAGTGCGCGGTGCTAGGGCCGCAACACTTGCGGACCGTGGCGGAAATATAGAACAAAATTTTTAAAATATAGTACCGAACACCAAAACTAAAACCATCAAAATACAAGTATTTGCAAGAAACAAAAGAACATAAAAATAAAGTTTAGAGGGGATACAACCTTTTTAGCGTGTCTACTCTCTAGTGGAATACCTAAGCTAGACTTTGAGATGAAAGGATCGAGCTTGATCACCGACCGACTCGTCGAAGATGATCCATGTTGAAAGCAATCCATTCAAGATCCAACTTCACTTTAGAACACTTGTATGTGAAGCAACTAGCTCTCATATATTGCTAATATCTGAAGGTAGGAGATGATATGAGGATACAAACTCTTTCTTTCACTCCTTTTCTTTTCATTTCTTTCTCACTCAAGAATTAACAAGAGGAAGAGGAAGAGGAAGAGGAAGAGGAAGAGGAAGATGAAGAAAACGAAGCTCTCTCTCTTTCTTGTCTTCAAAAATTATGAAGAGAATTCTCATCACCTCTCATCCTTTTTCTCTCTCTTATTAGTTGTCATGTTAAGAGAGAAGTGGGTCCCACTCTTCACATGGCATGGATTTTTCATTTTATGACAATATGTATATGTATCTAATACATATACATACATGTATCATATACATACAATAGAGAGAGAGTGTGAATACACACACACACACATATAATGTGAGAGAGTATATGTATCAAATACACACATATTATGTATCATATACATAATAATACATTATCATCATATACTAATGAAAGAGTGTGTGTATTATATACACAATACTAGCTATCGTATCACATATATGGATATTAAGTCAACACTTGACTTAATAATCCGGCTTTTAAATAAACCATCTAGTATTATCAAATGTTCGATTAATATACGTGTATCATATACACATGTTTAATCGAACTCCTGCACGTATCCCCGTACGCAATCCACATCATCATTTTGCCTGAGCAGGAACTTTCATTGTGGGGCTCTAAAGACCTGATAATACACTGACAGTAGGTTAAACATGATCATATCCGATTGAATCTGAAATACTTTCAGATCAATCCTCTCACGGGTTAACCCACAAACTCGTCAGCGGTACTAGTTGCGCGTAACGGCTACTCAGTTATTGACCAAGAGGTAGGTCGACGAGCAAACTCATCCGAACCAAATAAAGCCTATCAATGACGAATATAATATAGTTTGGTCTCTTCATTAAAGAGTATCGCATACTGGGTCTGGGGGTAGAAACTATCAGACCCCCAATTACCCAATAAGTCATGCAGACATCAAATTCACAACCATCCGAGATACAATTGATAACGTTTATCAGTTTATCTCAACCGCCCTGGCCAGGGACTTCTGGTTATAGTCATGTCTTGTACATTGCGACATCAATTCCCTATATGGGGAGAGACGAATCCCCTCGACTGCTTACTGCCTCCATACGCTTCGAGAGTATACCCAACTAAACCTGTATGCACGGTTCTTTAAAGACGTGGTTGGGTAGTGATCAAAATATAATTAGAACACACATAAGATACTATGGCAATCTCAGGTCAAATGACTACCCTACACTATCGTCACCAGAGAATTACTATCTGACAATAGGTATAATACCATTTAGGAGTTCTCGGCCAGTCTGTTCGGTATACTCATTCTCCTATGAGCACTTATATACAATCTTTGGTGTCAAACACCAATAGATGTGGGACCAGCCATCGTCCCGGTTGGGGTCAAGAAACGTATACACTAGTCTATTCTGGAGTACCGATGCCCTGTCTCGATACTCCTACGACTAGAAACAATTAAGGATGTGCTTATGGACTACCTAGGCCCCACTAGTATGATCACCATCATAATTCTGGTAGTTAAACAAACATTTTAAGGGCTTTATCAACATGTATTAGCGATATGTAATAACAAGTAAAACTTATACACATGATGATAAAGATAAACCAGATAGCATACTATCATTTCGAGCAAGAACGTTCTCTCCATATAGGTCCATGTACAATTACAATAATTAACTTCAGGGCACCTATATCCAACAATCTCCCACTTACACTCAAGGCCAATTATTGCAGTACCTAACTTCTCTAATATTAGTTTCACAAACTGTATTTGAGAAACAGCCTCAGTGAGTGGATCCGCTCAATGCCTCTCATTTCTTATCTCTTTTTCTTAATCCCGAGGAATCAACTATCCCCCGAATCAAGCGATACCTGCTTTAGAATTTGTCTGGATATCCGATGGGACCAAGTTCATAAATGAATTTATTTATCCAAACAGCTTCTCAGGCTGTATCATTCGATGAGTTATACCGAGCATCCAGAGTCATGTTTGCCTCGGTATTCTGCTTGGAACCCTTCCAATATACTGCTCCTCAAGAGGGCAAACTTATAACCCATGATAGACTTTCTGTCATCTATGTCACCTTGGAAGCTGGAATTGGTAATCGACTCCATTTAGAGGTTGCCATTACCATACACCAAGAACATCCTTTTAGTGCTTCACAAGCACTTAAGAATGTTCTTCACTGATATCCAATATTTCTCCAGGATTGGACCGATATCTTATTACTACGGTAAGTGCATAAGCTAAATTTGTTCTAGTACATAACATCGCATGATTGACCCTACTGCCGAAACAGTAGAATGTCATTCATGCGAGTCCCCCTCCTCATCAGTCTGAAAGATATCTCTTTAGAGAGGGTGACTCTATGATATATGGGTATACCACCATGTAAGGAGTCTTTCATTCTAAACATCTTTAGAATGGTGTCTAAGTACCAGGATTGGGACAATCCCAAAATCCTTCTAGATCTATCTCTATAGATCTAGTCCCCATAATGATTGATATAATACCCAAATTGTAAGTCCATATTGCGACCCCTGGTACTTACGGGGAGGCGGAAACGGTATAAAAAACGAATTTTTATCGCAAGAGGCAACATGGACTAAACTATGTCGGGATCATTGTCTAAACTAAAACTAGTTAACAAGTTAAAGAGAGTTAGCTACTATGGAAGATGGTTATACCTAAACTTGAACTCCTTCTTCTTCAAACCTTGTAGAGGTTGATGGTTCTCTTTTCCTCGCCTTCTCCCGTCGAAGATAGATCCACCTCGAAGGTTCGACTTTGGGCTCTTCCTCGATCTTTGAGTGAACTAGGGTTTCCGGCTTGCTAAACCTTCATCCTAGAATGAGTAGAGAGTGATTAGGGTTTGCTTTTCTATCTAAAGAGAATGATTCTCAACACATGAGAAGGTTTCTCTTTTCAAGAGGAGGAAGAAGATGAAATGAGGAGAGAGAGAGGTTATGATAGAATGAGCTCAATTATTTCTTTCTTGCAACCATATTGCAAAAGAAAATGAATTATCTAAATGATAATAATTGAAATAAGAATAGTTGATGGTAATTTTGGAATGACCACTATCATGCTTCTTTAAATGAAGTGTAAGCATGAATCAAGGAAGACTTTCAAGGCATGAAAGTGGTCAATGGTCAACAAGTCAACCAAGGTCAACAAGTCAACAAAAAAACAACCATAACATAATTCTTATTTAATTACTATTATTAATAGATAATATATAAAACCATTAGGGTTTGGAAAATGAAGACTGTCAACTGTGCATACGCACCCGATCTGAAACCCTAATGAAAAACCTCATTCTCCGCCTCAAGCAACTGTGCATACACACCTGCATTCTCGTTCCGAGGAACAAGAATACCAAGATATAAAAGCAACCCCCAAAACATATACCAGTATCTGGCTCAAACCAGAGCCTGCCAGTATAATCCGTCCGGACTCCAAACGTGCACAAGTGCGCGGATGAGAACGAATCCTGTCGCAAAACCATGCGACCTCTACTCTGTTTTGCCCAGAGGCGAATACCCTCTGTGTGGGACTCTAAAGACTCGACACTACGCTGGCAGTGGGTTTAACCACAGACCGCAAGCGGCACTAGCTGTGCATAACGGTCCCCAGGTAGATGTCGACAAGAAGGCTGACGAGGTGAAACCCCATCTGAACTCCTACTGAGTCTGAATGTGACATTCTCCGTACAGTCCGGTCTGTTCGTCTGATACATCGCATGGCGGGCCTAGGGGGCGGTAAAACGTCAGTCCCCCAATAGCGGTACAAGTCGTGTCGGAGTGAAGCCCAAAACACCCTGAGATAACACTGGAAACCTACCAGTATATCTCGCTTGCCCTGGCCAGGGACTACTCGTGTAATGGCTCTCCTAGACACAGCGCGATGTCAACCCCCAATACCGGGAGAGACGAATCCTGTCTAACCGTCACTGCCTCCAAGTGCTTCGGGACTGCACCCAACCACCACCTGTTTGCACGACTCCTTTGAGCCGTGGTAGGGTAGTGATCAAAGTGCAGTGGGAACACACTCGAGGCGAAGTGTCAGTGTCAAGTCAGCGGACTAAGCTGTACTCATGTCACCTGGGAACTGATAACTGACGATAGGTATAATACCAACCTGTCAGTTCCCGACGAGTCCTGTCCAGTGTACTCGTAACCCAACGAGCACCCGTATACTATCTCCAGTACGACGTACTGATGGCTGTGGGACAGACCATCTCCCACACTGGGATGAGAAGCGCATACGCTAGTCTACTCCGGAGTATCGATGCCCTGTCTCGATAGTCCTACGACTAGGGACCTGTATAAGAATGTGCCTATAGATTACCCAGCCCCCACTAGTGTGACTGCCATCACAACGCTGGTAATCAAGCAAAGATCCTAAGGGCTCCACTAATGCGTATAAGTGATATACTGAAATAAACACAAGTACACATTGAAGTAGAAACAAACCAAGTAGCATACTACTATATTGAGCAAGATTGTTTATACAAGGTGATTATCCCAAGCTTCCATCAAGTAATATACAAACTAGTATGATACAGTAATGGCCTCTAGGGCATATACACTAACAATCTCCCACTTGCACTAAGGCCATGTACTGGCGTATCGAAGACCTATCATCTCGATCAGCCGCTCGAACTGAGTCTGGGGTAGGGCCTTGGTGAATGGATCTGCAGTGTTCTCTTCTGAAGCAACCCTCCGAACCTCGATCTCCTTGCGATCCACGATCTCCCTGATCAGGTGATACCGCCTTAAGATGTGCCTGGATCTCTGATGGGACCTGGGTTCCTTTGCTAAAGCTATAGCCCCGTTGTTGTCGCAATACAGAGGTACTGGGTCAACAATGGACGGAACCACCTGAAGTTCTTTTAAGAACTTCCTTATCCAGACAGCTTCTTTTGCGGCATCAGATGCAGCGATGTATTCCGCTTCCATAGTCGAGTCTGCAACGGTTTCCTGTTTGGAACTCTTCCAACACACCGCCCCTCCATTGAGGGTAAAGACAAAACCCGACATGGACTTGGAATCATCCTTGTCACTCTGGAAGCTGGAGTCAGCAAAGGCCTCAATCTGGAGGTCTTTTCCGCCATACACCAAGAACATCTCCTTAGTCCTCCTCAGGTACTTGAGAATGTTCTTTACCGCTATCCAATGTTTCTCCCCAGGGTTTGACTGATACCGGCTTACTACACTCAGTGCATAAGCTACATCCGGTCTGGTACACAACATCGCATACATTATAGAGCCTACCGCAGAAGCGTAGGGTATAACAGACATGCGATCCCTCTCCAAATCAGTCTTGGGAGACATCTCTTTAGAGAGGGTGATCCCGTGACAAGCCGGTAAGTTACCGCGCTTGGAATCTTCCATACTGAATCTTTTCAGTACGGTGTCGATGTACCTGGACTGTGAAAGTCCTAATATCCTCTTGGATCTATCACGATGGATCCGGATCCCCAGGATGTAAGAGGCATCACCCAGGTCTTTCATGGAGAACCTGTGTGACAAGAAACCCTTGACAGATTGTAGCATAGGAATGTCATTTCCTATTAAGAGAATGTCATCCACGTATAAAACAAGGAATACCACAGTTCTCGCTACAAATCTACTATAGATGCACGGTTCATCTGGATTTTTGATAAAGTCAAATTCCTTGACCGTCTCATCAAAACAGATGTTCCAACTCCGCGATGCCTGCTTTAGTCCATAGATGGACTTAAGTAACTTGCACACCTTTCCGCTGCTCCCACTCTGAATGAAACCCTCTGGCTGATCCATATAGACACACTCCTCTAAATTTCCATTTAGAAAAGCTGTTTTTACGTCCATCTGCCAAATCTCATAATCGTGGAAGGCAGCAATGGCAAGAAGGATCCGAATGGATTTCAGCATAGCCACTGGAGAAAAGGTTTCGTCGTAGTCCAAGCCAGGTCTTTGACGGAAACCCTTTGCTACAAGTCTAGCTTTATAGGTCTCAACCTGTCCATCTACACCAATCTTCCTTTTGAAGATCCACTTGCATCCTACGGGTTTTACCCCGTCTGGAGCAATGTCCAACGTCCA
Source organism: Agapanthus africanus (assembly GCA_030015575.1). NCBI lineage: Eukaryota > Viridiplantae > Streptophyta > Magnoliopsida > Asparagales > Amaryllidaceae > Agapanthus > Agapanthus africanus. Next base: position 646,719,800 of record CM057340.1, read on the forward strand.
TACTTTGTTGGTGTACATGGACTCCATTTCGGTCCGCATTGCATCCAGCCATTTTACCGAGTCAATGCTCTGAACGGCCTGTTGGAAGCTAGTAGGCTCATCATAGTCTATGATGCAATCCTCTCTATCCCCGTCTATGAGAAAACCGTAGTATCTCTCGGGCGGATGAGACTGCCTACTACTTCTGCGGAGCGGCATAGGAATGTCCTGTTCATTTGAACCCTCTGGTTCCATTAAGCTTTCAGTAATAGTCTGTGGTTCTGGAATTTCTTCCAGTTCTACTGCGCTCCCACTTAATTCTTTTTCTAAGAACTGATGTTCTAGAAAGTGGGCATGACGAGAAACAAGAACTTTTTGTTCCTCTTCGTAGTAGAAGAGATATCCCTTGGAATTCTTTGGATATCCCACAAACTTACACAGTACTGAGCGCGCCTCGAGCTTGTCCGTATGCTGCTTTTTAACAAAAGCTGGACTTCCCCAAGTCTTAATGTGACTGAGATGGGGTCTCTTCCCACACCACATCTCATATGGTGTAGTAGGCACAGTCTTAGTAGGAACTCGGTTCAAAAGGTACGCAGCTGATTCTAGCGCATACCCCCAGAATGATCGCGGTAACTCAGCGTTACTCATCATGGACCGTACCATATCCAATAGGGTCCGGTTCCGTCTCTCCGATACACCGTTATGTTGCGGGGTGTATGGAGGAGTAAGCTGAGAGAGAATCCCATTCTCTTTTAAATAATTCAGGAACTCGGCACTTAAGTATTCTCCACCTCGATCCGATCTTAGAATCTTGATACTTTTGCCGGTTTGTTTTTCTACTTCATTCTTAAATTCCTGGAATTTTTCAAAAGCTTCGGACTTATGTTTCATTAAGAAGACATATCCGTATCTTGAAAAATCATCCGTAAAAGTAATGAAGTAAGAATAACCGCTTCACGCATGTGTAGACATTGGACCGCACACGTCGCTGTGTACGAGTCCCAAGAGCTCGCTCGCTCTTACTCCGTGTCCAGTGAACGGAGTCTTTGTCATCTTTCCTTTGAGACAGGATTGACAAGTGGCATACGATTGATATTCGAACGGATCCAAATATCCTTCTGTATGTAACTTAGTCAACCTTCTCTCATTGATGTGACCCAGTCTACAATGCCATAAGAAAGTCTGATTGATATCTGGTGACTTTCTTTTGTGTGTATTCTGGACATTGAAAATCTGTGGTTGGTTTAATACGTATATACCATTGCTCAATGTACCTGACCCAATCAGAACTTGATTAAGGTGAATGTTAACAACATTACTTACAAACGCAAATTCATAACCTTCTTTAGAAACCAAAGATACAGAAATGATATTACAAGTTGCGTTGGGTACAAAAAAGCAATTACGCAAAACCAAAACATGCCCATCTGACATTCCCAGGTGATAGTCCCCCACGGCTTTAGCATCCATGCTAGCTCCGTTCGCAACTCTGAGGGTCATGTCACCTGCCTTCAAAACCCTACGGTTTCTCAACGCCTGCAAAGAATTACAGATATGAGATCCTGATCCGGTATCCAATACCCAGGAAGTAGAGTTTATAGAAAGACAGTTTTCAATAACATACACACCTGAAGCTGAAGCCGCAACCTGCTTCAGTTCCTGTGTCCTGGCTTTCCAAGCCCTGCAATCTTTCTTCCAGTGTCCACTCTTGTGACAATAGAAGCATTCCTCTTTACCAACAAGCTTCCCCGCTATCTTTGTTGCCTTTTCCTTTCCCTTCGCACCCACTTTACTAACACCGCCTCTTGGTTTGGCGGGGGCTTTCTTCTTCTTTCCCTTGGCTTTCGCCTTGGACCTAGAAGAAGAAGATCCTCCTACAAACAAAGTGGATGTATCCCTACCCTTCTGTAGGGTGCCCTCTGCGCTCCTCAGCAGGTTGAGGAGTTCTGAAAGTTCAACTTCCTTTTCTTGCAAGTTGAAATTCAGTATGAACTGGGCGTAAGTGGATGGAAGGGACTGGAGAATTATGTCTGTATAAAGTTCACTGTCCAACGTGGTCCCAAGTTCCGCGAGCTCCTCAGTGTAGCCAATCATCTTAAGCACGTGGTCCGCTACCGATGATCCGACGGCCAACTTAGTCGAAAATAACTTCTTCGACACTTCGTATCTTGCGATACGAGACTGCTCTCCATACAGTTCTTTTGTATGAAGAAATATGGATTCCAAATCCATATTCTCGTGCCTCCTCTGATGGTCATTGTCCATCGAGGCAAGTACGAGGCATCTGGCCTTCGCGCTGTCAATCTCCCAAGTCTTACGGATTTCCTTATCCGCGACGCTGGAGGTGGGACCTGGGACGGGGGGAGCTTTGCTGGTAAGAAGATACCCCAGCTTGTCGTAAGAGATTGCCAATTTGACATTCCTGAGCCAATCTTTGTAGTTTGGCCCTGTCAATATGTTTTTATCTAGAAGTAACTTAAGTCCAGTCATTTCGATTTGGTCGCTGCAGGGGGAGAGAAGAAACACTTAGCACGATGCTCTTGCAAGTTTAGAATGGTTTTTAATTTGTCTAAACAGGATGGCTCCCACTGTCTCTCGAATCCCTCCTCAAACCACAAAGGAAGAATTAGCCGGGATCAATCCCACCGTACAATACTTGCTTAACCGTTCAGCCAGGCCAGTGTCGGTACTTCGAGGGAGGTTTTCCAACGCTTTCGCGAAGTTCCTTAATTTAAGAACCTCTTTTCCCTGGGGGCGTAGCCCCGCTAACACCTTTCTAGGCACCTACTAGGTTTATAGCATTGATCGTTTTAGTGAGAAATTTCCCGAGGAGTAGCATATACTCACAGTAGGATCGGGATCCAAATATCATCGCGTGATGAAAATGAAGGAATCCTACCATAATCATCACACTTCAAATGGTATGCAAATCTAGCAAGTTTCAGTACTTATGAAACTCCCGATGTGGATTTTTGCCCCATGCTCTTATGACCTTGACTTTGGCCAAAATATCATAAGTCACATGTCAAGTTCTTCCCGTCACTTTCCAGGTTAATTTGGATCCATCCGTACATACCCTTGACTTTGGCCAAAATGGCAGCACGACTGTCCCAAACCAACGCATCTATCTATGCTACACATGAACACCCAATAGCTACCAATCACTGTGCCTTGACTTTGGCCAAAATACACAGCTTGAATACTATTGCCTATTCATGCGAAACGACGGAGGGCTACGAATGGTTTTGGTAAAACCGTGAACGTAGTGAACTTGATATAATCGATGGAACGAGATAGCTTTTAGAAGGAGTGGCTCAAGCTCCGCATTTAAAAGTTAGTTTTGAAAAGAACCGAGTGGTTTTTCGAAAGTGTTCCATCGACTTAAACTTGGTTTATTATCTTGCATTAGTTCTTTTAATGCGTGATATTCTTGCATTAGTTCTTTTAATGCGTCCCATCATTTAATCCTACCATTGCAGAAAACAACCAAAATATGACGTACGCTTCTGCCATTCGCATTCGCCACGGGGTCCCGTCATCACTCGTTAGGTTACTTAACTAACGACAGAGCGGGGGTTGGGCTAGCGCGGCTGTAAAACATAAGCAACGCCTAAATAGAAAGCAATGATAGACATTACAGATCACAGATGAATACATTGGATATACTAGCAATCCGCATTCCTTTCGAGCCTGAAACGAAAAGCGGATAATACGGTCGCGGTGAATAGCAAATACCCCACCCAAGACCCCTACGGGTGCGGCAAACTACCCGCCAAGTTCCCGGTAGTTTGTGCACCCCACCATGGGTCTATCCTAGGAGTAAAAACAGTAAAAAGAATTATACAATGACGGCTACAACCCCGACCCGGTTGTGCGGCCAAACAAATAATATTATTACATCAATTTACATTTACAATGAATGAAAGAAAAACAAAAGCTCATCTCACATCCACCCCGGCTATTCACCCGCGACAGTCCAACACATTCATATACACATTCCAGCACATTACAGATCATGTATAACCCCGACTAATCGACTTATAGCGATTAGCCGACGTTCAATACATGCAAACATCACAGATATAACCAACATAGCCAAAGTGCAGTGAAGTTCGAAAAAAAATACGGAATTATAGGACTCCAAAAGTGAATTTCAGTTCTGGAAAATCTGGGTACATATAATATATCTTAAAAATCCCAAAACCAACACAGAAGAACACTGCACGAAAAACGATGCAAAGATGACACCAACTTGCGGCGGTTCCGCGGCCAGATGAGTAGGTGAGGCCGCGGAAGCGCGGCGGTTTGGAGGAAACATGATATCGTTTTTCTTGTGTGTTCTTAGAAAACCCTGAGACGATTTTACAAGTATAAAGTTTTTCATTTTGAGCAGAAAAAATTTCAACAGAAAGTTAGGGTTTTGATTTTCCGGTTTTGCGATTTTTCGGTTCCGAACTCCGTTACACTTCACTACCAAGCTAGTTTAAGTTTAGTTAGGCTCTGATACCACTGTAAGTCCATATTGCGACCCCCGGTACTTACGGGGAGGCGGAAACGGTATAAAAAACGAATTTTTATCGCAAGAGGCAACATGGACTAAACTATGTCGGGATCGTTGTCTAAACTAAAACTAGTTAACAAGCTAAAGAGAGTTAGCTACTATGGAAGATGGTTATACCTAAACTTGAACTCCTTCTTCTTCAAACCTTGTAGAGGTTGATGGTTCTCTTTTCCTCGCCTTCTCCCGTCGAAGATAGATCCACCTCGAAGGTTCGACTTTGGGCTCTTCCTCGATCTTTGAGTGAACTAGGGTTTCCGGCTTGCTAAACCTTCATCCTAGAATGAGTAGAGAGTGATTAGGGTTTGCTTTTCTATCTAAAGAGAATGATTCTCAACACATGAGAAGGTTTCTCTTTTCAAGAGGAGGAAGAAGATGAAATGAGGAGAGAGAGAGGTTATGATAGAATGAGCTCAATTATTTCTTTCTTGCAACCATATTGCAAAAGAAAATGAATTATCTAAATGATAATAATTGAAATAAGAATAGTTGATGGTAATTTTGGAATGACCACTATCATGCTTCTTTAAATGAAGTGTAAGCATGAATCAAGGAAGACTTTCAAGGCATGAAAGTGGTCAATGGTCAACAAGTCAACCAAGGTCAACAAGTCAACAAAAAAACAACCATAACATAATTCTTATTTAATTACTATTATTAATAGATAATATATAAAACCATTAGGGTTTGGAAAATGAAGACTGTCAACTGTGCATACGCACCCGATCCGAAACCCTAATGAAAAACCTCATTCTCCGCCTCAAGCAACTGTGCATACACACCTGCATTCTCGTTCCGAGGAACAAGAATACCAAGATATAAAAGCAACCCCCAAAACATATACCAGTATCTGGCTCAAACCAGAGCCTGCCAGTATAATCCGTCCGGACTCCAAACGTGCACAAGTGCGCGGATGAGAACGAACCCTGTCGCAAAACCATGCGACCTCTACTCTGTTTTGCCCAGAGGCGAATACCCTCTGTGTGGGACTCTAAAGACTCGACACTACGCTGGCAGTGGGTTTAACCATAGACCGCAAGCGGCACTAGCTGTGCATAACGGTCCCCAGGTAGATGTCGACAAGAAGGCTGACGAGGTGAAACCCCATCTGAACTCCTACTGAGTCTGAATGTGACATTCTCCGAACAGTCCGGTCTGTTCGTCTGATACATCGCATGGCGGGCCTAGGGGGCGGTAAAACGTCAGTCCCCCAATAGCGGTACAAGTCGTGTCGGAGTGAAGCCCAAAACACCCTGAGATAACACTGGAAACCTACCAGTATATCTCGCTTGCCCTGGCCAGGGACTACTCGTGTAATGGCTCTCCTAGACACAGCGCGATGTCAACCCCCAATACCGGGAGAGACGAATCCTGTCTAACCGTCACTGCCTCCAAGTGCTTCGGGACTGCACCCAACCACCACCTGTTTGCACGACTCCTTTGAGCCGTGGTAGGGTAGTGATCAAAGTGCAGTGGGAACACACTCGAGGCGAAGTGTCAGTGTCAAGTCAGCGGACTAAGCTGTACTCATGTCACCTGGGAACTGATAACTGACGATAGGTATAATACCAACCTGTCAGTTCCCGACGAGTCCTGTCCAGTGTACTCGTAACCCAACGAGCACCCGTATACTATCTCCAGTACGACGTACTGATGGCTGTGGGACAGACCATCTCCCACACTGGGATGAGAAGCGCATACGCTAGTCTACTCCGGAGTATCGATGCCCTGTCTCGATAGTCCTACGACTAGGGACCTGTATAAGGATGTGCCTATAGATTACCCAGCCCCCACTAGTGTGACTGCCATCACAACGCTGGTAATCAAGCAAAGATCCTAAGGGCTCCACTAATGCGTATAAGTGATATACTGAAATAAACACAAGTACACATTGAAGTAGAAACAAACCAAGTAGCATACTACTATATTGAGCAAGATTGTTTATACAAGGTGATTATCCCAAGCTTCCATCAAGTAATATACAAACTAGTATGATACAGTAATGGCCTCTAGGGCATATACACTAACACAAATCCTATATGGAGAAACCTTTGTGACATCCATAGTTTGATCAAATTGTAGCATAGGAACATCATTTCCTATTAGGAGGATGTCATCCATATACAATATGAGGAATGCGACATTACTCTTTATATCCTTCTTACAAATAGTATGTTCATTTATAATTTTGATGAATTCAAATTCTTTGACTGTCACATCAAAACAAATAATCCATCTCCACGATACCTGTTTTAGTTTATAAATGGACTTAAACTACTTGCACGCCTTTCCACTGCTCCTACTAACTACAAAGCCCTCTGATAAAGTCATATATACGCTCACTTCTAAATCTCCATTTAGAAAAGCGTTACTGACGTCCACCTGCCAGATCTCATAGTCCTGAAGTATAACAATGGCAAGTGGTGTCCGAATGGACTTCAGTATAGACCTAGGAGAAAAGGTTTCATCACAATCCACATCGGGTATTTGACGAAAACCTTTTGCTACAAGTCTAGCTTTATTAGGTTACTGCCTTTCCTCTGCACTGATCTTCTTTTGGAAGATCTACTTGCTTCTAATGGGTTTTACCCCTTTAAGAGCATCCAACAAGGTCCGTACTTTGTTGGAGTGTAAGGAGTCCAATTCTGATATCTTGGCATCTAGCTATCAGTTGGAAGTCACTGCTCCGTATGGCATGCTGATAACTAGTAGGGTCATCATCAATCATGATGCAAATCTCCCTGTCATCGTCTACGAGAAAACCATAGTATCTCTCGGGTGAGTCTACTAGATCTGCGGGGTGGCTAAGGTTTGTCGGGTATAATTGAATCCACAGATTCTACTAAATTTTCAGTAATCGTTTGTGGTTCTGAAATCTTTTCCAGTTCTACCATACTCATACTAATTTCTTTTGAAAGAAATTCCTTTTTATAAAAATATGGCGTGTCGAGAATAAAACAACTTTTGTTTCTCAACATGGTAGAAGTTAAACCCTTGCGAATGCTTGGGATAACCCACAAACTGCACATTACTGAAACATACCTTGAGCTTGTCTGGATTCTGCTTTAAACATAAGCTGGACAACACCATATCTTAATAAACTTAAAACATTGTCTTCTTCAATTCTATATCACATATAGAATCTTTAGGCACTAATTTAGATAGAACCTTATGCAATTAGTTTGCAGAAATTTCCAGTGCATACCCCCAAAATGAAAGAGGCAACTCATCAATACTCAAGGAGGAGTGATATGAGAGAGAATCACATTTTCTTTTAGAAAACCACGGAATATCGAGCTTAAGTATTCACCTCCTCGATCACATCGAGAAATCTTAATACTTCTGACGTTTGGTTTTCTACTTCATTCTTATACTCTATGAATTTCTCAAAATCTTTGGAATTTGCGTTTCAATAATAACGCGTGTCCAAAACTAGAGAACTCATAGGTAAACAGAATGAAGTATGAGTGCTCACTCCTTATCCGTATAGACATTGGACTACATACATCACTATGTATAAATCCTAAGAGTTCACTAACTCTTACTCCGTGTGTTGTAAGTTGAGAACTGTATTTTGGTTAAGAATATATATACCGTTAATCTATGCAGCTTATCCAATCAACATTTGATAAAGGAAAATATTCATAACATCATTTTCAAAATTTGTTTATCTCCTTCTTTATCAAATAAAGAGACGGATATAATTTTTAAAAGTTGGTGCATGACAACAGTTATTCGAAACTAAAAGTTTGCAGCTAGGCAAAACCAGGTGACAGTCCCCAATAGTAACTTTTACTCTGATTTCCGACTCTGAGAATCATATCACCCTTTCTCAATTATCCTGCCTTTTCTCAATATCTCTAACACCTTAAAAATGTGAGATCTTGATCCGGTATTAAATAACCATGAAGCAGAGTTAATTGAGAAATATTTTTCAATTACAAACACAACAAAAGATGAAGTCATATGATTCAAGGGGTGTCCAGGTATTCCCGGTAATGCCTCTTCCACTGCTCGGCCTCATGACAATAGTTGCAATCTCCTTTCCCGTCAACTGAAACCCCTTTAGATGTCTCTACGTCTTACCTTCTGTAAACTATATTTAGGCTGGTAGGTTTTCTTCTTTCGCTTCCTTTCAGCTTCAGCCTTAGGTTTGAAGAAGACTATCTAACAAGCGTAACAAATGTATTCTCCTTCTTGAAGAAGCTCTCGACTTGAGAGAAGGTGGAGGGGAGGGACAATAGAATTATGTCAATATACAATTTATTTACTCCAGAACTAAACTTGTGGCCATCCTCGACTGAAACAATTTCTTCGAGTATGTATCGAATCGTACGAGATGGCCTTCCATGCAATATGGATCTCTATATTTGATACAGAGGGTTCTAGAGTAAATAAAGGGGAAATAGGAGCGGTAAGGACATATGCGACTTCATCGTGAATTAGGGCAATCTTGACATTTCAAAACCAATGATTGTAAAAAGGTTTGGTTAACTTGGTTTTACGAGTTTTAATTTAAGGTTGGTCATGGTCGCTGCCAGAGAGAAAAAAGAAACACTCAGCGTGCGCTCTTGTAAGATTAGATTGGTTTATTAATTTATCTAATTAGGAAGGGTCCCACTATTTCGTCGAATTCTCTGTCAAACCCTAAAAAGAGAACTAGCTGGATCATGTACACCCCATAAGTTTGCTAACCAGTCAGCCAGGCAAGTGTAAGTATTTCGAGGGAGGTCCCACATGCTCTCACATGGACCCAATTTAATAACCTTGTTTCCTTAGAGACGTAATCTCATAAATACCCTTTTAGGCACCTAATGGGTCGGGTAATTGTGAAGTAAAATCTCTCGGAAGTTATTATTACTTACAGTAGGAACCGGGATCCAAATTATCATAGCGTGGTAACCTTGCCAAAGGCTAACAAATTACCTCACTCCATAGAAGGCATGCAATCAGTATTGCAAGTTTCAACAATTGAAACACCTGATATGATTTTTACCCTAAACTGCTTATGACCTTGACAAAGGCCAATAAACCATAAGTCGCTAATCAAATTCAACACATCATTTCGTGAATAATTTAAACCTGCCTGCATGAGCCCTTGACAATGGCCAACAAGGCTATGCGACTGTCCTAACTAATCCCATCATATGCGGCAGACAAGCACCACTTAGCTATTGTACACTACGCCTTGACAAAGACCAACAAATACAGCACGAATACTAAGTACTCTACTCATTTGAAATGATGGAGGGCTACAATAGATTTTGATGAAAACCCTTAACGTAATGAACTTGATATTGTTGTAGGAACCGAGTGATTTGAAAAATATGTTGTTTTGAAAATCGGATCCTACAACATCAAATAGGTTTATTTTCATTGCATTAATCATATTAATGAAGTCCCATCATTTAGATAAAAAAACTTTTTATTTAGTATCCTATCACACCAAACAAGCACAATAGGAAAAGAAAATAGAATGATTTTATATACCAATCGCAATCGCCATGAGGCATCGGGTCTTCCCTGTAAGGTTATTTAACTTATGGAAAGGTGGATGCATGGATTTTGCTATTGAAAAGCATATAGAAACATTTACGCGCGCACGCACACACATACATCACAGGGAAGTAATCACATTACAAGCATGTGATAATCATCATAGAAAATGGAACAGTCGAATATCTAAAGAATCCCGCGTTTCGTTTGAGATGAAAAAGAAACGCGATATTCCACGGTCGCGTGAATAGTCCGTATATAACCAAACGAATACCCCTACAAGTGCGGCCATCCACCCGCTAATCTTAGAATGGAGCAACCCGATCTCAACTCTTTAAGGGGGCCACCTAGAGTATTCTAGAATCCGGCAGCTCGAGCACTCCTCAACGGGGCAATCTCTAAGTGTAATATACATACAATAGGCAACGACGGTCTCAACCTGACCGCGATCCGAATAAAAGAATAACACATTTGCATTACACATAATACATGGATTGAAATACAACGCTTGTACATTCACATTCATACGAGGGGCTATTCGTACGCGACAATCCGAACCAAACCAAACACATCAACATGACATTCAACTAATGTGCAATCTCATCTAATTGATCAAATATCAATTACATGACGTTTACCAATACATATCCTCATACGTGTCCGAACCAACTCGATCAAGCACTTTGATCGGGTTAATTCGAAGCCGCGACCAAACAATTCCATAACCTATGAGATCGCAAACTTGAAAATCCAAAAAAACAAAGTTCAAGTCCAGCCCGGCAATCAAAAAATCCTTCATTTCCCATAAAATCAAGTCCCGAAAAACCCGAATTGTGCCCGAGACCCCGACGGGGGTCTCGGGCATGACCCATGGGGTCCTTAAGGGGCCTAGGTAGGGCCCCAACCCGAGGCCACCACTTGGTGTCCTCGGGTTGGTGACCCCTTCCCGAGACCACCAAGTGGTGGTCTTGGGTGGGGGTCCCCATTCTAGCCTTTGGAGGAACTCCGGGGTCTTCCCTGAACCCGCATGAAGGTCTTAGTCCGAACCAAAGACCCAAGGGGCTTGGGTACAAACCAAAATAAGAGGTATTTCATGCAATTTTGAAAACTAGATTTTTAAATTTTGGGTTTTTGAATCAAATGACTGTAAATGCAATTACCAGTAGATGAATCGGCTTTGATACCATGTTAGTGCACGGTGTTAGGGTCGCAACACTTGCGGACCCCGATGGAAATCTAGAATAAAAATTTCTAAAACATAGTACCGAACACCAAAACCAAAATCATCCAAATATAAGTATTTGCAAGAAACAAGAGAGCATAAACACAAAGTTTATAGGGGATATAACCTTTATAGCATGTCCACTCTTTAGTGGAAGATCCAAGGTAGACAATGAGATGAAGGGATCGAGCTTGCTCGCCGACCGGCTCGCCGAGAATGATCCACGCTGAAAGCAACCCATCCAACCTCCAACTTCACTTTAGAACACTTCTATGTGAAGCAACTAGTTCTCACATATTGCTAATATATAGAGGTAGGAGATGATGTGAGGTTACACTCTTTTTCTTTCTCTCATTTTCTTTTCTTTCTCACTTTAGAATTAACAAGAGGAAGAAGCTATCTCCTTTTCTTTTTCTTCTCTTCAAATTATGAATAGAATTATCATCCCCCATCATCCTCTTTCTCACTCTTATTTGTTTTCATGTTAAGAGAAAGGTGGGCCCCACTCTTCACGTGGCATGGATTTGTCATTTTATGACAATATGTATCTGTATCTAATACATATACATATATGTATCATATACATACATATTGTATGTATCCTATACATACAATAGAAAGAGAGAGAATGAATATATATATATATATATATATATATATATATATATATATAATGAGAGAGAGAGAGTATATGTATAAAATACATACACATATTATGTATCATATACATAAAATTACATCAGCATCATATACTAATGAGAGAAAGAGAGAGAGAGAGTGTGTGTGTATCATATACACAATACTAGCTACCATATCACATATATGGATATTAAGTCAACACTTGAATTAATAATTCAGCTTATAAATAAATCGGCTAGTATTATTAAATGTCCGATTAATATATGGTATCATATACACGTATTTAATCGAACTCCCACATGTATCCCTATACGCATGCCACCTCATCATTTCGCCTAAGCAGACACTTTCGTTGTGGGACTCTAAAGACCTGACAATACGCTGGTAGTAGGTTAAACAAGATCATATCCGATTGAATCTGAAATACTTTTAAATCAATCCTTCAAGGGTTAACCTACAAGCTCGTCAGCGGTACTGGCTGCATGTAATGGCTACCCAGGTATTGATCAAGAGGTACGAGGAAACTCATCCGAACCCAACAAAGCCTATCAGTGACGAATACCATACAGTCCAGTCTCTTCATCAAAGAGTATCACATACCGGGTCTGGGGGGGTGGAAATTGTCAGACCCCAATAACCTAATAAGTCATGCAGACATCGAACTCATAACCATCCGAGATACAATTGATAACACTTATCAGTTTATCTCAACCGCCCTGGCCAGGGAATTATGGTTATAGTCATTTCCTGCACAGCGCGACATCGACTCCCTATTGTTGGATATAGGTGCCCTTAAGATAATTATTGTAATTGAAAGAGGACCTATACGAGAGAACAATCTTACCCGAGATGATAGTATGCTATCTGGTTTGTCTTTACCTTTCATGTGATATGTTTTATTCACTATCACATATCGTTTAGACATAAGATAAAGCCATAGCATTTTGCTTGACAATCAGAACAATGATGGAGATCATACTAGTGGGGCCTGGATAGTCAATAAGCACATCTTTAAATGTCCCTAGTCATAGGAGTATCGAGATTGGGCATCGGTACTCCAGTTTAGACTAGTGTGTACGTTTTCTAACCCAGTTGGAGGGCGATAGCTGATCCTGCAGCTATTGGTGTTTGATATCGAGGATTGTATACATATGCTCATTGGATGAGTTACACTGGACGAACTCATCAAGAACTCCTAGTTGGTAATATACCAATGTCAGGTAGCAGTTTTCTGGTGACATGAGTACAGGGTAGTCCTTAGGACCTGAAATCGGCATAGTGTCTCATGTGTATTCCGATTATACTTAGACTTCTACCCTACCATGGCTCAAAGGAGTCGTGTAAACAAGTTTTTGTTGGGTATAGTCCCGAAGCACGTAGAGGTAGTGAGCAATCGAGAGGATTCGTCTCTCCCGGTATAGGGAGTTGATGTCGCGCTGTGCAGGACATGACTACAACCACAAGTCGATGACCATCGCAGTGGAGATAAATTGATAAGTGTTATCAGTTGTATCTCCGATTGGTTATGAGTGTCGCACGACTTATTGAGTTATTGGGGTCTGACAAATTTCAAACCATAGACCCGATATGCGATACTCTTAGACGAAAAGACCGGACTGTACGGTAATGTCACTGATAGACTTTACAAGGTTCAGATGAGCTTGCTCATTGACCTTCTTTCGATCAATACTTGGGTAGCCGTTACGTACAGCTAGTACCACCAACAAGCTTGTGGCCTATGGATATGATCCTAACCTACTGCCAGCGTATTGTCGAGTCTTTAGAGTCCCACACAGAAATTTCCCAGCACATGCGAAACATTGTAGGGCACGTATAGGGATACATGCAGGAGTTTGATTAAACATGTGTATTTGATACACGTATTTTAATCCGGTGTTTATTGATACAAGCCGGTATATATATGATACGACCAAATTATTAAATCAAGTGTTGATTTAATAATTAAATGTATATTTATATATTGATATATTTATATATTAACTAATATCATGCTCACTTTATTATTTTCTTCTTTTTATTAATATTTATATTTGATATAAATATTATGACATGTATATTAATAAATAAGAGATGGATGTATAAGAATCATATGGTTCAAGCGAGAACTTTGATATTCTTTTATTTCTTTTTAAAAGAAAAGAGAATGAGTCATAAATTTGGACGGTTGTAGAATTCATGAGGCGTTTTTCTTTGATGACTCATTTTTTATTGTTTTGTTCTCATCTTGAACCTTATAATATTCTCATTCATTCTCATCTCCATGACTTCTTCTCTTGAGATTTTCTTGTAGCGAGGAATGGAAAAAGAAAAGCGAAAAATTAAGTGAGCTAATTATTCTACATCTCCTACTAATCATCCTTAGCAAGTTTAATTAGTGGGTTGCATCATTTTGATGAGATCAATTTGAAACGAAAACTTGTGTTGGAGTTAACTCAAGGTGGATCATCTTCGGTAAGGAGATCATTGAGAAAGCTTGTTCCGGGCTTCGTGGAGGCTAGCTGGAGTCTAAAAAGAGTTGGCTAACACGTTCCAAAGGTTGTAGTTCGCCAATTCTTCATTTTTCCTTTTTGTTTGTATCAAGTTTTATTCTGTGTTCATGATTCTATGTGTGCATGCTTTTGCTTTCATGATTTTTGAAATTCACTGCTTCCGCTCGTTTTAAAATCATATCTTAATTGCAAAGCTTACCTACAGTGGTATCAGAGCCAGTGCAAAGATTATAACTTGTCTTTGTGACATTGGAATTCATGAAACCCATTTTTTTCAAAACTGGTTTTAAAATTTTGCATGAATAGCTCTCATTTTTGCTTATGCCGGAGCCACCCGATTCTTGGTTCAGACCAAGAGTTTAGAGTAGGCTTACGATAACCCGAACCCACTTAATTTGAGCTCGATTCGGCCTCGATTCGGGGCTGAACCGAGGCCGATTCAGTCTCGCATTGGGCGCTGAATCAGCCCCGATTTGAGGCTGATTTAGCCCTGATGCGCTGCGGATCCCACCCCGTTTCGGGGCTGAATCAAGGCTCATATAGTATGGGGTTTTATGGGGTTATCGGAGTTCGATTTCGCGTAAAAATTAGGGGATTTTCGTTGCCGGGTTGAACTTGAAATTCAGTTTTTGGAATTTCAAGTTTGCAATCTCGCGGTTTATGAATTCTAATGCCATGGTTCGAATCGACTAAATAAAAGTGTTTGATTTAGTCCGCTCGAACACGGATAAATTAAGGATATGTGTATGTAAACATCGCCTAATTTCTATATGATCAATACGACGAGATTGCACATTTGTTATTGAGATGTCGGTGTGGATGGAATGTGTTTGGATTGTTGCGAAATCTATAGCCCCGTGTAGAAGTGTGATGTTGTGATAAGTGTTATTTCCATTCATGCTTGTAGCCATTTTGTATACTCTTTTGTTCGGGACGAGCACCAACTTGTGGCTGCCGTTTCTGCTATATATATATTCTTTTTCGGGGTGAGCGACCGATTTGTAGTCATCGTCACCGCGATATATTATTATTTGTCGGGACAAAATTAGGTTGCGATCGTTGTCGCCATTGTATTAATATAGGTTTAGGATTACCCCGCAGAGAAGCGTACTGGCGACCGGGTTTTAGATTGCAGCGGGTGACCATATTAAGGAGTTGAGATCGGGTCACTCGAGTCTAGGATTGGCGGGTTGTTTGCCGTGCTTTTAGGGGGTATAGGATAGACCCGCGGAGGAGTGCTCAAGTCACCGGATTCCTGAAAGTGTCGGGTGGCCCCTTCATGAAGATGATGTTTGGTTGTCTCGTTTCTTGGGTTGCCTGGTAGCTAGCCGTACTCATAGGAGTCTTCTTTTGGCTGCGCACGGGTTGTTCATGCAACCATAGATTATCGCGTTTCGTTTGTGGCTCGAACAAAATACGGGATTCCTAGGTGATCCGACCATTTCTATTCTGTGATATTCATTACTTGCTTGTGATGTGATTGCATGCCTGTGTGATGATGTTTATCGCTTGCCTGCAATGTTGATTATCCACCTGTGATATATATATATATATATATATATATATATATATATATATATATACGTTTTGCACCGGCGCTAGCCCTGCCTCTGCCCTGCCATAAGTTAAGTAATCCTACGGTGAAGATCCGGGGCCCCATGGCAGATGCGAATAGCGTATATGTGCATTCTATTTTTCTTTTTATATCATGCTTTATCTATAATGGTGTGAGGAGATACTAGATAATGTGATTATCTACTAGATAGGATTGCGTTAATATGATTAATGTAAGGTTAAATAAACTTAAAACACATTGTAGAACCAAACATTAGATATTGTGGTGTTATAATCGAATCTTTTGTTTTGCATTGAGTTATTCAGTTAGGAATATCCTAACCTCACGATGAGAAAAGAGCCTAGATCCCTTCATAGGAAGTGACCTTTTTGGTAAAATATTGTGTTACTATAAATTTGCAAATTGTATCCGTAGTCTTTTTCCTTGCATTGAGATTTTCGGTTAGGAATATCCTGTGCCTCATTCGATGAGGGAAGAGCCTTAATCCCTTCATCGGGAGTTCGCTCTTAAGTAAAAGTTTATGTTACTATAAATTTGCAAAAACACTCGGTTCTTACGATGATATCAAGTTCTTTACGTTAAAGGTTTTCTTCAAAACCAACTGTAGCCCTCTGTCATTTCAGGAAGTAGAGTACTTAGTATTCGTGTTGCGTTTGTTGGCAAGTGTCAAAGCGTAGTGTACGGTAACTAAGTGATGTTTTCCTGTTAGCATGTGATGTGATTAGCCGGAACAGTCGCACTGCTTTGTTGGCAAGCGTCAAGGGCTTGTGCTGGTGGATTCGAGTTGATCAAGAAATGATGGGTATAACTTGACTAGCGGCTTATGATTTGTTGGCATTCGTCAAGATCATAGGCCATTAGGGGTAAAAACCGATATCGGGAGTTTCAAATATTGAAACTTGCAATGAGATTGCATACCTTCTGTAGAGTGGGGTGACTTGTTGGCATTCGTCTAGGTTACCATGTCATGATAGATTGGATCTCGATTCCCACTGTGAGTAATAGTTACTCTCGGGATATGATCCCGGCTAATTCTCCTTTTAGGGTTTGAAGGAGGATTCGACGGAACAGTGGGAGCCATCATGATTAGATAAATATACCAATCTAATTTTGATAAAGTGCTCTACGGGTGTTTCTTCTCTCTTTAGCAGTGAACTAAGACTAACCTCAAACTGAAAAAACTCATAAACCAAGTTAGCCGAACCTTTTTACAATCAACGGCTTTGGAGTGTCATGGTTGCCCTATTTCATGATATAGTCGCATATGTCCTTACCCCTCCCACTTCCTCTTTTGCTTCCTCCAGAACACTCTGTATCCGATACAGAGATCCATATTGCTTGGAAGGACATCCCATATAGTTACATACAAACTCGAAGAAATTGTTTCAGTCGAGAATGGCTGTAGGTTCTGGAGAAAATGAATTGTATATGATGCGATTCATTTGTCTCTCCTCTCCACTTTATCTCAACTTTGAGAGCTTCTTAAATAAGGAGAATATATCGGTTACACTTGTTGGATAGTCTTCTTCCAATCTCGATGCTGGAGATGAAACGAAGGATAAAAAGAAAACAAACTAGCATAAATACGGTATACACAAGACAAGAAAGAAATACATCCAAAAGGGGTCGAAGTAAGCGAAAAGGAAAATGCAACTATTGTTATGACCCTGGGCAGTGAAAGAGGCATTATTAGGAATACCCGGACACCCCGTGAAATGTTTTAATATTTCATGTTTTTCTATGTGATTGTAATCGAAAACCACTTTCCAATTAATTCTGACTTCTGAGTATATAGATACCGGATTAACATCATACATCTGTTAGTTGTTACAGATGCCGAGAATGATTAGATTATTGGAAATGTGATTTGATCCTCAATATCGAATATTAGAGCAATTGTTTCTATTGAAGAAATCATCTGGTTTTGCCTTTCGGCAAACTTTTGGTTTTGAATATCTGTTATTATGCACCAACTATTAAAAACTGATATATCCGTCTCTTTATTTGATAAAGTAGGATATAAATTTTCAAAATTTATGTTCTAAATATTTACCTTTATCATTAGATGATTGGGTAATGTGCATATGGATAACGGAGAATACATTCTTAACCAAAATAGAGTTTTCAAATTACAACACACAGAGTATGAGTTTATGAACTCATAAGGCTTATACATAATGATGTATATTGTCCGGTGTCCACCTGGATAGGGGATTGGTACTCATACTTCATTTTGTTTTCGTATGAGTTCTTTGATTTTAGACATGCATTCTTGTTGAAATGCAAAGTCCAAAATTTTTGAGAAGTTCATAAGATATAAGAATAAAATAGAGAATCAAACGTTGGAAGTATCAAGATTCTTCAAAGTGTTCGAAGATGTGGATACTTATGCCAAGTATTCCGTAGTTAAATAATCGAGAATTTGATTCTCTCTCAGATTACTCATTTGTTGGTGCGCTCCATGATGAGTAATGTTAAATCGCATTTTTCGATTAAGGGATACACTAGAAATAGATGCATATCAATTAATACCGGTTCCACCTAAATCTGTGCTTCAAATTCTATATGTGATATAGAATGGGTTATCATCTTAAGATTGTTAAGATATTGAGTTGTATGGCTTATGCTTAAAACCAGAATTCAGATAAACTCAAAGCATATTTTAGTAATGGCAGTTTGTGTGTTATCCCAGGTATTAACGAGGGATTAACTTTCTACCATTTTCGGAATCAAAAGTTGTTTTGTTTTTGGCACGCCACCTTTTTGGGGAAAGGAATTTCTTGCAAAAGTAATTAGTGGGAGTATGGTAGAACTGGAAATGATTCTAGAACCACAAACGGTTACTGAAGATTTAGTAGAACCTGGAGATTCAATTGACTCTGACAAACCTTAGCCTACTCCACAGATTTAGCAGGTGATCTCAGCCATCTGAGAGGTACTATGGTTTCCTCGTTGACAGTGTCAATCAGACTTGCGTCATGTGATGATGATCCTACTATATCAGCAGGCCATGAAAAGTGGTGACTTCCGACAGATGACTGGATGCCGAGTTATCCTAGTTGGACTTGATTGAAAGAGTATTTTTGACGTGTTTTTATGAAAAATATAGTTTGTAATCACAATCAAAGAATTTTTACCGCAATCAATAACGGTGTTGATGTAGATCGTTAATGAGAACGGATCATCCACTGAGATGCGAGGATTTATTCGATCTTTTTTTAGATGAATTGAAAGAAAATAAAATTCAAGAAAACGATTCAGGATTTATGAGATTTATTTTCAAGAAACATCAAGAATCAAGAAATGAAGAAAGTATCCAAAATCAATTTGATTTATCAAGAATATGAAGAATAGCTTGTAGGAATCGATCGAATTAGTAGCAATGATGAATACTAGAAATGACTAATCTTATCTATTGATGAATTATAGCTAGATCGATGACAATGAATGAAGATTAAGGATCTATTGGAGAAACTAGGGTTTCTCCTTCACTATCCCTTGTCTTTTCATTGATCATCATTCAAATCTAGCCTCTAGCAAAGAGGTTCATCAGTCATTTGATCCCTAATTTGCAACGAAATTTTCAAGAATGGTGATCTCACTCCAAATTAGGTCATTGATGATTCTTTTTCCTAAAGTTCATAATTCTCATAAGACTTAAGATTAGTATTAGAATTTCATCATCATTTGATCTACTGATTCTCTCGAATCCTTTACAAGCGGAGATTTACTCACACATTATGAAAATTAAAGAATCAAGAATGAGAAATTTCATAATGCAAGAATGTAAAGAAAGCGAGAATTAACAATTTATCACATTTATTAAATCTTCTTCAAATTACACCTTTCAATTTGAGATTACAAGATTAGCTCTCGATCGCTCTTTTGAAAAAGAATTTGTCGTCGATTTTTGCATGGCTCGATTACCATGAGTCGTGGATCGGATGCGGATCTCTTGCTCTTGATGACGATCGGCGTTGCAATAAAGGATTTTCGATTGCTCGCTTGATTTTTCTCTCAATGGATCTTGATTTGATTGGATCTCAAGTTGTGTCACTCAACTTGAATTGAATTGTGGCTTAATTGTGTAACAACAAAAATTAAGATCTAGATCCTCTTTTATAGCCCCCAAATCAAGTTTCTTTCATAAGCTTGGTTGTTATGCAGAGCCATCTCGAAGAAGCTAGGTGGTTACAGAGCGTCTTGAGGAAACTAGGAGGTTACATAGAAGTCTCGACCGCTGACGATCCAAGTCGGCCGCGGATCTGCGGCGGATTGGGCTGGATATGCCGTGGTTCCGCGGCCGTATGATGAGATCTATGCATCAATTTCATGGGGTCTTCTGGTGTTGGTATTTGGGTCTTCATGTGTCATCTGGAATCTTATTATCCTTTCTGAATCTCTGCCAGATTTTATTTCTTTGACTTACTGCGTTTTATCGGCAAATTTGTGATTCCGGTTCTGTGACCTGAATAATTTTCTGCACAAAAATCTTAATAAAAAGTGTTGAGATATATAATATCATGCG
Source organism: Agapanthus africanus (assembly GCA_030015575.1). NCBI lineage: Eukaryota > Viridiplantae > Streptophyta > Magnoliopsida > Asparagales > Amaryllidaceae > Agapanthus > Agapanthus africanus. The sequence goes on from CM057340.1 coordinate 646,740,311, forward strand.
TGAAGTAATAAACACACAATTTCCTATAAAGAATGTTGAATATATATATAACACTGGGTAATTAGTATTTTCCAGACAAACTGGTAATATGTGTTATATTTATATCAACTATCCTTAGATGATTAGAATATTGAGGAAATTGATGTGTTACAGATTGTATTATTTTCGACTGAACAAATTCCCCCAAACTTGATTTTGATCTTCTCGAGCAAACTTCTTTTATTCAAGAGAAGGAGAAAATATAAGAAAAATAAAAACTAACTAGCACATTTTCATACGCAATACGATTGCACTGAGCACGTGCAACAAGCCTTTAAACCTTTAGGTGTCCCTAGTAGGAGGAGTGTTTTCTCCTGAGGGTTTTCAGCGGATTGTACCCACAAAATCCTATAATAAAAAGAAGACTGTGAATATTACATATAAAGATAAGAACTGTAAAAGAAAGACTTTGAAAATCAGAGTTTCCAACTATATTTGTTTTTCGGTTGTCATGAGCCCTATCTTAATAGTCATGAAAAGATGTTAGAAATCACATCATCTCTCAATAAAATATCGTCTTTATTCTTCATTCCTACCTTTCTTCCAAACATCGATCATATGCCCCTACGTGTGTGTAAAGGACATCCCTACACTCGGAGAATTCAATTCAAGCTATCATACTCTTGTCCATCTACCTCAGTACTTTTTAGTCGATGAATATTTAGATGGAACTGCTCACACATTTTTCATGCGACCGTTAATATTTCTTGAGGTACTAACTGACCGATTACTCATGTGCTTGCATATTAGGCGTATTTAGTATTTCCTCATCCTGCAACACCTAAGGCTTAGCAGTGACTCCCAAACCAGTTAGTCTAAGGCACTAGGTGATGAAGCACTCTCGCTATATTTTTTTTATGCTGCCTTGGTGATTACAAAACCAGTGTTTATTTTTCTACACCATTTTATATTTTATGCTTCATTTATAATTTCCTTCATACTTTGGCTTTTAGACAAGAGCATTTCAAGGCATTTTCTACTATCCCGAGTTTCAAGACGTATGTAAGTGCGTATAGTAAGGTATCAACATTCAAATGTGTGGCTTCTAGAATAGGAACTATTTTTCAGACTTATTTTTATTCTCAGATTAGTGACTTCCTTCATCTTACTAACCCTTGGGACAACGGCTCATAATTACTTATTACTAGTTCCGTTTAAGAAAACATCTAACTTTCTTAGTTTTCTTAAACTTTTCCAATCTTTTAGATGTAATTTTTCACTTTCTAATCTATTATTATAAAAGAAAATTTTGAAAATTTTTGAAAATGTTGTGCTTATACAAAGTATGATGCAAATTGATGCGTAAATAAGCACAAACCTCTCCAAACTTGTTTTCAACAGTGTCCTCACTGTTGTCATCTGTTAAATCTCAAAAACCTGTAGGTTTGGAAGGAAAAGTTAATAACGGGGACAAGAATATATGGACGTGAAAATCTCCCCTAAACTTATTTTTGGCTCACAATTTTGAGGACACATTTTATTTTTAAGAGCCAAAAACATACCCCCCAAACTTGAGTTAAACAATATTAAGTATTTTAAAATCACAAGAGGGGGTCAAAGTTATTGGTCAATGCAAAGCTTTACAAAGACCGAAAGTCAACACCAACCATTCAAAAATTTTATCAGTGTAACGAACCGGTTGGTGGAAGAACATGTTGTAGAGAGCCAGGAAAAAGTGGGGAAGAGATAAGTGGTGTAATAGAAAAGGTTTGCGTCTCAAAATGGAGAGACGACACAATGATGATGATGATGGATTATTCGCATTCTCATGATTGTCAAGAAGAAGGGGTGGAGGTTCAATTTCTTTATTTTGGAGTTGATTCATCTCAACACCCGTATTTGCTAAAAATGCGAGTTCATCAACGAACATTTCTTCAAAGCTTTCATCGATATCCCAAAGAATATTCTCATTTGAAAGAACAGGATGATACCAGACTCCATAACAGGTTCATATTCAGCGTTAGATGTTGACCCGGACAACTCAAAGGAAGGGTCGGTATGTGTATAATATATCGCTGGGTCAAACAACAACGTACTAAGGAAGTCTGGATCTGTATCTTGAAGCTGTTCTAATTCGCTGCTGTCGACATCCATTAATTCGACAGAACATACTCGAGCATGAGGTTCGGAGGGTTGACTTCCCAACTTGTAAATGTTATGCTCAATTGACCTATTCCCGAAGGATAGGTTCATAGAGCCGTTTCGACAGTTAATAAAAGAAGGATAGGTTGACTCCCCTACTTTTATTAACACATCCTCAAGCTTACCCCTATGTTTGGTGATTGATCGGTCTGCCATCTGTAAAGTGCATTGTGATGGTTTTAATTCTCCGATGCCTAATTGCTCATAGACAGAATATGGAAGAAAGTTAACACTAGCGCCAAGGACGAGTAAAGCGCGATTGATATTTTTACCCCCAATAGAAATAAAGATTGTAGGACAGCCAGGGTCCTTACGTTTCTTTGGTAATTGTGGGGTAAAAGCTGTGCTTACATTACTCGTCATGAAAACTTTTTTCGGTACTTGAGTCTTCCTCTTCCTAGTGCACAAGTCCTTTAGAATTTTCGCATAAGCCGGAACTTGTTGTATAGCATCTAGGAGAGGGATGCTTACGTTAACTTGCTTAAACATTTCCACAATCTTCTCCATTTATGCGTTAGGTTTGTTGGGCCTCAACCTATCTGGAAATGGAGTTTTATCAATAAGTGTTGGGTCCAACATTTGTGGAGAAGTTTGTGGGGGTGGAATTGATGAAGTGGGTGGAGGGTTCGAGCCTTCGGGAAAACAGAGAATAAGCTTGGAAGAAGAAGGTAAACTAGACGAAATGGGTAAGAAGTAGAAGTGGAAGCCGGGGTTTCAATTGATTCCTCATCATTATCAATATCAATCTATTCACCCACATGGTTATTCAGCACTCTTCCAGATCTCAACGTGGTAATCGCACTCACATCATTATAATGCGAGGGTCCAGGATCAGGTAGTGGTTGAGCTGGTAATTTTCCTTTCTCTCTAGCACTCATTTTGGAGTTTAATCGTGCAATTTGTGCTTCTATCGATTTGATACTCTCACCGTGGGAGGCAGAGTCATTCTTTATGGTATCGATAGAAGACTTGATATCAGCCGACAATTGCATGGTGTTTTGCATGAACAACTCAAAGGTTCGTTCGAGTGAAGAAGAGTTATCTGTACCGGTCAATTGCAAAGAATTATTATACGGTGCAAAAGTGTTTGCCGGGTTTTGAAAAGTTTGCGATTGAAAGGGGTGCTGACTCAGTTGTGGTGGTTGCTGTTGCTGTGGAGGGACCCTTTGAAAGTCATTCTGGTTTGGAACCGTATTTTGAGTTTGGTGTTGGTTCCAAGCAAAATCTGGGTGATTCCTCCAACCCTGATTATAAGTGGAAGAAGAAGGATCGTTTCTAGGTTGTTGCTGAAAAGCAGCATTAGTGTGTTCTTGACCTAGAAACGGAGAATTAAAAGGACATTCTTCCGTCAAATGTGATGGGTTGGAACAGCAACCACACAAGTTTTTAGGAAGTGTGTATTGGTTTAGGGAGGCCGAAGAGATTCTGTTTTCTATAGCGTCGAGTTTCCTTTGTATTGCAGCCATTTCGGCTTCCATTATGACGGAAACATCGAGCTGACTGACAATTTCCCTAGACGATGGGTGACTAACACTTTCCCATTGTAAAGTGGTTTGGGCAAGATCTTCAAGGTATTTCCAAGCTTCACCATCATCTTTAGACAGTAATTGACATTGACACATGGTTTCAAGCATCTGTTTTGTCGTGAGATCAATACCCTCATAGATAATTCGATATAGATTCCATCTAGGAATTCCGTGATGAAGACATTGGATAAGAAGATCCTTAAACCGTTCAAAGCATTTCCAAAATGGTTCATTGGGAAGTTCGGTAAATTGAAAGATTTCGCTCCGAACACGGCTGGTCTTATGATTGGGATAAAATTTCTTAAGGAATGCTGCAACAAATTCATCCCATTTGGCAATAGCGTGTTCGGTTGTGTTATAAAGCCACTTCTCAGCTAAATCGCACAAAGTGAAAGAGAGAAGACGTAAACGCATAGCATCCACAGACAGTTGTGACGTCCCAATTATTGCGCATACGTTTTCGAATTTGGAGATAAAAACGTATGCGTCTTCAGATTCAAGACCTTGAAATTTGGGCAACAGTTTGATGAATTGAGGTTTAATTTCGAAATTATCCTTATTGGCTGGTGGAATGGAAAGACAGGTAGGAAGGGGACCACGTGTAAGGTAGCATCTCTCTTGGAGAGAAATGCGTGGAGGATTCTACTCACCTGCGGACGGTGGCAGAGTGGTGTTAAAATTTGATAGAAATCCATCCATCGCGGTGGTGGTGGGTGGTGGGGAAAAAGAAAAATGAAGAAATACCGACTTCGGAGTCGATAGGAAAAACACGGATAAGACGGGCACTAAAATTCTGTGTCCAGTCGAGCTTGCACTAAAAGGTTTAGCACAAGTGGCAGCGTTTGTGATAATTAGAGAAAAGTTGGTTTGGTGTTTGTTTTTGAAAAAGGCGGATTTTTAAAAAAAAATCACATAAAAAATGCACAAGCAACCTTAGATCTAATGGTCACCTAGGTCAAGTCACTAGACCGCTCCTAGACTTTCAGAAGACAAATCGCAGGATAAATCCTCTACTGCCTCTTTATCCCTTCTGTGGCCAGGTAAGTGCCAGGTAAGTGGGAGGTTTTCCGCTACGTAAGTAGCGGGCCTAATTAAGTAACCACTTGCCTTAGACGCCACAAAAGAAATGCGGATAAGCAATAGATTACCCATGACCTCTTTCTGTCCTAATTGAGCGTGACAGTCCTTAGAGTCTTGTCTAGATATTTTTTTAGTTAATGAAGGGTGATGCGGATGCTAGTTTTGTGATTTTTGGGGCTTAGGAAAGGTAATGAAATCCCTACCTAATCTGAATTTGGTCTTTGCCCCTTAATTTCCATATTAAAAATATGCACAAACAACTAATTTCAAGAATCGCAATAATATATTTTTCTTTTAGCAGCGCTGCGAATTTTTGCAAAGAATCCTGCAAGAAATTGTTATTGGACAATATCAGAGAGGAGAGGAGAGAACAGAGAATATACCTCAGAAAACTGGAGCAATGAAGCACCTAAACGGCGGCGGAACCGCCGGAAAAACCGCCAATACGCCGCTGATCCGCGGCGGAAAGGAGGAGATAGGCAATGATCTTTTTACTGTAGTTTTCTGTGCTCCTCTGGAATCTTCAGAAAATCTCTGAATCTTGATTCCCTCAGTACAATGATTCCAGATTCCCTCGCAAAAATTCAAACACTAATCGTTAAGCACATGATACGATTCTTGCATTAAAATTTGATGGAATAATAATTTTTCAACTAAAATAACAAGAATGAACAAAATAGCACGCATCCCCGGCAACAGTGCCATTTGATTGAAAGAGTTTTTTTTGACGTGTTTTTATGAAAAATATAGTTTGTAATCACAATCAAAGAATTTATACCGCAATCAATAACGGTGTCGATATAGATCGTTAATGAGAACGGATCGTCCACTGAGATACGAGGATTTATTCGATCTTGCTTTAGATGAAAATAAAATTCAAGAAAACGATTCAAGATTTATGAGATTTATTTTCAAGAAACAACAAGAATCAAGAAATCAAGAAAGTATCCAATATCAATTTGATTTATCAAGAATATGAAGAATAGCTTGTAGGAATCGATCGAATTAGTAGCAATGATGAATACTAGAAACGACCAATCTTATCTATTGATGAATTATAGCTAGATCGATGACAATGAATAAAGATTAGGGATTTATTGGAGAAACTAGGGTTTCTCCTTCACTATCCCTTGTCTTTTCATTGATCATCATTCAAATCTAGTCTCTAGCAAAGAGGATCATCAATCATTTAATCCCTAATTTGCAATGAAATTATCAAGAATGGTGATCTCACTACAAATTAGGTCATTGATAATTCTTTTTCCTAAAGTCCACAATTCTCATAAGTCTTAAGATTAGTAAAAGAATTTCATCATCATTTGATCTACCGATTCTCTCGAATCCTTTACAAGCGGAGATTTACTCACACATTCTGAAAATTAAAGAATCAAGAATGAGAAATTTCATAATGCAAGAATGTAAAGAAAGCGAGAATTAACAATTTATCACATTTATTAAATCTTCTTCAAATTACACCTCTCAATTTGAGATTATAAGACTAGCTCTCGATCGCTCTTTTGAAAGGGAATTTGTCGTCGATTTTTGCGTGGCACGATCGCCGTGAGTCGTGGATTGGATGCGGATCTCTTGCTTTTGATGACGATCGGCGTTTTGATAAAGGATCTTCGATTGCTCGCTTGATTTTGCTCTCAATGGATCTTGATTTGATTGGATCTCAAGTTGTGTCACTCAACTTGAATTGAATTGTGGCTCAATTGTGTAACAACAAAAATTAAGATCTAGATCCCCTTTTATAGCCCCCAAATCAAGCTTCTTTCATAAGCTTGGTTGTTATGCAGAGCCTTCTCGAAGAAGCTAGGTGGTTACAGAGCGTCTTGAGGAAGCTAGGAGGTTACATAGAATATTCTGGAGAAGTCTCGATTGCTGACAATCCAAGTCGGCCGCGGATCCGCGGCGGATTGGGCTGGATCGGCCGCGGTTCCGCAGCCGTATGATGAGATCTATGCATCAATTTCATGGGGTCATCTGGTGTTGGTATTTGGGTCTCAATGTGTCATCTGGAATCTTATTATCCTTTCTGAATCTCTGCCAGATTTTACTTCTTTGACTTGCTGCATTTTATCGGCAAATTTGTGATTCCGGTTCTGTGACCTAAATAATTTTCTGCACAAAAATCTTAATAAAAAGTGTTGAGATATACAATATCATGCGTGAAGTAATAAACATACAATTTCCTATAAAAAAATGTTGAATATATATATAACACTGGGTAATTAGTATTTTCCAGACAAACTGGTAATATGTGTTATATTTATATCAACTATTCTTAGATAATTAGAATAATGAGGAAATTGATGTGTTACAGATTGCATTATTTTCGACTGAACAGGACTCCATGCACTGCAATAAAATGTAGACTTTGTTGGGTGCTCCCGAATGTGTAAAACCCATTAGGAGCAAGTAGATCTTATGAGATCAGTGTGAATGGAAAGGTACTAACCTAATAAGGCTAGATTTGTAGTAAAAAGTTTTCATCAAATACCCGTTGTGGATTATGATGAAACTATTACTTCAGTGTCTATGTTGAAGTTTATACATATATAACTTGCCACTATTGTTTTTCATGACTGTGATATCTGGCAGATGGATGACTATAACATCTTTCTAGATTGGATTTAGAAGTGTACGTGTATATAATTCTGCCAGAGGGTAATGTTAGTCAGTGGGAGCAGCGGTAAGCGTGCATGTTGCTTAAGTCTATCTTTAGACTAAAGCAGGCATAGCGAAGAAGAATCATATATTTTGATGATACGATCAAAACGTTTGACTTCATCAAAATAAGAGATGGGCTTCGTATTTGTAAGAAGGTAGTGGGGTGTATTGTCAGATTCTACGAAGTGATGTTCCTATGTTGAAAATCGGTAAAACAATGGTGGTCACATGTGTTTCTCCATATATGATTGGATATCTGTCCAACCCTGGAGAAACATGGGGTAGCAGTGAAGAGCATTTGATGTTCTTAGTATATGGTAACGGCAGCCTCCTGAAGAAGGTGGTTACCGATTGTATCTTCTCAGGTAATATGGAATGGAAGACAGAGCATCTGTCGCGAATTATAAGTTTTCCTTCTTTTGAGGAGCAGTATATTGGAAAGAGTTCCAAGTGAGATACTGAGGTAGTCGTAGCGCTGGATGCTGATTATGTATCAGCAAAGGATACCACCCTAGAATTCGCTGGATATAATTGTTCATTTATGAACATGATCCCATCGTCTGTCCAGGAAAATACTAAGGCAGGTATCGTTCAGTTCGGAAGATATTTGATCTTCGCGAAGTTGAGATTCAGGGAGAAATAGAGAGATGCGATGTGCCGGATCTATTCATTGAGGCTAGTTCTCAAACACAGTTTACGAAACTGTTAGTACAGAAATTGGGTATGAGATATCGCAATAATTTTCCTTAAGTGCAAGTGAGAGATTGTTGGATATAGGTGCCCTCAAGGCAATTATTGTAATTGAAGGAGGACTTATACGAGGGAAAAATCTTACTCGAGATGATAATATACAATCTGGTATATCTTTATCTTTCATGTGATGCATTTTATTCACTATCACGTATCGTTTAGATATGAGATAAAGCCTTAGGATTTTTCTTGACTACCAGGAGGACGATGGAGATCATACTAGTAGGGTCTGGATAGTTGATAAGCACATCCTTAAATGTATCTAGTCATAGAAGTATCGAGACCGGGCATCGGTACTCCAGTTTAAACCAGTGTATACGTTTCCTGACCCGGTTGGAGGGCGATAGCTGATCCTGCAGCTATTGGTGTTTGATATCGAGGATTGTATACATGTGCTCATTGGATGAGTTACACTGGACGGACTCAGCGAGAACTCCTAGTTGGTAATATACCAATGTCAGGTAGCAGTTCTCTGGTGACATGAGGACAAAGTAGTCCCTAGGACCTGAGATCGCCATAGCCTCTCATGTGTATTCCCACTATACTTAGACTTATACCCTACCATGGCTGAAAGGAGTCGTGCAAACAGGTTTTTGTTGGGTATAGTCTCGAAGCACGTGGCGATAGTGAGCGGTCGAGAGGATTCGTCTCTCCGGTATAGGGAGTTGATTTCGCGCTGTGTAGAACATGATTAAACCACAAGTCGATGGCCATCGCAGTGAAGATAAACTGATAAGTGTTATCAGTTGTATTTCTAATTAGTTATGAGTGTCGTACAACTTATCGAGTTATTGGGGTCTGACAGATTCCAAACGCTAGAACCGATATGTGATACTCTTAGATGAAGAGACCGGACTGTACGGTAATGTCAATGGTAAACTTTGCATGGTTCAGATGAACTTGCTCTTTGACCTTCTTTCGATCAATACCTGGGTAGCCGTTACGTGCAGTTAGTACCACTGACGAGCTTATAGGCTATGGATATGATCCTAACCTACTGCCAGCATATTGTCGAGTGTTTAGAGTCCCACACAGAGGTTTCCCAGCATATGCGAAATGTTGTAGGGCACGTATAGGGATACGTGCAGGAGTTCGATTAAACACGTGTATTTGATACACGTATTTTAATCGGGTGTTTATTGATATTAGCCGGTATATATATGATATAACCGGATTATTAAATCAAGTGTTGATTTAATCATTCAATGTATATTTATATATTGATATATTTATATATTAACTAATATCATGCTCATTTTATTATTTTCTTCTATTTATTAATATTTATATTTGATATAAATATTATGACATTTATATTGATATAAATATTATGACATTTATATTGATACATAAGAGATGGGTGTATAAGAATCATATGGTTCAAGCGAGAACATTGATATTCTTTTATTTTTTTTAAAAGAAAAGAGAATGAGTCATAGATTTGGATGGTTGTAGAATTCATGAGGTGTTTTTCTTCGATGACCCATTTTTGATTGTTTTGTTCTCATCTTAAACCTTATCATATTCTCATTCATTCTCATCTCCATGGCTTCTTTTGAGATTTTCTTGAAGTTTGGAATGGAAAAAGAAAAGAGAAAAATTAAGTGAGCTAATTATTCTACATCTTCTACTAATCATCCTTAGCAAGTTTAACTAGTGGGTTGTTTCCTTTTGATGAGATCAATTTGAAGCTAAAACTTGTGTTGGAGTTAACTCAAGGTGGATCATTTTCGGCAAGGAGATCATCGAGCAAACTTGTTCCGGGTTTTGTGAAGGCTAGCCGGAGTCTAAGGAGAGGTGGCTAACACGCTACAAAGGTTGTAGCTCGCTAACCTCTTCATTTTGCTTTCTAGTTTGTATCAAGTTTTATTCTTTGTTCATGATTCTATATGTGCAAGTTGGAGATCGACGTTTCAGTTCAGGATAGTAAAAGAGATGAGGTGCTTGATACCCAGATTCAGGCTGAAGGTTCAATAGAGCCAGATGGTCTAGTACAGATAGAGGGGCGGGGATCTATGAGAGTTAGGCATCTGCCGGTCAGACTTGGTTTTGTGGACATGACCGCGGTTGGTTTCGACGACGTGGCTTTAGATGCGTTGACTATTGAGCATAAGAAACCGTCTAATTACAGAGAGGATGTGCAGTTTATCGATTTTCCTAGCTTGAGAGTTGCAATGGAGGAGCAGATGGAGTCACTTCATCGGAACGATACGTGGGATTTAGTTGCTCTCCCAAAGGGCAAGCACGTGATTGGCTGCAAGTGGGTCATTAAAGTTAATGAGGGTTCGTCAGAGACAGATGACATTAGATAAAAGGTAAGATTGGTGGCTAAAGGTTTTGCACAAGAGAAAGGTGAAGATTACAACGAGATCTTTTCTCCGGTGATTCGACATACATTGATTCATCTTTTGTTAGCCATGATTACGGTTTATGATATTGAGCTAGAGCAGCTTGATGTCAAGACTACTTTCTTGCAGAGTGATCTAGAGGAGGATAGCTAGGATAGCTATGTTTGCAAATTGAAGAAGTCGTTTTATGATTTGAAGCAGTCTGTGAGACAGTGGTACAAGCAAATTTATTAATTTATGTTATCGATTGGGCACACAAGGAATATTAAGGATCAGTGTGTGGTGAGGCTACTATACGATGGGTTCCGGATTTATCTTTTATTATACGTGGACGATATGTTGGTGGCATCATGCTACATGTCAGAGAAATAACAGTTGGGTCAGGAGTTCGAGATGAAAGATTTGGGGGCTACGAAGAAAATAATTAGCATGGAGAGGAAGCGTGGTGAGTTGCGCTTATGACAGAAACAGTATATCGAGACATTTTTTGCTCGATATGGGATGGAGAAAGCAAAGCCCGTGTCTACTCTTTTAGGGGTGCACTTCATGCTTTCGGCGAAGTTATCTCCAGGGTTGGATACGAACAGAGAGTATATGTCTAGAGTGCCATATGTGAGTGCAGTAAGCAGTTTACGTATTCGCACAGTAAGGATGGTCAGCCGATACATGCTTAATCCGGGCAAAGGGCATTAGCACGCTGTAAAATGGATTCTGATGTACTTTAGGGGTACTACACGGGGTTCGGGTTGTTATTCAGCAAAGACAGTACGGATGGTTGTATTGTGAAAGGGTATTGTGGCTCAGATTTTGCTGGTGATCGGGATAGACGGAGATCTACGATGGTTTACGTATTCACGCTGGGCACTGACACAGTGTTATAGAGATCGACGTTACAGTACATTACCGCATTATCGACGACAGAAGCAGAGTTGATAGTTGCTATGGAGGCTGTCAAGGAGGCCATATATTTGCGTGAATTGATGGGTTGTATAGGAGTTCTGCAGGATTTCATGGATGTATTTTGCGAAAGTCAGGGCGTGATTCACTTGGCGGAGTATTAAGCTTATTGTTCGAGAACTAAGTATATCGAGGTGAAAGATTTTTTTGGAGAACAAAAAGAATATTATTTCGCTTACTGATGATGCTCAATATTGGCGATCTTTATGATCACGACACGTGGCAGATGAAGTGTCCTAGAACTTATAAGTAAGGCCTACGGGGGCCGACCAGGCCATCCCTGCACCCGACCTATAGGCACAAGCTAGCTCTCCTTAAGGCCCCCTGCAAATTGGCCTCCTCAGCCTCTCAGCTCACCCCGAGCTACCACAAGACCAAGATGCCTCGGCTCTCCCGCTCGTTCCTGAACTCTCCCGCCAAGGCAATCTTCCTCGGTCCCTCCGGCCGACCAACTCCACCGCTCGCAGGCGTAACCGCTGCCCCGCAAATCTCGCTATGCGCAGATTCTCCGCCAGCAACATCCCACGTCCCACGCCATCACGATCCCCATTAATTGGAGATCCGCTCTTTACGCGGGCGTGACGTTGGGAGTGTAACTGCCGGTGAAATCCTCGCTCCTGCTGCTGCGTGCTGCTGCCGCTATATAAACCCCTATCACAGAGGGGTCAGGTGAGCCATTTTTATTCCACTTAGTCGTTACTCTGCTTGGATCTAGTGTTAACTTGATCGTCGGAGGGTCCTCGGTGGTACCAAACCACCCCGGGACTTCTTTGCAGGTACTCGGCACTCAACTCTTCAAATCACCAATCTCCTCAAACCCATTGAGACCCACACGCAATAGGAGATCACCTCCAAAATCCACCGGGAGATCGATAGAAGACAACATCTGACGGAGACCCGAAAAGGACCTCCATCAGTTGACGCCGTCTGTGGGAAAGGAAGCTCCACAAAAAAACAAAGTTGGCCTTTCGATTTCCATCCATATGTCAAGCGACCACCTTGAAGATCCTGGTACCAGTCGCCGCTTCATCGAAGGCGCGGATGAACCTCCCCCGGCGACCATCATCAACGCCCTCGCTAGCCGAATAGATCAGTTGCAGTCCTTCGTGGAGGCACTCGTCCGCGTTCAAACGGCCGGGCCAGGGCCCAAGATCGCCTCTCCCCCACCTCCAGAAGGCTTCGCCCTTGCCGGCACGGGTGACCACCGGCGGGCTACGACCCCGGTCACGGATCTCACGGGCTGATACTCTCTGAATCCCGCTGGGCGCCTCATGGCTCCACACCAGGGTCCGCCGCCAGGGCGCCTTGCCTCGAACCTCATTGCGACCCTTACCCCTTTGAGGAGATGTCGGTCACCTCGCCTATCCCTAAGCATGATCGACGCCCCCTCCCCTAACGGGGTCACATAGAGGGGGCCCACCATGACGGCTCGAGGGCCACCTCGCCCGGGGATCCGAGGAACCTCATCAAGAGGAACCGGGGCCGTGCCCAAATGCGGATCGCCCACGGAAGAAGCCAGGGATCACCAGGAGCCGAATCCTCGGGGTACCACGGCCGTCTCGACGCCTTCGAAAAGAGGATCGAGGGCATGCGCCAGGAAGAACACCTCTTGGGCGACGGGGCTAAGTACGCCGCCGACTCGCTCACCAAGCCGTTTACCGAGGAACTGCTCGCTGTGCACGTCTCCTCGCGCAACAAGCCCCCGAAGGTCTTTCTGTTCGACGGGAAAACCGATCCGAAAGACCATTTGGACGCTTTCACCGCGGGGATGAGATTCCAGGACCATTCCGATGCCGCCAAATGCAGGGCCTTCCTGGCCTCCCTCACCCGATCTGGTCGGGACTAGTTCCGAGGACTCGAGCCCTGCTCAATCTCCACCTTCGATGAGCTGGCTACCCAGTTCCTCGGACATTTCGTCAGGAACCGTCGGTAGAAGCGCACGGTCGACTACCTCTTCACAATTAAGTGCGGGGACAAGGAGACGTTCAAAGCTTACATCACCCGCTTCTACAACGCCCTCCTCGAGGTCCCCGAGCACCGGAATGAGAGCGTCATCACGGCGCTTAGATCCGGTCTCAGGCACAGGGAGTGGTTGTGCTCCTTCGCATTGGCGCAGCCTTAGACTATGGCCGAGGTCAGGGCGTGGATCGAGCGCGAGGTTCAGCTAGAGTCCGAGGTGAACGCAAGCCTCCCTCGAGCAGACCGGTCTGACCAGAAGAAGAGGGCCCGGGAAGAAAAGGCCGGAGCGGCAGCAGCCCTATCACCAGAAGTTCCAGGAGTACACCCCACTCAACGTCTCCCTCGCAGTGTTGCTAGAGGAGGCCCAGAGCGAGGGGTTCTTCAAGTTCCCTCCAATCCTGCGTCAGGCCGCGAAGTGAACCCGGGGCCCTCACTGCACCTTCCACCGGACACTGGGCCACGCCACGGAGGATTGTAAGCAAATCCAGGACTACATCGAAGAGCTCATTCGATCGGGGAACCTCGCCACCTACTTGAGGGAAAAAAGGCAAGCCGACCACAAGAAGGAGCAGCGTCCCCCTCCCGCCGAGCTGACTATCGGCCAGATCATGCTCGTTTCGGAAGACGACCAGCCCGGCAATCAGGAAGCCCCGTACCCGGTGCCGAGCACGGAGGCCAACGAGCCTCCAGAGAGCTCGGGCCGTGCTAATAAGGTCATCTATTAACGTGTACTTTTATTTTAAGGCAATGTGAACTCTTCCTAGGGTCTGTTGTTAATTTAATAAAGATCAATGGAACACTATGGAAAAAGGGAAAAGTTCTTGTTTATTCAAAAGGTATTATGGGCTCCTCAGCCATACATACAAAAAGAAAAAGAAAATTACAACAGCGGGGGGAGGGGGTGTAGAGAGCACTGCTCATGGTACTCGGTGAAGATCTCCGCCAGCCGAGGCCTCACGAGATCCAGCCTCTGCCCTCGATTCCCACCACGCGCGTTGACCCCGAGCCTCAGTTCGTAGCACTCACGGACGAGTGCCTCTGAGCGAACCAGCCGGTTTGCGGAGATCAGGCCGAAGTGCCTCAGAGACCGCAGCTTACCCATGGCCTCATCATAGAGCTACTCGGACAAGGGGTTGTAAAGCCCCGGCGACGCCCTCCAAATGGAGTACATCAGCAGCTGCAGCAAGGAGGAGCGTCGGGGGAGCAACCGGCCGAAGTTGTCTTCTATGCTCCCATAGACCAACTGCACCGTGTCCTCGGTGCAGTTCTGGTTGTAGAGGTATATATTTTCGAATTAGATGATTTCGGGGATGGTAAAGGGGAAGTCCTGCATTCTCAACGATTTTCCTACGAAGAAAGGAAGGACTGGTGCTCCTTCAGCCTTATATAGCCCATTGCGCCCCAACGGAGCTCAACAGTCGCCCACTTTCGCCCAAAAAGTCGCTGCCACGCGGCGATCATCTAGCCTTCTCTGGCGGAATCGAAACGACGTGACCCTGGCGCTTCGCCTTCCCCCACCTTTAATGCGCGTGCTACGCGCACAGTCGTCGCGACCGTTCCTGTTCCCCATACCTGCAACTGGATGGTTGCGAAAAACCTCATGAAGAATTAGCCGAGCGGCTACCCTGGTTGGCTATCCCTGGCCGGTAGCTTCCCTACTTGCAACGTCAGGGACCAAAGCCCTCGCCAAGAGGCTGCCGCGCAGCATCACTGTCCGGTTATCGGGCGAAACCTCATGAAGAATTAGCTAAGCGGCTACCCTGCTCGACTATCCCTGGCCGATTGCTTCCCTACTCGCAACGCCAGGGATCAAATCCCTCGCCAAGATGCAGCCGTGCAGCATCACTGCCCAGTTATCCTTAGTGGGCCTCCTATGGCCCCTCCAATGCTAAAGATCCAAGTCCTCCTTAGAGGCAGCTCAGTAGCTACCCTGCTCGGCTATCCCCGGCTGGTAGCTTCCTTCCACGACCGACAGGGATCAAAAGCCCTCCCAGAGGCAGTCGAGCCCGAGGATCCCTCGCTCGGCTATCCTTCAGGACAAAAGCCCTCGCCAAGAGGCACTGGGCAGTAACCCTGCCCAACCAAGGGTCCTTGGTAGGCTTCCTACAGCCCCTCCCACGCTAAGGACCAAAGTTCTCCCAGAGGCAGTCGAGTCCTTGCTCGACTATCTCCGGCTGGTAGCTTCCTACCACAACCGACAGGGATCAAAGTCCTCGCCAAGAGGCACTGGGCAGTAACCTTGCTCGGTCCCCTTCCTGAAGGATCAAAGCCCTTGCAAGCGGCAACCGAGTAGCTACCCTGCTCGGTCATCTCCGGCTGGTAGCTCCCTACCCATGACGCCAGGGATCGAAGCCCTCGCAAGAGGCATCCGAGCTGCTGCCCCACTCGGTCATCCCAGGCTAGTAGTTGCCTACCCGAGACGCCAGAGATCAAAGCCCTCGCCAAGAGGCGACCGCGCAGCTTCACTTCCCGGTCATCCTTAGTGGGCTTCTTACAGCCCCGCTAACACTAAGGATCAAAGCCCTCGCAAGAGGCAACCAAGCAGCTACCCTGCTCGGCCATCTCCAGCTAGTAGCTCCCTACCCATGACACCAAGGATCGAAGCCCTTGCTAGAGGCATCCGAGCGGCTGCCCCGCTCGGTCATCCCAAGCTGGTAGTTGCCTACCCGCGACGTCAGAGATCAAAGCCCTCGCTAAGAGGTGACCGCGCAGTTTCACTGCCCGGTCATCTTTAGTGGGCTTCTTACAGCCCCTCCAACGCTAACGGATCCAAAGTCCTCCCAGAGGCAGTCGAGCCTGACCCTCGCTCGACCATCTCTGGCTAGTGGTTATTGCTCGCATTGCCAGAAGTCGAAAGGCCCCCACCAGGGGCCAACCGAGCAGCTTCCCATTCATGCTCGGCACAAATACGACGAACCGCCATTTTCCCACCACTTGCAGAGGATCCGAGGCCCCAATAAGGGGCATCAAGTCTATCCAAGTCTAAGCGATCCCCCCTCGACTTCGAGGCCATGAAGATGCCTCCGCGGCAGCGCTTGGCACGCTTGGTAAGTGATCAAAATCAACTCGACGAACGATCACTAGACAGATGGCCGACCTGACATGAAAGCCCAACAGTGCAAGCATAGATGTTTAACGAGCATTCGTCACAAACAAAAGATAAAGTGCAAACCGATGAAACCAAAGGAAAAAGTTTTATTACCGCCAAAGGCAAACGCTTTACAAAGGGTATTTTAGGCTCCTCAGCCTTACAAAATGCCCGGAGGCTTACAAAAATTCCAAAAAACAACAAAATAAAAGGAGGAAGATGGGGGCTTTAGGCCTCGGGGTCAGGTGCGACCTCGGGGTCCTCGACGTCCACCACGTGACGGGAAGGGTCCTCGGCAACTTTCTCATCAGGAATCTCTTCCCCCTGCTCATCGGCGTCCGCGAGGAGGAATTCGGCCCGGAGCTCTCCGTCGGAAAACTCCGGCATCCGGGCCTTAACGGCGTCGAGGGCTTCGTGCCAGATGTGGGTTGTGGCCACGGCCAGGTCATCATAGAAGTCCTTCCACTTCTTGTAGCCCTCCACCGCCTTCGCCGCCGAGAGGTCGGCCAACTTCGCCGCTCTAAGGTCGGCCGACCTCGCCGACTCGGCCGCCGCCCCTAGCTCCTTCCGGAGATCTTCACCGTCTTCTTCAGGTTGCCGGCGAGCACCTGAGCGTCCTCGAGCTTGATCTCGGGGGCCACGGCGGCCTCGCGGTACCGGACAACCTCCCGTTTCCCGGCCTCCACCTCGCCCTCCAGGGCGGCAACCCTCGCCATCATTGCCTCTAGCTCCCGCTTGGAGCTCTCTTCTAGCGTGGCAAGCTGGCCCGCGGCCTTTATCGCCGGGGCCATCACTTCGGCCTCCATACGCAAGGCAAGGGCAACGTGCTGGAGAACCTGAAAAATAGGAAAGAGATCAGAAAGATGGAGGAGGCACCGAATCTCACAAAGACCAAACACTTACCTGCACGGACTCCTGGGCGATGGACACCATCTGGGCCCTGAGGGTCCCCCTGGGGTCCCTACCCCTTGCCGATTTCTCTATCTCATGTAGTAGGCTGTCCGCGACGGATAGCCCCGAGGGCACCGTGAACTGGAGGCCCCCTTCCTCCACCATGATTGGCGAGGGCAGGTCCCGGGAAGACCTCTGGGAACTCCTCTTAAGCGGCTCCGATGGACAGCCGATCTCCTCCTCCTCTAAGATCGGGTTGTCCAGAATCCGAGCCCACTTCCGGCCCGACACTCTGCTAGGCCCCGGGGCGAGATCCGCCCCCGCAGGCCCACGGGACACGACCACGGGAGGAGAGGGAGCCGGGGCAGGCTTCGCGCGAGAAGAGCTGGCGCCCCCAGCCTTCGTGACCTTTCTCGGCTGGCGCATAGAGGCCTTGAGCTCATCCATATCCATGGGTCCTGCACAAAGCCAAATGCAAAGAACTCAGCGACACAAGCAGTATACAGGCCAAAAAGCAAGCCTAAACTTACCGACGAACTCAACGGGGCTGAGCCCGGCCCAACTCAGGACCCTCTCAGATAGCAGCACGTCAAATTGGGGGATGGGCTCCCAAGACGACACTCTCACCGCGGCGGGGTCATTGGACTGGTTCCCCGACAAGCATTTCTCTTTCGACCACTTTGTAGGCACAGGCCAGTCCTCTCCCTCGGGAGGGGAAACGAAAAAGAACTTCTTTTTCCAGTCATGAATGGAAGAAGGCAGGGCCATAGCCTATGTCCCGGCGGTGCCCCCTTGCCGCTTTCTAAAAGAGAGATAGACCACCTCGGGTCGCCCGCTAGACCACCAGGGTGATTTTTGAAGACGAGCAAAGAATCAAGGAGAGAGAGGCAAAAGGGGACTACGTGTAACTTCAGGCGGATCAGGAACCCGAGGAGAATCCTCCACGAGTTCGGCACTAACTGGCCAGGGGCTAACCCGAAGGAGTTCAGCGCTTCGACTACCTCGGGAGAGAAGGGCAGGCGCATTCCACCCCAAAAAGCTTTCAAGTACAGGGCGATCTCCCTACCCCGTACTTGGTCCATCCTCTTTCCCTCCTTGGCCAGACGAAGCGTATAACATGAGGGGATGTGGAAGCAAGACCGAGCATTGGCGAGCTCGTCCTCATGCCTCACCCAACACGAGGCACCGGGGATAGCATTTACCGCCTCCTCCCTGGGGGCTGCCCCCGCCGCACGATCCAGGGAAGAGGGTTCGATCCCTGCTCCCCGAGGAGACTCATGCTCAACTAAAGGGCCCCTAGAACCTACTCCTACGACATCTACAGACTCTACTAAAGAAGACATCTAACCTGGAGAAGAGGGATCCTCGGGAAACGAAAGCAGAAGAAGGGAGACGAGCGCCGAGCAACCAAGGCCTACAGCGAGGAAATATGAAGGAGTAGGGGTCCCTGGAGTGGGTCCCCGCCCCTATTTATCACCAAAAACAACCTCATCCAACGGCGCCCGTCGACTCCCGCCAAATAGCCTCCTCGTGTCCAACGGCTCCGATCGCTCCACTTGTCGTTCCCACACTGGGCCACATCCCATCAGACGCCGCAGGCCTGCATACGTCGGGATAGCCAACCGACGCTTGACACGTGGACCGTTGCTTCATTGGCAGATGCACGAACTGGCGCACCTTCCTTAAATGCAGAGATCTCACCCTGATTCGTTGGCAGAAAAGACAGCTGACAGCCCGGGGACGCGACCTGACGAAACCTTAGGAGGGGGCTCGTCCCGGGCGGCCCGGCAGTCCACTCCTGACCTGACCCACTAGCTGGTTGGGACAAGAGTGAGGGGCTAATGATGATGCTCAATATTGGCGATCTCCATGATCACGACACGTGGCAAATGACGTGTCCCAGAACTTAGAAGTAAGGACCTACGGGGGCCGACCAGGCCATCCCTCCACCCGACCTATAGGCACAAGCTGCCTCTCCTCAAGCCCCCCTGCAAATTAGCCTCCTCGGCCTCTCAGCTCACCCCGAGCTACCACAAGACCAAGATGCCTCGGCCCTCCCGCTCGTTCCCGAACTCTCTCGCCAAGGCAATCTTCCTCGGTCCCTCCGGCCGAACAACTCCACCGCTCGTAGGTGTAACTGCCGCCCAGCAAATCTCGCCATGCGCAGATTCTCCGCTAGCAACATCCCACATCCCAGGCCATCACGATCCCCATTAATTTGCGATCCGCTCTTTACGCGGGCATGACGTCGGGAGCGTAACTGCCGACGAGATTCTCGCGCCTACTGCTACGTACCGCCACCGCTATATAAACCCCCATCACAGAGGGGTCAGGTGAGCCATTTTTATTCTACTTAGCCGTTACTCTGCTCGGATCTAGTGTTAACTTGATCGATGGAGGGTCCTCGGTGGTACCAAACCACCCCGGGACTTCTTTGCAGCTACTTGGCGCTCAGCTCCTCAAATCACCAATCTCCTCAAACCTATTGAGACCCACACGCAACAGGAGATCACCTCCAAAATCCACCGGGAGATCGACGAAAGACAATATCTGACGGAGACCCGAAAAGGACATCCGTCACTAACGAAAATTGGTACTCATGAAAATCCGACAGACGCATTTATGAAGGTGGTCCCAGTTTCCAAGTTCTAGATTTGCCTGGACTTGATTTGCCTACTTGCTTGATAAAGGCTAGAGACGACGAATTGCAGAATTCCAAATTTTTTTATTGAAGCTAGAGATTTTGTGAATTTGAATCAAGTTGAAGATTGTTGCAATTGATTGCAAATTCAGAGCCCGAGATCAAAGGTTCAATAGTAGCCCATATGAGCACCTACCTCGGGTGAGTATCAAGCATAAGATTGAGTGGCGGCTGATGCATGAAGATTTAGATAATTAATCTAAATGTCATGTGACCTATTTAAAACCTACTCCTATTATATATATTATTAATTTAATATATAAGTCTGCACCCACAGAGCCTATATTTTTTTCCTGCGGCAGTTCAAAGAAGGTGGCGGCAACATGAATTAATCTCTATGGCCACAGAAATTAGGCAGAGTGGAGAGAGAATTTTGTATTTGGATGAGATCGAGAGAGCAGAAAATTCTCTTGTAATTTTCGTTGACTAGTGGAAGCAAATCGTCAACGGTTTGCCGAATTAGGTGCAAGTGCGAACCGAACATGGATAATATCTCGTGTCTTTTACTTGGTGTATTTTTTCTTTTATTACTTATTGCTTTTGCGTAGTTGCTGCTTTTGATATTTTTCATTAGTTTCGATTCACGCGTATCGATCATCCGTCGTATACTTTGGTGCTTATTTTTTCACAACATTAGTTTGGAAAATTCTGTAGACTCGCAGACACATAATATGTCACTTATTAGGGAGATAGAACGTGTTAGAAGTGGGTGAGGCGAGCGGCATTCCTCCGAAGGAATGTCACTCGCCTTCTTTGGGACTTAGCATTACTCCCAAGTAATGATAGGTTTTCTTGGGTTTTCATGTTTAGGTGACAACTTTTCTCCAGTCTGTTTATGGATAGTTTATTTCGGAATGTAAGAGAGATTGACTCGTCGGTTAAACAACGGGTTGTTAAGGAAGTTATAAGCAAGAGTGACGCAAACTTTGTATGTTTATCTAAAACTAAGTTGAATAATCCGAGTTCTAGAATTGTTCAAAGCCTAGGTGGCAAAAACAATTGGGAATGGAAGATGAGAAATGCGGATGGAGGGCGAGGAGGCATCTTGGTGGGTTTTAATAAAGAACATTTTGAGTTGCTAGATGAGGTGGAAGGCAAATGTTCGATCTTATGTAAAATCCGGCAACGTAAAGATGACTAGCTCTTCATGCTAAGTGGAGTCTATGGCCCTAGTCGAAAAGAAGGCTGCAACGAGATTTTGGATGAGATGGTTACAATAAGAGCTTGATGGGATTTACCGTCGGTGGTGGGCGGAGACTTCAATGTCATCCGACTTGCTGATGAACGTAGAGGAAGCCTTGACAATAAGAGGGACATGGAGAAGTTCAATCATATCATCTCGGTGTTAAATTTGATGGCATTCTCGGTCACATATCGGAAATACACATGGTCTAGACATAGCTTTAATGCCAGGCTGGCTAGGTTGGACATGATACTTGTTTCTCCGGAATAGGAAAGTAAATGCCCGTTTACCGGTGCGCAGAGTGAGAGGAAGCTGACTTCGGATCATGTGCCTATTTTGTTGTCGGATGGTAGGGGGAGGGATGGCATTAAAATGAGGAGGTTCCGTTTTGAAAAAACATAGCTAAACGACGAGGAAGCAAGACGAATAGTGGAAGACAGTTTGAAACACTCTACAAAGAAAAGGGAACCAGCAAGTATTTTGGTTGCCAAATTAGCAAGATTAAGGAGGGTACTGAAAAAATGGAGTAAACGAGCCAACTGAGATCGATAAGGAAAATTGAACTTTCACAATACATAGAACGGCGGGAGATGCCAGAAGACGATAGAGAGCTAGCCCACGTGAGTATCTTCAACAGCGAGGATAGAGAACAGAATTGAATGATATTTTTGATAAAGAAGAAATGGAATGGTGCCAAAGGGCTAAGGATAAATGGTTAAAAAAGGAAATGAAAATACAACTTATTTTCACAAGCTGTGTAGTGGAAGGAAAAGGATGAATACCATCCGGCGAATTGAGCAAGTTGGACAGGAATTCGACTAACAGAGGGATATTTGTGATGTATTTTCAACATACTACAAAGGCTTGATGGGGACTACAATGGGGGAAAGATGGGCACCCGTTGACGATTTCTGCAAAGAAACCACAAGGGTTAACGTGGAGGAAAAAGGCGGCTTGAAAATAGCCTTCAAGGTAGACGAAGTCTATCAAGTTGTTATAGAGTTGGGGGCGGACAAGTCTCCGGGACCGGATGGTTTTTCTATGATGTTCTATTAGAACTTCAGGGGTGTTGTGAAATATGATGTTATGCGGATATTTAAGGCACTCTTCGCGGGACAATTGTACATGGAAAGATTAAATTGTGCATTAATGACTCTTATTGTAACACCCTAAAACATATGTATGGTATATTAGTGGATATTAATTAGTTATCTTATTCATTGCATTGTTTTAATATTATTTATGCATAAGTTTGTATGGTTTAATTATTACTATTTTATTCCTAATCAAAATCAGGTTCATGAAGTATCCTACCCGTGTGTGTGAGTGTGTGTGTACATCTATCCTATTTAAACATTCATAATCATGCAAACCATATGCTTGATATTTTCTCCTCTCACAAAACCCTAACCCTAGCTGACCCTAACCCGAGCACTTCATCATCATCGTTGCCAATTATCATATCAGCGTGGTCATCATTTTCTTCTTCCTCTCGCTGCAACTACTCGAGTCAAGCACTATACCCGAGCACCCAATCCAGGCCGAGAGCAGCCAAGCCGAGGGTTTCAATCTTCGTCGTCTTCATCGTCGTTATCGGGATCATCGGTCGAGGCAATTATCCAAATACTTGTTCACATGCTAGTTATGGAGAATTTAAATCTTGTTGTAAAATAATATAATTATTATTCATATATTGATATTAACCCTAATTGACGATTCATTGAGATTTGGATCAAGATGTAATAAATCCAACCTAAATGTAATATGTATCCCTAACCCCTAATTTGCCATCTTTATATTAACCTGTGCAATATAATATAATGTTCAAAATTGATGCTTAATAAGTGTTTCACATTCATGTATGAATTGGATAATAGGATCTAAATGACTAGATTTAACTTTAGAATTTTACCGTATAATTTAATCTGACCGTTTTGATAAATTTTTCCCGTGGAGACGTCTTGTGATATGGAATAGACGTCTCTGTTTCCTATTTATAGAAAAATATATGAACTACAGACGTTTGCTATTCATACCTATTTAAGTGCTCACTTACATATATTTGCGCATTTGAGTGAGAAATAACGTTAAAGGTATGCGCACTTATATGCGCGTGTGTGAAGGTTAATGCGTGACACGTGCGCAGCATTCGCGTGTATAATTGGCGTTCACACTTTGCAGAAGTTTCTAAGGGTAAAGCACACACGCAAAGCACATGTGCATACGCTTGCCATATGCACGTGCGCACATGCAAGATGCACATATGTTTAAACGATGCAATCAGTGGAAGGACATTTGTTGGAGATGAAATATTTATCAGTCAACGATAAAAAATTGCATTTAGATAAACATCTTATTCTACAGGGAAGAGATCACTATGTTCCCATCATTGTGCTTTGGCACCCCAACGCCCAAGGAAGAAACTTCCCGAAAGTCGGTCTTTTATCGGCTAGCTACCATGGCGGCCCCCACTGACAGGACGTCCAACTATGAAGTTTTAGTCTTCAATGGGCTGAAGGAAAGCTCGAAGGGCCCTACAAAGAAGTTCATGATTCCCAAGGGGGTTTCGCTAAAACAGTTAGCTCTCCCTGCTCTTGCCATGCGTGAAGCCAGCTAGAGTGCTTCGCCGTCAAGACGGTCGGTCTTCAACAGGCTGGCCAATTCTGCTCAGGCTCCACCAAGAATGTCATTCTTTCATAGGCTGACACTAGGCGAAGCCTCCAAACAACGCCTGGGGTATAATGAGGGCGCCTCTAATACTAATGCGGTTTCTACTACATAACATGTTCAACGTCGTCATTGACGCCGAGTGAGACAGGCTGGGGGCAACTCCCCTTCCGGACTTACCCCACCAGCTCTTCTGGTGGCTATTGATACTGCAGTTCTAACTGGGAACAGTTTCAAATCGCTTAAGAGGGTTCGCAAAAACTCCCCCACGGTGATTTTGAAGAGATCACCTCCTCCCGCAGAGGCTCTAACGCAGCCGAAGCCAGAGCAGTCTTATCAGAGACTCTCTTCGTAAATTCATAAAGTCTAGCAAAAAGTCCAGGACACAGCGACTCTCTTCGTAAAATTATTCTCGTCGACCAAAAAAATCCAAAGTCCGACAAAAATTTGATTGTTCCTCCTCCATACAATGGGAGGCTTCTCGAAATGAGGTGCATGTTATAACGGTTCCTTTTGTTACGGCTTCTCATAAAAAATAGAGGCCAAAGAAAATTCTATCGCCCGAGGAAAACCCCAACGGCGAGAGCTCTAAACGCCCAAACTCTGGGGGCATAACTATACACACAATCTATATGACCGGTGGTAAAGAGGAGAGCTGGACTTCCGTTAGTCACATATCGCAAACTCGGTCACTGGCAAAAGCCCAGGAGTAACAGCAGAAGCTCCAAGATATGCTCGCTAAGATGGCAGCGCTCACCGAGCCTGAAGGATGTCCGGACAAAGAAACGGAAGAGCACCAGGAGCAAGAAACCAATACCGAATTCTTATCACGGGTGCTTGAAAAGAAAGATAGGGAAGCCGCAGAGCAGGCTGCTAACATAAAATAGATGGCTCTTCTGTTTCAACATAAGGTTGGGATGATGATCCAACCAGAACCACTGACTGAAGAACCAACGGTGATTATCGAAGACGATAAAAGGAAAACGTAAAATCCTCCCTATGCCCTTTCAACGGCCAAGGAGGATGATTATATCGCTCAACAAATCAGAGCCCATCAAGGTAATGAAGCTGCAAATCAGCTCATCAAGACCGGGCATCCATATCCGGCCTGATATGACCATATGAAATACCCACCGGGATATACAATCCCGAAGTTCTACGTATATAAAGGAACATGTAATCCTCATCAGAACATTGCACAGTTCAGAGCTCTGTGCGGCAATACCGGAGGCGCTGACAAATTTTTGTTTCTGAGATGGAGCTGCTATTCATCCAAAGGTTTGCCAGTGCGAGTGAGCGCATTCCAATCACGGCGATGATCAACTTCAGGGTCATACCAGGGGAAACATAGGTCCAATATGTGATCCGATGGCGGAACCTGTAGTATATATGCGAACAACGCATTGCGGAGTCTCTACCTGTGGGGATGTTCATGTCACGCCCCGCTTCCCGGTATTCGGAGAAGGGAATACGACTGGCCGTTACATATTTACTCTGAAATAAATACGCTAAGCGTATCTAAGCAATATAAGTAAAATGCACAAGAGACAATGTCAATAAATATAATTGAACATCAACTTTTTTTATTAACATTCTTTTTACAATACATCTGAAAAGTAAATACATGGAATGGAAAGCAATGCCTAAACAGTGGCATAACAGAAATGGAAAATACAGAATGTAAATGTGTACATGGAATCTAAAGCTCTGGGTCGAAAACTAGCTGGTCCAAATCCTCCCTGGTAGGCTCGATCTCCAGAGAGTCCGAATTACCTGACGACATTCCAAAGAAGAAGAAATAGAATGTCGTCAGCGAACAAATCGCTCGGTAACTCCCGTAAATAGACAAGCATGGAATAGACAGAATAGAAGGTATATTATTATAATGTTGTATTTAGTATTAACGCTGTTGTTTGTACCTTGGTACAGAAGATGCCAGTGTATACGAGAGGAGTCTCACTAGACCAGAGACTACGGTATATGGAGTACAAAGCTCCGTCGATAATACCACGGAATAATGGCATGGATGTAATTACGTCTTAAGTGACCACCTCGTGCCACCTTTAACATATTCCGTACCGGTCTACCCCTTTATAAACCCCGCGATGTCTTGTTTGTATTGATGCATTGTTTGTATTGTATATTGAATATATATAGATGGATGACTTGCTGAAACCATAATATCAGTAAATGGATGTAACTGGAGAATCATGTAGATGAATGTATATCTATGGTTCAGTTCAGTCAATATAGATTGAATAGATTGAACGGATTGAATATATGGATTCATATTGAATTGTAGTTTAGACTATAGTGACAAATTCGACGTTCGGGTATAATTCGGCGAGGTCGAAAATTCGGATTCGGAAAACTATTAGGAAAAAATCGGCAGGTATTCGGAAAAGATTTGGTAAGTGTTCGGGAAATGTTCGGTAAGGATTTCGAGTAAGAAATAAATATATGAGACGCTAGGTTTTGATTTTGTGAATTATTTGCTGTTTTTTGAATTATTCGCTGTTTTTTCAAATAATTCGGGAATAATTCGTAAATTATTCGTGAATAATTCGGGAATTATTCGACCCGCAGATTAATTCGTCGATTAAGTCGGCTGATCAAAAATTTGCGAATTATTCGCGAATTCGGCGAATAATTCGCGAATTATGTGACTATGGTTTATACTTGAATCATATTCAAGTCAGATTGATTATATTGAGACTCAGTCTCAGTTAGACAATTAGAAAAGAAATTGAAGTCCTGAATTATGTTTTGGTGCTATCGGTAACTGCTGCACATGGACGGCAGGATTGGTGTCTTTTTCAAAGACAATTACCGTGTTGATAACACCTTTTGTTAAGTTGTCTACCTTAAATAGTCAAGCACTCATATCTCCGGATCCCTGAGGCTCAAGAGACTGGCCCCGCTTAAACCTATGTTTACTAGGATCCTTATTGTAATTTAGTATAACTTGAGGGGTTTTTATGTAAATCAATTTTGTGTAATTTTCAAAATACACCTCAAGTATTTTATTATAGTCTTTAGAGTTTTCATTGATATATATTTTATCAATGTGACATTTCTAATGAATAAAACCAAATTTCATAATATATTGTATTTATTTGTAATATTGGAATTGTATGGTATTTTCTTATAAATGAGATATTTTTCTTGAATTTTGGAAATGTGGAATATTATAAATATTAAAAATAGATATTTTGATATTAATTACATATATATTTATTTATTAAAAATATAAGTTTTATTTATATTAGAAATCACATTTTCTGAAGAAAATTGTATTTTAAATCTTTCGAGGTCGTATGCTCCTTGCGGATATCTGCATCTCACTCTACTAAGCCCGAGGATGTGCGATAATCCACACCATCCCGAACGGGTTTCCCGAAATGGGTTGTAGAGGCGCATTTGCAAAAATTTGTTAAAATACACATCTTGTAAAAAAAGGGTTTTATAAGTCGGAGGTACTTATGTGTAAAATCGTATTTTTCCAAATCTATGTTCTTAAATTTCATCGTGCTATATTACATATGAGTGTTGTGAGGAGATAGGTCATTACCTCATGAGTTTTCTAAAGCCAGCATGGTTAAAAGGTATAAACATGTTGATATGAAAAATAGAGGTATTTTAATGTAAAAGAGAAATAAAACTTGCTATGGTTATCATTTTAATGTCAAACTTGTTCTATTGTCTTAGTAAATGAGTATTAAACAATATATCAAAAGTTGTAGGTTTGTTATTAAGAAAATATTGTATTTTTGAAAGAAAAGAGAATCGGAAGCCGGATAACTCCGCTTCCGACACGTTTTAAGAATTAAGAATTTGAGAATAGTAAAAGAGAGAGAGAAGGGGGACTTACTGGCTTTAGAACTAGAGGGGAGATAAAGAGAACTACGGATGGCGTCGGGACGTCGTTTCGTCGCCGGAAACTTCTAAAATCGTCGTCGGAAGTTCGTCGGAGCTTCGCCCTTTGCTAACTCCACTTGCACACAAAAAGTATTGAGAATTTTCTTGAGAGTTTGGGCAGGGAGTTGGGAGTGAGGAGGGGTGATTTTAGGTGTGGTATTTATAGGAAAAATTAAGGTTTAGGGTAATGAAATGGTGTATTAAATTTTTTTATTAAAATGGATTAAATGTATGTTTTAATTTGCTCTGTAAATGTGCAGGGAATTTAACTAATACAGGGGTTATGGGGTAGGCCATAGGTTGTAGAGGATAGAATAAAATCAAGGTTTCAACTGAGTCGGACCGGCGGCGCCGGCCGATTCGACCGAGTCGCCGGCCCGAGTCGGCCGAGTCGGTCCGCGTCTCCTCGCCACGTGTCCCCGTCGCTTCGTCTTGACTCGTGGACCCGTTTGTTTATTCTGTAACTTACCCTATTACGTGTGGTGCACGTGTAGACTCTTGGGGTTCTAAAATATTAAAATAATTTTAAATAAAAATAATGTGTGGCTGATAGGATTTGAACTCTGGTGCTTTGGTTCAGCAGTGGAAGGTCTTACCAATGAGCTACAAGCTCCTTCTTGCTGTTTAAAAGCAAATCAAATTTATAACTTTTGCTCAGGCTCAAATACCCTGATCTGTATTTTTAAAAAAAAAATTTGTACAGAAAGTTTAGGGTTGTTATATTCTACCCTCCTTATAAAAATTTCGTCCTCGAAATTTGTAAAAAGAAAAGTGTAACAGATTCAAAACAAATTTAGTAATGGAACTATTGATAGTGCATGAAAAATATTTGGAAGAACGAAACTATGCGAAAGTTTTGGCAAGATTGTAAAAGAGTTGAGGGAATTTTGGTTTAGGACAGATGAAATTGGAAGATTCAAGAAATTTGAATTGTAAAGAATGTTTTCAGTTTCTGATTCTTGTGTTATATTGCTTAGGTTGTCCATACAGTGCTGAACTACATAGTATGGTTCCATACAGGTCTGACCTGCATGGGCCACCAACAAAACCTGTCATGTCCCGCTTCCCGGTGTACGGCGAAGGGGACGCGACTGACCGCTACATATTTACTCTGAAGTAAACACGCTAAGCGTATCTAAGCAATATAAGTAAAATACACAAGAGACAATGTCAATGAATATAATTGAACAACAACTTTATTTACTAACATTCTTTTTACAATACATCTGAAAAGTAAATACATAGAATGGAAAGCAATGCCTAAACAGTGGCATAACAGAAATGGAAAATACAAAATGTAAATGTCTACAAGGAATCTAAACCTCTGTGTCGAAAGCTAGCTGGTCCAAATCCTCCCTGGTGGGCTCGATCTCCAGTGAGTCCGAATCACCTGACGACATTCCAAAGAAGAAGAAAGAGAATATCGTCAGCGAACAAATCGCTCGGTAACTCCCATAAATAGACAAGAATGGAATAAACAGAATATAAGGTATATTGTTATAATGTTGTATTTAGTGTTAACGCTGTTGTTTGTAGCTTGGTACAGAAGATGCCAGTGTATACGAGAGGAGTCTCACTAGACCAGAGACTACGGTATATGGAGTACAAGGCTCCGTCGATAATACCACGGAACAACGGCATGGATGTAATTACGTCTTAAGTGACAACATCGTGCCACCTTTAACATATTCCATACCAGTCTACCCCTTTATAAATCCCGCGATGTCTTGTTTGTATTGTTGCATTGTTTGTATTGTATATTGAATATATATGGATGGATGACTTGCTGAATTCATGATATCAGTAAACGGATGTAACTGGAGAATCATATAGATGGATGTATATCCATGATTCAGTTCAGTCAATATAGATTGATTAGATTGAACAGATTGAATATATGGATTCATATTGAATTGTAGTTTATACTTGAATCATATTCATGTCAGATTGATTGTATTGAGACTCAATCTGAGTCAGACAATTAGAAAAAAAATTGAAGTCCTGAATTATGTTTTGGTGCTATCGGTAACTGCTGCACATGGACGGCAGGATTTGTATCTTTTTCAAAAACAATTATTGTGTGGATAACACCTTTTGTTAAGTTGTCTACCTTAAATAGGCAAGCACCCATATCTCCGGCTCCCTGAGGCTCAAGAGGCTGGCCCTGCTTAAACCTATGTTTAGTAGGGTCCTTATTGTAATTTAGTACAACTTGAGGGGGTTTTATGTAAATCAATTTTGTATAATTTTCAAAATACACCTCAAGTATTTTATTATCGTCTTTAGAGTTTTTATTGATGTATATTTTATCAATGTGACATTTCTAATGAATAAAACCTAATTTCATAATATATGGTATTTATTTGTAATATTGGAATTGTATGGTATTTTCTTGTAAATGAGATATTTTTCTTGAATTTTGGAAATGTGGAATATTATAAATATTAAAAATAGATATTTTGATATTAATTACATATATATTTATTTATTAAAAATATAAGTTTTATTTATAATAGAAATCACATTTTCTAAAGAAAATTGTATTTTAAATCTTTCGAGATTGTATGCTCCTTGCGGATGTCTGCATCTCACTCTACTGAGCCCGAGAATGTGCGATAATCTGCACCATCCTGACCGGGTTTCCCGAAATGGGTTGTAGAGGCGCATTTGCAAAGATTTGTTAAAATACATATCTTGAAGAAAAATGTTTTTATAAGTCGGAGGTAATTATGTGTAAAATCGTATTTTTCCAAATCTATGTTCCTAAATTTCATCGTGCTATGTTACATATGAGTGTTATGAGAAGGTAGGTCATTACCTCGTGAGTTTTCTAAAGCCAGCATGGTTAAAAGGTATAAACATGTCGATATGAAAAATAGAGGTATTTTAATGTAAAAGTGGAATAAAGCTTGCTATGGTTATCATTTTAATGTCAAACTTGTTCTATTGTCTTAGTAAATGAGTATTAAACAATATATCAAAAGTTGTAGGTTTGTTATTAAGAAATGTTGTATTTTTGAAAGAAACTAGAATCGGAAGCCGGATAACTCCGCTTCCGACACGTTTTAAGAATTAAGAATTTGAGAATAGTAAAAGAGAGAGAGAAGGGGGACTTACTGACTTTAGAACTAGAGGGGAGATAGAGAGAACTACGGATGGCGTCAGGACGTTGTTTCGTCGCCGGAAACTTCTCGGATCGTCGTCGGAAGTTCGTCGGAGCTTCGCCCTTTGCTAACTCCACTTGCACACAAAAAGTATTGGGAATTTTCTTGAGAGTTTGGGCAGGGAGTTGGGAGTGACGAGGGGTGATTTTAGGTGTGGTATTTATAAGAAAAATTAAGGTTTAGGGTAATGAAATGGTGTATTAAAATTTTGTATTAAAATGGATTAAATGTATGTTTTAATTTGCGCTGTAAATGTGCAGGGAATTTAACTAATACAGGGGTTATGGGGTAAGCCAAAGGTTGCAGAGGATAGAATAAAATCGGGGTTTCAACTGAGTCGGACCGGCGGCACCGGCCGATTCAACCAAGTCGCCTGCCCGAGTCGGTCTGCGTCTCCTCGCCACGTGTCCCCGTCGCTTCATCTTGACTCGTGGACCCGTTTGTTCTGTAACTTACCATATTACGTGTAGTGCACGTGTAGATTCTTGGGCTTCTAAAATATTAAAATAATTTTAAATAAAAATAATATGTGGCTGATGGGATTTGAACTCTGGTGCTTTGGTTCAGCAGTGCAAGGTTGTCACGACCCGAAAGTACGGAACGTGACCGGCACTTAGATTACGAAGCGTCTAGAGGCGCTACGTGACCTAAGTAAGCCGAAGCCCAGAAATCTAAAGCATAAAAGAAGAAAAAGAAGAAAAGAAAAGAAAACAAGTATAAAAACATCAGCAAATTTTACCAAAAATTTCGGCAGAGTCTCCTCTGTAAAAACTGGCCCCCAAACGGGTACAACAAGTATAATATACATAAACAATAAAAAGCATCCCCAAACGGGAGCTAGCATCAACGCCAACAGGCGGAAACAACCACAACAAGCACAATAATATACAACGCCAATAGGCGAGGCTCAAAACTCAAAAGAAAACAAAACCACCAGATCAGAATAATACATGCGCGACTCTAAGGTCGAAATAAAAGACTGGTCCAATAAACTTATCAAGTAATACAAATATGGTTGATGGAGCTTACTAGATACAAATGAAAGAATAAAAGTACAATGGTGGTTCGGATACAAGTGAACAACCTACCGTGCAAATCACCCTGAAAGATTAGATGTGCCAGCAAGCTGCCAGGGAAACCTGTACATCGAACCTGTAATAAAATTTGGCACAACGGGGGTGAGTTGCCAACTCGTGAGTAGAAGACATCTACGAAAAGAAGTCGAATGCACGACGCTATCCTAGGTCATAATAATACACTACTATATCCCAAACATCTAGTAATAGCAGGGTAATACTACGTGTAAGTGCAGATACTCCGTGTTCGTGACAGTGCCTCATATAATACTATGTCATATGAAATGAAATGTATGCACCATGAATGTAAAGTAATAAATCCTGAAATCCAGATATATATGTATAAGAACTCTTTAGCTGTTATCATAGTAAAGTGTGTATAAGCATCTGAAATCTCAACAATAAAATCCATGGAAATCCGTGTCAAGCATCGACACAACACATGTAATCTCAAGTCTCAATATGTCGGGCTCCGTCAGTCCGGATCGGCCCATATCATCAAATCTCACGAAAACGGTCGGTATCCTCCGGATATCCGCCGCGCCAGACATCACCGGTAGGTAGTCTTCCCCTGCCAGGCTCATCGTCTACAACTCGATCTTCTTGCCCCGGGGTACCATACCGGGCCCACCATGTACCGAGACGGTTCATCCACTTCTCGAATCGGGTCTCGAAATCCAACAGAAAACATGAAATACTCATGGTGGACGACACATACATCACGAGAAAACCGCATCTTATTTTAAAAAGAGAAGAGGAGAGAGAGAAGTTTTTATATATTTTTGCGGTTTTCCCCAAAAATCCAGAAATCTCATAGAAATCCAAATCTCAAAATCATGAGTAAGTATATGATAAGTGTCGGCATATGCCATACTACTGTGCGATAACATGAAAATATGAATGCATGAATGTCTAAGTAATAAATATCATGTCTTATACTAACATCAGAGAGTAATCACAATATTATATCGGTTTAGTTATTAACTGATTCTATCAATAAAAGATAATATGATCTAAAGTGTACGTGACATAGCAATTACCGATGATGATGTGTGTGAGCCGGCAAATAAGTGTGCGTGGAATATGCGCATCATCGGTAATGGTGCGGGTGTCCTAACAGGTAAGGTTTATACTGATTATAGCAATATATGTAAGAACATGCACCATGATAATTACAGTATGAATGTAAATACAGATGTGCATTATCCACTCCTCTGCGAGATACGAGTACAACTACCACTATGTGAGTCGAACCTAAACCAGTGTCCATCTAACATCCTAAGGAACTAAACCTAATAGACTAGTCAGTAAGAAACTAGAGTCAACCTAAGGTCTGAATCAATATCTCTAATAGTCGGCGATCCCGCCTCAATAGCGTCACGTACGTAGTACGGCTTCCTCGAATCAAGAGTGCGGATCAATCATCAAATCTAAGCCTCGTACGGTAAAATCCATCGTACGGCATCCCAATATCGGGGTATGGTCAAGTATCTCCTAGGTGTCTCCTCATTCGTATAATGTCATCATCAACACATCTCATGATCAAGGTGCTAAACTGTGATCGCATACATCAATCATATATCATTGCCATCATGATTAGTATCATTAGTTTATCCTCAGAAATATCATGTCATATGTATCATATTGTGATTAAGTCATACTTATATGATATCGGCATCAGGTCACACCAATATAATGTCGTAATCAAGTTATACATATATCATATCGTGATCAGTCACAAGTTACAGTCCGGGTACTATTCTAGCGTTCCATGTGCATCAATATCACCACCACTCTTTATAATTTATATATTCATGTTCATTATCTCATTCTCTAATGATCCGCTAACACTTTAATACGACTGTATAGCCAAGATTTACGGCATCAAGCCCAGTTACATTGTTTCATCATATCTCGGATATCATATCACATCAATGTATCCCATATACGTGTTGTATATATATATATATATATACACACACCTATACCTCGTCCTACGTATACACCATGTCGTGTTTCAGTGTGTGAGTGTGTATGTTTCTACCTGAAACCTACGAACCTCTTCCAAGATATTCATCTTCTGATATGTCTTTCTAAATCAGTCTAATCCAGCTTAGGGTCATTACTAGGGTCCTACTCATTAAGAATATAGGGTCACATCTGGTTTCCTAATGACAATAAATACTATTCCTATTCTACGTTGCGGGGGTGCTAAACGCCATCCACCCGATTTCCCCCCGTAGATATACATCTACCCACCTGGTCCATGTCTGCTGAAGACGGTGTCGCCATCCTCCTCTTCATCACCCGATTTCCAAGATATTCATCTACCGGTAAAGACTTATCAAATCCGTTTTTGAAAAAAAGGTTTGCTCCTAACCCAAAGGAGTATGGCTCTTAAACAGCCAATTTACTGGAGAAGTAATTCTCCACAACAACGTCATATGTAGAACGGTTCAAATCTACATACTAGCCCAATCTCAAACGGTGGTTGGTAAAGGCATATTAAATCCGTTAATGGCTGCGGATTTGCCCAAAATTCGATTACTAAAGATTCCTCTCAAAAACAAGAACCGCTCAAAAGAAAACAAAAGATGTCTACTCAAAGATGCCAAAAGAAGACGAAAGATGTCCACTCATGCCAAAAGAAGACGAAAGATGTCCACTCAAAGATGCCAGCTCAAAAGTAAAACAACCATTTTCAAAAGTGAAAAGATGCTTTCTAAAAGGAAGAATGGACAAAAACCACTGTTCAAAAGATGCTTTCTACAAAGAAGACGAGACAAGACAAGACACCAATTCATAAGATTCTTTCTGCAAAAGAAGAAGACAAGAAGGCCACTTAAATAATTGAGACAGCTAAGGCAAATGGCCACTCAGCTTTTCAAAATGAAAGACAAGACATCCACTCAAAAGATTCGTGCTCATCCAACTCAAAAAGGATTCAAGTCTATATAAACTAGGTTCATTTATGTAACTAGGCAGAGGTTTTTGGAGAGGTTTCAGAGAGAGAGTTCAGACTTTGTAAATTTTACTCTTTGCTTCTGTATCCAAATACTTTTCAATTCAAATAAAGATCAAAGCCAGTTCTCATTCCATCCAATGTTTACTTTGTTTTATGATCCTGAAACCCTTATGGTATCAGAGCCAAGTGCTCTAGTAATTCCACTCTTCGTTGAGAGCAACGAGTGACCTATTCATAGTGAGTATCCTGAGCGTTGGTAAGACGTTGGTAAGCTCGTGAACCCGTTGGTAAGCCCGAAGAGAGCGTGGTGTTCCCGGTGGAGTGTTCCCGTTGTTCCCGGTCAAGGTATAATCTATGTCTAGTTCATAAAATTGCTATTGATGATGGCTGGTTTTATTAGAAAAATTTTCTCTGGTTCTGGAAGTAATTCAGGACACATAATACAAAGCAAAGAAGAGATGATTAATGAGGACTTTTCAAACTGGACTCTTCCTAATGAAAATATAGAAAATATTTACAAAATTGGTACTTTTGATTTCAAAAGCGCCTTTAGCGTAAAAATTCATGAAGAGACTTTAAACATTCAAAATAAGTTTCAATCAATTCCTCTTTTATCTCATATTTCTATACGAAAATATTTAGAGAAAGGATTTCGTTATATTCATTTTGGTATGATTCAAGTAGCAGTCAAACCACTTGCTCATATTGGTATAGACATTCCTGTTTACATGGCTTTACGTGATAAACGTTTGCGAAGATACAAATCGTCAATTTTAAGTATGATTCAAACTAATATTTGTAATGGTCCTATTTATTTCAATTGTATTCCTAATTTTCCAGTTTCATTAACTGATCCTTTAATTATGAATTCCTTAATTCTCGATGTTCATCTGCAAGGAGAAGAATTTGAAAAACTTGCAGAACAATTTGTAATTATTTATCGCATTTACTTTAGATTAATGAGTTCTGCTATTAATCCCAAATGCAAATTAATTAATAACTTTACCGATGAGACAATACTATTACAAATTGATGCTGACTATTCAAAGACCTTTGTCCCTAAACGCCTGAAATGGAATGAAATTACCATTCCAGAAGCCTTTCAAATAGATGTTCCTCAGAGACCAAGAAATCTCGAAAGAACAGAAATTCAAGAGATAGTTGAAGAACAAGATGGTACAGTCCTGGTTCGTTTCAACTCACTCAATGAAAATAGGAGATCCATCAGACCCTACTCTATTCCTAGAAATTCATTTAGAGAATCTAGATCTTTCATAGTAGAAACTCCCTCTCTTCAAGAAGATCCTTCAATAAGGATTCACAATCAAACACCTATACCAGACATTTCAAATGAACTCAATTTTTCTCCTAATAATTCTCCTAATTCCAGTCAGATGCATGGAGAATTCCACGGTATTAATGTTATCACTAAACTTGGTGTTAAGATTGATATCGAAGAACTAGAAAAAGATTTCAAAGAAGAATCTGAATACTACACATGGTATTCTAAGCTTGATGCTTACTGTCAAGCTAAGATTCGACTTCAATGGATAAAAGACATTCAAAAATATCATGCTCCCTTTCATTTTGAAAGATGGTTAGACTTCTATTTTACAAAAAATGAAATTTCTGAACCATTCAAAAAATCTGCTATTAATGTACAAACAAGTTTGTACAAGAAATGGCAACTTCAAGATGGCACTATTATTTCTGCCATCACTCCTCCCTTACAGACCTTGAAACTCCATTCCAAAGAAGGAGAAGTCATAGCTACACCTTTCAGAAAGGGTCGTGAAAGTATTGACCCTAGAGGAAATGATCAAGTTAATCTGGATGATATCAAGAAATTATATCACCAGAATAACTATTCCAATCAAGTTTTACACACGATTTCAACACAAATAGATTCCTTATCTACCGACATCAAGGCTATTTCAAAACCAACAAGTTCAACATTCCCTCACAGTACCTCTTTACCACATTTTCAACCAAGAAGTATTCCTAGAGCCTTAGAAAATAAGCTCACGTTTGAGAACGAGTCATTATTATCTAAACTAAATCAAACACTTGATTCAATTAACAAGAACCTTCCCGGTCCTTCAAAAATCAATAATATTGATACTATAGAAGATAACGAAGAATCGGATTCTTCAAATTCCTCATTAAAATCTGATTCCTCTGACAACTCAAATTCCTCATTAAAATCTGATTCCTCTGACAACTCTGTAATTCAAAAAATCAATAATATTGAAAAAGATATCTTACAAAATAACTCTAATCAGGATATTAATAAAATTGGAAGAGAAAGGAAACCAAATTTCAATAAACCTCGTAAAAATTGGAACAATAGTAGAACTAAAGACTATTATCCACGACCTACTCCTCCTGACATTATGTATGAAGAAAGAGCAAAATTCCATACGAAAGATTATGATGGAAATTCCATATATGAATGGAATATTGATGGAAAAAGTGAGTATGAAATACTCAACACATTACAAGAAATGGGTATGGCCAAATTGGCATACAAAATGAAAAGATGTTCTGAACAAGATATTGCGAGTTTATTCATAACTGGTTTTACTGGACAGTTAAAGTATTGGTGGGACAATGCTTTGACCTTGCAAGACAAAACAGCAATTCTTGAGCATACTATAGACGTAGAAAATGCCCAAGGAGAAATTACTACCCAAAACGATTCAAGTGATTTCCTCATAGTTACCATAGCTATGCACTTTGTAGGAAATCCTCAGGAAGAATTAGCTTCTTCAAAGATATTCCTTACTAACATTAGGTGTCCAACACTTAGTGATTTCAGGTGGTACAAAGACATGTTTTTAACTCATGTTCTTAAACGAACAGATAGTACCGCACCATTCTGGAAAGAAAAATTCATTACTGGTTTACCAACTCTGTTTTCCCAAAGGATTATGATTAATTTACAAAAGGAAATGGGAACAGAACAGATTGATTTCACTTCAATGACCTTTGGTCAACTTTTTGCTTTTGTCAAGAAAGAAGCCCTTGCAGCTTGCCAAGAGCTTAAATTCCAAGCTAAATATGGCAGTAAGAGGAAAGAAATGGGATCTTTCTGTCAAGCGTTCGGAATTACTGGAATCAGTGCTCCTTCCACTGAAAGAAAGAAAAAATTCCTTCAAAAATCTTTTTCACAAAAAAGATATTCAAAGAAAAAGGAATATAGAGAAGATTCCTTTTCCCCAAAGAAATTCAGGAGATTTAATAGAAAAAAGAATTCAAATGATTTCAAGTGCTTTAAATGTGGCAAGAAAGGCCATATTGCTAGCAAATGTCGAAGCAAAGGAAAAGGAAAGATAAATGAAATCATTGATGGCATTTCTGATATTGAGGAAAATATCAGAAACAAGTTAAAAGACAGATTGCAAATCTATTCTGAGATCAATTATATTACTGACAATGATAATGGCAATTATGATTCCTCTAGTGAAAGTCAGGATGACTGTCACTGTAAACAGATTAATATGATTAAGTCTTCTACTGATAAGAAGAAGATAAAATCCGATACAAAAGAATTCATCTTTGATATGATTCAACAATTACCTGATCCTATTAAAACAGAAGGAACTTTTTGAAAGATTAAAATCTTTAATTCTGCAAGAAGATGAGAAGTTTAATATCATTCAACCTTTCAGTATATCAAAAGTTTTTGAAAAATATCCTATGAATCAAACCTCTGGTATTAAGTCCATCTCCACCAGAGAATTGCAAACAGAGATTCATATTCTGAAAGAAGAAGTCAAGTCATTAAAACAGACTACTAACAATATAGAAATGAAAAATCTCTCTTTAGAAGCTCATATTGCAATTATTCAATCTAGACTTTCCAAAGGAAAAGAAACTTATGTAGAAGAAGAAGAAGAAGAAACACTTATTCCTCCACAAGAAATAAATATTACCCCTACTCAACCTTCAGCTTCTCAATTCATTTCTACGATTGAGAAATTCCAATTTCAAAAGTGGTTAGTTCATCTAACAGTTTCTATAGGAAATTTCAAACAAACTTTTGTTGCAATGTTAGACAGTGGTGCAGACCAAAGCTGCATCAGAGATGGTCTAATACCAACAAAATACTATAGTTTTACTAATGAAGTTCTTATAGCCGCCAACAACTCTCCCCTTCGAATCAAAGGAAAATTGACAAAAACTGAGATATGTAATCAAAACTACTGCTTTAAACATCAGTTTATTGTAGTAGAAAATCTCAACACTGATATTATTTTAGGTACTCCATTCCTTACTCAAATTTACCCTTTTGTTGTTGATAACAAAGGTATCAGCACTAACATTATGGGTAATACTATACATTTCAGATTCTTGATTCCTGTTCGACAAAAGGAGTTAAATGCTTTGCAAAATAACTCCATATATCAACATATCAACCTTATTCAAAGGAAGCAGAATAAGATAAATTTTCTCAAAGAAGATTTGTCTTATGCTCAAATTGAAGAACACCTACAATTACCCAGCACAAAACAAGAAATTCAACAGTTAGAGGATCTATTCAAAAGAGAAGTCTGTGCAGATCTTCCTAATGCTTTTTGGGAAAGAAAAAGGCACATCGTTGAATTACCATATGAAAAGGAATTTTCAGAAAGAAATATTCCTACAAAAGCAAGACCCATTCAAATGAATCATGATCTATTAGAAGTTTGTAAAAAGGAAATTCAAACTCTTTTAGATAAAGAGCTGATACGGCCATCCAAATCACCTTGGAGCTGTGCAGCATTTTATGTCATAAATCAAGCAGAAAAGGAACGTGGTGTCCCTAGGCTTGTTATTAATTATAAACCTCTCAACAAGGTTCTTCAATGGATTCGTTACCCTATTCCAAATAAAAGAGATTTATTAAAACGTTTAAGCATTGCAAAAATCTTTTCAAAGTTTGACATGAAATCTGGCTTTTGGCAAATTCAAGTTGCTGAAAAAGACAGATACAAAACCGCCTTCACTGTACCCTTTGGCCATTACGAATGGAATGTAATGCCTTTTGGACTCAAAAACGCCCCTTCAGAATTCCTAAGGATAATGAATGACATTCTGAATCCATATTCAAAGTTTATGATTGTTTATATTGATGATGTATTAGTTTTCTCTGAAAACATTGATCAACATTTTAAACATTTAAAAACTTTCTTATATACTGTAAAGAAAAATGGCTTAGTTCTTTCAGCCACAAAAATGAAATTATTTCAAAACAATATTCGTTTTCTTGGACATTTCATAAATCAAGGTACCATTATTCCTATAAATCGAAGTATTGATTTTGCTGATAAATTTCCTGATGAAATTAAAGACAAAACTCAACTCCAAAGATTTTTAGGCTGTTTAAATTATATTTCTGATTTTATTCCAAAAATGAGACAAACTTGTGCGCCTTTATTTCAACGACTTCAAACAAATCCTCCACCTTGGACTTCGATTCATACAGGTATTGTTAAACAAATCAAAAGAACTATTCATTCTTTACCTTGCATTAATATTCCTCATCCTGATGCTTTCATGATTGTTGAGACCGATGCTTCAAATATTGGTTACGGTGGTATTTTAAAACAACGGCTACCAAACTCTTCAAAAGAAGATCTAGTCAGATATCACTCTGGTGTCTGGTTAGGACCTCAGAAAAATTACTATACTATTAAAAAGGAAATGCTTTCAATTGTTAATTGTATTTTAAAATTTCAAGATGATCTTTTTAATAAAAAGTTTCTCCTTAGAATAGACTGTCAATCTGCAAAATTCATTTTAGAAAAAGACGTAAAAAATCTAGTTTCAAAACAAATATTCGCTAGATGGCAAGCTTTACTTTCTGTCTTTGATTTTGATATTCAATATTTAAAAGGTACTGATAATTCATTACCAGACTTTTTGACTAGGGAATTTCTTACAGGAAAAAATGGGTGATCCCAATTCAAAAGTTCGCACTTCAAAGGACTATGAGATGAAAAAATTGACAACAGCAACTTCATCAACAAACAAATTCCATATTCTCCAAGATTTCCCTGCTCTAACTTACGCATCGGCAGTGCAAAGCAAGAAACCTCAAAATTCAACTCCACAAGTTCAAACTTCTCCAAAAGATCAAGACAGCCCATATTTCACAAAATCTGGTGTTCAACACATCTGCTTGACCACCTTCAAAGAACCTCCCCACTACAACACACTTCAAATCTACACTCATCAATTATTCCCGCCAAACTCCTATTGGCTGGATGATCCCCTCAAAACTCAACAATTCTATGAGTTGATCTTAGTTGACTCTGGGTCAGCTGAAATCACTCATACTCCTGATAGAAAAACTCCTTCACTGATTTCTTATTCAAAATGCGTCATAAAGAAGGTTATTCTACCAAATGAATGGTCCAGCATCTGGACTACAAAAGAATTCTCAATTACTTACATTCCCAAAGGTTATACATACCAAGACTATCAAATGGCTTGGTTTCGAATCTTATTCTATAGGCCATTCAATCATTCATGGTTCCTTACCTTCCATTCAAATTGTGCTGACAATATTCCTATCTGGTTCTATGAATGGTGGCTACGTTTTGGCCCCGTTCCAGACATACTTCCACCTGTTGTTCTAAAGGCCTTCCAAACTTGGGTCCAAAGAACGGGAGGTGAACATTTCAAAAAGGCTTTCCTATTCCACAAATCCTTCAAAGTCCCATGGATATTTTGTTGGACATTTACATTATTCAAACATTACAACGGTGACTACCCTCTCAGTCTGGGTAGAGAATTCAAAGTCAAATGGTGGACCCGTTACACTCAAGATTACTGCAATGAGAAGGCAGTAATACATTACATTCAAACAGGGAAGAAACTTCAACAAGAAATTCAGCAAATTCCAAAAGAACCAGCAAAACCTGAACCAAAAACTCCTGCAAAAGAAGTGAAGACTCAAAAGAAGGCAAAAGCAGTCATAGATTTCAACTCCTCAGATTCAGAGAATGATGATATGAAGATTTTTCTGGAGTTCCAAAAATTCAAAAAAATGCAGAAACAAATGAGAAGCTCAAAATCAAACTCCAAGCATTCCTCAGAAGGATCCTCTACTGATCCTATGGGAGGGCCTTGTGCTCAAGACCCTTTCGAATTGTAAAAAAAAAAAAAAAAAAAAAAAATGTATATGTATATTATCTTATCTTTCTTGTGTTCTCTTCTCTGTAGTGAATGGTGACTACAGCTAGTCCGGAGCAAACGGCTACCGGTAAAGACTTATCAAATCCGTTTTTGAAAAAAAGGTTTGCTCCTAACCCAAAGGAGTATGGCT
This sequence comes from Agapanthus africanus, assembly GCA_030015575.1. Classification (NCBI taxonomy): domain Eukaryota; kingdom Viridiplantae; phylum Streptophyta; class Magnoliopsida; order Asparagales; family Amaryllidaceae; genus Agapanthus; species Agapanthus africanus. The sequence continues at coordinate 646,782,750 of CM057340.1, forward strand.
CTTAAACAGCCAATTTACTGGAGAAGTAATTCTCCACAACAACGTCATATGTAGAACGGTTCAAATCTACATACTAGCCCAATCTCAAACGGTGGTTGGTAAAGGCATATTAAATCCGTTAATGGCTGCGGATTTGCCCAAAATTCGATTATTAAAGATTCCTCTCAAAAACAAGAACAGCTCAAAAGAAAACAAAAGATGTCTACTCAAAGATGCCAAAAGAAGACGAAAGATGTCCACTCATGCCAAAAGAAGACGAAAGATGTCCACTCAAAGATGCCTGCTCAAAAGTAAAACAACCATTTTCAAAAGTGAAAAGATGCTTTCTAAAAGGAAGAATGGACAAAAACCACTGTTCAAAAGATGCTTTCTACAAAGAAGACGAGACAAGACAAGACACCAATTCATAAGATTCTTTCTGCAAAAGAAGAAGACAAGAAGGCCACTCAAATAATTGAAGACAGCTAAGGCAAATGGCCACTCAGCTTTTCAAAATGAAAGACAAGACATCCACTCAAAAGATTCGTGCTCATCCAACTCAAAAAGGATTCAAGTCTATATAAACTAGGTTCATTTATGTAACTAGGCAGAGGTTTTTGGAGAGGTTTCAGAGAGAGAGTTCAGACTTTGTAAATTTTACTCTTTGCTTCTGTATCCAAATACTTTTCAATTCAAATAAAGATCAAAGCCAGTTCTCATTCCATCCAATGTTTACTTTGTTTTATGATCCTGAAACCCTTATTCTTTGGAATTCTGAAGGGGCGTTTTTGAGTCCAAAAGGCATTACATTCCATTCGTAATGGCCAAAGGGTACAGTGAAGGCGGTTTTGTATCTGTCTTTTTCAGCAACTTGAATTTGCCAAAAGCCAGATTTCATGTCAAACTTTGAAAAGATTTTTGCAATGCTTAAACGTTTTAATAAATCTCTTTTATTTGGAATAGGGTAACGAATCCATTGAAGAACCTTGTTGAGAGGTTTATAATTAATAACAAGCCTAGGGACACCACGTTCCTTTTCTGCTTGATTTATACATTTTTTGGTAAAACCATAAGGGTTTCAGGAAATTCCAAAAGAACCAGCAAAACCTGAACCAAAAACTCCTGCAAAAGAAGTGAAGACTCAAAAGAAGGCAAAAGCAGTCATAGATTTCAACTCCTCAGATTCAGAGAATGATGATATGAAGATTTTTCTGGAGTTCCAAAAATTCAAAAAAATGCAGAAACAAATGAGAAGCTCAAAATCAAACTCCAAGCATTCCTCAGAAGGATCCTCTGCTGATCCTATGGGAGGGCCTTGTGCTCAAGACCCTTTCGAATTGTAAAAAAAAAAAAAAAAAAAAAAAATGTATATGTATATTATCTTATCTTTCTTGTGTTCTCTTCTCTGTAGTGAATGGTGACTACAGCTAGTCCGGAGCAAACGGCTACCGGTAAAGACTTATCAAATCCGTTTTTGAAAAAAAGGTTTGCTCCTAACCCAAAGGAGTATGGCTCTTAAACAGCCAATTTACTGGAGAAGTAATTCTCCACAACAACGTCATATGTAGAACGGTTCAAATCTACATACTAGCCCAATCTCAAACGGTGGTTGGTAAAGGCATATTAAATCCGTTAATGGCTGCGGATTTGCCCAAAATTCGATTACTAAAGATTCCTCTCAAAAACAAGAACCGCTCAAAAGAAAACAAAAGATGTCTACTCAAAGATGCCAAAAGAAGACGAAAGATGTCCACTCATGCCAAAAGAAGACGAAAGATGTCCACTCAAAGATGCCAGCTCAAAAGTAAAACAACCATTTTCAAAAGTGAAAAGATGCTTTCTAAAAGGAAGAATGGACAAAAACCACTGTTCAAAAGATGCTTTCTACAAAGAAGACGAGACAAGACAAGACACCAATTCATAAGATTCTTTCTGCAAAAGAAGAAGACAAGAAGGCCACTCAAATAATTGAAGACAGCTAAGGCAAATGGCCACTCAGCTTTTCAAAATGAAAGACAAGACATCCACTCAAAAGATTCGTGCTCATCCAACTCAAAAAGGATTCAAGTCTATATAAACTAGGTTCATTTATGTAACTAGGCAGAGGTTTTTGGAGAGGTTTCAGAGAGAGAATTCAGACTTTGTAAATTTTACTCTTTGCTTCTGTATCCAAATACTTTTCAATTCAAATAAAGATCAAAGCCAGTTCTCATTCCATCCAATGTTTACTTTGTTTTATGATCCTGAAACCCTTATGGTATCAGAGCCAAGTGCTCTAGTAATTCCACTCTTCGTTGAGAGCAACGAGTGACCTATTCATAGTGAGTATCCTGAGCGTTGGTAAGACGTTGGTAAGCTCGTGAACCCGTTGGTAAGCCCGAAGAGAGCGTGGTGTTCCCGGTGGAGTGTTCCCGTTGTTCCCGGTCAAGGTATAATCTATGTCTAGTTCATAAAATTGCTATTGATGATGGCTGGTTTTATTAGAAAAATTTTCTCTGGTTCTGGAAGTAATTCAGGACACATAATACAAAGCAAAGAAGAGATGATTAATGAGGACTTTTCAAACTGGACTCTTCCTAATGAAAATATAGAAAATATTTACAAAATTGGTACTTTTGATTTCAAAAGCGCCTTTAGCGTAAAAATTCATGAAGAGACTTTAAACATTCAAAATAAGTTTCAATCAATTCCTCTTTTATCTCATATTTCTATACGAAAATATTTAGAGAAAGGATTTCGTTATATTCATTTTGGTATGATTCAAGTAGCAGTCAAACCACTTGCTCATATTGGTATAGACATTCCTGTTTACATGGCTTTACGTGATAAACGTTTGCGAAGATACAAATCGTCAATTTTAAGTATGATTCAAACTAATATTTGTAATGGTCCTATTTATTTCAATTGTATTCCTAATTTTCCAGTTTCATTAACTGATCCTTTAATTATGAATTCCTTAATTCTCGATGTTCATCTGCAAGGAGAAGAATTTGAAAAACTTGCAGAACAATTTGTAATTATTTATCGCATTTACTTTAGATTAATGAGTTCTGCTATTAATCCCAAATGCAAATTAATTAATAACTTTACCGATGAGACAATACTATTACAAATTGATGCTGACTATTCAAAGACCTTTGTCCCTAAACGCCTGAAATGGAATGAAATTACCATTCCAGAAGCCTTTCAAATAGATGTTCCTCAGAGACCAAGAAATCTCGAAAGAACAGAAATTCAAGAGATAGTTGAAGAACAAGATGGTACAGTCCTGGTTCGTTTCAACTCACTCAATGAAAATAGGAGATCCATCAGACCCTACTCTATTCCTAGAAATTCATTTAGAGAATCTAGATCTTTCATAGTAGAAACTCCCTCTCTTCAAGAAGATCCTTCAATAAGGATTCACAATCAAACACCTATACCAGACATTTCAAATGAACTCAATTTTTCTCCTAATAATTCTCCTAATTCCAGTCAGATGCATGGAGAATTCCACGGTATTAATGTTATCACTAAACTTGGTGTTAAGATTGATATCGAAGAACTAGAAAAAGATTTCAAAGAAGAATCTGAATACTACACATGGTATTCTAAGCTTGATGCTTACTGTCAAGCTAAGATTCGACTTCAATGGATAAAAGACATTCAAAAATATCATGCTCCCTTTCATTTTGAAAGATGGTTAGACTTCTATTTTACAAAAAATGAAATTTCTGAACCATTCAAAAAATCTGCTATTAATGTACAAACAAGTTTGTACAAGAAATGGCAACTTCAAGATGGCACTATTATTTCTGCCATCACTCCTCCCTTACAGACCTTGAAACTCCATTCCAAAGAAGGAGAAGTCATAGCTACACCTTTCAAAAAGGGTCGTGAAAGTATTGACCCTAGAGGAAATGATCAAGTTAATCTGGATGATATCAAGAAATTATATCACCAGAATAACTATTCCAATCAAGTTTTACACACGATTTCAACACAAATAGATTCCTTATCTACCGACATCAAGGCTATTTCAAAACCAACAAGTTCAACATTCCCTCACAGTACCTCTTTACCACATTTTCAACCAAGAAGTATTCCTAGAGCCTTAGAAAATAAGCTCACGTTTGAGAACGAGTCATTATTATCTAAACTAAATCAAACACTTGATTCAATTAACAAGAACCTTCCCGGTCCTTCAAAAATCAATAATATTGATACTATAGAAGATAACGAAGAATCGGATTCTTCAAATTCCTCATTAAAATCTGATTCCTCTGACAACTCAAATTCCTCATTAAAATCTGATTCCTCTGACAACTCTGTAATTCAAAAAATCAATAATATTGAAAAAGATATCTTACAAAATAACTCTAATCAGGATATTAATAAAATTGGAAGAGAAAGGAAACCAAATTTCAATAAACCTCGTAAAAATTGGAACAATAGTAGAACTAAAGACTATTATCCACGACCTACTCCTCCTGACATTATGTATGAAGAAAGAGCAAAATTCCATACGAAAGATTATGATGGAAATTCCATATATGAATGGAATATTGATGGAAAAAGTGAGTATGAAATACTCAACACATTACAAGAAATGGGTATGGCCAAATTGGCATACAAAATGAAAAGATGTTCTGAACAAGATATTGCGAGTTTATTCATAACTGGTTTTACTGGACAGTTAAAGTATTGGTGGGACAATGCTTTGACCTTGCAAGACAAAACAGCAATTCTTGAGCATACTATAGACGTAGAAAATGCCCAAGGAGAAATTACTACCCAAAACGATTCAAGTGATTTCCTCATAGTTACCATAGCTATGCACTTTGTAGGAAATCCTCAGGAAGAATTAGCTTCTTCAAAGATATTCCTTACTAACATTAGGTGTCCAACACTTAGTGATTTCAGGTGGTACAAAGACATGTTTTTAACTCATGTTCTTAAACGAACAGATAGTACCGCACCATTCTGGAAAGAAAAATTCATTACTGGTTTACCAACTCTGTTTTCCCAAAGGATTATGATTAATTTACAAAAGGAAATGGGAACAGAACAGATTGATTTCACTTCAATGACCTTTGGTCAACTTTTTGCTTTTGTCAAGAAAGAAGCCCTTGCAGCTTGCCAAGAGCTTAAATTCCAAGCTAAATATGGCAGTAAGAGGAAAGAAATGGGATCTTTCTGTCAAGCGTTCGGAATTACTGGAATCAGTGCTCCTTCCACTGAAAGAAAGAAAAAATTCCTTCAAAAATCTTTTTCACAAAAAAGATATTCAAAGAAAAAGGAATATAGAGAAGATTCCTTTTCCCCAAGGAAATTCAGGAGATTTAATAGAAAAAAGAATTCAAATGATTTCAAGTGCTTTAAATGTGGCAAGAAAGGCCATATTGCTAGCAAATGTCGAAGCAAAGGAAAAGGAAAGATAAATGAAATCATTGATGGCATTTCTGATATTGAGGAAAATATCAGAAACAAGTTAAAAGACAGATTGCAAATCTATTCTGAGATCAATTATATTACTGACAATGATAATGGCAATTATGAAAGTCAGGATGACTGTCACTGTAAACAGATTAATATGATTAAGTCTTCTACTGATAAGAAGAAGATAAAATCCGATACAAAAGAATTCATCTTTGATATGATTCAACAATTACCTGATCCTATTAAACATAAGGAACTTTTTGAAAGATTAAAATCTTTAATTCTGCAAGAAGATGAGAAGTTTAATATCATTCAACCTTTCAGTATATCAAAAGTTTTTGAAAAATATCCTATGAATCAAACCTCTGGTATTAAGTCCATCTCTACCAGAGAATTGCAAACAGAGATTCATATTCTGAAAGAAGAAGTCAAGTCATTAAAACAGACTACTAACAATATAGAAATGAAAAATATCTCTTTAGAAGCTCATATTGCAATTATTCAATCTAGACTTTCCAAAGGAAAAGAAACTTATGTAGAAGAAGAAGAAGAAGAAACACTTATTCCTCCACAAGAAATAAATATTACCCCTACTCAACCTTCAGCTTCTCAATTCATTTCTACGATTGAGAAATTCCAATTTCAAAAGTGGTTAGTTCATCTAACAGTTTCTATAGGAAATTTCAAACAAACTTTTGTTGCAATGTTAGACAGTGGTGCAGACCAAAGCTGCATCAGAGATGGTCTAATACCAACAAAATACTATAGTTTTACTAATGAAGTTCTTATAGCCGCCAACAACTCTCCCCTTCGAATCAAAGGAAAATTGACAAAAACTGAGATATGTAATCAAAACTACTGCTTTAAACATCAGTTTATTGTAGTAGAAAATCTCAACACTGATATTATTTTAGGTACTCCATTCCTTACTCTTATTTTGTAAGATATCTTTTTCAATATTATTGATTTTTTGAATTACAGAGTTGTCAGAGGAATCAGATTTTAATGAGGAATTTGAGTTGTCAGAGGAATCAGATTTTAATGAGGAATTTGAAGAATCCGATTTTTCGTTATCTTCTATAGTATCAATATTATTGATTTTTGAAGGACCGGGAAGGTTCTTGTTAATTGAATCAAGTGTTTGATTTAGTTTAGATAATAATGACTCGTTCTCAAACGTGAGCTTATTTTCTAAGGCTCTAGGAATACTTCTTGGTTGAAAATGTGGTAAAGAGGTACTGTGAGGGAATGTTGAACTTGTTGGTTTTGAAATAGCCTTGATGTCGGTAGATAAGGAATCTATTTGTGTTGAAATCGTGTGTAAAACTTGATTGGAATAGTTATTCTGGTGATATAATTTCTTGATATCATCCAGATTAACTTGATCATTTCCTCTAGGGTCAATACTTTCACGACCCTTTTTGAAAGGTGTAGCTATGACTTCTCCTTCTTTGGAATGGAGTTTCAAGGTCTGTAAGGGAGGAGTGATGGCAGAAATAATAGTGCCATCTTGAAGTTGCCATTTCTTGTACAAACTTGTTTGTACATTAATAGCAGATTTTTTGAATGGTTCAGAAATTTCATTTTTTGTAAAATAGAAGTCTAACCATCTTTCAAAATGAAAGGGAGCATGATATTTTTGAATGTCTTTTATCCATTGAAGTCGAATCTTAGCTTGACAGTAAGCATCAAGCTTAGAATACCATGTGTAGTATTCAGATTCTTCTTTGAAATCTTTTTCTAGTTCTTCGATATCAATCTTAACACCAAGTTTAGTGATAACATTAATACCGTGGAATTCTCCATGCATCTGACTGGAATTAGGAGAATTATTAGGAGAAAAATTGAGTTCATTTGAAATGTCTGGTATAGGTGTTTGATTGTGAATCCTTATTGAAGGATCTTCTTGAAGAGAGGGAGTTTCTACTATGAAAGATCTAGATTCTCTAAATGAATTTCTAGGAATAGAGTAGGGTCTGATGGATCTCCTATTTTCATTGAGTGAGTTGAAACGAACCAGGACTGTACCATCTTGTTCTTCAACTATCTCTTGAATTTCTGTTCTTTCGAGATTTCTTGGTCTCTGAGGAACATCTATTTGAAAGGCTTCTGGAATGGTAATTTCATTCCATTTCAGGCGTTTAGGGACAAAGGTCTTTGAATAGTCAGCATCAATTTGTAATAGTATTGTCTCATCGGTAAAGTTATTAATTAATTTGCATTTGGGATTAATAGCAGAACTCATTAATCTAAAGTAAATGCGATAAATAATTACAAATTGTTCTGCAAGTTTTTCAAATTCTTCTCCTTGCAGATGAACATCGAGAATTAAGGAATTCATAATTAAAGGATCAGTTAATGAAACTGGAAAATTAGGAATACAATTGAAATAAATAGGACCATTACAAATATTAGTTTGAATCATACTTAAAATTGACGATTTGTATCTTCGCAAACGTTTATCACGTAAAGCCATGTAAACAGGAATGTCTATACCAATATGAGCAAGTGGTTTGACTGCTACTTGAATCATACCAAAATGAATATAACGAAATCCTTTCTCTAAATATTTTCGTATAGAAATATGAGATAAAAGAGGAATTGATTGAAACTTATTTTGAATGTTTAAAGTCTCTTCATGAATTTTTACGCTAAAGGCGCTTTTGAAATCAAAAGTACCAATTTTGTAAATATTTTCTATATTTTCATTAGGAAGAGTCCAGTTTGAAAAGTCCTCATTAATCATCTCTTCTTTGCTTTGTATTATGTGTCCTGAATTACTTCCAGAACCAGAGAAAATTTTTCTAATAAAACCAGCCATCATCAATAGCAATTTTATGAACTAGACATAGATTATACCTTGACCGGGAACAACGGGAACACTCCACCGGGAACACCACGCTCTCTTCGGGCTTACCAACGGGTTCACGAGCTTACCAACGTCTTACCAACGCTCAGGATACTCACTATGAATAGGTCACTCGTTGCTCTCAACGAAGAGTGGAATTACTAGAGCACTTGGCTCTGATACCATAAGGGTTTCAGGATCATAAAACAAAGTAAACATTGGATGGAATGAGAACTGGCTTTGATCTTTATTTGAATTGAAAAGTATTTGGATACAGAAGCAAAGAGTAAAATTTACAAAACATGATTTTGCATAAATTAATGACTTAAACCACAATTCATGATGATAATGATATAATGAAACCATAATTATATTTTTAATCTCATTTATATAGGAATTTCTAAAATCTAGTTTACAAAATTAGCAATTTTTATCACAATTTATCAATTAACCATAGAAACTAGCAATCAAACTAAGTTTTTCTTTCCATTAACATGGTAATATTTCCACTAAAACTATAATCCAATGATAACAACCCAAATTAGAATTTTATGTTAACCACAACCACATTTTGCAAAAACCTAGTTAACTAAATTCCTAATTTAAAACAATTTTTGAATAATAATGTGTTAAACAATAACCATGCAAGATTTCCTAATACTAAAAGTGTTAAACTAACTACTATAACCCTAATTAATTATTAAAAATCATAACTTGAATTTAGAACCCTAGCTTGCATTTTAAAAAAAAGAACATATAATTAATTCATTAAATCTAATTAAGCTTAATATGAACATCTAATAACAATAAGTCAAAAGAAAGAAAATTATACCTTCAAAATGTGAAATCCAAACAAGAAATGAGCCTCCAAAATGCATGCTTTCCATCTCCAAATTTCATATAAAAATGAGCAAGGAATAAAGAGTATGGAATAATAGGATTTTGTGGAATTTTAATTGAATTTTTGATGTGTTTTTGATGAATTTTGAATAAAAATGATGTGGGAAATGGGGGGGGGCAGCCATGGGGGGTTGTGGCCGGCCCTAGAGAGGTGAGGGAGAGAAAGAAGAGAGTGGGAAAAATGTGTAGAAGTTTCAAGAGAAAGAACAACACTTAAATCTTTTCATGGTTTATTTAATTATTTATTTATTTATTTACTATAGCAACTCAAGAAAGCTCTAGAAAATATGAAAAATTTGCAAATAGTTTTTGCATGATACATACTAAATTCTAACATGCCATGGTTCATTTTTACAAATTAAAACCATTTAAATTTGTAATTTACACTAATTTAGTGTAAAAATAAAGCTTATGTTAATATTTAAAATAATTAATTTAGGAAAAATATTTTATTAAACTAAAAATTTATAAGTGGCTAAATAAACACCATTTACTAGTAATTTCATAATTAAAATGAATATTTTTAAATTATAATGAAAAACAATCACGGTTTGATTTTACGAAAAATACATTTTACTTTACCGAAAATCATAAAATTCACTTAAACAATTTTATTCATTTAATTATTTATTTAATTATTTTTAAAACGTTAAAATCTTCCCCCCTTTAAGAAATTCGGTCCCCGAATTTAAATTAAAACTCCCCTTCCAAATACTAAAACATTTAGCAAACACTCAAATCGTCGGGGCTCCGAAATCATCAACGCATAACAAAAATCAACTCCGTCAAGCATAACGCAATTATCGGAGTTATGGCGAGAATAAAATATCATAACCCAATATGAAAACCATCATAATATACACCAATCTATAACTTATATATAGTTCGCATCCTAGTAAAATCGCCGAATCATCATAATAAAGAAGCATACAAAAACCCCTCTTGAAAATCGCCGTGCAATGCACGTGTCACGGCATAAGTAGCGGACGTTTAATTTTTTTTTCTTTTTAAAAAAATAACTATATATATATATATATCTTTTATTTAACATACACGTCCCGCCTGGTTACTAAATCAAATAATAATGATTATGAAAACATACCGCTCAAACTAAAATCAATCCCAATCACATCAATAAAATGTCATGTGCGTCCGGTGCGCACTGAAATCGAAACCAAATGCAGAAACCATGAATACCCACAAAACAAAACTAAGTGCAACAGGTGTGCACCAAAACATCTGTCAAGTGCAACGGGCGTGCACGACTCAATATCAGGTGCATCTAATCTGCACAAAACCCCGATTTAGTGCATCTGATGTACACAAAATCGCATCAAGTGCGCCAAGTATGCGCAAGAATCCTAATCAGGTGCACATAGTGCACGAAAACATACCTCGAATATCAAAATCAAAATCACAGTACAAAAATGCATGAAAACTAAGTCAAAACATATGTCAAAATCATGTGTAACCCCTATGCACGAAATCAAATCAAAAATCTCAAAATATATAAAACCAAATCAAGTGTACTGGGTGCGTACTAAACCACATCAATACAACTGATATATGAAACACAGATAGAATGAAAGTACACACAGGAAATACCAATCGTAGAACAAAGTCCTCAAAATATAAAAATCCAATCAACGAAAATAGGAAATTCAAATCACTAAATCACAATCGTAAACACTATCGTCAATGTGCGCCTCTTTCCTCTGATGTCGACTGCTTCGAACTCGTTCTTTTATAGGTGTGCTGACTGCGCTACCAACGGCAATACTCATGTCTAGAGTCTCCCACATAGTCGATCCCTTCACTTGATATCCGGACTACATTAAACTTTTCGATCGATCCATCAAAATCCCATAATTCCCCGAGAGCTCAACACTCAAGTACAGTTTAATAATATCCGGTACATACCCCGGCATCGATGATCCAGCCGTAGAAGGGCAAACCCAAGCCTCACTAATGGCACCGCGGAACTGCCGTAAACCCTAAGGTTCAAGGGCGTTCTCGTGGTCATTATGTCGAGTTAGGGTTTCATTCTTCTAGAGGGTCCATCGAAATACCTGCATGTTCTTCCGAATACTTTAAACTTGGGAAAATGGTTTCTTGATAATCGTTCGAACCCTTTAACTTCATCCGGACGGCATATGAATACCCTTCGTCCGCACGCTAAGAAATGCTTCAATCCTCAAGAATAACCAATACTCTAATGGTTATCGCATTCGAGCCGCAGCTCCCTCTGCCCGTGCGCCCGTGGTAACAGAACCACCCTCCGACATCGACGAAGATAGATCAAAGGAACGAAAGAAATACGGTGCAAACAAATGTACCTCCTAAGGCTCCTTAAGCAGAGTAGCGTATCGTAAGTATGCCGCGGACCATACCCACGGTACGTTACTCTACCTAAATCGCCTACTCCATCAACCAAGGGTCACCTAGACTTATACAGGGTTAAACCTAGCGCTCTGATACCAACTTTGTTACGACCCGAAAGTACGGAACGTGACCGGCACTTAGATTACGAAGCGTCTAGAGGCGCCACGTGACCTAAGTAAGCCGAAGCCTAGAAATCTAAACCATAAAAAAAGAAAAAGAAGAAAAGAAAAGAAAACAAGTATAAAAACATCAGCAAATTTTACCAAAAATTTCGGCAGAGTCTCCTCTGTAAAAACTGGCCCCCAAACGGGTACAACAAGTATAATATACATAAACAATAAAAAGCATCCCCAAACGGGAGCTAGCATCAACGCCAACAGGCGGAAACAACCACAACAAGCACAATAATATACAACGCCAATAGGCGAGGCTCAAAACTCAAAAGAAAACAAAACCACCAGATCAGAATAATACATGCGCGACTCTAAGGTCGAAATAAAAGACTGGTCCAATAAACTTATCAAGTAATACAAATATGGTTGATGGAGCTTACTAGATACAAATGAAAGAATAAAAGTACAATGGTGGTTCGGATACAAGTGAACAACCTACCGTGCAAATCACCCTGAAAGAATAGATGTGCCAGCAAGCTGCCAGGGAAACCTGTACATCGAACCTGTAATAAAATTTGGCACAACGGGGGTGAGTTGCTAACTCGTGAGTAGAAGACATCTACGAAAAGAAGTCGAATGCACGACGCTATCCTAGGTCATAATAATACACTACTATATCCCAAACATCTAGTAATAGCAGAGTAATACTACGTGTAAGCGCAGATACTCCGTGTTCGTGACAGTGCCTCATATAATACTATGTCATATGAAATGAAATGCATGCACCATGAATGTAAAGTAACAAATCCTGAAATTCAGATATATATGTATAAGAACTCTTTAGCTGTTATCATAGTAAAGTGTGTATAAGCATCTGAAATCTCAACAATGAAATCCATGGAAATCCGTGTCAAGCATCGACACAATACATGTAATCTCAAGTCTCAATATGTCGGGCTCCGTCAGTCCGGATCGGCCCATATCATCAAATCTCACGACAACGGTCGGTATCCTCCGGATATCCGCCGCGCCAGACATCATCGGTAGGTAGTCTTCCCCTGCCAGGCTCATCGTCTACAACTCGATCTTCTTGCCCCGGGGTACCATACCGGGCCCACCATGTACCCGAGACGGTTCATCCACTCCTCGAATCGGGTCTCGAAATCCAACAGAAAACATGAAATACTCATGGTGGACGATACATACATCACGAGAAAACCGCATCTTATTTTAAAAAGAGAAGAGGAGAGAGAGAGAATTTTTTATATATTTTTGCGGTTTTCCCCAAAAATCCAGAAATCTCAAAGAAATCCAAATCTCAAAATCATGAGTAAGTATATGATAAGTGTCGGCATATGCCATACTACTGTGCGTTAACATGAAAATATGAATGCATGAATGTCTAAGTAATAAATATCATGTCTTATACTAACATCAGAGAGTAATCACAATATTATATCGGTTTAGTTGTTAACTGATTCTATCAATAAAAGATAATATGATCTAAAGTGTACGTGACATAGCAATTACCGATGATGATGTGTGTGAGCAGGCAAATAAGTGTGCGTGGAATATGTACATCATCGGTAATGGTGCGGGTGTCCTAACAGGTAAGGTTTATACTGATTATAGCAACATATGTAAGAACATGCACCATGATAATTACAGTATGAATGTAAATACAGATGTGCATTATCCACTCCTCTGCGAGATACGAGTACAACTACCACTATGTGAGTCGAACCTAAACCAGTGTCCATCTAACATCCTAAGGAACTAAACCTAATAGACTAGTCAGTAAGAAACTAGAGTCTACCTAAGGTCTGAATCAATATCTCTAATAGTCGGCGATCCCGCCTCAATAGCGTCACTTACGTAGTACGGCTTCCTCGAATCAAGAGTGCGGATCAATCATCAAATCTAAGCCTCGTATGGTAAAATCCATCGTACGGCATCCCAATATCGGGGTACGGTCAAGTATCTCCTAGGTGTCTCCTCATTCGTATAATGTCATCATCAACACATCTCATGATCAAGGTGCTAAACTGTGATCGCATACATCAATCATATATCATTGCCATCATGATAAGCATCATTAGTTTATCCTCAGAAATATCATGTCATATGTATCATATTGTGATTAAGTCATACTTATATGATATCGGCATCAGGTCACACCAATATAATGTCGTAATCAAGTTATACATATATCATATCGTGATCAGTCACAAGTTACAGTCCGGGTACTATTCTAGCGTCCCATGTGCATCAATATCACCACCACTCTTTATAATTTATATATTCATGTTCATTATCTCATTATCTAATGATCCGCTAACACTTTAATACGACTGTATAGCAAAGAATTACGGCATCAAACCCAGTTACATTGTTTCATCATATTTCGGATATCATATCACATCAATGTATCCCATATACGTGTTGTATATATATATATATATATATATATATATATACCTATACCTCGTCCTACGTATACACCATGTCGTGTTTCAGTGTGTGAGTGTGTATGTTTCTACCTGAAACCTACGAACCTCTTCCAAGGTATTCATCTTCTGATATGTCTTTCTAAATCAGTCTAATCCAGCCTAGGGTCATTACTAGGGTCCTACTCATTAAGAATATAGGGTCACATTTGGTTTCCTAATGACAATAAATACTATTCCTATTCTACGTTGCGGGGGTGCTAAACGCCATCCACCCGACTTCCCCCCGTAGATATACATCTACTTACCTGGTCTATGTCTGCCGAAGACGGTGTCGCCATCCTCCTCTTCATCGCCCGCAGTCCACGTGAGGGGTACCTAAACGCAAACATATAAATAGCATCGTAAACCGAATCACATACAAAAGTCAAACGATATAAGGAACAAGCATAGGTTAAAACCTATGTCCCGTCCACGCAAAAGAACCAAATACCGCTCGATATCGGCATACAAACTCCGATGGATCGAGATAACATCAACAAAGAACTTGTAGTTTTAAAACACATTACTTATACTATAAAACATGATTAAATCCATCGAAACCCGAAAATCTATCAAACCGTCCAATTTCGCTAAACCCGAAAATGCCAGTTTACCGTTTTTCATCAAAACTTAACATTTAAATGAAACCAATGGTCATAAAACTCATTAAATAGCATAACTAGACTATACAAACTATTACTATATTTTTATTACACAAACTTGTATAAATTTGAAATTTCTAGTTTGTACCCTTTAACAATTTTCAATATTTTTCAAGCAAAACACCAAAATTCCACCAAAAAACATGATTTTGCATAAATTAATGACTTAAACCACAATTCATGATGATAATGATATAATGAAACCATAATTATATTTTTAATCTCATTTATATAGGAATTTCTAAAATCTAGTTTACAAAATTAGCAATTTTTATCACAATTTATCAATTAACCATAGAAACTAGCAATCAAACTAAGTTTTTCTTTCCATTAACATGCTAATATTTCCACTAAAACTATAATCCAATGATAACAACCCAAATTAGAATTTTATATTAACCACAACCACATTTTGCAAAAACCTAGTTAACTAAATTCCTAATTTAAAACAATTTTTGAATAATAATGTGTTAAACAATAACCATGCAAGATTTCCTAATACTAAAAGTGTTAAACTAACTACTATAACGCTAATTAATTATTAAAAATCATAACTTGAATTTAGAACCCTAGCTTGCATTTTAAAAAAAAGAACATAGAATTAATTCATTAAATCTAATTAAGCTTAATATGAACATCTAATAACAATAAGTCAAAAGAAAGAAAATTATACCTTCAAAATGTGAAATCCAAACAAGAAATGAGTCTCCAAAATGCATGCTTTCCATCTCCAAATTTCATATAAAAATGAGCAAGGAATAAAGAGTATGGAATAATAGGATTTTGTGGAATTTTAATTGAATTTTTGATGTGTTTTTGATGAATTTTGAATAAAAATGATGTGGGAAATGGAGAGGGGGGGCAGCCATGGGGGGTTGTGGCCGGCCCTAGAGAGGTGAGGGAGAGAAAGAAGAGAGTGGGAAAAGTGTGTAGAAGTTTCAAGAGAAAGAACAACACTTAAGTCTTTTCATGGTTTATTTAATTATTTATTTATTTATTTACTATATCAACTCAAGAAAGCTTTAGAAAATAGGAAAAATTTGCAAATAATTTTTGCATGATACATACTAAATTCTAACATTCTATGGTTCATTTTTACAAATTAAAACCATTTAAATTTGTAATTTACACTAATTTAGTGTAAAAATAAAGCTTATGTTAATATTTAAAATAATTGATTTAGGAAAAATATTTTATTAAACTAAAAATTTATAAGTGGATAAATACTAGTAATTTCATAATTAAAATGGATATTTTTAAATTATAATGAAAAACAATCACGGTTTGATTTTACGAAAAATACATTTTACTTTACCGAAAATCATAAAATTCACTTAAACAATTTTATTCATTTAATTATTTATTTAATTATTTTTAAAACGTTACAAAGGTCTTGCCAATGAGCAACAAGCTCCTTCTTGCTGTTCAAAAGCAAACCAAATTTATAACTTGTGCTCAGGCTCAAATACCCCGATCTGTATTTTAAAAAAAAAATTTGTACAGAAATTTTAGGGTTGTTATATTCTATCCTTCTTATAAAAATTTCGTCCTCGAAATTTGTAAAAAGAAAAGTGTAACAGATTAAAAAAAATTTAGTGATGGAACTATTGATAGTGCATGAAAAATTTTTGGAAGAACGAAAGTATGCGAAAGTTTTGGCCAGATTGTAAAAGAGGTGAGGGAATTTTGGTTTAGGACAGATGAAATTGGAAGATTCAAGAAATTTGAATTGTAAAGAATGTTTTCAGTTTCTGGTTCTTGTGTTATATTGCTTAGATTGTCCATACAGTGCTGAACTGCATAGTATGGTTCCATACAGCTCTGACCTGCATGGGCCACCAACAAAACCTGTCACGTCCCGCTTCCCGGTGTACGGCGAAGGGGACGCGACTGGCCGCTCGTATTTACTCTGAAGTAAACACGCTAAGCGTATCTAAACAATATAAGTAAAATGCACAAGAGACAATGTCAATGAATATAATTGAACAACAACTTTATTTATTAACATTCTTTTTACAATACATCTGAAAAGTAAATATATGGAATGGAAAGCAATGCCTAAACAGTGGCATAACAGAAATGGAAAATACAAAATGTAAATGTGTACAGGGAATCTAAAGCTCTGTGTCGAAAGCTAGCTGGTCCAAATCCTCCCTGGTGGGCTCGATCTCCAGTGAGTCCGAATCATCTTACGACATTCCAAAGAAGAAGAAAGAGAATATCGTCAGCGAACAAATCGCTCGGTAACTCCCGTAAATAGACAAGAATGGAATAGACATAATAGAAGGTATATTGTTATAATGTTGTATTTAGTGTTAACGCTGTTATTTGTAGCTTGGTACAGAAGATGCCAGTGTATACGAGAGGAGTCTCACTAGACCAGAGACTACGGTATATGGAGTGAAAGGCTCCGTCGATAATACCACGGAACAACGACATGGATGTAATTACATCTTAAGTGACTACATTGTGCCACCTTTAACATATTCCATACCAGTCCACCCCTTTATAAACCCCGCGATATCTTGTTTGTATTGTTGCATTGTTTGTATTGTATATTGAATATATATGGATGGTTGACTTGCTGAAATCATGATATCAGTAAACGGATGTAACTGGAGAATCATGTAGATGGATGTATATCCATGGTTCAGTTCAGTCAATATAGATTGATTAGATTGAATAGATTGAATATATAGATTCATATTGAATTGTAGTTTATACTTGAATCATATTCATATCAGATTGATTGTATTGAGACTCAGTCTGAGTCAGACAATTAGAAAAGAAATTGAAGTCCTGAATTATGTTTTGGTGCTATCGGTAACTGCTGCACATGGACGGCAGGATTGGTGTCTTTTTCAAATACAATTACCGTGTTGATAACACCTTTTGTTAAGTTGTCTACCTTAAATAGGCAGTCACCCATATCTCCGGCTCTCTGAGACTCAAGAGACTGGTCCCGCTTAAACCTATGTTTATTAGGGTCCTTATTGTAATTTAGTATAACTTGAGGGGGTTTTATGTAAATCAATTTTGTATAATTTTAAAAATACACCTCAAGTATTTTATTATCGTCTTTAGAGTTTTCATTGATGTATATTTTATCAATGTGACATTTCTAGTGAATAAAACCTAATTTCATAATATATGGTATTTATTTGTAATATTGGAATTTTATGGTATTTTCTTGTAAATGAGATTTTTTTCTTGAATTTTGGAAATGTGGAATATTATAAATATTAAAAATAGATATTTTGATATTAATTACATATATATTTATTTATTAAAAATATAATTTTTATTTATAATAGAAATCACATTTTCTAGAGAAAATTGTATTTTAAATCTTTCAAGATCGTATGCTCCTTACGGAGGTCTGCATCTCACTCTAATAAGCCCGAGGATGTGCGATAATCCGCACAATCCCGAACAGGTTCCCCGAAATGCGTTGTAGAGGAGCATTTCCAAAGATTTGTTAAAATACACATCTTGAAGAAAAAAGGTTTTTATAAGTCGGAGGTGGTTATGTATAAAATCGTATTTTTCCAAATCTATATTCCTAATTTCATCGTGCTATATTACATATGAGTATTGTGAGGAGGTAGGTCATTACCTCGTGAGTTTTCTAAAGCCAGTATGGTTAAAAGGTATAAACACGTCGATATGAAAAATAGAGGTATTTTAATGTAAAAGTGGAATAAAACTTGCTATGGTTATCATTTTAATGTCAAACTTGTTGTATTGTCTTAGTAAATGAGTATTAAACAATATATCAAAAGTTGTAGATTTGTTATTAAGAAAATGTTGTATGTTTTAAAGAAAAGAGAATCGGAAGCCGGATAACTCCGCTTCCAACACATTCTAAGAATTAAGAATTTGAGAATAGTAAAAAAGAGAGAGAAGGGGGACTTACTGGCTTTAGAACTAGAGGGGAGATAGAGAGAACTACGGATGGCGTCGGGACGTCGTTTCGTCGACGGAAACTTCTCGGATCGTCGTCGGAAGTTCGTCGGAGTTTCGCCCTTTGCTAACTCCACTTGCACACAAAAAGTATTGGGAATTTTCTTGAGAGTTTGGGCAGAGAGTTGGGAGTGAGGAGGGGTGATTTTAGGTATGGTATTTATAGGAAAAATTAAGGTTTAGGGTAATGAAATGGTGTATTAAAATTTTATATTAAAATGGATTAAATGTATGCTTTAATTTGCTCTGTAAATGTGCAGGGAATTTAAATAATACAAGGGTTATGGGGTAGGCCAAAGGTTGAAGAGGACAGAAGAAAATCGGGGTTTCAACTGAGTCAAACCGGCGGCGCCAGCCGATTCGACCGAGTCGCCGGCTCGAGTCAGGCCGTGTCTCCTCGCCACGTGTCCCCGTCGCTTTGTCTTGACTCGTGGACCCGTTTGTTTATTCTGTAACTTACCCTATTACGTGTATTGCACGTGTAGACTCTTGGGCTTCTAAAATATTAAAAGAATTTTAAATAAATGTAATGTGTGGCTGATGGGATTTTAGCTCTGGTGCTTTGGTTCAGCAGTGCAAGGTCTTACCAATGAGCTACAAGCTCCTTCTTGCTGTTCAAAAGCAAATCAAATTTATAACTTGTGCTCAGGATCAAATACCCCTTTTTGTAATTTAAAAAAAAAAAATTGTACAGAAAATTTATGGTTGTTACATTCTACCCTCCTTATAAAAATTCCGCCCTCGAAATTTGTAAAAAGGAAAGTGTAACAGATTCAAAACAAATTTAGTGATGGAACTATTGATAATGCATGAACAATATTTGGAAGAACGAAAGGTTGCGAAAGTTTTGGTAAGATTGTAAAAGAGGTGAGGGAATTTTGGTTTAGGACAGATGAAATTGGAAGATTCATGAAATTTGAATTCTAAAGAATGTTTTCAGTTGTTGGTTCTTATGTTATATTGTTTAGGTTGTCCATACAGTGCTGAACTGCATGGTAGGGTTCCATACAGCTCTGACCTGCATGGGCCACCAACAAAACCTGTCACGCCCCGCTTCCCGATGTACGGCGAAGGGGACGCGACTGATCGCTACGTATTTACTCTGAAGTAAACACGCTAAGCGTATCTATGCAATATAAGTAAAATGCACAAGAGACAATGTCAATGAATATAATTGAACAACAACTTTATTTATTAACATTCTTTTTACAATACATCTGAAAAGTAAATACATGGAATGGAAAGCAATGCCTAAACAGTAGCATAACAGAAATGGAAAATACAGAATGTAAATGTGTACAAGGAATCTAAAGCTCTGGGTCGAAAGCTAGCTGGTCCAAATTCTCGCTGGAGGGCTCGATCTCCAGTGAGTCCGAATCACCTGACGACATTCCAAAGAAGAAGAAAGAGAATGTCGTCAGCGAACAAATCGCTCGGTAAGTCCCATAAATAGACAAGAATGGAATAGACAGAATAGAAGGTATATTGTTATAATGTTGTATTTAGTGTTAACGCTGTTGTTTGTAGCTTGGTACAGAAGATGTCAGTGTATACGAGAGGAGTCTCACTAGACCAGAGACTACGGTATATGGAGTACAAGGCTCCGTCGATAATACTATGGAACAATGGCATGGATGTAATTACGTCTTAAGTGACCACCTCGTGCCACCTTTAACATATTCCGTACCGGTTTACCCCTTTATAAACCCCGCGATTTCTTGTTTATATTGTTGCATTGTTTGTATTGTCTATTGAATATATATTGATGGATGACTTGTTGAAATCATGATATCAGTAAGTGGATGTAACTGGAGAATCATGTAGATGGATGTATATCCATGGTTCAGTTCGGTCAATATAGATTGATTAGATTGAACGGATTGAATATATGGATTCATATTGAATTGTAGTTTATACTTGAATCATATTCAAGTCAGATTGATTATATTGAGACCCAGTCTGAGTCAGACAATTAGAAATTGAAGTCCTGAATTATGTTTTGGTGCTATCGGTAACTCCTGCACATGGACGGCAGGATTTGTATCTTTTTCAAAGACAATTACTGTGTTGATAACACCTTTTGTTAAGTTGTCTATCTTAAATAGGAAAGCACCCATATCTCCGGCTCCCTGAGGCTCAAGAGACTGTCCCGCTTAAACCTATGTTTACTAGGTTCCTTATTGTAATTTAGTATAACTTGAGAGGGTTTTATATAAAATAATTTTGTATAATTTTCAAAATACACCTCAAGTATTTTATTATCGTGTTTAGAGTTTTCATTGATGTATATTTTATCAATGTGACATTTCTAATGAATAAAACTTAATTTCATAATATATGGGTTTTATTTGTAATATTAGAATTGTATGGTATTTTCTTGTAAATGAGATATTTTTATTGAATTTTGGAAATGTGGAATATTATAAATATTAAAAATAGATATTTTGATATTAATTACATATATATTTATTTATTAAAAATATAAGTTTTATTTATAATAGAAATCACATTTTCTAAAGAAAATTGTATTTTAAATCTTTCGAGATCGTATGCTCCTTGCGGAGGTCTGCATCTCACTCTACTAGGCCCGAGGATATGCGATAATCCACACCATACCGAACGGGTTCCCCGAAATGGGTTGTAGATGCGCATTTGCAAAGATTTGTTAAAATACACATCTTGTAGAAAAAGGTTTTTATAAGTCGGAGGTAGTTATATGTAAAATCGTATTTTTACAAATCTATGTTTCCAAATTTTATCGTGCTATATTACATATGAGTGTTGTGAGGAGGTAGGTCATTACCTCGTGAGTTTTCTAAAGCTAGCATGGTTAAAAGGCATAAACATGTCAATATGAAATACAGAGGTATTTTAATGTAAAAGTGGAATAAAACTTGCTATGGTTATCATTTTAATGTCAAACTTGTTATATTGTCTTAGTTAATGAGTATTAAACAATATATCAAAACTTTTTGGTTTGTTATTAAGAAAATGTTGTATTTTTGAAAGAAAAGAGAATCGGAAGCCGGATAACTCCGCTTCTGACACGTTTTAAGAATTAAGAATTTGAGAATAGTAAAAGAGAGAGAGAAGGGGGACTTACTGGATTTAGAACTATAGGGGAGAGAGAGAGAACTACGGATGGTGTCGGGACGTCGTTACGTCGCCGGAAACTTCTCGGATCGTCGTCGGAAGTTCGTCGGAGTTTCGCCCTTTGCTAACTCCACTTGCACACAAAAAGTATTAGAAATTTTCTTGAGAGTTTGGGTAGAGAGTTGGGAGTGAGGAGGGATGATTTTAGGTGTGGCATTTATAGAAAAAGTTAGGGTTTAAGGTAATGAAAGGGTGTATTAAAATTTTGTATTAAAATGGATTAAATGTATGTTTTAATTTGCTCTATAAATGTGCAGGGAATTTAAATAATACAGGGGTTATGGGGTAGGCCAAAGGTTGCAGAGGATAGAAGAAAATCGGGGTTTCAACTGAGTCGGACCGGCGCCGCCGGCCGATTCGACCGAGTCGCCGGCCCGAGTCGGGCTGCGTCTCCTCGCCACGTGTCCATGTCGCTTCGTCTTGACTCGTGGACCTGTTTGTTTATTCTGTAACTTACCATATTACGTGTAGTGTACGTGTAGACTCTTGGCTTCTAAAACATTAAAAGAATTTTAAATAAAAATAATGTATGGCTGATAGGATTTGAACTCTGGTGCTTTGGTTCAGCATGCAAGGTCTTACCAATGAGCTATAAGCTCTTTCTTGCTGTTCAAAAGCAAATCAAACTTATAACTTGTGCTCAGGCTCAAGTACCCCTTTCTATATTTAAAAAAAAAAATTGTACAGAAAGTTTAGGGTTGTTACAGTTTATTAGGGCTATCGATCCTCAATCGATCGTATCTCAATTCATGACCTTCAAGCCCACCAAGTTCCAGGCGGTAATTGATATGCTAGCCCAGATAGATCATATGGGTCATGGTCTTTCCTCCTCAAGCAAGGATTCCCGAAATAATAAGGGCAAGGGAAAGCAGTCTCTGTCGCCAATGTGCAGTAATAGCCGGGCGGTCCGAATGCAGCTGTCCGCCAAAACAACAGCCGGGCGGTCCGAAAGCAGCTGTCCGCCAAAAAAATAGCCGGACGCGCCCGACCTTAGAAGAAAAGATGGGACAGGCATTTTCCTTTCTTCGCGATAAGACGAGGAGATTTTTCAAGTTGGCTATGCAAAATAATTTGATAATATTGCCAGAGCCGCGGTGGCCCGCACAAGCTGGTGATATTAACAACCTTGGCTACCGGCCCTATCACCGGGTAGTAAGCCACCCAATAGAGGACGGCTACGTTTTCAAAAACTGCGTCAAGAACCAGTATCAGCTGGGCAAATTCACACTATCAGATAATTGGAGGGTACAGCAGCCCCAAAAGCACGCTCCTAAGAAAGTGGATAAGCATAGGGATGCTCGTGGAAGAAGCTCCATGGGAAGTATTTATGCCCGGAGATCAAGTGGAAAAGTTCGCTCGAGCCTATGATTATAGAAGGGATGTTGAAACTGCGTCCCGCACCGAAAATTGCTGATAAAAGGAAAAACCCCCAAGTCAAGTCTTCGAAGTCTTCTAAGAAAAAGAAGAAGACTAAGAAGCCTGTGCAGCCCGCTGAGTATGTCGACAGGCGCACGGACCTCCAAAAATATATAGACTCCCTGGAAGAGTACAATTAGAAAGCGCGAACACCAGTCATACTTGAAGAGTTCCTCCAGCATATTCTCGAGGACAAGGACAGTGATGTCGATAACTCATCGGAAAAGTGGAAGAATGTGTAGAAAATTGCCACATGGTCTCCTATTAATTCGTATATAATGAAGAAGCTCCTCCAGTGTCGAAAAGCGACATGGACGAACCGGGGGAAGAATCAGCATCAAATATCCTGAAACTGCCAGAAGAAGATCCGATTGAAAGGCTGCTAAATGAAGCTTTTCAAAAGTGCAAAGGCGATCCGGAACGCGAGATGGCCATTTATGAAAAGGCCAGGGGACAGCGTTTAAACAAAGAAGCTGCGGCGAGAATGAGTCCTAAAGTTCTCCGACCAAATCAAGGCATACCTGCAAAAAATAAGAGCATGACTAAAACTGAGAAGCGGTTTGCCAAGCCCCTATCAATAGGGATGAGGCTACCATCTCTCATGATGTATACTCCTGGGGTCCCATATTTCGATGGTGGAGAGGGACACCCAAAATACTGCTCATACCACCGAAGGATCGCTCATCCCATCGAAGAATGCAACGCCTTCAAGAAGTGGTGAAAATATATGTTGCCCATAGAAAACACATCAAGAAGGAGAAGCATGAGGCTCTCGCTCGTCGACGTGAGAGCAGTAAGACGACATTGCATAAAGAAACAACTGGCAACTATCATATGGTTAGCACCGGTTCAAAAGTGGAAAAATCTCAGATTCTCACGTTCGAGAGTGATTCTGAGGATGAAATGCCCCATCAACCCTCTCTTTGAAAGCTCTGCCCTGTTAAAAGAAGAGGAGGAAAATGATTGCGAGAACATCCAGTTGCGCAACCGCACCATGCCTGAAAAGAATCTTGGACCTGCAAATAAGGGTTCGAATAAAAAGGATAAAGGGAACGGGAAAATGCCCGAGGAGATCGCTCTTGATGAAGAGGTGGCCAAAGAGCCCGCCGCAAAGGACCGGCCTAAGAAAACCAAGGTGGACTATAAGGTGCTTGCGCATTTGAGGAAGATACCCTCCCAATTGAGCATATTGGATGCTCTACTCTTGTCCAAAGAGGCACGAAACTCCTTGATCAATGCCTTGCAAGAACCTGATCAGTTTCAAGCCTTCCTCACGGAAGAGAAGATGAAAAATGAACTGGCAGAGGTCCACACAGCTGATTTACATTCAACGATGAAGATCTACTACTCGGTACATGTGAGCATAATCGACCGCTATATGTTATCGGGGATTGCCACGACATCAAGATAGGAAAAATCCTTATCAACAACGGATCCTACGTCAATCTTCTCAACGTAAGAGTGCTGAAAGATATATGTATGAATGTTCAGCATCTTTCCCGAGACAAAATTACCATCTCGGGGTTCGACTCGCAGTCGTCACGGACGCTTGGGTCTATAATATTAACGCTCCGCTTCGGGCTGCTCGTCACTAGCATCAAATTCCATGTCATTTACGCCAAGATTCTTATAACGCTCTACTCGACAGGACTTGGCTACACGAGTATAACGTCATCCCTTCTACACAACATTAGTGTATAAAGTAAGATGGCTTAGAGTACACCGTCACGGGAGAACTCAATCCTTTCTCGGTGAATGGGGTGCGAAAGTATGAGGATGTAAAATACTTTCAGCCGGATTTTGAGGATACAGAAAGGTGCTACAAACCGGAAAATAAGAAAAAATCTATGGACACCATCCCGGTCTTCGGAAGCGATACTGAAGAAGACGAACAAATAGTCTACTCGGGACAACCTCAGAGGGAGAACAATAAACCCGGACCATCGATTCCTATTCTGGTCTTTGGCAGCGACTCCAAAGATGAGAAAAACGTAGTGTTCTCCAGTTGCCCATCGACGCAGACTCTTGCCGAAGTGGATCAGAGTCTATATATTATGATGACTCCCCCTGGATATTATAAGAAACTTGATGCGCTCAATACATATAGCGTGCAAGAGCTGGAAACTTTCTACGTGCCTCCAAGATGAAGAGGTGAAAAAGTGGTTTTCTTCTATAAATCTATGGAGACTAAGGTGGAAAAAGAAGTCTGACATGGTGCCGATCCCACTCTTGACAAGTTCCAGCCTATTTGTATGCCAAGATATTTGTTGGATAAAGTTCCCTCAAGTCAATTATTGTAATCGCAGGCAAGCGATGATGATTAAGAGAGGACCTAAACGGGTAGAACAGTCTTGCTTAAGATGATAGTATGCTATCTGGTTTAACTTTATCATCATATACATGCATTATATGGTATTACAGATCACTATTACATGTTGATAGAGCCCATACGATTCTTTCTTGACTACCAATATTATGATGGCGATCATATATGTCGGAGCTGGGTGGTCCATAAGCACATCCTTAAATGTCCCTAGTCGACGGAGTATCGAGACTGGGTATCGACACTCCGGAGTAGACTAGTGTATACTTTTCGAGACCCTGACGAGGGGCAGTGGCTAGTCTCACAATCCATTGGTGTCAGTTGGTCACCTAAGATAGTATACAGGTGCTCATTGGAGGTGAGTACACTGGACGGACTCGCCAAGAACATGCTAAATAGTATTATACCTTTTGTCAGATAGTAGTTCTCAGGTGACATGAGTACATGTTAGTCTGTCGACCCGAGATCGTCATTTATCTCGTGTGAGTTCCCATTGTGCTTTGATTACTACTCTACCATGGCTCAAAGGAGTCATGGAAATAAGTTTTAGTTTGGTACAGTCCCGAGCCACATAGAGGCAGTGAGCGGATCATCGGGGATTCGTCTCTCCCGGTAATGGGAGTTGTTGTCGCACTATGCACGGGTGGTCATCACTAGAAATCCTTGGCCAAGGTGGATGAGAATTACTGATTTGGATCAGTAGTTTCTCAATAGGTAATGGACTTCATACCGACATGAAATATCGCGTTATTAGGGGTCTAACATTATCCACCCCCTAAACCCGATATGCGATACTCTTAGATGAACAGATCTGACTGTACGAAGATTGCCAAAGACAGGCTCAGTATGGGTATGAATGAGTTTGCTTGCTGACATTCCTTTTGCTCAATACCTGGGTAGCCATTACGTACAGTTAGTGCCGCTGACGTGCTTGTGGTTAAACCCACTGCCAGCGTATTGACGAGTCTTTAGAGTCCCATACAGAGGGTTTTCTTGGTTCAGACGATATGATGTAGATGACGTATGTTGGTATATACAGGTGTCTGATTAAATATGTGTTTAGGCTACACGGACTTTAATCTGACGATTGATAATACTAGCGGTTTAGGATTAAGCCGGATTATTAAATCAAGTTTTGATTTAATAATTTATATATATATATTTTTAATATATGTATTCTAGTATTATTGTTCACTATTCATTTTCTCTCTTGGTTATTCTTATTTTTATATAAATACGCGTATATGTATTTCGATACGTATACCGGATTGTAGTCCGTATTTATACGAAATTTGTTCTAGAAGATGGACACCTCATTTGTGAATATTCATTTATGAATATTCGTGAAATGAGATGAAAGGTGAGGTGACATTGAGCATGGTTGAAGACATGTAAAGAGGAATATGCTTCATTTGTTTATTCACTAATTGGTTATGATATTTTATTTTGTATGGTTGTAAAAAAGAATGAAACCATTCCACTCTTTACTCTTCTTCATTCTTTCTCTCATTTTTCTTGACCCGCTCATGGATATATTTCCTCACTTCCTCCTCCTCCTTCTTTAGATGCTCTCTTGAGCTTAGAATTGAGAGAAAAAATTAGTGGAAAATTCCTACATCCCCACTCCCCATTTTTAGAGAACTTGGAGCGTCGATTGCTTCGCTAGGTGAAGCCGGAGATTGGATTGATTCCCTCGGATGGATCATCTTTGGCGAAGCAGGACCGGCTTGTAAACGTGACTCAGAGCTCTTGAGAGCATGCTAGAGTTCAACCCAATTGGAGAAAATGAAGACGCTATAAAGGCTGTGATTTCTACCTTAATATGATTCTAGTTTAGGTGTTTGGTTCGATTCTTGAGTTTTTGTCTCTAGTGCCATGGAAATTTTTGTTTTTGAATTCCGCATTGACCACGGGTTAGCGGCGAGAGCACTAGGAACCAACAATATTATGCGGAGGGATTAAAGGAGCTGTTAAAGCGCCAAGGCATGCCTCTCAAGCAAACTTTTCAACAGGCCCAATTCTATAAAAAGATTTAGGATATTTCCGGGACTCAACGAAAGAAACCTAACGGGAAAATAGAAACAACTGGGTTGGGATATGTTCGATCCAAGAAATGAGAGCAAATCTACAGCCGCCACACTATAAACGTCTTGGATGAAGAGGAAGATGCTTCCCCAAATAGCTATGCTGTCGAACGGGAGAAAAATATCGCTCGAAGAACCCTAAGTCCATCGCTCGAAGAGCAAATTGACAAGATAATAAAAGAAGCTTGTCAAGTGAGCCGAAACAATCACAGTCGTGAATTGACCATATATGAAAAATCCAAGATGCAGCGTCTCAGTAAAAAGTCAGTGGAAAAGGTAGATCATGATACTCTCCATCCACAGCCCGCTGTGTACTCCCGGGAAAAAGGAAAATCCCGAAGCGGAGACGAGAATAAGGCATCAATCACGAGAGACGCTTAAGGACACCAAACCAAGTCCAAGATGCCGTTTAATTGAGAAAAGTTCGGTTGGAGCCCGTCCCTCATAAAGAAGATGGGTCAGAAATATTCGTTCCCTCGAAACAAGACATGAAAGATTTTCAGCCTTTGTCATGAAACACCAAATGATGATGCTTCCGGAGTCTCGGCACCCCGAACAGATAAATGAAGTCCATCATCCGGATTATTGTTCCTATCACTGAGCAATAGGTCACCTCCTTAAAGACTGTTTCATATTCAAGAACCGGGTGGAAGACCAATATCAACAGGGCAGGTTTATGTTATCCGATAGCTAGAGGATAAGCCCGCCACAAAAGATCGAGGCAAAAAATACCTATACCATCAGGTTGGGACCATCTCGACCGTAGAAATGGAAGCGGACTCGTACTTGTCAGATGATAACACTCTCAAGAGAGGGAGGGGCGAGAATATGATTGACTTTTTCGGATGCATCACAGATGAAGATAATGACGAGGAGATCTTAGAATTTCTACCGGCACCAAAAGAGCTGGAGGATGGGATACATACTACGGCGGACAACCTAAGAAAAATCAACTTATGAACAGAAGATGATCCGAGACCGATGTTTATCAGTGAGCTGCTGTCCGAAATATAGGTAGCCATATTAAAAGATGTGCTTATGCAGTATAAAAACTGCTTCGCTTGGAACTACTCCAAAATGCCGGGTTTAGATCCAGAGGTAGCGGTACACAAACTAGCCATATCGCCAGAGATGAAACTAGTCAAGCAGGAGTTAGTGATATATGCCCTAGAGGCCATTATTGTATAGTACTGGATTGTATATTACATTTTGGAAGCTTGGGATATACACAGATATAATAACAGTTTTTCTTAATATGATAGTATGCTATCTGGTTTGATTCTATCTTAATATGTGTATATATTTCTTTTAGCATATCGCTAATACATATTGATAGAGCCTTTATGATCTTTGCTTGACTACCAGTGTTGTGATGGCAGTCACACTAGTGGGGGCTGGGTGGTCTATAAGCACATCCTTAAGTTTGTCCCTAGTCGTAGGATTATCGAGACAGGATATCGATACTCCAGTGTAGACTAGGGTATACTCTTCTTATCCCTGTTATGGAAGGTAGCCTGTCCCGCAGCCATTGGTATGCGGTACCGAAGATAGTATACATATGCTCATTGGGTTATGAGTTACACTGGACGGACTCGCTGGGAACTGCTGGTTAGTATTATACCTATCATCAGTTAGAAGTTCCCGGGTGATATGAGTACAGGTTAGTCTATTGACTTGACATCACTATTCATCTCGAGTGTGTTACCACTGTACTTAGATTACTACCCAACCACGGCTCAAATGAGTTATGCAAACATGTAGTGGTTGGGTGCAGTCTCGAAGCACTTAGAGGCTGTAGGGGTTAGAAGGGATTCGTCTCTCCCGGTATTGGGAGTTGATAACGCGCTGTGTTCGGTTAGCCAATACACAATGTCCCTAGCCAGGGAAAGTGAGATTTACTGGTAGGTACACTAGTAGTTTCTTAGGGTGTATTGGGCTCTACATCGACATGACTTATTGCGCTATTATAGATCTGACGTTTACCATCCTTAGGCACGATATACGATACTCTTAGATGAACAGACAAGATTGAACGAAGATTGTCACGGATAGGCTCGGTAGGGGTTCGGATGAGTTCGCTCGTCGGCCTTCTTTTCGACAGGTACTTGGGTAGCCGTTACGTACAACTAGTGCCGCTGACAGACTTATGGTTAAACCCACTGCCAGCGTACTGTCGAGTCTTTACAGTCCCACACAGAAGGTTTTCCTGGTTTAGGTGAAACGATGTAGAGGCCGTATGGTTTTACGTGCAGAGTTTCGATCATATACGTGTACTAACTATACTAGTGGGCTTAGGATTAAGCCAGATTCTAGTATTATATTATATTATTAGATTATTTTTATCTCTTTGTATTCGTATTTTTTGGAGTACGAATATGGGTATGTATATACGGTGAAGGCATTCTTGTAATTTTACAAGAGATACTTCTAGAAGGGGACACCTCATTTTGGTTTAATCTATTTTTGGAAAATAGATTAATGAGGTGGAAAATGGAGATATTTGTGGCATGGGTGAACCATGGCTAATTCTTTAGTTTATTGGTTTGCACTTACTATTAAAGTATGGCCACAATTTCTATTGAAAGTAATGCATGCTTGATGTGAGAAAAGAATGAGCCATTCTTTACGAGCCCTCAGCAGTTGTTCATTTGCATTTTCTCATTGTCTCTCCATTGTTCTCCTCCTTCTTTCTCAAACCCTAATCCTAACATGTGTTGTCAATCTTAGGGTCATTTGAGATAAAATACTCCAATTAACTCTCTACATCGCCTAAGCTACCTAGATTAGTGATCTAGGTACTTTAGTTACCTCGATTTTGAGGTTGGAGCTTGAACCATAGACTCTCGGGTGGATCGTCTTCAACACGAGGAGACCGGTGACCGAGCTAGATCCTCACCTTCTAGGAGCTTAAGGAAAGGAGAAAAATACATGAAGGACTAGAATCAAGGAGGTATACAACTCTATCATTCTAGTTTAGAACCTTTAAGTGTTTAGCTAGTTAAGCTTTTCGAAAAGATGTTGTATGATAGGTCGATGTTGCAAGTCACAAAATCATTTTTGTAAATTCTGCCTCCCTACAAACTGCATGGGGTGTGCAACATTGACTTACAGTGGTATCGGAGCCTACTCAAATCTTAACTAGCAGATTAGACGATGTTTAAAGTTACGAAATCGAAATAACTCCGAAACGATTAAAACTAGATCCAAGTTTCTATTAAATTTTACAGAGCCTCTAAATTTTTTTTAAACAATTGCAAAGTGCTCATTTAGTTGTAAGTAGAACATTAGAGAAAAATGAGGCCCAAACTCCAAGAAAAAACCATCCAAAATGCTCTTTTTCACGCTATGGCCGGTTTACTGTGGGAGTTAGGTCTTGGGTTTTTTGTGGTGTTCTGTACTCTTGGATTTAGGTTTTTAGGTATTGTTTTTTTTGGCCCATTTTTCATGTACTGTTATCTTTGTGCTTGGGCAATATGGAGTATTTCGAAGTTGAAATTTTAACATTATTTATTCGTTTAAGTTCGTATATGTGTTTCTAAACGTATACTATTTGCTATATGTCAATTAGTGGGGGTTGCACATATCTTGTATCTTGTTAATGGTTTGTGGATATAAAGTATTGGATCGTCGTGAATGAATAGCCGGGGGGATGTGAAAAGAGTGTTCTTTTCTTTCATTCATGTATATTTGTAAATTGATGTAATATTCTTTTACGGGGCACATTCGGGTTGAGATTGTAGCCACCGTTGTATTATTTCATTTACTTTTTCTTGAACCTAGGATAGACACAAGGAGGGGTACACAAACTTCCGGGTTCTTGAAGTGCCGAGTGGCATACTCATTTCATTGAGTGAGGTTGCTTCACTTCGGGAATTTGGCGGGTAGTTTGCCGCACCCGCAGGGGTCTAGGGTGGGGTTTGGCTATTCATCACGACCGTGGAATCCGTTTTTTGTTCTATGCTAAAACGAAACACGGAAATCCTAGTATATCTAATATATTCATCCGTGTTGTTGTGATCTGTGATTTGAAATGGCTATTACTGCATGAGACGAATGGCTATATATATATATATATATTATATATATAATAAACGTTGCTTATATTTTGCACTCGCGCTAGTCCAGCCCCCGCTCTGCCGTTATTTAAATAACCTAACGGTGTATGATGGGGCCTCGCGGTGAATGCGGATGGCATAAGCGTACGTTCTATTTTTGTTTCTTTCTGCAATGATAGAGTTAAATGATAGGACAACATTAATATTGTTTAATGAAAAGAAAACAAACCAAACTTAAATCTTTGGAACAATTTCAAAACCACTCGGTTTTCTTTTAAAAACAACTTTTAAATGCGGAGCTTAAACCACTCCTTTCAAAAGCTATCATGGTTTCTTCGACTATATCAAGTTCATTACGGTCACGATTTTCGCCAAAACCAGCCGTAGCCCTCCGTCATTTCAGATGGGTATTCAGTAGTATTTAAGCAATATATTTTGATCTTCTCCAAGGCATAATGATTGGTATTGTTAGTAATATGTATGCCCTAGAGGCCATTATTGATGATATAGTAGATGCTTGGACATATATATATAGATGACTTTCTTTCTCGACATGATAGTATGCTATCAGGTTACCTTTATCTTAACATGTAGACATGTATTTATACTGTCTGTCTCTTACATGTTAATAAATCCCTTAGGATATATACTTGACTACCAGGACTATGATGAGATCATACTAGTGGGGCCAGGGTAGTCCAAAAGTACATCTTTTAATCAGTTCCTAGTCGAGAGAATATCGAGACTAGGGTATCGATATTCCAAAGTAGACTAATGTGTATGTTTCTTGTCCCTTAGAGGGCGATGGCTGATCCCATAGCCATTGGTGTGTGACATCAAAAATTGTACACAGATGCTCATTGGAGAATGGGTACACCGAGTGGACTCGCCGATGACTCCTATGTGGTAGTATACCTATCATCAGATAGCAGTCCTCTGGTGACACTGGTACAGGTTAGTATGTAGACCCAAGATCGTCATAGAGTCTTGTGCGGCTCCCACCGTGCTTTGATTTCCTCCCTACCATGCTCAAAGGAGACGTGCAAACAGGTGAATTTTGGGTACAATCCCGAGTCGCATGGAGGCAATGAGCGATAGGAGGGGTTTCGTCTCTCTCGGTATTGGGGGTTGATATTGCGCTATGCTCGATTGGCTATAACTGGAAGTCCCTGGCCAGGGCTGCTGCCGAGATTTACTGATAAGTGTTATCAGTAGTTTCTCAAACCGTTATAGGCCAGACATCGGCATGACTTATCACGTTACTGGGGACTGACGTTTACCACCCCTAGACATGATATGCGATATATCAGACGAAGAGACCGGACTGTACGGTAGTGTTACTGATAGGTTTCATGGAGACTATAGACAAGCTTGCTTGTTGATCTTCATATCGCTCAATAACCGGGTAGCCATTACGTCCAGGTAGTACCGCTGACGGCTTGTAGGTGACTGATGTGATCATCACCTACTACTGGCGTATTGACGAGTCTTTAGAGTTTCACACAGAAGTTCCCCGGTTCAAGCGAAACGAAGTAGGACACATATGTGATATGTGTGTGGGCCTGATTAAATACGTGTATGTGATACCGTATTGTAATCTGGCAGTTATCTGTTATCGGTTTGGTTATACGTGATATAACCAGATTGTCGAATCAAGTGTTGATTTGATAATGTGATATACAGATAAATGATATTAGTCGGTCGTATATGATATAGCCGGATTATTAAATCAAGTGTTGATTTAATAATGTGATATACATTATATGTGATATAATTATATCTTAACTAATATCATTAGCTCACTAATTATTCTTCATAATATATATAATAATAATAATAATAAAGCATGGCATAAAATTCTATTTTGTGAAAATAGAAATGAGATGGAAAATGAGAGCATGGTTGCAAATATGGGCTTTATTCATAGTTTATTCATCTAGACTCACTATTCAAGCATGGTTGCAATTTAATATTGCAAAATTCCATGCTTGAATGAGTGGGAGTCAAGAGTTGTCATTGATTCTTTGCTCATTCTCAACACTTAGCCATTTTTCCTTAGTTGCTCCCATGGTTGCTCTGTAGCTTCTTCTTCTTCCTCAATTGCTATAGTTCAAGCTTCAACCCTTACATGTGATGTGAACCATAAAACTTGAACACAAACTTGTTAGATTTTTACATCCCCTACTTCACCATCCTACAGTTGACTAGCGATCGAGTGTAGCGTGTTTACTACGCTAAAGAGTTTGGTGTAGAGGTAGCTTGAGGTGGAGGGACTTCGTGTGGATCATCTTCGGCTCGAAGGTCATCGGAGGAAGCTCATCCAAAGCCTCAAGTGGAGCCTAGTGGAGTCGCGGGACTACTACATAGAGCATGTGAAGTGAAGGACTCGAACTATAAAGGTTATATGCTCTTTTCTTCTCTTTAGTTCATTACATCACAAAGGCAAACCCTAATAGAATCTAGTAAAGATCTTGTTAGTATAACTTAGCACCTAATAAAATTAAAATTTGGCATGATTGATGCCTCTAGAACCTCATGGTGGTGCTAAGATCGACTTTCAGGTAGCTGTTGGGTATTCATCTATAGCATAGATAGATGCGTTAATCTGGGATAGGCGTACAGCTATTTTGGCATTCGTCAAGGGTTTATACGAATGGGTTCAAATTAACCTGGACAATGACGGGTAGATTTTGACTTGCGTCTTATGATATTTTGGCCTTCGTCAAGGTCATAAGCACCTGGGGCAAAAATCCACATCGGGAGTTTCAAAAGAAAAGGAAACTTGCTAGTTTTGCATATTATCTGGAGTGTGTTGATTTTGGTAGGATTCCTTCAAAGTTGTCACATAATGATAGTTGGATCCCGATCCCACCATGAGTTTTATTACTCCTCGGGAGAGTTTTTCACTTTACAATCAATACTATAAACCAAGTAAGTGTCTAGAACGGTGTTAGCACGGCTACGCCTCCAGGAAAAAGAGGTTATGTAATTAAGGAAAATCGCGAAAGCGTTGGAAAACCTCCCTCGAAATACCGACACTAGCCTGGCCGAAAGGTTAAAACAAGAATTGTAGAGTGCAATTAATCCCGACTAATTTTTCTTTTATGGTTTGAAGTAGGATTTGAGAAAACAGTGGGAGCCATCCTGTTTAGATAAACTAATAACCAATCTAAACTTGCAAGAGTATCATGCTGAGTGTTTCTTCTCTCTTTCCTAATTGCAGTGACCAAAATGA
Organism: Agapanthus africanus; assembly: GCA_030015575.1. Classification (NCBI taxonomy): domain Eukaryota; kingdom Viridiplantae; phylum Streptophyta; class Magnoliopsida; order Asparagales; family Amaryllidaceae; genus Agapanthus; species Agapanthus africanus. The sequence continues at coordinate 646,817,770 of CM057340.1, forward strand.
CCGGGCTTAAGTTACTACTAGATAAAAATATATTGTCGGGGCCAAATTATAAAGATTGGCTAAGAAATGTCCAGATGGCCATAACCTATGACAAGCTGGGATGCCTCCTTACTACCAAAGCCCCCGGCGTCCCAGGTCCAGATTCCACCATCGCGAATATTGAGATCCGTAAGACATGGGAAATAGACTGTGCGAAAGCCAAGTGCCTCGTGCTGGCCTCAATGGATAATGAACACCAGAGGCGGTACGAGAAGATGGACTTAGATTCCATCTTCCTCCATACCAAAGATTTATATGGAGAGCAATCTTGTATCGCAAGATACGAGACCTCAAAGAAATTATTTCAGGTGAGGTTGGCTATCGGGTCATCTGTAGGGGACCACGTCCTTAAGATGATCAGTTATATTGAAGAGCTCGTGGACCTTGGGACTACGTTGGAGAACGAGTTATATACAGACTTGATTCTACAGTCTTTCCCCTCTACCTATACTTAGTTTATCTTGAATTTCGATATCAAGATAAGAAAGTTATACTTCCAGAACTTCTCAACATGTTGAGGAGTGTAGAGGGCATCCTAAAGAAAACCAGGGAGACACCGCTCTGCTTATTGGGAAATCTTCCTCCTCTAGATCCAAAGCGAAAGCCAAGGGGAAGAAGAAAAATGCCCCCACCAAGCCGAAAGGCGGTGTTAGTATGGTACAAGGGAAGGGCAAGGCAAAAGTTGGGGGCCGACAGTAGGGAAAGATGAATGCTTTTATTGTCACAGGAAAGGCCATTGGAAGAAGGACTGCAGGACATGGAAAGCCAACAACCAGGATTCGAAGTAAGTTGTGGGTTCGGCTTCAGGTATGTTTATGATTGAAAACTGTTTGTCAATCAACTCTATTTCCTAGGTATTGGATACCGGATCAGGATCTCATAACTGTAATTCATTACAGGCACTAAGAAGTCGTAGAGTTTTGAAGGCAGATGATATGACCCTCAGGGTTGCTAACGGAGCGAGCGTAGATGCTATTTCCGTAGGGGAATATCACATCGGATTGACAAGTAGACATATTTTGATTTTGTGTAACTGTTTTTGTGTATCTAGTTTGACATGTAATATCATCTCTGTATTTTTACTATCTAAAGAAGGTTGTGATTTTACATTTGTAAGAAATATTGTAAACATTCATCTTAATCATAGTTTGATTGGGTCATGTATACTAGACAACGGTATATACGTATTAAATCAACACCGGGTTTTCAATGTCCAGAACACACTTAAAAGAAAGTCTCCAGAATTAAATCAAGCTTTCTTATGGTATTATAGACTAGGTCACATTAATGAAACACGGTTGACGAAGTTACATAAAGAGGGATATTTGGATCCGTTTGAATATCTGTCTTATGCAACTTTTCAATCATGTCTCAAAGGAAAGATGACAAAGATTCCGTTCACTGGACACGGAGTAAGAGCCACCGAGCTCTTGGGACTCATACACAGCGACATATGTGGTCCAATGTCTACACATGCAAGAAGTGGTTATTCCTATTTCATTGCTTTTACGGATGATTTCTCAAGGTATGGACATGTATTCTTGATGAAACATAAATCCGAGGCCTTTGAGAAATTCCAAGAATACAAGAATGAAGTGGAAAAACAAACAGGAAAAGTATCAAGACACTTCGATCTGATCAAGGTGGTGAATACTTAAGTGCCGAGTTTCTGGATTATTTAAAAGTGAATGGAATTCTCTCTCAGCTTACTCCTCCATACACACTTCAGCACAACGGTGTATCGGAAAGACGGAACCGCACCTATTAGATATGGTACGTTCCATGATGAGTAACACTGAGTTACCGCGATCCTTCTGGGGTTATGCACTAGAATTTGCTGCATATCTTTTGAACAAAGTTTCTATTAAGTCTGTGCCTACCACACGATATGAAATGTGGAGTGGGAAGAAACCCTATCTTAAGTATCTTAAGATATGGGAATGTCCATCTTTTGTCAAAAAGCAGCATATAGAAAAGCTCGAGGCACGATCAGTACTGTGTAAATTTGTAGGATACCCAAGGAACTCTATGAGGTATCTTTTCTACTATGCAGAGGAACAAAAGGTTTTTGTTTCTCGGCATGCCCACTTTCTGGAGACTCAATTTTTTGAAAAAGAAATAAGTGGGAGTGTAATAGAACTGGAAGAAATTCTAGAACCACAAACTATTACTGAACGCATGGTGGAACCAGAAGTTTCAAAAGAACCGGACGTCCCTGCGCCACTCCGCAGATCTAGTAGGCAGTCTCATCCGCTCGAGAGATACTACGGTTTTTTCGTAGACGGGGATAGAGAGGATTACATCATCAATGATGATGAGCCAACTAGTTTCTAGAAGGCCATTACGAGCAGAGACTCAGTAAAATAGCTGGATGCAATACGGACCGAAATGGAATCCATATACACTAACAAAGTTTGGACTTTAGACATTGCACCTCAAGGGGTAAAACTCGTAGGCTGCAAATGGATCTTCAGAAAGAAGATTGGTGCAGATGGACAGGTTGAAACCTATAAGGCTAGACTTGTAGAAAAAGGTTTTCGTCAAAGACCTGGCTTGGACTATGATGAATTTTTTTCTCCAGTGGCTATGCTTAAATCCATTCAGATCCTACTTGCCATTGCCGCCTTCCATGATTATGAAATTTGGCAGATGGACGTAAAGACCGCTTTTCTAAATGGAAATTTTGAAGAGTGTGTTTATATGGATCAGCCAGAGGGTTTCATAGAGAGTGGGGGCAGCGGAAGAGTGTGCAAGTTGCTTAAATCCATTTATGGATTAAAACATGTATCGCGGAGTTGGAACATCTGCTTTGATGAGACGGTTAAAGAATTTGACTTTATCAAAAATCCAGAGGAACTATCAATTTATAGTAAGATTGTAGCGAGAACTGTAGTATTCCCCGTCTTGTACGTGGATGACATTCTTCTGATAGGAAATGACATTCCTATGCTACAATCAGTCAAAGGATTCTTGTCACAGAAGTTCTCCATGAAAGACCTGGGTGATTCCTCCTATATTCTGGGATCCAGATCTATCGTGATAGATCTAAGAGGATGTTGGGACTTTCACAGTCCAGGTACATCGACACCATATTGAAAAGATTTAGTATGGAAGATTCCAAGCGCGGTAATCTACCGGCTTGTCACGGGATCACCCTCTCCAAAGAGACGTCTCCCAAAACTGATTTGGAAAGGGATCGCATGAGTATGATACCTTACACTTCTACGGTAGGATCTATAATGTATGCGATGTTGTGTACCACACCAGATGTTGCTTAAGAACTGAGCGTGGTAAGCAGGTATCAGTCAAACCCTGGGGAGAAGCACTGGATAGCAGTTAAGAACATTTTCAAGTACCTGAGAATGACTAAGGATATGTTATTGGTGTACGGCAGTAAAGACCTCCAGATCGAGGCCTTCGCTGACTCCAGCTTCCAGAGTGACAAGGATGACTCTAAATCCATGTCGGGTTATGTCTTCACCCTCAATGGAGGGGCGGTGTGTTAGAAGAGCTCCAAGAAGGATACCGTTGCTGACTCGACGATAGAGGCAGAGTATATCGCTGCATTTGACGCCGCGAAAGAAGTATTCTGGATGAAGAAGTTTGTTACAGAACTTCAAGTGGTTCCGTCCATTGTTGATCCAATACCTTTGTATTGTGACAACAACGGGGCTATAGTTTTAGCGAAGGAACTAAGGTCCCATCAGAAGTCCAGACATATCTTGAGGCGGTATCACTTGATCAGAGAGACCGTGGATCGCCGAGAGATCGAAGTTTGGAGAGTAGACACGGAGAACAACACCGCAGATCCACTCACAAAGGCCATCCCTCAGACGCAGTTCGAGAGGCTATTCGAGATGCTAGGTCTGCGATATGCCAATACATGGCCTTAGTGCAAGAGAGAGATTGTTAGTGATATATACACTAGAGGCCATTATTGTATAGTACTGGATTGTATATTATATTTTAGAAGCTTGGGATATACACAGATATAATAACAGTCTTGCTCAATATGATAGTATGCTATCTGGTTTGATTCTATCTTAATATGTGTATATGTTTCTTTTAGCTTATCGCTAATATATATTGATAGAGTTCTTAGGATCTTTGCTTGACTACCTGCGTTGTGATGGCAGTCACACTAGTGGGGGCTGGGTGGTATATAAGCATATCCTTAAGCTTGTCCCTAGTCATAGGATTATCGAGATAGGGTATCGATAATCCAGAGTAGACTAGTGTATAAGCTTCTTATCCCCGTCAGGGGAGGTAGCCTGTCCCGTAGCCATTGGTATGCTGTACCAAAGATAGTATACATGTGCTCATTGGGTTATGAGTTACACTGGATGGACTCGCTGGGAGTTGATATCGCACTATGTTCGGTTAGCCTATACACAAAGTCCCTGGCCAAGGCAAGTGAGATTTACCGGTAGGTACACCAGTAGTTTCTCAGGGTGTATTGGGCTCTACACCGACCCGACTTATTACGCTATTAGAGGTCTGACGTTTACCACCCCCTAGGCCCGATATGAGATATTCTTAGACAAACAGACTGTATTGTATGGAGATTGTCACGGATAGACTCATTAGGGGTTCAGATGAGTTCACTCGTCGGCCTTCTTTTCGATGGGTACTTGGGTAGCCATTACGTACAGCTATTGCCGCTGACGGACTTGTGGTTAAACCCACTGCCAACGTACAGTCGATTCTTTAAAGTCCCATACAGAGCGTTTCCCCAGTCCAGGTAAAATGATGTAGAGGCCGTATGGTTTTACATGCAGGGTTCCGATCATATACGTATACTAGCCGCACAGATGTTGTTCCGACAGATAATACTAGTGGGCTTAGGATTAAGTCGGATTCTAGTATTATATTACATCATTGGATTATTTTTATCTCTTTGTATTCGTATTTTTTGGAGTACGTGTTAGTTGTATGTATGCCCTAGAGGCCAGTATTGTACAGATGATGTATATTATATTGGATCCTTGGACATATATAGAGATGACTTTCTTGCTCGATATGATAGTATGCTATCTGGTTACTCTTTATCTTAACATGTACACTTGTCTCTTTAAACTGTCTTATAGTTACATATTGGTAAAGCCCTTAGGATGTGTACTTGACTACCTGGACTATGATGTAGATCATATTAGTGGGGACATGGTAGTCCATAAGTACATCCTTCAAGGTCCCTAGTCGTGGGTGTATCGAGACAGGGCATCGATATACCAGTGTAGACTAGCGTATACGCTTCTCGACCCATGAGATGGGCGATGGATGATCCCATATCCATTGGTGTTTGACATCAGAGATGGTATACGGGTGCTCAGTAGAGACTGGGTACACTGGACGGACTCGCCGAGAACTCCCAGATGGTATTATACCTCACGTCAGATGGCAGTTCTCAGGTGACACTTGTACAGGTTAGTCTGTAGACCCGAGATCGTCATAGAGTCTTGTGTGATTCCCACTGTGCTTTGATCTCCACCTTACCACGTCCATGAGGGCGTGCAAAACGGTGGTCTTTGGGTACAGTCCCGAGTCACATGGAGACAATGAGCGATAGGAGGGGTTTCGTCTCTCCCGATATTGGGGGTTGATGTTGCGCTGTGCTCGATTGGCCGTAACAGGGAAGTCCCTGGCCAGGGCTGATCAGAGATTTGCTGGTAAGTGTTACCAGTAGTTTCTCGACACGTTATGAGCCTCACATCGGCACGACTTATCGGTTATTGGGGTCTGACGTATACCACCCCTAGACTTGATATGCGACATATCAGACGAACAGACCGGACTGTACGGTAAGTGTTTCTGGTTGGATTCACAAGAGTGTGAGCGGGCTAGCTCGTCGATCTTCTGATCGCTCTATACCCGGATGGCCGTTACGTTTAGCAGACCGCTTGCGGCTTGTGGGTGCTTGATATGATCATCATCTGCTACCGGCGTATTGACGAGTCTTTAGAGTCCTACACAGAGGTTTCCTGGCTCAAGCGAAACGAAATAGGAGCGCATATGAGATATGTGCAGGACCGAGAATAATGCATGTATGTGATACCGTATTCCATTCTCGCGATGAATGTATCGAATGGTTATATTCGATATAACCTAGATATCGAATCAACGATTGATTCGACAAGCCGATACATAGGATACTAGTCGGTTATATGCGATATGACCGGATCGTTAAGTCAAGTGTTGATTTAATGATTTAATGTATAATTATATATTTGATATATTACTTTGCATTAGCTAGTATTAGTTCACTTTATATGGATTTTCTCACTTGATGTGCAAGAAGTATATGTGATATACTTTTGTGCACATATTTGTATCATGTTTGATGATACTTGATCATTTAGTTAAGTGTATAGAATTAAACCATGATTAATTTGATGATTAGGGTTTTGCATATTTATTTATTTATTTATTTGTTCATTTATTTATTTGGAAAAGATAAAGATGAGAATGGTGGCTTTCTTTGTTTCTTATTGAAGCTTCATGAAGCTTTGACTTAGTCACCATTCTTGTCTCATGCTTAATCCTAACCATTTGAACTAACCCTAGTTCATTCTCTACACTTAACTATGGTTAAGATTATGATAAGTATTGATTTTCTTTTTCATTTTAAAAGACTTATCATATTCTTTCTTCTTCCTGATCTTCTTCTTCAAGATAGAAAGCTTGATGCCATCAATGGCAACTTGAGATCTAAAGTGAGAAATCCAATTCTAAAGTGAACCCACCTCCTATTTCTTCACCCTCTACCTCTTGCCAAGTTGTTTTGGGTGTTTTCTTCACAGGTTTCACAACTTTGTGAAGTCGGAGCTTGAACTTGTGATGCCTCGACGTAGATCATCTTCGGCACGAAGCCGACGACCTAGTCCGTCCATTTCTCCGATCAAGCCGACGATTGAGTCCGGGAATCGAGATGGACAGCGAGAGGACCCCTACGTGGAGCCAAGGCAGTGGATATCCGGATCTACAAAGGTTGTAGCTTCTTATCTTTAGTTAAGTTGTTAACTAGATTCACATATCGCCTAAACTTCTAGTCCACGATCCGTATTAGGGTTTCTCGGCACCCATAAAATTTGAAATTGGCATGATTGATGTCTTGTGAGACCTCTATAGTGTGCCTAGGAACCCTACAGTGGTATCAGAGCTTAGCTAGAGCCTTAGGCGAAGTCTAGACGGAGTTTGAAGTCCGATCGACCCGAAACCCCAACTCAAATATTGCTCTCTGGACTTTTTCTAAAAAATGGGATTTTTCCATATTAAAAATTCTTAAAAATATCAGCATGAAGATATAAGAATTATGGTGCAAAACGAGCTCATGATGCGTCTAAACAACCGCGGAAACGCGGCAGAAGCATGGCTTCTACCGCTGTTCCGCCGCCTACTGTTCACAATGCGCAATAATTTTTGCACAGTAATTCCTCTTTTCTGGTGCTGAGTTTTATGGGAATTTTTAATATTTATTCAAGAGTTGAATTTTCTGGGATTGTTTTGGGGATTCGGTGTTTCGATCGGAGTATCAGATTTTGTCTATGTGGCTTTTCGGATAACTTTAGAATATGTTAAAAAGTTCGACCGGATATAAATACCCAACTTTTCCCCTGCTGGAAAATTTCCAAGTGTTGGATTTTTCTGTGGTTTAAGGACGTTCTGAGTAGTGCAAGTAACGCGATGGTCCCTCTAGAAGATAACAAACCTTAACTCGATTATGTGACCGTCTTGAACTGCCCTTTGAACCTTCGGGTTTGGGGCAGTACGGCGTGCCACATGTGAGGCGTTGGCTTGACCCTTCTACGGCTGGACCGTTGGTACTGAGGCATGAAGTGAATGTCTTTGAACCTATTTCATGTGTTGAACGATTTCGGGAAAACTTGGGTGTTCGAATGTTCGATCGGAAAGTTTAATATATTCTATTTATCCGGAATGGGATACAATAATTAGAATTCACAAACAGTTATGAGATAACTGAATGAATATTATAAATCTAGCATTTAGTTTCACTTGATATTGAAAAGAGTTTTTGATAATGAGACTAAAATGCGGGGTTTATAACTGTTAGGCATGTGATGTCTAAGTATTTCATTTGATTAGGCATGTGATGTCTAAAGAGGCTGCGGATTCCAACTGTTGTAGTTTTACACTTTCTTTTCTGTGACCATAAGTGTAATATATGATATCGCCGGTTTCGTTGCTATATGTCAACGACAATTGGGATGCGTATATTTACTTACGTTGATGACATGTGATGTTATGTGTTGCTGGATATGTTATATTGGATTGTCGTGTTTGAATAGCCGGGGGTTTTTCTGTGAGATGAGTGTTTTTCATTTTCATTCATGTAAAAACTTGTATGTAATATTCTTTTATTTAGGGCACTTCCAGGTTGCGGAAGTCGTCACCTTTTGTATATTATTTACTTTTCCGCTTTAGGATAGACCCAAGGAGGGGAGCACAAGTAACCGGGTTCTGGGGTCCAATGGGAGACCAACTCGAGGAGTCGAGTCCGGGTCTCCTAACTCTAGAGTTGGCAGGGTTGCTTGCCGCTCTCGTAGGGGTCTAGGGGTGTGGGATTGGCTATTCATCACGACCGTGGAATCCGTGTTTTATACTGGCTCGTATTGAAAACACGGACGTCCTAGTATATCCAATGTTTCATATGTTTCTTCTGCTGCGATATCTGTGATGTGATCATGTGATGTTCTGTGATAGATACAGTATATAGTATATATGATATATTATATAGACGTTACTTATGTTTTGCACCCGCACTAGCCCTGCCCTGCCCTGTCGTTAGTTACCTAACCTAACGGTGCACGAGGGGACATCGAGGCGAATGCGGATGGCATAAGTGTACGTCGTATTTATCTGTGATGTTTAGGTATTTAAATGATGGGACTTCATTAATGTGATTAATGAAAGAAAAGAAACCTAAGATGTTGTAGAATCAAATTTTAAACAAAATAGGTAGCTACAGTTCTTGCTTTGCATAGCGGTATATATGATATACCCTGCACCTTATTCGATGAGGAAAGGACCGAGATCCCTTCACCGGGAGTGACTCCTTTAGCGATAACTGGCAGATGCTACACACTCGGTTTGTTTTTGATTGCTTCTATAGTTTCTGCTTTGCACAGTGATATATATGATATATCCCGCACCTCATTCGACGAGGAAAGGGCCGACGATCCCTTCACCGGGAGTGACCCCTTCAGCAAAACTAGAAAAGCCTCAAAATCACTCCATTTCAAAACTTCATTTGATTCTACAACGATATCAGGTTCATTACGCTCATGGTTTTTATGAAAAACCTGCGTAGCCCTCCGTCATTTCAGATAAGTACTAGTTAGTATTCGTGATGCGGTAGTTTGGCCTCCGTCAAGGCGTAGTGTACGGTAGCTAACTAATGCTTATCTGCTAGCATATGATGCGATTGGATTAGGGTATTCGTACGGCGTTGTTTGGCCTCCGTCAAGGGTCGTGCGGGTGGGTTTAATTCAATCAAGAAATGACGGGTTGAACTTGACTAGCGGACTGTGGGTTATTTGGCCTCCGTCAAGGTCATATGACGCTAGGGGCAAAATATTATCGGGAATTTCAAGTGTTGAAATTTGCAATGAGATTGCATACCTTCTATGAGATAGTAGGATCCCGATACCCGCTGCGAGTAAGAGTTACTACTGGGAGAGTTTTACACATTACAATTAGCCGATCAAGTAGGTTTCTAGAAAGGTGTTAACGAGGTTACGCCTCTGGAAAAACGAGGTTTACATTAATTAGGTTCGTGCGAAAGCACGGGAGACCTCCCTCAAAGTACCGACACTGGCCTGGCTGAAAGATTGGCGAACTTGTAGTGTGTAATTAATCCCGGCTAGTCTTTCCTTTTAGGGTTTGAAGGAAGATTTGATAAAAAGCAGTGGGAGCCATTCTGATTAGATAAGATAATAACCAATCTGATCTTGCACGAGCATACGCTAAAGTGTTTTCTTCTCTCTCTCTCCAGGTAGCGACCATTTCATGCCCTAATAAAGATAATAATATGGATGTATTGATCGAACCCGCATGTTATACTGTGCAGGGGAACGTTGAACCCGTTCTATCTTATAAGTGTTATAAGAATGAACAGGAAACAGGAGAATATCTGGATTCTCACACCGCCCAAAAGGAGAACATGCATAATGATGCATCGTCTTCAGGTGTGTTTGTCATTGAGAACTGTTTCTCAGTTCACCCTACGTCCTGGGTATTAGATACCGGATCAGGATCCCACATATGTAAAATGTTACATGGGCTACGGAAAGGTAGAGAACTGGGAAAAGGTGATCATTCCGTTCAAGTAGGGAATGGTGCAAATGTTGCAGCCAAAGCAGTTGGCGAATATCACCTAGTATTACCAAATGGTGATACGATGATTCTGAATGAGTGCTATTATATCCCGAACATGATGTGCAACATTATATCAGTTTCTTTATTGAGTAAAGAAGGATATAATTTTGTAGTACAGGATAATGTTATGAACATATTCCTAGATCAAAAGTTGATTGCATCAGGCTCGTTACATAATGGCATATTCATTCTAAATCAAAATACATTCCTCAATTTACAAAACACACACAAGAGGAAGAGTTCTGAACTGAACGAATCCTTCTTGTGGCATTGTAGACTGGGTCACATCAATGCGACACGACTAGCTAAGTTGCATAAGGATGGATATTTAAATCCGTTTGAATTTTCATCTTATGACACTTGCCAGTCATGTCTCAAAGGCAAGATGACCAAAACTCCGTTTACGGGACACGGAGAAAGAGTTACCGAACTCTTGGGACTGATACATAGTGATGTATGCGGTCCCATGTCTACACATGCCAGGGATGGTTCTTTGTACTTCATTACATTCACTGACGATCTCTCTAGATTCGGATATGTGTTCCTGATGAAACACAAATCAGAAGCTTTTGAGAAATTTAGAGAATATAAACAAGAAGTAGAGAACCAAACGGGCAAAAGTATTAAGATCCTTCGATCTGATCGAGGAGGAGAATACTTAAGTAACGAATTCAGAGATTATCTAAAAGAGAATGGGATTCTCTCTCAGCTTACTCCTCCTTATACACCACAGCACAACGGTGTATCGAAGCGGAGAAATCGCACCCTATTAGATATGGTGCGCTCTATGATGAGTGCAGCTGAGTTACCTATTTCCTTCTGGGGATATGCACTGGAGACTGCTGCATATCTATTGAATAGAGTTCCAACCAAATCTGTGCCTACCACTCCATATGAGATATGGAATGGTAAGAGACCATGTCTTAATTTTATTCAGATATGGGGTTGTCCGGCCTATGTTAAAACACAAAATCCGGACAAGCTCGAGGCAAGGTCTGTTCTATGTAAGTTTGTTGGATATCCCAAACATTCGCGAGGGTATATCTTCTACCACTCCGAGGAACAAAAAGTGTTTGTTTCTCGACATGCCACTTTCTTAGAAAAGAGTTTTCTTATGAAACAGACAAGTAGCATTCAGGTAGAACTGGAAGAGGTTCCAGCAATAAAAACTGAAACAGAAGACTTGGTAGAACCAGAGGATTCAGTAGAACTCGACGAACCCCAGCCTCTCCGCCGATCTAGTAGGGTTTCTCGTCCACCTGAGAGATACTACGGTTTTCTCATTGACGGTGGAAGCGAGGATTGCATCATGGAGGATGATGACCCAACTAGCTTCGAGCAGGCCATCACGAGTAGGGACTCAGTGAAATGGCTGGATGCTATGCGGTCCGAGATGGAATCCATGTACACCAACAAAGTATGGACTTTGGATGTTGCTCCTGAAGGGGTAAAACCCATCGGGAGCAAGTGGATCTTTAAGAAGAAACTTGGTGTAGATGGAAAAGTAGAGACTTTCAAAGCTAGACTTGTTGCAAAAGGTTTTCGTCAAAGACCAGGTGTGGACTATGACGAAACCTTTTCTCCAGTGGCTATACTTAAATCCATCCGGATCATGCTTGCTATCGCTGCATATCATGACTACGAAATCTGGCAAATGGATGTTAAGACCGCCTTTCTAAATGGTGATTTTGAAGAGTGCGTGTACATGACCCAGCCAGAGGGCTTCGTAGACAGTGGGAGCAGCGGGAAGGTGTGCAAGCTGCTTAAATCCATTTATGGATTAAAGCAAGCATCACGGAGTTGGAACATCTGCTTTGACGTCGTTATCAAAGAGTTTGATTTCGTCAAAAACCCAGATGAACCTTGTATTTACAAGAAGGTGGCAGAGAGTAAGGTTGTCTTCCTCGTATTGTACGTGGATGATATACTCTTGATAGGAAATGATATTCCTATGCTGCAATCGGTCAAGCTCTTCTTATCACAAAGATTCTCAATGAAAGATCTTGGTGATGCCTCCTGCATATTGGGAATTAGGATCTATAGAGATAGATCCAAACGAATATTGGGATTGTCCCAATCCAGGTACATTGACACCATACTAAAAAGGTTTAGTATGGAAGATTCCAAGCGTGGGAACTTGCCCACGATCTCTGGAGTCACTCTCTCCAAAGAGATGTCCCCCAAGACTGATTTGGAGAGAGCTTGCATGCAAGGGATACCCTATGCTTCGGCAGTAGGCTCTATCATGTACGCGATGCTATGTACCAGACCCGATATAGCATACTCGCTAAGTGTAGTGAGCAGGTATCAAGCTGATCCTGGAGAGAATCACTGGACAGCTGTGAAGAGCATTCTCAAGTACTTGCGAAGGACTAAAGAGATGCTCTTGGTGTATGGTAACGGAGGACTCCAAATGGAGTCCTTTACCGATTCGAGCTTCCAGAGTGATAAGGACGACTCTAAGTCGCAGTCGGGCTTTGTCTTTACCCTTTACGGAGGGGCGGTTAGCTAGAAGAGTTCCAAGCAGGAAACCGTGGCAGACTCGACGATGGAGGATGAATACATCGCTGCCAACGATGCTACTGAAGAAGCTGTCTGGATCAAGAAGTTCATTACTGAACTTGGAGTGGTTCCATCCATTGAGCGTCCAATACCTCTGTATTGCGATAATAATGGAGCGGTGGCTTTGGCCAAGGAACCCAGGTCCCATCAGCGATCCAGGCATATTCTGAGGCAGTATCACCTGATCCGGGAGATAGTTGATCGCCGGGAGATCGAGGTCAGGAGGGTTGACAAGAAGAACAACACGGCGGATCCACTCACGAAGGCCATTCCCCAGATACAGTTTGAGAGACTCTTCGGGATGCTCGGTATGCAATACTACAGCAGCTGGCCCTAGTGCAAGTGAGAGCTTGTTAGTTGTATGTATGCCTTAGAGGCCAGTATTGTACAGATGATGTATATTATAATGGATGCTTGGACATATATAGAGATGACTTTCTTGCTCGATATGATAGTATACTATCTGGTTACTCTTTATCTTAACATGTACACTTGTCTCTTTAAACTGTCTTATAGTTACATGTTGGTAAAGCCCTTAGGATATGTACTTGACTACCTGGACTATGATGTAGATCATACTAGTGGGGACATGGTAGTCTATAAGTACATCCTTCAAGGTCCCTAGTCTTGGGTGTATCGAGACAGGGCATCGATATACCAGTGTAGACTAGCGTATACGCTTCTCGACCCATGAGATGGGCGATGGATGATCCCATATCCATTGGTGTTTGACATCAGAGATGGTATACGGATGCTCAGTGGAGACTGGGTACACTGGACGGACTCGCCGAGAACTCCCAGATGGTATTATACCTCACGTCAGATGGCAGTTCTCAGGTGACACTTGTACAGGTTAGTCTGTAGACCCGAGATCGTCATAGAGTCTTGTGTGATTCCCACTGTGCTTTGATCTCCACCTTACCACGTCCATGAGGGCGTGCAAAACGGTGGTCTTTGGGTACAGTCCCGAGTCACATGGAGACAATGAGCGATAGGAGGGGTTTCGTCTCTCCCGGTATTGGGGGTTGATGTTGCGCTGTGCTCGATTGGCCGTAACAGGGAAGTCCCTGGCCAGGGATGATCAGAGATTTGCTGGTAAGTGTTACCAGTAGTTTCTCGACCCGTTATGAGCCTCACATCGGCACGACTTATCGGTTATTGGGGTCTGACGTATACCACCCCTAGACTTGATATGCGACATATCAGACGAACAGACCGGACTGTACGGTAAGTGTTTCTGGTTGGATTCACAGGAGTGTGAGCGGGCTAGCTCGTCGATCTTCTGATCGCTCAATACCCGGAAGGCCGTTACGTTTAGCAGACCGCTTGCGGCTTGTGGGTGCTTGATATGATCATCATCTGCTACCGGCGTATTGACGAGTCTTTAGAGTCCTACACAGAGGTTTCCTGGCTCAAGCGAAACGAAATAGGAGCGCATATGAGATATGTGCAGGACCGAGAATAATGCGTGTATGTGATACCGTATTCCATTCTCGCGATGAATGTATCGAATGGTTATATTCGATATAACCTAGATATCGAATCAACGATTGATTCGATAAGCCGATACATAGGATACTAGTCGGTTATATGCGATATGACCGGATCGTTAAGTCAAGTGTTGATTTAATGATTTAATGTATAATTATATATTTGATATATTACTTTGCATTAGCTAGTATTAGTTCACTTTATATGGATTTTCTCACTTGATGTGCAAGAAGTATATGTGATATACTTTTGTGCACATATTTGTATCATGTTTGATGATACTTGATCATTTAGTTAAGTGTATAGAATTAAACCATGATTAATTTGATGATTAGGGTTTTGCATATTTATTTATTTATTTATTTGTTCATTTATTTATTTGGAAAAGATAAAGATGAGAATGGTGGCTTTCTTTGTTTCTTATTGAAGCTTCATGAAGCTTTGACTTAGTCACCATTCTTGTCTCATGCTTAACCCAAACCATTTGAACTAACCCTAGTTCATTCTCTACACTTAACTATGGTTAAGATTATGATAAGTATTGATTTTCTTTTTCATTTTAAAAGACTTATCATATTCTTTCTTCTTCTTGATCTTCTTCTTCAAGATAGAAAGCTTGATGCCATCAATGGCAACTTGAGATCTAAAGTGAGAAATTCAATTCTAAAGTGAACCCACCTCCTATTTCTTCACCCTCTACCTCTTGCCAAGTTGTTTTGGGTGTTTTCTTCATAAGTTTCACAACTTTGTGAAGTCGAAGCTTGAACTTGTGATGCCTCGACGTAGATCATCTTCGGCACGAAGCCGACGACCTAGTCCGCCCATTTCTCCGATCAAGCCGACGATTGAGTCCGAGAATCGAGATGGACAGCGAGAGGACCCCTACGTGGAGCCAAGGAAGTGGATATCCGGATCTACAAAGGTTATAGCTTCTTATCTTTAGTTAAGTTGTTAACTAGATTCACATATCGCCTAAACTTCTAGTCCACGATCCGTATTAGGGTTTCTCGGCACCCATAAAATTTGAAATTGGCATGATTGATGTCTTGTGAGACCTCTATAGTGTGCCTAGGAACCCTACAGTACGAATACGGGTACGTATATACGGTGAGGGCATTATTGTAATTTTACAAGAGATACTTCTAGAAGGGGACACCTCATTTTGGTTTAATCTATTTTTGGAAAATAGATTAATGAGGTGGAAAATGGAGATATTTGTGGTATTGGTGAAACATGGCTAATTCTTTAGTTTATTGGTTTGCACTTACTATTGAAGCATGGCTACAATTTTCAATTGAAAATAATGCATGCTTGATGTGAGAAAAGAATGAGCCATTCTTCACTAGCCTTCATCTCTTGTTCAATTGCATTTTCTCATTCTCTCTCCATTGTTCTCCTCCTTCTTCCTCAAACCCTAACTCTCACATGTGTTGTGAATCCTAGGGTCATTTGAGATAAAAAAATACTTTAATTAACTCTCTACATCTCCTAAACTATCTAGATTAGCGAACTAGATACTTTAGTTACCTCGGTTTTGAGGTTGGAGCTTGAACCATAGACTCTCGGATGGATCGTCTTCGACACAAGGAGACCGACGTCCGACCTAGATCCTCACCTTCTAGGAGCTCAAGGAAAGGAGAAGAAGACCCGAAGGACTAGAATCAAGGAGGTATAAAACTCTATCATAGTAGTTTAGAACCTCTAAGTGTTTAGCTAGTTAAGGTTTCCAAAAAGACCCTGTATGATGGGTCGATGTTGCAAGACACAAAATTGTTTTTGTAAATTCCTCCTCCCCACAAACCGCATGGAGTGTGCGATATTGACTTACAGTAGGTACCAAGAAGGATGCGGCTTGAACTCAAGATGAGTATCAACGCCGAAGTCAAGAAATTAATCGATTCCGGTTTCATCCAAGAAGTTCAATATCCCGATTGGATCGCTAATATCGTCCCAGTGATGAAGAAAAATGGTACGGTTCACATCTGCATAGACTTTTGGGATTTCAACAAAGCGTACTCGAAAGATGACTTTCCAGTGCCCGTTACTGAGCTAGTAATCGATAACACATCCACCCATGAAGTCTTCTTCTTTATGGATGGATCTTCAGGATATTACCAAATAAAAATGGATCCTGAAGACTAGAAGTTTACCGCCTTCCGGACTCCGTTGGGCGTATTCTGCTACAAGGTAATGCCCTTCGGTTTGAAGAATGCCGGAGCTATGTACCAAAGGGCCATGACGAAGATATTCGATGATCTCATACATAAGATCGTCGAATACTATATCGACGACCGTGTGGTTAAAAGCAAATCTCATAAGGAACACTGGGAGCATCTAAAGATCGTGTTCGAGCATCTTCAGAAATATAATCTGAAGATGAACCCTCTAAACTACGCGTTTGGAGTCTTATCAGGAAAATTCCTAGGTTTCATCATCCACTACCGAGGTAACGAAATTGATCCTTCAAAGATCAAGGCAATTATGGAGATGCCCTCGCCAAGAACCCTTAAACAACTGCGATCTCGCCAAGGAAATCTCGCATATATCCGACGATTCATAACCAATCTCTTCGGAAAATACAGTCCCAATAACCATCTGATGAAGAAGGGGAGCTCGTTCATCTGGGATCAAAAATGCCAAAACGCATTGGAGGAAATCAAACAATACCTATAAAACCGCCGGTATTAGCCACTCCGGTTAAGGGAAAGCCCCGTATCCCGTATACAATGGCCCTTGAAGATTCTTTAAGCACGTTGTGGGAACAAGAGAATGATCAAGGAAAAGAGAGTACTCTTTACTATCAAAGTCGAGTTCTCTTGGGGGTAGAAAGCAACTACTCCCCCATCAAAAAGAACTGCTTGATGCTGATCTTCGCAATAGCGAAGTTCAGACACTACACCTTGACGCATGAGGTCCATCTCATATCAAAAGTGGATCCTCTAAAGTATCTGATGTCAAAGGCCATTCTAATAGGAAGTCTTTCCAAATGGGACCCCTTGTTGATCGAATTCTCGATAATATATCGACCTCTCAAAGTGGTGAAAGGACAAGTCTTCGCCGACTTTCTTACGGAACATCCGATACCAGCCGATTCTCCCATAAACTGCGAGTTACCAGATGAACATGTGTTCGGCACAGTTGAGAAGGAGAATGAGGAAAATGGGTTTTGATGGGGCTCTACTTCGATAGAGCGTCTTCCATGAAGCGGCGAAAGGGAAACACCCCCGTAATCAAAGCCAGGGTAGGTTTTATCTTCGTGACCCCGCAAGGAGGAATATTGCGTTACACCCTCTTCTTGATGGAACCCAAGACTAATAATGAAGCAGAATATGAAACTTTGATAGCCGGTCTTGAGATTGGTATCGATATGGGAATCAAGGACCTCCTCATATTTGGAGATTCTCAGCTGATTGTCAGTCAAGTAAATGGTGACTAGCAGACATGCAAACCAAAGCCGATAAGGTATGGCGAAAGAGTGCAGCAGCTACTGACCCAAATCCCTTCCTATACCCTGGAAAGTGTACCGCGACCGGAAAACAGCAAGGCGGACGCGTTAGTTAAGTTGGCTAAGGAATTGTCCGACGAAGACCTCGATGATGTAAAGATCATTGTTCAAAGCCACAGGACCCTGACGCCAGCAGATACGCCTTCGGAAGCCTTAATGGAACTATCTGAAGAAAAAGAAATGACCGAATGAGAAGTTCTCCAAATTGAGAACAAAGAAGAAGTCGAGGAATGGAGAGAAGCCTTTATAGGCTACTTTAAGTCCCAACGAACACTCGAAAATGTGTCATCTAAACATGTCATTCGCCTTCGTCAACGATACACTATACAAGAGATCCTTCGACTTCGTATGGTTAAGAAGCCTTAGGCCGAAGGTGTTGGATATGTATGCTTTAGAGGTCTGTATTGTATAGAATGCTAGGGATATGTATGTACAAGACAATCTTGCTCAGTTGTATATAGTATATTATTTGAGTTGTCTTTGTCTTAATATGTGTATTTCTTTCTCTTGTTGCTTTATAGCTTACACATATTGATAAAAACTCGATACAGTAGTATACTATTATGGTTTGAATTTATCCTAACATGTGCATATGTTATACTCGATATCACATATAGCGGATACATGTTGATAAAGCCTGTAGGATTTTGCTTAACTGTCAGCGTTATGAAGGAGATCGTACTTGTGGGAGCTGGATAGTCTATAAGCACATCCTTAAAGGTCCAAAGTCATAGGAATATCGAGACCGAGCATAGATATTCCAGAGTAGACTTGTGTATACGTCTCTAGACCTCGATAAGGGGCGGTGGTTGGTCCTACAGCCATTGGTGTGATCACCTAAGATTGTATACAAGTGCTCACTGGGGGTTAATACACTTGACAGAATCGCCGAGAATCTCTAGATGGTATTATACCTATCGTCAGATAGCGGTTCCTAGGTGACATGAGTTCATGTTAGTCTTTAACCTGAGATCATCATTTATTTCGTATGAGTTCCCACTGTGCTGTGATCACTACCCTACCACAGCTCTACTGAGTCGTGCAAACAAGTTGTCAAGGATTGCCAAGGATTCGTCTCTCCCAGTATTGGAGGCAGTGAGTGATTGTCAAGGATTCGTCTCTCCCAGTATTGGGAGTCGATATCTCACTGTATCCGATTGGCCAGAACCATAAGACCTTGGCCAAGGCAGCTGAGATTTATTGATGGTTAGATCAGTACTCTCTTGGATTGGTTCTAAGCCACATTGACACGACTTATCGGGTCAGTAGGGGTCTGACGTTTACCATCTCCTAGACCCGGTATGCGATACTCATAGATGAAGAGATCGGACTGTATGGAGATTGTTACGGATAGGCTCAGCAGGGGTCCGGATGAGCTTGCTCATCAGCCTTCCTTTTCGACAGGTACCTGGGTAGCCGTTACGTACAGCTAGTGCCGCTGACGTGCTTATGGTTAAACTTACTGCCAGCATACTGTCGAGTCTTTAGAGTTCCACACGGAAGGTTTCTTTGGTTCGGGCGAAACGATGTGGTGGACGTATGTTTATACATGCAGGGTTCCGATCGAATGATAACACTAGCCGGCTAGGATTAAGCTGGATTATTAAATCAGGTATTGATTTAATAACTTACATATACATATTTTGATATGTATATTCTAGTGTCATCCAGGTTTTCGATCGAATGGTTGATGATACTAGCGGGCTTAGGATTAAGCCGGTTTGTTAAATCAGATATTGATTAAATTCTAGTATTATATTGGTAGTATTATTCTATCTCTTGGGTATTCTATTTTGGTACGAATACAGGTATGTATATACGGTAGAAAGTATTTTGTATTTATACAAAATACCTTCTAGATGATGATACCTCATCATGCATTTTTCTGTTTTTGTTGAAAATAGAAATTGAAGTGGAAAAGGGTGAGATGACATGATTCATGGATGAAGTATTGCTATGGTATTTATTGCAAATACTATTGGAGTATGGTTTTGTTTTTTAAAGAAAAGAAAAATGCTTCATAATATGAAAACCTTAGCCATTCTTCACTTGGTGATTCTACACATTCATTCTTCACTTGCTCTTCTCTCTTATCTTCTTGAGTTCATTCTCTATTCAATTCCTTATCATTCTCATGTGTTGAGAACCAAAGGAATTTGAGATAGATAACTACTACTAAACATAACCACATCATCTAAGCAAATTAGATCAGCAAACTTGTTTGCTTAGTTTGCTTCTTTTTGAAGTGAGAGCTTGAATCAAGAACCTTCAGGTGGATCATCTAGGACCGAGGCGGCCGGCCATCAAGATTGATCAAGGAGACCTGAAGGAGCTTAAAAAGAGGAGTGAAGACCCGAAGGACACGGATCTTCTGGTATAACCCATCTTTCATAGTAGATAAAACTCCTAATAGTTGCTAGTTTAGGGTTATGGTTTGATCATTTGGGTTAAGTTGGTTGTGCTTGCTTAAAATTTTAATTTTTGTGCATTCCGCCTCTCTACTTTGATATAGAGTGAGCACAACTAACCAACATGGTATCAGAGCCACTCCATAAACCTTAACTACACTAGTTTGCACTAATTAAGAGTTTCGATTGACGGAATTTTCCGAATCACATTTCCAAATCCTTGCTTGCTGTTCGAATTTTAAAGTTGTTCAAAAAATATTTCAGGTTGCATTAAAATTATGTGCAGGAAAAATTGGAGCCTAGAAAAATATTTAGGCACCTAAGCCCAAAATTCGATCGCTAATATACCGCTAAATGTGCCATTTGGCCGCAGATCCACGGTCCAATTTTGGCTACAGTGCCCCAATTTTTTTCTGGGGCTTTAGTTCATAGAAATGTGATTTTTGGAGTATTTGGTTTTGTCCCAGATTTGTTTGTATACTGGTTTGTACTTGAGGCCAATACAGAAAGTTTTAATCGATCGAAATTTTAAATTCTTGGTTTTCTGTGTATTTGTTTCTGCGACCGTGAATATCATAGCGCGGTATAATCCGACTGGTTGCTATATGTACAATCAGACGGGATTACGAACATGATATTCATGCTGATATTCTGTGGTGCACTAATATTATGGATGGATTGTCGTGGTGGATAGCCTATAGTGCAATGGTTGTTGTAAAGTGTTGAATCATTTGTATATTCATTATTGCGGGACGAGCGTCCGACATGTGGAATGCTATTTCTGCCAGTTTGTATATTTTTTTATTGGGGAACGGCCGGGTTGAAATCGATGTCACCATTTGTATATGTAATTTTCTTTTCTATACTAGGATTACCCCGCAGAGGAGTGCTAAAATAGCCGGGTTCTAGAGGGCAGCGGGCCCTATCTCATGGCGTTGTGACCGAGGTGCCTTACTCTAGGATTGGCGGGCCATTCGCCGCACTCAGAAGGGGTATAAGATGACCCAGGGAAATGTGCTCAAGTTACCGGATTCCATAAAGTGCTAGGTGGCTCATTCACTACGTTGATTGGGGTTGCCTCACTTCCGGGATTGGCGGGTAACTTATCGCGCTCGTAAGGGTCTTGGTTTTACATTGTACTGGCTATCCACATGACCGGGGAATGTCGATTTTCATTTGCGGCTCAAATGGAACCCGGGGCTCTTAGATTGTCCATTATTCCATATTGCTTATTGTTGTTTTGTGATGTTGGTTATATCATGCCTGAGACGAATGGTTATATATATATATATATTTATATATACTAGTAGATATTGTATATGTTTTGCATCCGTGCAAGTCCTGCTCCCGCTCCGCCGTTAGTTAAGTAACCTAACGGTGCATGACGGGGCCCCGTGGCGAATACAGATGACATATACATACATTTTATTTTCATTTTTTTCTGGTGTGATAGTATTTAATTGATGGGACCGCGTTAAGTTTAATTAATGCAAGGAAAAAGAAACCTAAAAGATGTTGTTGGAACCAAATTTTGAAAAACTATAGTCATACTCTTTCACTTTGCATAGTGGTATTCGGTTAGGAATATCTTGCACCTCATTCGAGGAGGCAAGAGCCTAGATCCCGTCATAGGGAGTGACCTCTTGAGCGAAAGTTTACGTTACTATAGATTACTTGATTTTCTTCAAAACCGTTAGTTTTCAAAAGCGGAGCCTAAACCACTCCTTTTCAAAACTGCTTGGTTCCTTCAACGATATCAAGTTCATTACGTTAAAAGGTTTTTCGCCAAAAACCTAGCCGTAGCCCTCCATCTTTTCAGATAATTACTACTTAGTATTCGTGTTGCGTTTGTTGATTATTCGTCAAAGCGTAGTATACGGTAGCTAAGCAATGATTATCTGTAGTATAGATAATGTGATTGGTTAGGACGGTCGTATGACTTTGTTGATTATTAGTCAAAGGTCATGCGGGTGGGTCTAATGCAATCTTGGATAATGACGGGTTGAACTTGATTAGGACCTTTTAATTTGTTGATTATTCATCAAGGTCCCTTGGATCCTAGTAGTAAAAACCACATCGGGAGTTTCAAATACACAGGAAATTTGCTAGTATTGCATACCTTTTGGAATGTGGTAACCAGAGTGGTTTCCATCTATATTATCACATAATGATAGTTGGATCCCGATCCCACTGATGAGTAGGATCACTCTTGAGAGATATTTTTCACTTCACAATTAGCTAACCTATCAGGTGTCTAGAAAAGTGTTAACGGGGCTACGCCTCTATGGAAACGAGGTTTATTTTAATTAAGTCCGTGCGAGAGCACGAAAAACCTCCCTTAGAGTACCAACACTCACCTGGCTGAACGGTTAGCGAACTTGTAAGGTGCGAATAATCCCGACTAGTTTTCTTTTTAAGATTTGAAGGAAAATTTGAGGAAACAGTGGGAGCTATCCTGATTAGATAAACTAATAACCAATCTAGTTTTGCAAGAGCGCATGCCAAGTATTTCTTTTCTCTCTCTCCAGGTAGCAACCATGTCACGCCCTAATCAAGATAATAAAATGTTTGACTTGACCGAACCAGTTTATTACATTGGGCTAAGGAACATCGATTGGGCTTTAACTTGTGACAACTGTCACGGGTATGAGCAAGGAAAAGATGACTGTAAGGAATTCCATATGACCCTATTGAAGGAGAAGCATTCTAATGCATCTTCTTCAGGTGTATTTGTTATTGAAAACTGTTTTTCAGTCAACCCTACCTCCTGAGTACTAGATACCAGATCAGGATCTCATATATGTAATTTATTATAAGGACTGAGAAAAAGTAGAATGGTTAGACCGGGTGATATGACCCTCAAAGTTGGGAACGGAGCACAAGTTGATGCTGCCGTCGTCGGTGAATATCACCTAGTATTGCCAAGCAGCAATACTATGATTTTCAACAACTGCTATTATGTACCTTCTATGCTTTGCAATATCATATCAGTTTCTTTACTTGATAAAGATGGATATAACTTTGTTCTAGATAGAAATATCATGAACATTTACCTTAATCAGGTATGGGTTGCAAAAGGTACACTGTGTAATGGTATCTACGTTCTAAATCAAAACACAGTCTTCAATATACAAAACACACGCAAGAGAAAGAGTTCAGATACAAACGAAACCTACTTGTGGCATTGTAGACTTGGTCATATCGGTGAGAAAAGACTAAGTAAGTTGCATAAGGATGGATATCTGAATCCGTTCAAATTCTTATCCTATGAAACTTGTCAGTCTTGTCTCAAAGGAAAGATGACCAAATCTTCGTTCACCGGACACGAAGAAAGAGCTACAGAGCTCTTGGGACTCATACACAGTAATGTATGTGGTCCGATGTCAATACATTCAAGGGGTGGGTTCTCATACTTCATTACATTTACTAACGATCTCTTTAGGTTCGGATATGTGTATCTTTTGAAACACAAATCTGAAACTTTTAAGAAATTCAAAGAATATAAGAACGAAGTAGAGAACCAGATTGGAAAAAGTATCAAATCCTCAGATCTGATAGAGAAGGGGAGTACATAAGCACATAATTCCTAGAATACCTGAAGGAGAATGGTATTCTCACTCAGCTTACTCCTTCGTACACACCACAACACGACGGTGTATCGAAACAGAGAAACCGTACCCTATTGGACATGGTTCGCTCCATGATGAGTAGTGCTGATCTGCCTCTTTCATTTTGGGAACATGCGCTTCAGACAGCGACATACTTATTGAATCAGGTTCCATCCAAATCTGTGCCTAAGACTCCATATGAAATATAGAGTGGTAAGAAACCATGTCTTAAATTCATTAAGATATGGGGTTGTCCGGTTTATGTTAAAAAGCAAAATCTGGAAAAACTAGAGGCATGATCGGTTCTTTGTAAGTTTGTGGGATATCTTAAGAATTTGCTAGGATAGCTATTCTACCACACTGAGGAATAGAAAGTGTTTGTGTCTTGCCGTGCCACCTTTTTGAAAAGGGAATTTCTTGCAAAAGAAATTAGTGGGGGCACGGTAAAAATAAAAGAAATTATGGAACCACAAACTATAAGTGAAGATTTTATGGAATAAGAGGATTCAATAATTCTGGACGAACCTCAGTCACTCTGCAGATCTAGTAGGGTTTCTCGTCCGCCTGAGAGATACTACGGTTTTCTCATAGATGGGGATCGAGAGAATTGCATCTTGGAAGAAGATGATCCAACTAGTTTCGAGCAGGCCATTAACAGTAGAGACACTGTAAAATGGCTTGATGCCATGCAATCCGAAATGGAGTCCATGTACACCAACAAAGTTTGGACTTTGAATGTTGCTCCTCCTGGGGTAAAACCTATTGGATGCAAGTGGATCTTCAAAAAGAAGATTGGTGCAGATGGACAGGTGGAAAGCTATAAGGCTAGATTTATTGCAAAAGGTTTTCGTCAAAGACCAGGAGTGGACTATGATAAAATCTTTTCTCCAGTGGCTCTACTGAAATCCATTCGGATCCTACTTGCCATTGCTTCCTACTGTAACAACTCTATTTTTAGTGTACAAAAATTTGCTTTAAAATTAATGTATACTTGGAGTATTTACTTTTGCTGTTACCACGTTAAGTATTTATTTCACTCCATAATTACAAGAAAGAGCTTGTAGCTCATTGGTAATACCTTTCATTGCTGAACCAAGCCACCAGAGTTCAAATCCCATACCTCACAATATTTTTAATATTGATTTTTAAAACCTTTAGAATACCAAGAGTTTACACATGCATATCTCACAAAAACCCCACTTCACCCAAAAATGTAACATAGCCAGAAGATAGATGAACCGTCGGGGGAGATTCCGGCCGCCTGACTCGGCCGGTAATCGGCCTACTCGGCCTCGACTCGGCCGACTCAGTCCTCCGACCGAGTCACGGCAGAGTCACCCCCGGTCGGCCGATTCCGGCGACGACCCGAACATGAAAAATGTGTCTTTTCATCTCCCCTGTACACCTGAAATTTTTTGTCCTCATACCATTTCCAGAGCTCTTTTAAAACCCCAATTACTCCACTTTTAATACATTTTTAATACATTTTATCACATTTTTCATTTTAACCTTTCACCTACCCTAACCCTAGCCTAACTCTATAAATACAACCCCTACTCTCTACCCTCTCACCCCAAAACTCTGAGCCAACTCTCAAGAATTCATTAGAAAACTTGTGTACTTTGAAAACGAGCAAGAAGCGAAGCTACGACGAATTTTCCGGCGAATTTCCGACGACCATCCTAGGAGCTCCCGGCGATGAAACGACGCACCGACGACTCCTCCCAATCCATCTCCCTCCCCTTGTTTTCCTAAACCAGTAAGTCCCATTTCTAACTTCTTTATTCTATTCTTAAAATACGGATTTACAAAACCCGACGGAATCTGAACAAATCCGATTTCCGATTCGGTTTCTTTATAAAACTTCACTTCTCGTTAATAGCATCATGTTTAAACTCTCTCATGTTGACTATTAAACACCAATCAACCAAATTGATCAAGTTTCATATCACAAAAAAATTGCTATTTCATATTACCGTATTTTTTCATTTAAATACAACATAGTTTCGATTCTACATTTAACATCATAAAACTTGCTATACGTTTAAGTAGATCATGAGGTAATGACCTACCTCCTCACACACTCATATGCAACATAGCACGATACCCTCGGGAACTTGGAATACGGGAAAACGACACTTTTCATTTAAATACCATAATTAATAAAACCGTTTTTCCTTAATGATTAGTATTTATACAAATCTTTGCAAAGCGCCGCTACAACCCATTTTAGGTAACCCGTTTGGGATGGTGCGGATTATCGCACATCCTCGGGCTTAGTAGTGCGAGATTCAGACCTCCGTAAGGAGCATTCGGTCTCGAAAGATTTAAAATAAGACATCTAAGAAAAATGAGATTTTTATAATATAAATATATATTAAAATTATTTTTGTAGAAATATATGTATATTTATCATTAAAACACCTATTTTGTTATGATATAAATATCCCACCTTTTTTTTAAAAATCACAAGAATCAATTTACGCTAAAATACCATGAATTCCATACAAATTCCATATTACAAATAATTACCATTTATTATGAAATTAGGATATTTTCACTAGAAATATCATAATATAAAATCTACATTCATTACGAACGACGATTAATAAATACTTGGGTGTATTTTGAAAAGTATATAAAAGTATTTTTACATAAAACCCCCTCAAGTTCTATAAATTACCCTAAGGACCCTAGTAAACATAGGTTTAAGCGGGACCGGTCTTTTGAGCCTCAGGGAGCCGGAGATATGGGTGCTTGCCTATCTAAGGTAGACAACTTAACAACGGTGTTATCAATACGGTAATCATCTTTAAAAAAGACACAAATCCTGCCGCACATGTGCAGCGGTTACCGATAACATCAAAACAATCAGGACTTCAATTTACTTTTCTAATTGTCTGACTCGATTTGAGTCTCATTATAATCTGACTTGAATATGATTCAAGTACAATCTACAATCTATAATCTACAATCTACAATATTCATGAATCCAAGAATCCATTATTCCGTATATTCAATCTATCAATCTATACAACTTGACAGAACCAAACTATGGATATACATCCATTTACATGATTCTCCAGTTATTCCATTTACATGATTATACAATTACATCCGTTTACTGATATCATGGTTTCGGTCAGTCATCCAACTATATAATCTATGCAATACAATACAACAATACAATCAAAACACTACGGGGTTTAAGGGGTATATTGGTACGGAAGGTGTTAAAAGTGGCACGAGACAGTAATATTAAGACACCTAACCTATATTCCGTTGCTGTTGTACCGTGGCTTAACGGTTCCTTGTACATTCCGTTTTCCCTGGTCTCTAGCATATAGAGACCCCTCTCGTATACACTGGCATCCTTCTGTATCAAGGTACAAACAATTGCGATAACACAACATTACAACAATATAATACAAATTTAAAAGCTACCTTCTTTTCTGTCTATTCTATTTCTCCCTTATCTTTAGGACTTACCGAGCGACCTGTTCGCTGACGACATTCTCTTTCTTTCTTTTTTGAATGTCGTCAGGTGATCTGGACACTTCAGAGATCGAGCCTACCAGTGAAGACTTGGACCAGTTCAGTGAAGACCCCGAGCTTTAGTACATTGTACATTTTCTATTTCAGTACATTTCTTTTCTGTTATGCCATTATTTAGGCATCGCTTTTATTTCAGCTGTATTTATTTTCCATGCATTGTACAAAAAGAATGTGAATAAATAAAGTTGCTGTTTTTACTATATCTTATCTCTTGTGCTTTTATTTTATATTGCTTAGATACGCTGAGCGTATTTACTTCACAGTAAATACGTAGCGGACCAGTCGCGTCCCCTTCGCCGTATACCGGGAAGCGGGGCGTGACAGGTTTTGTTGGTGGCCCATGCAGGTCAGAGCTGTATGGAACACTACCATGCAGTTCTGTTTTGCTTGAACAACCTAAGCAATATAACACAAGAACTAGTAACTAAAACATTCTTTACAATTCATGTTCCTTGAATCTTATCATTTCATGTACTTTGAATCTGTCCTAACCCAAATTTTTCTTCAAGGTTGTGGATTCCCCGAACAACTCCAGCACCAATTTCAACAACACACCTCCACCACTACCACTCACACCTGCCGTCCCTGCTCCGATCAACGAGCAGACGATTCTTCTTGAGGCAATCCGAAGCCTCCTAGAGGGACAGCAGCAGCAGACTACTCTTTTAATGAACCGTCCCGATGTAGAAGCACCTGGGGTGAAGCAATTCAGGGATTTGCACCCCAAACAGTTCTCAGGAAAGGAGAGCCCACTAGAAGCTGAGGAATGGGCTCAGAGTATTGAAATTGATCTGGCAGCGGCATAAGTGCCAGAATTAGCTTGGCTTCGTGTTGCAAAATTACAGCTCACGGACAATGCACGAAACTGGTGGAAGGCAGAAGAAAGCCGTCTTGAACAACCCATCGAATGGAAGAATTTCCGCGACATGTTCGACGCTAAGTACTTCCCTGAGACTGCCAGGTTCAACATGGAACAACAGTTCATCCATCTGCAACAAGGTTCGATGTGGACCAAGTCAGTAGATGAGTATGACGCTGAGTTCACCATACTCAGTCGGTAAGATATATCTCAATAATTCGAATTTTATATATCACATATTACACAGCTAACACAATATTTTAATAGATTTACGGCATACCTGATACCGACGGATGAGATCAGAGCCCGTCGATTTCAATAAGGTTTGGATTCGGAGATCCAGGCTGCACTGGCCACAGGGGATTTTTCGACTCATGAATCGGCTCTGAAAGGTGCCCGCCGTTATGAGGCAGTAGTAAAGGAGAGGGGAAGACCTCAATCTGCTGGATTTAAGCGCCCTGCCAACCAGATGGCAGGAGGAGCCTCGTCAAGGCCACCTTTTGTGCCAAGGAGACCGGGAGTACCGAACAACCATCCTAGCCCAGCCTTTTGTACCTACTGCAAGAGAACTGGACATATGATGAAAGACTGCCGGCGAGCCAACCGTCTTTGCTTAGTCTGCTGCTCAGCTGCTCATGATATTGGGTCTTGTCCCCAAAGACAAAACTCAGTTGCTGCACCCAGGCCAGCAATTACCTATCCGCAGCGACCAGCCCTTCAGGCACCTGCTCCAAGACTTGCACTACCTGCACTACCCAGAGGACCACAAGCTGCACCACCTCCTCGTCAGTTCCATCAAGCTCAAAGGAACGTTTCGAGGAATGCTCCTCAGGCCAGGAGGAATGTACCAAGGCGCCAGGCTTTCAGGATGACCATGGAAGAAGCTGAGGCCACTGGCCAAGTTATCACTGGTAACATTTTCTTTCTCGAATTTTCTTTCAGTCTTGATATTTATCTTACATACTTTTCATATACCTAAAATATATCCCACATATCTTAGGTACAATCTTAGTATCCTCAATCCCGGCACTAGCATTGTTTGATACTGGAGCATCTCACTACTTTATGTCGCAACGGTTTGTTCGAGCCCATGCGATTCCAGTCCCACCGCTTGTATCCAACTGGAATGTCAGTTCAGGAAATGGCGTTCTAAAGGAAACAATGGGATACAGGTTGTGTCCGGTAGTCGTCTGCAGCAGAGAATTTTATGCTGACTTCAAAGTGCTGGACATACCGAACATCGATGTGGTTCTAGGTATGGATTGGCTTGGAACATTTTATGCTACCATCGACTGTCGTCAAAAGAGGGTAGTATTCGAGATTCCAGACCATTCGGTCTTCTATTTCAAAAGCGGAGACCGTACCCTGGAGCCAAGTACCTACAAAGCGAATCCAAGGGAAGCAATTGTTGCAGCAGCTCAAGCAGAGGAAGAATCAAGACCAAATGTGGTTCGAGAGTTCGACGATGTATTTCCTGACGATATATCAGGTTTGCTTCCCGATCGAGCTCTTGAATTCATCATTGATTTAGTACCAGGAGCACAACCGGTGATCAAAGCACCTTATCGATTAAGTCCAGAAGGTTTGAAAGAAGTCCAAACATAGTTGGCCAAATTACTGGCGAAAGGATGGATTCGTCCCAGCACTTCAAGTTGGGGATCACATGTACTGCTTGTGAAGAAGAAGGAAAGTTCATACAGAATGTGCATCGATTACAGAGCCTTGAACGAAGTCACTATAAAGAACAAGTATCTACTCCCACGCATCGATGATTTATTCGATCAGCTAAGTGGATCTTGTGTTTTCTCTAAATTGGATCTTCGTTCAGGTTATCATCAAATGAAGGTCAAGGAAGCTGATATTCACAAAACAGCTTTCAGAACTCGCTATGGACATTATGAATTTCTGGTGATGCCATTTGGAGTGACCAACGCACTAGCAATCTTCATGAACCTAATGAATCAAGTTTTCGGGGAGTACTTAGACAGGTTTGTTGTTATCTTCATTGACGACATCCTGGTGTATTCAAGGAGTCGGAAAGAACATGCAGAACACCTACGAATTGTCCTGGAAACTCTTCGACAACATCAGATCTATGCCAAGTACAGTAAGTGCGAGTTTTGGCTAAAGCAAGTTGGTTTTCTTGGACATATCGTATCAGGAGAAGGAATCTCTGTGGATCCAGCGAAGGTTTCAGCAGTCAGCGAATGCCCTACACCAAAGTCAGTGAAAGACATTCGGAGTTTCTTGAGTTTAGCTGGATATTACAGAAGGTTTATTGAAGGCTTTTCAAAGATAGCAACACCCCTGACCAAGCTCACACGTAAAGATGAAGATTTTGTGTGGTCAGAAGCATGCGAACAAGCTTTCGTAGAACTCAAGTCAAGATTGACATCAGCACCTATTCTCATCATACCGGATCAATCTGGAGGATTCGAAGTGCATTGTGATGCATCCGGTAAGGGATTAGGATGTGTTCTACATCAGCACGGTAAGGTTGTATCTTATGCTTCAAGACAGCTGAAGACTCATGAGCGCAATTATCTGACGCATGATCTGGAATTGGCAGCAGTCATCTTTGCTCTCAAGATTTGGCGTCATTATCTACTTGGTGAACGAGTGAACATATACACAGATCACAAGAGCCTGAAATATGTTTTTACTCAGAAGGAGTTGAATATGCGGCAGAGATGATGGTTAGAACTCATGGCGGACTTTGACATCAACCTGCAATATCACCCAGGGAAAGTGAATGTGACCTGCCGCTCTTAGTCGCCAACCATTAGCAATGCATCTCACCGCTCAGTGGAAGCTTCAACAAGACTTGCATCAGGTGGAGATTGAAGTAGTCATGTCTGGTAACGTTTCAAGTTTGATGAATTTACAAGTTCAATCAACCATTGTCAATCAGATCAAAGCAGCTCAAGCAAGTGATGCTAAGTTGCAAAAGATCAGAGAACAAGTGGAGAATGGACTCAGAACTAACTTCATCATCTATGAAGACGGATCTTTGAGATACGGCAGCAAATTGTGTGTACCAAAAGGTCCTGTTCAGGAAGAGTTAATGAAAGAAGCTCACAGCTCTCCCTACTCAGTACACCTTGGAGGTACCAAAATGTACAAAGATCTACGTCAGAATTATTGGTGGCATGGAATGAAGCGTGAAGTAGCCAGAAACGTCGCAAAATGCTTGGTGTGTCAGCAAGTAAAGGCTGAACATCACAGGACGGCTGGATTACTTCAACCGTTACCGATCCCAGAATGGAAGTGGCAACATATCACGATGGATTTTGTGACTGCTCTTCCTCGTAGCACAAAGGGTAACGATGCCGTATGGGTCATTGTGGATCGACTCACAAAGTCGGCTCACTTCATCCCATTTCGAGTTGGCCAATCAACTGAGACACTAGCAAAGAAGTACATGGAGGTAATAATCTACTTAAGATTTAAACTCTTAAATATGTACTATATCTGAAACCTATGAACTCATACAGGAAATTGTGAGAATTCATAGAGTACCGGCCTGCATTGTCTCTGATCGTGACACCAGGTTCCGATCGCAATTTTGGCAGAGCCTGCAAGCAAGCTTGGGAACAAATCTGAACTTCAGCATGGCTTATCATCCACAAATAGATGGTCAGTCAGAGCGAACTATTCAGATCTTCGAGGATATGCTCAGAGCATGTATGTTAGACTTCAAAGGATCGTGGGAAGATCACCTACATCTTGTGGAGTTTTCGTACAACAACAGCTACCAAGTAAGCATAGGAATGACACCTTTTGCAGCATTGCATGGAAGGAAGTGTCAATCGCCATTAAGTTGGGACGACATCGGAGATAGGGAACTTCTTGGACTAGAGATGATAGTAGCGACTGTTGATGTGGTTCGTACTATCAGGGAAAGGATGCGCATAGCCTAAGATCGACAGAAGCACTGGGCTGATGCAAAGAGACGTCACTTGGAGTTCCAGCCAGGAGATCATGTGTTCTTAAAGATATCTCCAAACCGCGGAGTGATCCGATTTGGAAGACGGGGTAAATTAAGTCAGAGATACATTGGACCGTTCGACATACTCGAGCGAGTCGGTGAAGTGGCATACCGCTTAGCGCTTCCACCTTCATTGGAAGGAGAGCATAATGTGTTCCACATATCCCAACTCAGAAGGTATGTGAGTGACCCCAGCCATGTTCTTGATCATTCCGAGCTCACTATCCAGCCTGACTTATCTTGTGAGCAACAACCTGTGGAGATCCTGGACAAGAAAGTGAAGACACTTCGGAACAAGGAAGTTAACTTGGTCCGAGTGATGTGGAGAAAAGACACTCCAGGAGTGTTCACTTGGGAAAGGGAAGATGAAATGCGTGCAACATACCCTCACCTCATTGTAAACTAGTCCTCAAATAAAAGTTGTAAATTTCGAGGACGAAATTTTTGTAAGGAGGGTAGACTGTAACAACTCCATTTTTAGTGTATAAAAATTTTCTTTAAAAATTAATGTATACTTGGAGTATTTACTTTTGCTGTTACCATTTTAAGTATTTATTTCACTCCATAATTACAAGAAGGAGCTTGTAGCTCATTAGTAATACCTTTCATTGCTGAACCAAGCCACCAGAGTTCAAATCCCATACCCCACATTATTTTAATATTGATTTTTAAAACCTTTAGAATACCAAGAGTTTACACGTGCATCTCTCATAAAAACCCCACTTCACCCAAAAATGTAACATTGCCAAAAGATAGATGAACTTTCAGGGGGGATTCCAAACGCCTGACTCGGCCGGAAATTGGCCGACTCGGCCTCGACTCGGCCGACTCAGTCCTCCGACCGAGTCACGGCCGAGTCACCCCCGAGTCGGCCGATTCCGGCGATGACCCCAACATGAAAAATGTGTCTTTTCATCTTCCCTGTACACCTGTAAAATTTTGTCCTCATACCATTTCCATAGCTCTTTTAAAACCCCAATTACTCAACTTTTAATACATTTTAAATATATTTTTATCACATTTTTCATTTTAACCTTTCACCTACCCTAACCCTAGCCTAACTCTATAAATACAACCCCTACCCTCTATCCTCTCACCCCAAAACTCTGAGCCAACTCTTAAGAATTCATTAGAAAACTTGTGTACTTTGAAAACGAGCAAGAAGCGAAACTACGACGAATTTTCCGGCGAATTTCCGACGACCATCCTAGGAGCTCCCGGCGACGAAACGACGCACCGGCAACTCCTCCCGATCTATTTCCCTCCCCTTGTTGTCCTAAACCAGTAAGTCCCATTTCTAACTTCTCTATTCTATTATAAAAATACGGATTTACAAAACCCGATGGAATCGGAACAAATCCGATTTCCGATTCGGTTTCTTTATAAAACTTCACTTCTCATTAATATCATCATGCTTAAACTCTCTTATGTTGACTATTAAACACTAATCAACCAAATTGATCAAGTTTCATATCACAAAACAATTGCTATTTCATATTATCGTATTTTTTTCATTTAAATACCACATAATTTCGATTCTACATTTAACATCACAAAACCTGCTATACCTTTAAGCAGATCACGAGGTAATGACCTACCTCCTCATACACTCATATGCAACATAGCACGATACCCTCGGGAACTTAGAATACGGGAAAACGACACTTTTTCATTTAAATACCATAATTAATAAAACCGTTTTTCCTTAATGATTAGTATTTGTACAAATCTTTGCAAATTGCCGCTACAAACCATTTTGGGGAACCCGTTCGGGTTGGTGCGGATTATCGCACATCCTCGGGCTTAGTAGTGCGAGATTCAGACCTCCGCAAGGAGCATTCGGTCTCGAAAGATTTAAAATACGACATCTTAAGAAAAATGAGATTTTTATAATATAAATATATATTAAAATTATTTTTGTAGAAATATATGTATATTTATCATTAAAACACCTATTTTGTTATGATATAAATATCCCACATTTTTTCTAAAAATCACAAGAATCAATTTACGCTAAAATACCATGAATTCCATACAAATTCTATATTACAAATAAATACCATTTATTATGAAATTAGGATATTTTCACTAGAAATATCATAATATAAAATCTATATTCATTACAAATCTAAAGACGATTAATAAATACTTAGGGTGTATTTTGAAAAGTATATAAAAGTATTTTTTACATAAAACCCCCTCAAGTTCTATAGATTACCCTAAGGACCCTAGTAAATATAGGTTTAAGCGGGACCGGTCTCTTGAGCCTTAGGGAGCCAGAGATATGGGTGCTTGCCTATCTAAGATAGACAAGTTAACAATGGTGTTATCAATACGG
Organism: Agapanthus africanus; assembly: GCA_030015575.1. NCBI lineage: Eukaryota > Viridiplantae > Streptophyta > Magnoliopsida > Asparagales > Amaryllidaceae > Agapanthus > Agapanthus africanus. Next base: position 646,852,515 of record CM057340.1, read on the forward strand.
TAATCTTCTTTGAAAAAGACACAAATCCTGCTGCACATGTGCAGCGGTTACCGATAACATCAAAATAATCAGGACTTCAATTTACTTTTCTAAATGTCTGACTCGGTTTGAGTCTCATTATAATCTGACTTGAATATGATTCAAGTACAATCTACAATCTATAATCTACAATCTACAATATTCATGAATCCATGAATCCATTATTCCATATATTCAATCTATCAATTTATACAACTTGACTAAACCAAACCATGGATATACATCCATTTACATGATTCTCCTGTTATTCCATTTACATGATTATACAGTTACATCCGTTTACTGATATCATGGTTTCGGTCAGTCATCCAACTATATAATCTATGCAGTACAATCAAAACACTACGGGGTTTAAGAGGTAGATTTGTACGGAAGGTGTTAAAAGTGGCACCAGACAGTAAGATTAAAACACCTAACCTATATTCCATTGCTGTTGTATCGTGGCTTAACGGTTCCTTGTACATTCCGTTTGCCCTGGTCTTTAGCGTATAGAGACCTCTCTCGTATACACTGGTATCCTTCTGTACCAAGCTATAAACAACCGCGATAACATAACATTACAACAATATAATACAACTTTAAAATCTACCTTCTTTACTGTCTATTCTATTTCTCCCTTATCTTTAGGACTTACCGAGCGACCTGTTCGCTGACGACATTCCCTTTCTTTCTTCTTTGAATGTCGTCAGGTGATCTGGACAGTTCAGAGATCGAGCCCACCAGTGAAGACTTGGACCAGTTCAGTAAAGACCCCGAGCTCTAGTACATTGTACATTTTCTATTTCAGTACTTTTCTTTTCTGTTATGCCATTGTTTAGGCATCGCTTTTATTTCAGTTGTATTTATTTTCCATGCATTGTACAGAAAGAATGTGAATAAATAAATTTGCTGTTTTTACTATATCTTGTCTCTTGTGCTTTTATTTTATATTTCTTAGATACGCTTAGCGTATTTACTTCACAGTAAATACGTAGCGGACCAGTCGCGTCCCCTTCGCCGTATACCGGGAAGCGGGGCATAACACCTACCATGACTACGATATCTGGCAGATGGACGTTAAAACTGCTTTTCTAAATGGAAGTTTAGAAGAGTGCGTTTATATGGATCAGCCGGTGGGATTCATAGACAGTGGGAGCAGCGGGAAAGTGTGCAAGTTGCTTAAATCCATTTATGGATTAAAGGAGGCATCGCGGAGCTGATGAAACAGTCAAGAAATTTGACTTCATCAAAAATGAAGATGAGCCATGTATCTACAAGAAAATTGTAGGGAGAACTTTTGTATTCTTCGTCTTGTACATGGATGACATTCTCTTGATAGGAAATGACATTCCTATGCTACAATCGGTCAAGTTGTTCTTGTCACAAAAGTTCTCCATGAAGGACCTGGGTGATTCCTCCTATATTCTGGGAATTAAGATCTACAGAGATAGATCCAAGAGACTGTTGGGACTTTCATAGTCCAGATATATAGATACCATACTAAAGTGATTTAGTATGGAAGATTCCAAGCGTGGTAATATCCTTGCTTTGCACGGAATCACCCACTCCAAAGAGATGTCTCCCTAGACTGATGAAGAGGGGGTTAGCATGAGCACTATACCCTACGGTTCGTCGGTAGGATCTATAATGTATGCGATGCTGTGTAGAAGACCACATGTAGCATATGCACTTAGCGTAGTGAGCCGGTATTAGTCGAACCCAGGTGAGAATCATTGGACAGCTGTAAAGAACATTCTCAAGTACCTGAGAAGGACTAAGGAGATATTCTTGGTTTACGGTAATGGAGACCTTCTGGTCGAGTTCTTTACCGACTCAATCTTATAGAGTGACAAGGATGACAGCAAGTCTGTCTCGGGTTTTGTGTTTACCCTCAACGGAGGGACGGTTTATTGGAAGAGCTCCAAATAGGACACCGTCGCAAACTCGACGATAGAGCCTGAATACATTGCTGCCAACGATGCCGTAAAAGAAGCGGTCTGGATAAAGAAATTCATTACTGAACTTGAGGTGGTTCCATACATTGTTAATCCAATACCTTTGTATTGCGATAACAATGAGGCTCTAGCTTTAGGGAAGGAACCACGATCCCATCAGAAATCCAGACACATCTTGAGGCGGTATCACCTGATTAGGGAGATTGTAGATCGCCGGGAGATCGAGATCCGGAGAGTAGATATGAAAGACAACACGGCGGATCCATTTACCAAGGCCCTCCTTCAAGCGCAGTTCGAGTGACTTTTTGAGATGTTGGGTATGCGATACGCTAACAACTGGCCCTAGAGCAGATGTTGGGTGTTCAGTACGCCAATTACAGGCCTTAGTGCAAGTGGCAAATTGTTGGATATGTATGTCTTAGAGGCCTGTATTGTATAGGATGCTAGCGATATGTATGTACATGACAATCTTGCTCAGTTATATATAGTATATTATTTGTGTTGATTTTGTCTTAATATATGTATTTCTTTCTCTTTGTCTTAACATGACAATCTTGCTCAGTTATATTTAGTATATAAAGACTCGATATAGTAGTATACTATTATGGTTTGACTTTATCCTAACATGTGCATATGTTATACTCAATATCACATATGGCGGATACATGTTGATAAAGCTCGTAGGATTTTTCTTGACTACCAGCGTTATGATGGCGATCATACTTGTAGGAGCTGGGTAGTCCATAAGCACATCCTTAAAGGTCCCAAGTCGTAAGAATATCGAGACCAGGCATCGATATTCCAGAGTAGACTTATGTATATGTCTCTAGACCGCGACGATGGATGGTGGTTGGTCCCACAGCTATTGATGTGATCATCTAAGATTGTATACAAGTGCTCACTGGGGGTAAGTACACTAGACGAACTCGCTGAGAACCTCTAGATGGTATTATACTTATCGTCGGATAGCGGTTCTCTGGTGATATGAGTACAAGTTAGTCTTTATATTTAAGATCATCATTTGTCTTATATGATTTCCTACCATGCTTTGATCACTACCCTACCACGGTTCTACTAAGTCGTGCAAACAGGTTTTGGTTGGGTACAGTTCCAAGCCGCATAGAGGCAGTGAGTGATTATCAAAGATTCGTCTCTCCCGGTATTGGGAGTCGATATCGCACTGTGTCCGATTGGCCAGAACCATAAGACCTTAGCCAAGGAAGTTGAGATTTACTGATGGTTAGATCAGTAGTCTCTCGGATTGGTCATGAGCTACAAAGACACGACTTATCGGGTCAGTAGGGGTCTGACGTTTACCATCCACTAGACCTGGTATGCAATACTCTTAGACGAAGAGACCAGACTGTACGGAGATTGTCATGGGTAGGCTCAGCAGGGGTCCGGATGAGCTTGCTCGTCGGCCTTCCTTTTTGACAGGTACCTGGATAGCCGTTACGTATAGCTAGTGCCACTGACGTGGTTGTGGTTAAACCCACTGCCAGCGTACTGTCAAGTCTTTATAGTCCCACACAGAAGATTTCTCTGGTTCTAGTGAAACGCTGTGGCGGCCGTATGTTTATACGTGCAGGGTTCCGATCGAATGATAACACTAGCCGGCTAGGATTAAGATGGATTATTAAATCAGGTATTGATTTAATAATTTACATATACATATTTCGATATGTATATTCTAGTGTCATCCAGGTTTTCGATCGAAAGGTTGATGATACTATCGGGCTTAGGATTAAGCCGATTTATTAAATCAGATATTGATTTAATATTAGTAGTAGTATTCTATCTCTTGAGTATTCGCATTTTGGTACGAATATGGGTATGTATATACGGTAGAAAGTATTTTGTATTTATATAAAATACCTTCTAGAAGATGACACCTCATCATGCATTTTTCTATTTTTGTTGAAAATAGAAAACGAGGTGGAAAAGGGTGAGATGACATTAAGCATGGATGAAGCATTGCTATGGTATTTATTGCAAATACTATTGGAGTATGGTTGTGTTTTTTAAAGAAAAGAAAAATGCTTCATAACAAAAAAGCCTTAGCCATTCTTCACTTGGTGATTCTACACATTCATTCTTCACTTGCCCTTTTCTCTCATCTTCTTGAATTCATTCTCTTGTTCAATTCCTTATCACTCTCATGTGTTGAGAACCAAAAGAATTTGAGATAGATAACTGCTACTAAACATAACCACATCATTTAAGAAAACTAGATCGGTAAACTAGTTTGCTTAGTTTGCTTCTATTTGAAGTGAGAGTTTGAATCAAGAACCTTCAGGTGGATCATCTAGGACCGAGGAGGCCGGTATCAAGGTTGATCCAGGAGACCTCAAGGATTTTAAGAAAAGGAGTGAAGACTTGAAAAACACGGATCTTCTGGTATAGCTCTTCTTTCATAGTAGATAAAACTCCTAGTAGTTGCTAGTTTAGGGTTATAGTTTGATCACTTGGGTTAAATTGGTCGTGCTTGCTTAAAAATTTAATTTTTTTGCATTCCGCCTCTCTACTTCAATGTAGAGCGAGCACGACTAACTAACAGAAGGAAGCAAAGAAAGTCATCCAAGAAGTACACGATGAACTTTGCGGCTCTCATCGAGCAGGACAAAAATTAAAGCTGAAGATAAAAAGGATGTGCTATTATTGGCCCATGATAATTCAGGACTGCCTCGAATATGCGAAATAGTGTCGCTCGTGCCAAATATACAGGGACTTTATACATCATCATCCAAATCCGCTACATCCGACAGTACCCATTTGGTCATTCGAGATGTGAGGAACGGATATAATCGGCCCTATCGAACCAGCGTCATCCAGAGGACATCGGTTTATACTAGCAACAATTGATTACTTCTCTAAGTGGGCAGAAACAGTACCGCTAAGGGAGGTGAAGACGGAGAATATCCTCCACTTCTTCAAAACCCATGTCATCTGCCTGTTCAGAACTCTGCGACGGATAATCTCAGATAATGGACCAGCCTATAGAAGCTACAAAATAAGGCACTTCGCATAGCAACACAAGATAGACTGGAGATACTTCTAAGTCTATAATTCTCAGGCCAATGGTCTAGCTGAAGTACTCAATAAGAACCTGACCAAGATTATAAGGAAGTCGGTGTTCAGGAATAAGAAGGACTGGCACGACAGGCTGCATGAAGCCCTTTGGGCATACCGAACAACGTTCAAGACGGCCACAAATATAACACCGTATGCATTGGTGTTTAACACTGAAGCGGTACTCTCACTGGAGATAGAACTCCCCTCATTTTGAGAGGCAGTTCAATACGAGCTAACGGAAGAAGAAAATGCCCATCTTCGGCTCGAGGAGCTCTCGATGAAACCCGCCTTCTAGTACATCAAAATTTGGAAGCTTATAAGGCAAGGATGACGCGATCATATGAAAGACTAACCATGCTGAGAACATTCCACCAAGGAAAACTCGTCCCGGTTTCCAAAAGACCGATGATTCCTAATAATGCAGAATGGGGGAAGTTCGAGCCAAACTATGAAGGCCAGTATATCATAGATAAGGTCTACCAAGGTGGAGCTTACCTGCTTATGGATATGCATAGCGAAAGGCTATTTCGGCCCATAAACGGCCGATTTCTTAAAAAGTGCTACGCTTGAAGAGTCGCGGCTTAGGTCAATGATAGATGACGATACTTTTGTCCGCTCGCTATCTTCCTGAGTCAAAACTCTGAAAATGGTACCGAATGATATCGACCCATTAGGGATGATGGACCGCGATGTCCTTAAACTAGCATGATGCCCTATGGTATTGGTCACATAACCAACCATACATAATCTACGGGCAAAAACGATCCATGTTCTCCATCTCTCCCATAGACCGATGCGTCCTTAAACTAATGTTGGACCACTACGTCCTTAAACTGGTGTAACACCCTGTTCCCCTCCGAACGGAGGCGGCGACGTGAGGACGTCTAGCCTGAGATTCGGGGCAGATGCTATATGGTTTTATCCTTCTACCTCTCCGAAAATGCCAAGTTGATTTATGGCACCGTGTATCGGAGGTTTAGACGGATGCGGCCGATGTAGCAGACTTTTTCAGATTCCCCCTCGCTAGAGGGGTTTTTGATTGTGGGGACGCTCTTCCCTGCAGGCGCAAGCCCCTGCAGTTAATTACGCTACCGTGTTGCGGTAGACACTTTCTCTTTCTCCAGAATTTCACTTCGTGTCGTGTGTTTTTGTTTTGTTTGTGGTTGCCCATGGATTGTATACGGAGACTAAGTTATGCCGTCGCCCGTAAGACGTGGATTAGTCCAAATCCGTATTTACTTAGATTTGGGTTTGGTGTTTTAGTTTAAGGATACGTTAGCCGTGTTGAGGCTAAGATCAACTTAAACATTCGTTAAGGATACGTTAGTCCTGTTTAAGACTAAGATCTACTTAACGTGGTGATCCATTTAATATATGGCCGTCGGGACTCGTCACCTCTCTGACGTCGTTGAAGGATTACAACGATAGGTGTCAGAGGAGTTCAGAGATGTACCCTTGAACCGAAGTTGATTAGGGAATATGGAGTCTGATGAAATGCTTAAGGATATGTTAGCCTTGTTTGGGGCTAAAATCTACTTAAGCGGGATCGTTTAGATCCGACAGAAGAGCGTTTGGAGGCTCTATTATTCCAGTTTAGGGACGTGGTGATCCATCGCCTGTTTAGGGACGTGGTGGTCCAATATTAGTTTAAGGACGTCTCGGTCCAACATTAGTTTAAGGACGTCTCGGTCCACGAGTTTAAGGACCCCGCGGTCCGTATCGATGTGTGGTCGCCGGGACCCGTCACCTCTCTGACGTCGTTGAAGGATTACAACGATAGGTGTCAGAGGAGCTCGGAGATGTACCCTCGAACCGGTTATAAATTGATTTAGGAGAGCTGCTGTGCTCGGTCAATTTAGTTTGAGGACTTACGGCCAAAATTGGGCTAAGTCCAGTTGAAAAATATTCAACGCCTTTTTTTATCTTCGGCCTACTAGGCCTGCCCACATTTAAATAATGCATTGCATTACTTTTTATTTTTGTTTGGGCTCTGCCCATAAAGGATGCAGAGCACTGATTTGTATTTTATTTGGGCTCTGCCCATTTATAAATGATGCAGAGCATCAATTTGTTTTGGACTTTGCTCATTTATTGCTTTGCAATTTAATTAGGCCTACTAGGTCTTTTTGATTTGGGCTTGGCCCTTTAGGAAATGCATTGCATTTGTCAGGCGCTTTGCGCCAATCACTGAGCGCAAGCACTTATGGTGTTGACACGTGTCACGCAAACGCAGTGCGTTGTGCCAATGCGCTGCGCTTGCGCTGCATATACGTGGCGCGCTCTGGTGAGTTGCGCCAATTCCAGAGAGCAAGGCTCTATTTCAAAAGCGCATAGCGCAGATGGTTCAGATGTTGACACGTGTCGCTCTCTGGTGGCTTGCGCCAATCTAGGAGCGCAACAGCGCAGTTTGCGAGTGCAAGGCACTATAATTTGAGAATCTTTTTTAGAACCAATGGTTCATGAAAAAGTGCAAAGCACTGTTTGTTTTCTTGATCTAATTTAGATCAAAGAGAACAAGTTTTTCTTGTTTCTCTTATCTCAAAAAACCAATGGTTCATAAGAAAGTGCAAAGCACTATTTGTTTTCTTGATCTAATTTAGATCAAAGAGAACAAGTTTTTCTTGTTTCTCTTATCTCAAAGAACCAATGGTTCATAAAAAAGTGCAAAGCACTATTATTACTTATTTTTCTTTTTATCATTGATCTTCTTCTCAGATTAATGATCTGTTTTTAAGAGAATTTTCTCTTTTTTCTAAAGGTTTTTAACCTTTTTTTGTTCTTGAGGAATTCTCTTCAATTCTTTAGAGTTCTCAATGATAATGTTGATGCCTTTGATTTGAGGTCTAGGGGTCTTTATATAGTGCCCATCAGTTTGTTGAATTTGTTAACGAGATCTTTCTCTGAGTGATTTGGGGAATTTTCCCCTCCGTTGGATCTTTGATCCAAGGGCTTCTGTTTTACAGAAGAAAATCTTCTTGTTTTAACAAGAACAGAAAGATTTCTTTAAAATTTCAATTCTGTTTGGCGCAAATTCCCCAGCGCATGACACGTGTCAAGCAGCGCAGCGCAACTGCGCTGCCACGTGTCGCTCAGCGCAAAGCGCAGCGCAACTGCGCTGACACGTGTCGCGCAGCGCACAGCGCAGCGCCACTGCGCTAGCGCATCTGCGCTGATACGTGTCGCGCAGCGCAACTGCGCTGACACGTGTCGTGCAGCGCAAAGCGCAGCGCAACTGCGCTAGCGCATCCGCGCCGACACGTGTCGCGCAGCGCAGTGCTTGCTCAACTGAAGCGTTGCTTCATTTTGTTTTTTAGTAGAGCTTTGCTCTAATTGGGCGCGCTGCCTTGGGCGCTGCGCTCTCTGCGCTGGCGTGCCTGATTTTGATACGTGGCGCCCTACATGCAGCGCAGAGGATCTGAAACGTTGCTTCATTTATTAAGGTTTAAATTTTCAAAGTAGAGTTTTGCTCTGATTGGGGAAAACAAAAGCGTTGCTTTGTCTCCCGCCTTGGAATTAGAACAGAGCTCTGCTCTGATTAGGTTAAACACACCCTAGTACATTTATACTAGATATTTGGGGTACTTCAAATCTTGCGGTAAAATTCTTTACCGTTATTGCTATTGGGTTGCGAATGATGCAAATTGGTAACTATGGTTATTATCCGACCCGACCCGCATGTTTGAAACACAACATGATTCGAGATTACATCAAATATTTGCTAGTACAGTGTATCCATGCAAATCTAGAATATATATACACATATAATATATTTTAGACTCTACATATCTCTTTATAATACAATATAAAACCAAATAATATTTTTCCATCTAGCCTTGCATATCAAGGTACCTATATCAGGTGGTTACGCTCATATATCATATTCGTATCCTAACAGTTAGACAGATAGATTATTGGATCGCTACGTATATTTACGTAGATTTTTATTTGGGGGTATATGTTTTTAATTACAGGATATTTCATTATGCTTTAAATTCTTACGTATATTCTTTATATTTAAAAACTAGATTTTTAGAGAGATACGGGTAATATTCGGAGCAATCTAGTATTATCTGTAAAATCTTACCATATATATATTTTATATAACTAATATATAATACAATTTATATATATATATAAACATATATTACATTTTTAATTTTAATTATAGAAAAAAAAATCTCCGTCTCTCTCTCTAACTCTCGCCCCCCGTCCCCACTTCTCTCTGTCCCTATATATATTATATTTAATATTTTTTAAAAACCCTCTCTCCCCCCTCGTTTTCTCCCTCTCGCCTCGGTCACGCCGAACCCTAACCCACGCCGTCGCCGCCCCCCATCGTCGCCGTCCCCATCTCCTCGCCTTCCCATATACCTTGCTAGCACATCCTCCTCCTTTCTCGAACACCACCCAACCCCAGACCCCGACGCCAGAACCCATCACCTTCAACTCCCTCATCGTCGACCTTGCCGGGACCCAACCACCACCCGACCACCTCCATCACCTCCTCGTCTCATCGACAACCCCAGAGCATCCGCACCACCACCACACCCTCTTTTTCTTTCCCTGCTCATCCCTGAACACCATTAACCCTCACCGACCACGACGCCTCACCGTTGGCCTGCCCATCACCTCGTCGCCACCATTTCTTCTGTGCTCGCCAAATCCAGAGAACCCCAGAACACCTGCAACCCCGCCATCACCTTCTTCTTCTTCTTCTTCTTCTTTTCTTCTTCTTTCTTTTCTTCTCTTTTGCCGATCGTTTCGCCGCAGTTGCGCACGTCGCCGACGATCCAGTCACTGTCGTCGTCTAGCCCAGTTACCACGTCACGCAGTTGCTCAGCCAGGTCAAGTCCAGTGTACGGAAGTTTTGCGTCATGAAGTTATTCGGCGTCGGAACGTGATATCTGTATCTCGACGTGAGATTCGATCAGGCAAGTTCTAAACTTACAACATGCTATTTTGATTATATCGATATTTATATGCTTGAATATAGTACATATGTTTTAATATTCAACAAGTAGTAGCGATTTACCGTTTTATAGTATCAGTCTGTATCCGTACCGATAATGGTTTATTTAGTTGCATACCGGATCATCACAATATTATTATAATATCAGTTCTGTATTTTACCTATTTTGCAATATACATGGTAATGGATGTGAACCGGTTATTACAGATAGATACATATGCATCCTGGCATTAGTTGTGTTTACCGTGGTTCGATATTGGTTACAGTTTTACTTTTGGTATCTAGTCTGGTTAAAATATATTGCATGACATGTTCACGACCCATTACCAGACTTGTTACTAAATCTTTTGCTAATGCCGACAATCCTGACTTGTTGTTCTAACGGACGTGACTTGTTGTCTACATAGACAAGAGATGTACTTGCTTGATCCCGTGTTAGCATTAGATTTATATCATCAATACCTGACTTGAACATAAAACCTTGAGGGTAAGGGGAAATCAATAATGAAACCTGACTTGTAACTCAACAGTTCTGTGCTCCAGATACTGATCAGTCTTTACGGGCTTGGCCGGCCTCGGAATGATGCTCCTGACATCATTCGTCTGTACATGTTTTACTGCTTAGCAGCACGTCTCAGATTCTGCCCTAAGAGTCTTGACCGTGGTCCCGGGCACGCACGTGATACTATTGAGTTATGTCGACGATTCCATTAAATTAATTTCAAAGACTTGTAGAATAGATAATCTAGAGGCACAGACTTTAGGATACACATCACATACCTAAACCTCATTGTTTTACACCTGTGTTTATTTATTCATACTCATGTTTAATCATAGTATCACATCCTGGTTATTACTATTATTTTGATATTATGACGCACCGACGTCTAGGTTTTGCATGGACTAATTCCTCTGACATTATCGCAGGCATATCAGAAGTATTTTAACAAGCAAGCTGAGCAATGAGGAGCTAGATGTTTAGTTTAGAGATTCTTAGTTTCTTTATTTCCGCAGTTTTATTTTATCGATGTGATCCCATAAGGGACGTGATTCATATAATATTTTTATTTAGATCTTGATTCGTTTCCGCTATATGCATTTCTTGATTTTATTTGCTGTGGAAAATGGACATGTGTTAGCTAGATTTTATTTTACTGTTCTTGATATCCGATTGACAGCCGTAATGTGACTATGGAGGGATTATTCCTAGCTATAGGTAGTATGGTTGGCTCTGTCACGTGTCGTGTTTACGTATTTTGGGAAGCGGGGCGTGACGACTGGTATTGGACCGTAATGTCCTTAAACTAATACATTGCCCTACGGTGGATCTCCATATTGATCACCGTATAAAATCCACAGGCATAAACAATATGAACATGATATGTTCCCATGGACCAAAACGTCCTTAAACTAATATTAGACCGAAATATCCCCACACTAATTTGTTTAGCCTATGGTATGGATCATATAGCCAGCCATTAATAATCCATGGGCATAAACAATTCATATCTCTCCCAGGTCTTATCGGCAAGGCTACACCTGAAATCTCCACCGATTGGGAAGCCATACCAATGATGCGGGCCTTTGGAAAGTCGTGACCTATTGCTGATAGTGTGTTACCTTACGGGCCGCCTGTCTCCTTGAGCGATATTGGATGATTAAAAAAATACGGGATGTCCATGTTAGTTGTATGTATACCCTAGAGGCCATCATTGTACATGATTGTATATTATAATGGATGCTTGGACATATATAGGGAGGACTTTCTTGCTCGACATGATAGCATGCTATCTGGTTACTCTTTATTTTAACATGTAGACTAGTATTGTGATACCGTCTTTCTCTCACATGTTGGTAAAGCCCTTAGGATGTATACTTGACCACCAGGATTATGATGCAGATCATACTAGTGGGGCCAGGGTAGTTCACAAGTTCATCCTTTGATTGTTCCTAGTCGTGGGTGTATCGAGACGGGGCATCGATATTCCAGAGTAGACCAGCATATACGTTTCTTGACCCATTTAATGGGCGATGGATGATCCCATATCCATTGGTGTTTAACATCAAAGATTGTATACGGGTGCTCAGTGGAGACTGGGTACACTGAACATGACTCGCCGAGAACTCCTAGATGGTATTATACCTAACGTCAGATAGCAGTTCTCTGGTGACACTAGTACAGGTTAGTCTGTAGACCCAAGATCCTCATAGAATCTTGTGTGATTTCCACCGTGCTTTGATTTCTACCCTACCACGTTCAAGAGAGCATGCAAACAACTGGTTTATAGGTACAGTCCCGAGTCACATGGAGGCAATGAGCGATACGAGGGGTTTCGTCTCTCTCAAAATTGGGGGTTGATGTTGCGCTGTGCTCGATTGGCCATAACAGGAAGTCCCTGGCCAGGGTTGATACTGAGATTTACTGGTAAGTGTTATCAGTGGTTTCTCGACTTATTATGAGCCTCACATCGGCATGACTTATCAAGTTATTAGGGTCTGACGTTTACTACCCCCAGACTCGATATATGACATATCAGACGAAGAGACCGGACTGTACGGTAGTGTTACTTACTGGATTCACGGGAGTATGAACAAGCTTGCTTTTGATTTTCTGATCACTCAATACCTGGGTAGCCGTTACGTCCAGCTAGTACCGCTGACGGCTTGTAGGTGACTGATATGATCATCACCTATTGCTGGCATATTGACGAGTCTTTAGAGTCCTACACAGAGGTTTCCTGGCTCAAGCGAAACGAAGTAATGCACATATGTGATATGTGCGGGACCAAGATTGATACGTGTATGTAATACATTACTCTAATCTCGCGATATATGTTATATGTGATATAACCAGATTATTGGATCAAGTGTTGATTAAATAATTTGTTATATGATATTAGTCGGTTGTATGTGATATAGCCGGATTATTAAATCAAGTTTTGATTTAATAATTTAATATATAATTATATATTTGATATATTAATATATATTAACTAATATTAGCTCACTTAAGAAATTTTTTTCTCCTAATACATACAAATATATGTGTGATATTTATTAATGTATTTATTTTTTTGTCATACTAGATGATACATTGGATTTTGGTGTATGAGACTCATACTTAACTAAAGATAATTTGGGTGATTAATTATTAAGGGAAAAAACAAAATTAGGTGGAAATTAGCATGGCTAAAGATGCTTGTAGAAGTATGGAGAAGCCTTGACTTAGTCCACTAATTTTGTTTTACTCTAGATATTTATTAACCTAACCATTATCTTTAGTCATGGTTAAGTCTCTACAAGAGATTATATGAGATATTTTCTCACCCATGGTTCATCACTTGTTTTCATTCATCTTCTTTTTCATCTTCTTTGCTTTCTAGCTTTTGAGAGAGGTGAAAAAGAAAAAGAGAAAAATAATTCTAAAGTGAGAAAAATTCCTACTTCGTCAATCTATACCAAACCAGCCATTTAGTATAGGTTGTTTACTTCACTAAACCATCAATTAGTGAAGAGGTAACTTGAGTTAGGGATTCTTCGACGTAGATCATCTCCGGCCTCGAAGATCCTTGAGCAAGCTCAGTGGATCCTAAGGAGAGTCCGGGACACCACTACTTGGAGCAAAGGGACTATTACATGGAGCTTTAGAAGTGAAGGACTGGTCTACAAAGGTTGTATTCTTATATCACTTAGTGTAAAGTTTGTTTACATGCTATATAAAAACCCTAATTCTCTAGTTAGATCCTTAGTCTGGGCTCGCTCGGCACCCTATATTTTTTAAAACAGCATACTTGATACTTGCCGAAACCTGTCGGGGGTGCTAAGAGAACCTAGCAGTGGTATCAGAGCCATGCTAGAGCATTAGGAGTAGCCTAGACGACATTAAAGTGTTCGATCGAACATTGAGACCGGATCATAACATGCCCTATGGAAATTTTTCAAAAGTTGGAATTTTTGGGTTTAAAAATATGCAGAAAATAGTGCAGGGTATTGTATAGACCGCCAAGAAAAACGACACCCTAACTCGACTTAACGACCGCGGAACCGCGGCCAAAACATGCTTTTAGCGGCGGTTCCGCGGCGCCGTTGGTGAGGCCAGGGACGTGCCTTCTTGTGCTGGTCCGTATGTACAAATGGCAAAGTCTGGATATTTTTGAATCTGTCTCAAGTGTTGAGGTCTCTGAGAATTGTGGGTTTTGATGGATCGATCGAAATGTTTAACATTGTCTAGATATTTGTGATTTGTGAAACAATATTTGGAATCCACAATAATTAGTTTTGTGAAAACTAATTAGTATTTTGTAAATCTAGCAATTTAGTCTCTTTTGATCGGTTGCCGCGGGGTTTTGATTAGGATCAAAACTCAGTCGCAATCTCGTATTTTACGCGAACGTTCGCCGGGTAACATTACTGGATAGCCCCGCCCTATAGCCCCGACAAAGTGACTTTAGGAGAACCTCGTAGCCAAAAGCATCTGTTCAGGTGCTCACGGCCGCGGTGTTCCTCCTAAGTGCACTTCGTTGACGGCATCGGGGGTGCGGCCGTCTACTAATGTTTTCGACGAGCATTCGATCAACAGTCAGGAATCTTGTTAAATTGCCCAACTAGATATTGAAAAGTATTTTCAATTTGAGACTAAAATGCCGGGTTTATAATGTTAGGCGTGAAATTCGGAATATGTGATATTCCGGGTTTATGATGTCTAAGGAATTTATACGGTTAGGAATGAAATCCGAAGTATGTGATATTTCGGGTTTATGATATCTAAGGTGGTTGCGGATTCTAATTATTATAGTTTTCACTTTCTTTTCTGCGACCGTTAGTGTAATATGTGGAGTATTGCCGGTTTCGTTGCTATACGTCAACGACAATTGGGATACGCATATTTTCTTACGTTGATGACATGTGATGTTATGTGTTGCAGTGATATGTTATATTTGATCGTCGTGTTTGAATAGCCGGGTTTTTTTTGCGTGAGATGAGATTTTTTCATTTTCATTCATTTTAAAAATTTGTATGTAATATTCTTTTATTGGGACACTTCCGGGATGATGTCACTATTGATGTATATTATTTACTTTTCCGCATTAGGATAGACCCAAGGCGGGGACCACAAGTAACCGGATTCTAGAGTCCAGTGGGAGACCATCTCGAGGAGTCGAGACCGGGTCTCCTAACTCTAGAATTGGTAGGGTTTCTTTCCGCTCTTATAGGGGTCTAGGGATGTGGGTTTGGCTATTCATCACGACCGTGGAATCCATGTATTTTACTGGCTTAGTTTAAAATACGGACCTCCTAGTATATCCAATATTTCATATGTTGACTTCTGCTGCAATGTTCTGTGATGAGATCATATAACTGCCTATGACGAATGCTTTATATTATATATATGATATATAATAAACGTTGCTTATGTTTTGCATTCGCGCTAGTCTTGCCCCCCCTCTGCCATTAGTTAACTAACCTAACGGTTCATGATGGGACCCCTTGGTGAATGCGGATGGCATAAGCGTAGATTGTATTTTCGTTTCTTTATCTGTGATGCTTATGAAGCATAAATGATGGATGGGACTTCATTAATGAGATTAATGAAAAGGAAAGAAATCTAATGATGTCGTGGAATAAAATTTTCAAACTGGTAGCTCTAGTTCTTGCTTTGCATAGCGGTATTCCTTTATGAATATCCCGCACCTCATTCGATGAGGAAAAAGCCGAGATCCCTTCACCGGGAGTGATCTCTTTAGCAAAAGCTAGCATATGCTACACCCACTCGGTTTATTTTGAAAAACTCGATTTTAAAAGCGGAGCTTAAACCACTCCTTTTCAAAATCACTCGATTCTACAATGATATCAAGTTCATTACGCAAAAGGTTTTCTTAAAAACCTGTCGTAACCCTCCGTCATTTCAGATAAATAACACTTAGTATTCGTGTTAAGTTTGTTGGCCTCCAACAAGGCGGTGTGCGGTAGCTAACTAGTGCTTATCTGCAGCATATGATGCGATTGGATTAGGGTAGTCATGCGACTTTTTTGGCCTCCGTCAAGGGTCGTGCGGGTGGGTTTAATTCAATCACGAAATGTACGGGTTGAATTTGACTAGCAGCCTATACTTTGTTGGCCTCCGTCAAGGTCATAGGACGCTAAGGGCAAAATATTATTGGGAATTTCATGTGTTGAAATTTGCAATGAGATTGCATACTTTCTATGAGATAGTTGGATCCCGATACCCTCTGTGAGTAAGAGTTACTCATGAGAGAGTTTTGCACTTTACAATTAACTAATCAAGTACGTGTCTAGAAAGGTGTCAACGGGGTTATGCCTCTGGGAAAACGAGGTTTATTTTAATTAAGTCCGTGCGAAAGCATGGGGAACCTCCCTCAAAGTACCGACACTAGCCTGGCTGAAAGATTGGCGAACTTATAGGATGTAATTAATCCCGGCTAGTCTTGCCTTTTAGGGTTTGAAGGAAGATTTGATAAAAATAGTGAGAGCCATCCTGATTAGATAAGATAATAACCAATATAATCTTGCAAGAGCATACGCTAAGTGTTTTCTTCTCTCTCTCTCCAGGTAGCGACCATGACACGCTTTAATCAAGATAATAATATTGTTGTATTGACCGAACCCGCTTGTTATACTGAGCTGGGGAACGTTGGTTCCACTCTATCTTATAATTGTTATAAGTCCGAGCAGGAAATAGGGGAATATCCAGATTCCCACGCGACCTGAACGAAGAATGAGCATATTGATGCATCTTCTTCGGGTGTGTTTGTTACCGAGAACTGTTTCTCAGTACACTCTACGTCTTGGGTATTAGATACCGGATCGGGATCCCACATATGCAATATGTTACATAGGCTAAAGAAAGGTAGAGAATTGGGAAAAGGTGATCATTCTATAAAAGTAGGGAATGGTGCAAGTGTTGCAGCCAAACCAGTTGGTGAATATCACCTTGTATTACCTAATCGGAATACATTGATCTTGAACGACTGTTATTATGTACCCTCTATGATATGCAATTTAATATCAATTTCTTTATTAGATAATGAAGTATATAACTTTGTAGTAGAGAATAATGTTATGAACATTTTCCTAAATCAAGTGTTGATTGGGTTTGGTACATTATGTAACGGTTTATACGTTCTGAATCAAAATACTGTTCTTAACGTACAAAACACACACAAGAGAAAAAGTTCATTAATGAACGAATCCTTCTTATGGTATTGTAGACTAGGTCATACCAATGCGACACGACTAGCTAAGTTGCATAAAGATGGATATTTGAATCAATTTGAATTTACATCATATGAAACTTGCCAGTCATGTCTCAAAGGTAAAATGACCAAAACTCCGTTTACTGGACACGGAGAAAGAGGTACTGAACTCTTAGGACTAATACATAGTGATGTATGCGGTCCCATGTCTATACATGCCAAGAATGGTTCCTCATACTTCATTACATTCACCAATGATCTCTCAAGATTCGGACATGTGTTCTTGTTGAAACACAAGTCTGAAACTTTTGAGAAATTCAAAGAATATAAATGCGAAGTAGCGACCTAAACGGGTAAAAGTATTAAAATACTTCGATCTGATCGGGGAGGAGAATACTTAAGCACGGAGTTCTTGGATTATTTAAAAGAGAATAGGATTCTCTCTCAGCTTACTCCTCCGTATACACCATAGCACAACTGTGTATCGGAGCAGAGGAATCGCACCCTATTAGATATGGTGCGCTCTATGATGAGTACCGCTGAGTTGCCTATTTCCTTTTGGGGTTATGCACTGGAGACAGCTGCAGACCTATTGAATATGGTTCCTATCAAATCTGTGCCAACCACTCTATATGAGATATGGAAAGGAAGGAGACCATGTAATTATGTTAAGATGTGGGGTTGTCCGGCATATGTGGAAACACAAAATCCGGACAAGTTCGAGGCAAGGTCAGTTCTATGCAAGTTTGTAGGATATCCCAAGCATTCGCGAGGGTATATCTTCTACCACACTGAGGAACAAAAGGTGTTTTGTTTCTCGGAATGCCACCTTTTTAGAAAAGGAATTTCTTGCAAAAGAAATTAGTGGTCATGAGGTAGAACTGGAAGAAGTTCCAGCTACACAAACTACAACAGAAGATTTGGTGGAACCAGAGAATTCGATAGTTCCCGACGAACCTCAGCCTCTCCGCAGATCTAGTAGGGTTCCTCATCTATCTAAGAGATACTACGGTTTTCTCATTAATGGTGGGAGCGAGGATTGCATCATGGAAGATGATGACCCAACTAGTTTCGAGCAGGCCATCAGAAGTGGGGACTCTGTCAAATGGCTGGATGCAGTGCGATCTGAGATGGAATCCATGTACACCAACAAAGTACGGACTTTGGAAGTTGCTCCTGAAGGGGTAAAACCCATTAGGAGCAAGTGGATCTTGAGAAGATTTTTGGTGTAGATGGAAAAGTTGAGACTTTCAAAGCTAGACTTGTAGCAAAAGGTTTTCGTCAATGCCAGGTGTGGATTATGATGAAACCTTTTCTCCAGTGGCTATGCTTAAGTCCATCCGGATCCTACTTGCCATCGCTGCATACCATGACTACGAAATCTGGCAGTTGGACCTCAAGACCGCTTTTCTAAATGGTGAATTAGAAGAGAGCGCGTACATGACACAACCGGTGGACTTCATAGATAGTGGGAGCAGCGAAAAGGTGTGCAAGCTACTTAAATCAATATACGGATTGAAGCAGGTATCACGGTGTTGGAACATTTGTTTTGATGTGGCAGTCAAAGAGTTTGACTTCATCAAAAATGTAGATGAACCTTGTACATACAAAAAGGTTGTAGAGAGTAAGATTGTCTTCCTCGTATTGTACGTGGATGACAAACTCTTGATAGGAAATGATGTTCTAATGCTACACTCGGTCAAGCTCTTCTTATCACAAAGTTTCTCCATGAAGGATCTGGGTGATGCCTCATACATCCAGTGATTAAGATCTATAGAGATAGATCTAAGAGGATGTATCATACTCACTAGGTGTAGTAAGTAGGTGTCAATCAGATCCTAGGGAGAAACACTGGATAGCTGTGAAGAACATTCTTAAGTACTTGAGAAGCACTAAAGAAATGTTCTTGGTGTCTGGTAACGGTGAACTCTAGAAGGAGTCCTTTACCGATTCGAGCTTCCAGTTTGATGAGGACGACTGTAAGACAGTCTCGGGTTTTGTTTTTACTCTTAGTGGAGGAACGGTATGTTGAAAGAGTTCCAAGCTAGATACCGTAGCAAACTCGATGATGAAGGCTAAATACATCGCTACCAACGATGCTGCCAAAGAGGTTGTCTGGATGTACCAGTTCATGAGATGAACATGGTGAGGTTCCTACCAATTAGCATCCAATACTTGTGTATTGTGATAACAATACAGTTGTGGCTTTGGCCTTGGAACCCCGGTCCCATCAGTGATCCAGACATATTCTTAGACGGTATCACCTGATCAGGGAGATAGTTGATCTCTTGGTGATCGAGGTCGGGAGAGTTGAGAAGAAGAATAACACGGCGGATCCAATCACGTAGGCCATCCCCCAGATACAATTTGAGAGATTTTGGCATGTTAGGTATGAGATACTACAACAACTGGCCTTAGTGCAAGTGGGAGATTGTTAGTTGTATGTATGCCCTAGAGGCCATTATTATACATGATTGTATATTATAATGGATGCTTGGACATATATAGGGAGGAATTTCTTGCTCGACATGATAGTATGCTATCTGGTTACTCTTTATCTTAACATGTAGACTAGTATTATGATACTGTCTTGCTCTCACATGTTGGTAAAGCCCTTAGGATGTATACTTGACTACCAGGATTATGATGCAGATCATACTAGTGGGGTCAGGGTAGTCCACAAGTTCATCCTTTAATTGTTCCTAGTCGTGGGTGTATCGAGACGGGGCATCGATATTTCAGAGTAGACTAGCGTATACGTTTCTTGAACCATTTGATGAGCGATGGATGATCCCATATCCATTGGTGCTTGACATCAAAGATTGTATACGGGTGCTCAGTGGAGACTGGGTACACTGAACATGACTCGCCGAGAACTCCTAGATGGTATTATACCTAACGTCAGATATCAGTTCTCTGGTGACACTAGTACAGGTTAGTCTGTAGACCCGAGATAGTCATAGAGTCTTGTGTGATTCCCACTGTGCTTTGATTTACACCCTACCATGTTCAAGAGAGCATGCAAACATGTGGTTTTTAGGTACAGTCCCGAGTCACATGGAGGCAATGAGCGATAGGAGGTGTTTCGTCTCTCCCGGTATTGGGGGTTGATGTTGTGTTATGCTCGATTGGCCATAATAGGAAGTCTCTGGCCAGAGTTGATACTGAGATTTACTGGTAAGTGTTATCAGTAGTTTCTCGACCCATTATGAGCCTTATACCGGCATGACTTATCAAGTTATTGGGGTCTGACGTTTACCACCCCCAGACTCGATATGCGGCATATCAGACAAAGAGACCGGACTGTACGGTAGTGTTACTTACTGGATTCACGGGAGTATGAACAAGCTTGCATTTGATCTTCTGATCGCTCAATACCTGGGTAGCCGTTACATCCTGCTAGTACCGTTGACGGCTTGTGGGTGACTGATATGATCATCACCTACTGCTGGCATATTGACGAGTCTTTAGAGTCTTACACGGAGGTTTCCTGGCTCAAGCGAAACGAAGTAGGGCACATATGTGATATGTGCGGGACCGAGATTGATACGTGTATGTGATACAGTATTCTAATCTCGCGATATAGGTTATATATGATATAACCGGATTATTGGATCAAGTGTTGATTCGTTAATTTGTTATATGATATTAGTCGGTTGTGTGTGATATAGCCGGATTATTAAATCAAGTGTTGATTTAATAATTTAATACATAATTATATATTTGATATATTAATATATATTAACTAATATTAGCTCACTTAAGAAATTGTTTTCTCCTAATACATTCAAATATATTTGTGATATAAATTAATGTATTTATTTTTGTGTCATGCTAGATGATATATTGGACTTGGGTATATGAGACTCATACCTAACTAAAGATAATTTGGGTGATTGATTATTAAAAGAAAAAACAAAATTAGGTGGAAATTAGCATGGCTAAAGATGTTTGCAGAAGCATGGAGAAGCCTTAACTTAGTCCACTAATTTTGTTTTACTCTAGATATTTATTAACCTAACCATTATTTTTAGCCATGGTTAAGTCTCTACAAGAGATTATATGATATATTTTCTCACCCATGGTTCATCACTTGTTTTCATTCATCTTCTTTGCTTTCTATTTTTTGAGAGATGTGAAATAGAAAAAGAGAAAAATAATTCTAAAGTGAGAAAAATTCCTACTTCGTCAATCTATACCAAACCAGCCATTTAGTATAGGTTGTCTACTTCACTAATCCATCAATTAGTGAAGAGGTAACTTGAGTTAGGGATTCTTCGACGTAGATCATCTCCGGCCTCGAAGATCCTTGAGCATGCTCGTTCGTTTCGCCTAGTGGAGCCTAAGGAGAGTCCGAGACATCACTACTTGGAGCAAAGGGACTGCTACACAGAGCTTTAGAAGTGAATGACCGGTCTATAAAGGTTATATTCCTATATCACTTAGTGTAAAGTTTTTTTACATGCTATATAAAAACCCTAATTCTCTAGTTAGATCCTTGGTCTGGGCTCGCTCGGTACCTTAAATTTTTTAAAATAGCATGATGCTTGCCGAAACCCGTCGAGAGTGCTAAGCGAACCCAGCAGTCCACAAGTGAAATATGCATGAATGAAAACCCAAAAGGGCGCCGTGAGTAAAAACAGCGGGGTTACCGGCGAGCTTGTGAAAACCCAAAAAGGCGCAAACTCGTTGAAAAGAAAAAAAAAGATGCACTTGCAAAATCCTCTCGACTTTGTAAGGAAAAAACACCTGCGTGAGATCCTTACGACTTACAAAGGAACAACACACTTAGGAATCCATACGATCTCTAAGGAGAAAATCCACTTACGAGATCCTCATGACTCGTAAGGAGAATATACCCTCTGTAGGACCCTCATAGCTTATGGAATTCAAGAAGCCTTAAGTTACAGGGATCTAAATCTGTTCTTAAGACATCATAACTGCACAAATTTGTGCCCTACAAGTGGTCCGATATCGACTCTTGTATACAATCCATGGGCGTAAATAAACATATTCCCATCCAAGTTCCACCAAAAACGAGAAATATTGCTCGACGAGGTGAACGACACTTTCGAGTCCCCTCTACTCGCAAGGAGAAAGTACTCCTGTAAGATCCTTATGACCTACAAGAGTAAGATACGCTTAGGAGTCCTTATGACTCCTACGGAGAAAATAAACCTATGATATCCTTACGACTCATAGGGAGAAATGCCTTTATGAGACTCTTATGGCTCATAAAGCCAAAAAGCCTTAGTTAGCGAGGATATAAACCTGTTACCTAAGCCATCATTGGTTGAAATTGGCAATGACATATGATGAGTTTCTCCTAGCAATATTCCGGTCGTAGCAATACTGATGCCAAATAAAGTACGATCATACCAAATATTCAACTCACAGCAAAAGTGATGAGTATGAAAAAGAAAAATAGCTAAAATAATAAGGCAACTCGCAATAAAAAGCAGCAAGTAAAAAATAAATAAATATATAGCCGAAATGATTAGGCACCGCGATTAAATAGCCGAAATGATTAGGAAATCACGACTTTCGTGATATGAAAAGATGAAATGATAGAGTATTGAAGAAGATAAAAAAAGAATATATAATATAAAAAGAAATTTTTCTGTCCTGCAGTTAGGTCAAGTCCTAACTCCTGTAGACAGTTCAAGAATGAGAGGAGCAATGTGTCTTTCCACGCTCCGTCAAATGGATAACTGAGTCTCGATGGAATTGCACAGAGACCACATGGACACCCGACTAACTCCGGTGAGATGCGATCGCGGCATCGTTAACAGACCCAAGGGTCAAAATGAATTGAAATGACGGCATATTTCTAACTTCGGGTCTTGATGGCCAGCCTAAAAACCATTGGATATCATCCCACCTCAGAAGGGCGCGGTTATGACTCATCGGGGCTCCGAATCGAGCCTAAGCTCAAGTAAAGCGCCATGGCAACACCTAACGCTAGATCTTCTAATGGTAATGTAGATCTACCAACCTAAGAAGACTATTTGAAGACTTCTTGTCCAGCCTCAGAAAGGATTAGAGACATGACAAACGCGTGGCTACTTGATCCACAACTCAAGGGATTACATATCGGGGAAATATCAGTCAACGCGACGGTATGATGGATTTAACCCAGTACTACAAACCTAACAGACTCCTATCATAAAAAGGAGCTATCTATATTTAACGTTAGGACAAGTTTTCCTATAAGCCTAAGGGAAGGGTAAACTAAACACTCCGAAGCGAGTACATAAACTAAATCAAGCCATTGCAGCACGAAATAAAAAGTACGAATATAAAAAGAAGTATTTTTTCATTCATACATCAAAAGGTGGATAACAGACTACTGAAGAGTGAAAGAGAAATAAAAAAACCATCGCGCAAGATTTACAGTGGTAAGATACTAGTATCTATACGTGGGTTCCTAAACTCAAAAATAAACCCAGCATGGCTTCCCAAGCATCATCCTCCATCTTTTTGTGCTTCCATCCGTGGAGGCAGGCGTTGGGTTTGCTACTGATTGTTAGTTATACGTATGCCCTAGAGGCCATTATTATACATGTGATGTATATTATAGTGGATACTTAGACATATATAGTGAGGACTTTCTTGCTCGACATGATAGTATGATATCTGGTTGCTCTTTATTTTAAAATGTACACTTATTGTCTCTCTGTTACATGTTGATAAAGCCCTTAGGATGAGTACTTGACTACCAGGTTTATGATGCAGATCATACTAGTGGGGCAGAGGTAGTCGGTAAGTACATCCTTCAAATGTTTCTAGTCGTGGGAGTATCGAGACGGGGCATCGATATTCCAGAGTAAACAAGCGTATACGCTTCTCGACCCATATGATGGGCGATGGATGATCCCATATCCATTGGTGTTTGACATTAGAGATGGTATATGGGTGCTCAGTGGAGCCTCTGTATACTGAACGGACTCTCCGAGAACACCTAGATGGTATTATACCTATCGTCAAATAGCAGTTCTCTGGTGACACTGGTACAGCTTAGTCTGTCGACCCGAGATCGTCATAGAGTCTTGTGTGATTCCTATAGTGCTTTGATTTCCATCTTACCACGTTCAAGAGATTGTGCAAAATGGTGGTTTTTGGGTACGGTCCCGAGTCATATGGAGGCAATGAGCGATAGGAGGGGATTTCGTCTCTCCCAGTATTGGGGGTTGATGTTGCGCTATGCTTGATTGGCCATAACAGGAAATCCCTTGCCAGGGTTGCTGAGATTTACTGGTAAGTGTTATCAGTAGTTTCTCGAACCATTATGGGCCTCATATCGGCATGACTTATCAGGCTATTGGGGTCTGACGTTTATCACCCCCAGGCTGTGATATGCGACATATCTGACGAAGAGACCGGACTGTACGGTAGTGTTACTGATTGGATTCGCAGGAGTATGAGCATGCTTGCTTGTTGATCTTCTGATTGCTCAATACCCGGATGGCCGTTACGTTTAGCAGACCGCTTGCGGCTTGTGGGTGACTGATATGATCACCACCTACTGCCGGCGTATTGACGAGTCTTTAGAGTCCTACACAGAGGTTTCCTGGCTCAAGCGAAATGAAGTAAGAGCACATATGTGATATGTGCAGTACCGAGATTAATGCGCGTATGTTAAGCAGCATTCTATTCTCGCGATATGTGATATCGGTCGGTTATATGTGATATAGCCGGGCTATCGAATCAAGTGTTGATTCGATAAGTTGATACATATGGTATTAGTCGGTTATATGTGATATAGCCGGATTATTACTGTAGGGTTCCTAGGAACTCTCAAGAGGTCTCACAAGGCATCAACCATGCCAATTTCAAATTTAACAAGTGCCGAGAAACCCTAATACGGATCGTTAACTAGATATATAGGCGAACACAAGCAACTAGTTAACTACTTAACTAAAAGAACGAAAATACAACCTTTGTAGATCCGGTGCTCCACCTCCATAGCTCCACGATGAAGTCTCCTCGCTGCCCAAATCAAATCCCGGGCTCTAGCGTCGGCTTCATCGGAGAAATGGGCGGGCTAGGTCATCGACTACGATGCCGAAGATGATCTACGTCGAGGCATCACAAGATCAAGCTCCCACTTCACCAAGTCATGAAACTTGTGAAGAAAACACCCTATACTACTTGGTAAGAGGTAGAGGATGAAGAAATAGGAGGTGGGTTCACTTTAGAATTGGATTTCTCACTCATTAGCTCAAGTTGCCATTGATGGAGCAAGCTTTCTTCATCTTGATGATGAAGAAGAAGAAGAAGAAGGAATATTATGATAAGTATATGCAAAATGAATAATAAAATCAATACTTATCATATGGCAACCATGATTAGGTGTAGAGAATAGACCATGGTTAATTGGAAGGGTTAGGGTTAAACATGAAGACAAAATGGTCACTAGGTCAAAGCTTCAAGAAGCTTCAAAAGCAAACAAAGAAAGCCACCATTTTCTCTTCATCATTTTCTTTTGATAAAATAAACAAAATGGATAAATAAATGAATAAATGAATAAGTAAATGAAGAAAAAGAAACCCTAACCATTGACCAACCATGGTTTAAACTATACACCAAACTATCATGTATCATCAAACATGATACAATCAAATGCACAAAAGTATATCATATATACAATGTGCACTTTAAGTGAGAAAATCCTTTTTAAGTGAACCTTTATTAGTTAATGTAAAGTGATATATCAAATATATAATTATACATTAAATCATTAAATCAACACTTGATTTAACGACCCGGTCATATCGCATATAACCGACTGATATCAATAGTAACAACTTATCGAATCAACACTTGATCCGATAACCCGGCTATAACGCATATAACCGATCAATGTTACAAATCGCGAGAATGGAATACGGTATCACATATACGCATTATTCTCGGTCCCGCATATATCTCATATGCGCACCTATTTCGTTTCGCTTGAGCCAGGAAACCTCTGTGTAGGACTCTAAAGACTCGTCAATAAGCCGGCAGCAGGTGATGATCATATCAAACACCCACAAGCCGCAAGCGGTCTGCTAAACATAACGGCCACCCGGGTATTGAGCGATCAGAAGATCGACGAGCAAGCCCGCTCACACTCCAGTGAATCCAACCAGTAACACTTACCGTACAGTCCGGTCTGATCGTCTGATATGTCGCATATCTCGCCTAGGGGTGGTAAACGTCAGACCCCAATAGCTCGATAAGTCGTGTCGATATGAGGTCTATAACAGTTCGAGAAACTACTGGTAACACTTACCAGTAAATCTCAGCAACCCTGGCCAGGGATTTCCGGTTATAGCCAATCGAACACAGCGCAACATCAACTCCCTATACCGGGAGAGACGAATCCCCTCCTATCGCTCATTGCCTCCATGTGATTCAGGACTGTACCCAAAAACCACCATTTTGCACGCCCTCTTGGACGTGGTAAGGTAGAAATCAAAGCACAGTGGGAACCACACAAGACTCTATGACGATCTCGGGTCAACAGACTACTCTGTACCAGTATCACCAGAGAACTGCCATCTGACGTAAGGTATAATACCATCTGGGAGTTCTCGGCGAGTCCGTCCAGTGTACCCAGTCTCCACTGAGCACCCGTATATCATCTCTGATGTCAAACACCAATGGATATGGGATCATCCATTGCCCATCTGTATGGGTCGAGAAGGTATACGTTAGTCTACTCTGGTATATCGATGCCCCGTCTCGATATACCCACGACTAGGGACTTTGAAGGATGTACTTATGGACTACCATGTCCCCACTAGTATGATCCGCATCATAGTCCAGGTAGTCAAGTACACATCTTTGGGGCTTTACCAACATGTAACAGAGAGACAATCAGTATACAAGTTAAGGTAAAGAGTAACCAGATAGCATACTATCATGTCGAGCAAGAAAGTCCTCCCTATATATGTCCAAGCATCCACTACAATATACATCCTATGTATAGTAATGGCCTCTAGGGCATACATATAACTAACAATCTCCCACTTGCACTAGGGCCATCTGTAGCAGTGGTTTTAGTATCTCATACTCAACCATCCCATAAAAGTCTCTCTCTGGGAATAGGCCGTCGTGAGTGGATCCGCCATGTTGTCTTCTGAGTCTACTCTCCTAACCTCGATCACCCTAGAGATCAACCATCTCCATGATCTGGTGATACTGCCTTAGAATATGTCTGGATCACTGATGGGACCTGCGTTCCTTGGCATAAGCCACAATTCCATTGTCTCACAATAGTAGGAACGTAGTTCATCTCATGAACCAATATACACCCAAACAGCCTCTTTGGTAGCATCTGAAGTAGCGATGTATCCAGCCTTTATCGTTTAGTATGCCACGGTATCTAGCTTGGAACTCTTCCAATACACCATCCCTTTTCTGAGGGTAAAGACAATGCCTGCGACTGACTCTCAGTCGTCCTTATCACCCTGGAACCCTTCCAGTGATTCTCCCCAGGATCGGTTGATACCATCTCACTACAACTAGTGAGAATCCTAACATCCAATTAGATCTATCTCATAGATCCAAAACCCAGGATTTAGGAGGTATCACTTTGATCCTATATGGAGAATCCTTGTGATAAGCGGAGATTGACCGAGCGTAGCATAGGAAACTCCTTCCCTATCAAGAGCATGTCATCCACGTACTCTACGAGGATCGCCACCATACTCCCTACTACCTTTTTGTTTACACAAGGTTCATCTACCATTTTGATGATGTCAAACTCTTTGACTAATCACATCAAAACAGATGTTCCAACTTCGCGATACCTGCTTTATCCTATAAAGCATCTTATACACATTTCCGCTGCTCCCACTGTCTATGAAGCCCTCTGGCTGTGTACTTATAGACGTTCTCTTCTAAAACATCATTTAGAAAAGCAGTCATGGCACCCAACCGCCAGATATCGTAGTCATGGTATGTAGCCGTGGCAAGTAGGATCTGGATGGACTTAAGCATAGCCACTTGAAAAGGTTTCATCATTATCCACGCCTGGTCGATGACGAAAAGCTTTATCAAGTCTAGCTTTGAAAGTCTCAACCTTTCCATTTACACCAAGTAATCTTCTCAAGATATACTTGCTTCTGATGGGGATTTAACCCTTCAGTTATAGCAACCAAAGTCCATACTTTGTTGGTGTACATAGATTCCATCTCAGATCACTAAGCCTCCAGCCATTCTTATAGAGTCCCACTCCTGATGGCCAGCTCGAAACTAGTTGGGTTATCATCTCATGATGCAATCCTCGCTCCCACTGTCATAGAGAAACCGAAGTATCTCTCAGGTGGGTGAGAAACCTTACTAGATCGGCGGAGAGGCTGAGGTTCGTTGGTAACTATTGAATCCTTTGGTTCCATCAAATTATCAGTCGCAGTTTGTATAGCTGGAACATTTCCAGTTCTACATAACTGACCTTGCCTCGAGCTTGTCCGGATTTTGCTTTTAGACATAGGCCGGACAACCCCAAATCTTAACTAGCTTATGACATGGGCTCTTCCCATACCATATCTCATATGGAGTGGTAGGCTGTGATCTGATTCGAACCCTATTCAATTGGTATGCAACTTCTCAAGTGCATAACTCCCAAAAGGAAATAGGAAACTCAGTAGTACTCATCATAGAGCACACCATATCACATAGGGTGCTATTGCTCCGCCTCGATATACCATCGTGCTATGGTGTATTCGGAGGAGTAATGCTGAGAGAGAATCTCATTCTCCTTTAGAAAAGTCCAGGAATTACGTGGTCAAGTATTCTCCTCCTTGATCTCATCAAAGGACATAATACTTATACCTGTATTGGTTCTCTACTTCTAACTTATATTCTGTGAATATCTCAAAAAGGTTCGGACTTGTGTTTCAACAGGAACATATGTCTGAATCTTGAGAGATTATCAGAGAATGTAACAAAGTACAAAGAACCAGTCCTGGCATATGTAGACAGGGGAATTTTCATACATCAACATGTATCATTCCAAGAGTTTACTAACTCTTTCTCTGTTTCCAATAAACAGGGCTATGGTCATCTAATCTTTGTGACATGACTGGCAAGTTTCACAAGATGTAAATTCAAACAGTTTTAAATATGCATCTATGTGCAACTTAGCTAGTCGGGTCGCATTGATATGACCTAGTCTACAATACCTCAAGAAGGATTCGTTCAGTTCTGAACTCTTCCTTTTGTGTGTGTTCCGTATACAAAAGAACTGTAGTTTGATTTAGAACATCAATGCTTTTAGATAACGTGCCTGAACCGATCAACTTTTGATATAGGAAATGTTCA
Source organism: Agapanthus africanus (assembly GCA_030015575.1). Classification (NCBI taxonomy): domain Eukaryota; kingdom Viridiplantae; phylum Streptophyta; class Magnoliopsida; order Asparagales; family Amaryllidaceae; genus Agapanthus; species Agapanthus africanus. The sequence continues at coordinate 646,882,055 of CM057340.1, forward strand.
AAACATTATCCAACAATACAAAATTATATCCTTTCTTTAGTAATAAAGAGACTGACATGATTTTGTATATCAGGTTTGGTATCTAATAACATTCGTTCAGAATCAATGTATTTGGAATACAGGGTGACAGTGACCAACAGACTTGGCTGCAACACTTGCCCCGTTTTCTGCCTCATGAAACTTATCACCCGTTCTCAGTTCTCTACCTTTCTGTAGCCCTATGTAACAGATTACATATCTGGGATCCTGATCTGGTATCACATACCCAGGACGTAAAGGATACTGAGAAACAGTTCTCTGTAATGAACACACCCGAAGATGATGCATCAGCATGCACTCTCTTCGTTTGGGTGGCACGGGAATTCTGGTAATCCCTTATTTCCTGCTCTGTCTTATAACAATTATAAGTTGGAGCGGGACCAACGTTCCCCAGCTCAGTATAACAAGCGGGTTCGATCAATAATCTGTATTGTTATCTTGATTAAGGCGTGATATGGTCGCTACCTGGAGAGAGAGAGAAGAAAACACTCAGCGTATGCTCTTGCAAGATCAGATTGGTTATTATTTTATCTAATCAGGATGGCTCCCACTGTTTTAATCAAATCTTCCTTCAAACCCTAAAAGGAAAGACTAGCCGGGATTAATTACACACTACAAGTTCGCCAATCTTTCAGCCAGGCCAGTGTCGGTACTTTGAGGGAGGTCCCCCGTGCTTTCGCACGAACCTAATTAATGTAAACCTCGTTTTCTCAGAGGCGTAACCCCGTTGACACCTTTCTAGACACCTACTTGATCGGCTAATTGTAATGTGTAAAACTCTCCCAGGAGTAACTCTTACTCGCAGTGGGTATCGGGATCCAACTATCTCATAGAAGGTATGCAATCTCATTGCAAATTTCAACACTTGAAATTCCCGATGATATTTTGCCCCTAGCGTGATATGACCTTGACGCATGCCAAACAACCCATAGTCCGCTAGTCAAGTTCAACCCATACATTTCTTGATTGAATTAAACCCACCCGCACGACCCTTGACGTATGCCAAACAACGCCGTACGAATACCGTAATCCAATCGCATCGTATGCTAGCAGATAAGCACTAGTTAGCTACCGTACACTACGCCTTGACGCATGCCAAACAACCGCAGCACGAATACTAACTAGTACTTATCTGAATTGATGGAGGGCTACGACAGGTTTTTCTGAAAACCTATTGCGTAACGAACTTGATATCGTTGTAGAATCAAATGAATTTAAAAATGGAGTGCTTTTGAGGATTTTCTAGTTTTGCTAAAGGAGTCACTCCCGGTGAAGGGATCGTCGGTCCTTTCCTCGTCGAATGAGGTGCGGGATATATCATATATATCACTGTGCAAAGCAAAACACTTAAAAGCAATCAAAAGACAAACCGAGTGTGTAGCATCTGCCAGTTATTGCTAAAGGAGTCACTCCCGGTGAAGGGATCTCGGTCCTTTTCTCATCGAATAAAGTGCATGATATATCACATATACCGCTGTGCAATGCAAGAACTGTAGCTATCTGTTTTATTTTGAAATTCGATTCTACAATATCTTAGGTTTCTTTTATTTCATTAATCACATTAATGAAGTCCCATCATTTAAGTACCTAAACATCACAGATAAATACGACGTACACTTATGCCATCCGCATTCGCCTCAATGTCTCCTCGTGCATCGTTAGGTTAGGTAACTAACGGCAGAGCGGGGCAGGGCTAGCGCGGGTGTAAAACATAAGTAACGTCTATATAATATATCATATATACTATATACTGTATCTATCACAGAACATATCACATGATCACATCACAGATATCGCAGCAGAAGAATCATATGAAATATTGGATATACTAGGACGTCCCTATTTTCAATACGAGCCAGTATAAAACACGGATTCCACGGTCGTGATGAATAGCCAAACCCACACCCCTAGACCCCTACGAGAGCGGCAAGCAACCCTACCAATTTTAGAGTTAGGAGACCCGGACTCGACTCCTCGAGTTGGTCTCCCACTGGACTCCAGAACCCGGTTACTTGTGCTCCCCTCCTTGGGTCTATCCTAGTGCGGAAAAGTAAATAATATACAAACGGTGACATCTTCCGCAACCTGGAAGTGCCCCAATAAAAGAATATTACATACAAGTTTTTACATGAATGAAAATGAAAAACACTCATCTCACATAAAAACCCCCGGCTATTCAAACACGACGATCCAATATAACATATCCAGCAACACATAACATCACATGTCATCAACGTAAGTAAATATGCGCATCCCAATTGTCGTTGACATATAGCAACGAAACCGGCGATATCACATATTACACTTACGGTCACAGAAAAAAAAGTGTAAAACTACAACAGTTGGAATCCGCAATCTACATAGACATCGCATGCCTAATCAAATGAATTCCTTAGACATCACATGCCTAACAATTATAAACCCCGCATTTTAGTCTCAAAATCGAAAACTCTTTTCAATATCAAGTCGGGCAATTCAACAAGATTCCCGACATCGTGATCGAATGCTCGTCGCAAACTTCAGTAGACGGCCGCACCCCCGACGCCGTCGATGAAGTGCACCAAGGCGGAACACCGCTGCCGCGAGCACCCGAACGGATGCTTTCGGCGACGGGGTTCTCCTACAGTCACTTGGTCGGGGCTATGGAGTGAGGCTGTCTATTAAGTTTACCCGGCGAGTATCCGCGTATGCTACGTGATTGTGACGGACTTTTGATCACATCAAAATTCCATGGCAACCGATCAAGTGAGACTAAACTGCTATGTTTATAACATTCATTCAGTTATCTCATAACTGCTTGTGAATTCCAATTGTTGTATCACATTCCGGATAAATAGAAAATGTTAAACTTTCCGATCGAACAATCGAACACCCAAGTTTTCCCGAAACAGCTCAACTCATGAAATAAGTTCAAAGACATTCACTTCGTGCTTCAGTACCAACGGTCCAGCCGTAGAAGGGTCAAGCCAACGCCTCACATGTGGCACGCCGTACTGCCCCAAACCCTAAGGTTCAAAGGGCAGTTCAAGACGGTCACATAATCGAGTTAAGGTTTGTTGTCTTCTAGAGGGTCCATCGCGTTACTTGCACTACTTAGAACGTCGTTAAACTACGGAAAGATCCAACACTTGGAAATTTCCCGACAGGGGAAAAGGTGGGTATTTATATCCGATCGAACTTTTTAACATATTCTAAAATTATCCGGAATCCACATAGACAAAATCTGATAATCCGATCGAATCATCGAATCCCCAAAACAACCCCAGAAAATTCAACTCTTGAATAAATATTAAAAATTCCCAGAAAATACAGCACCTGAATATAGGAATTACTATGCAAAATTTGAAGGCAGATCCCATCATTTGGCCGCGGAACCGCCGCAGAAGCCATGCTTCTGCCGCGGTTCCGCCGCACTATAGACATATCATGGGTTAATTTTTGCATCGTAATTCTTAGAATTCCCTGCTGAATTTTTTAAGCATTTTTAATCTGGAAAAATCCCAGTTTTTAGAAAAAGTCCAGAGAGCGATTTGTTTTAGGGTTTCGATGTTCATTCGGGTTTCAAACGTCGTCTACACTTCGCCTAAGGCTCTAGCTAGTCTCTGATACCACTGTAGGGTTCCTAGGCACTCTCAAGAGGTCTTACAAGGCATCGAACATGCCAATTTCAAATTTAACAAGTGCCGAGAAACCCTGATACGGATCGTTAACTAGATATATAGGCGAACACAAGCAACTAGTTAACTACTTAACTAAAAGAACGGAAATACAACCTTTGTAGATCCGGTGCTCCACCTCCATAGCTCCGCGATGAAGTCTCCTCGCTGTCCAAATCAAATCCCGGGCTCTAGCATCGGCTTCATCGGAGAAATGGGCGGGCTAGGTCATCGACTACGATGCCAAAGATGATCTACGTCGAGGCATCACAAGATCAAGCTCCCACTTCACCAAGACATGAAACTTATGAAGAAAACACCCTATACTACTTGGCAAGAGGTAGAGGATGAAGAAATAGGAGGTGGGTTCACTTTAGAATTGGATTTCTCACTCATTAGCTCAAGTTGCCATTGATGGAGCAAGCTTTCTTCATCTTGATGATGAAGAAGAAGAAGACGAAGAAGGAATATTATGATAAGTATATGCAAAATGAATAATAAAATCAATACTTATCATATGGCAACCATGATTAGGTGTAGAGAATAGACTATGGTTAATTGGAAGGGTGAGGGTTAAACATGAAGACAAAATGGTCACTAGGTCAAAGCTTCAAGAAGCTTCAAAAGCAAACAAAGAAAGCCACCATTTTCTCTTCATCATTTTCTTTTGATAAAATAAACAAAATGGATAAATAAATGAATAAATGAATAAGTAAATGAAGCAAAAGAAACCCTAACCACTGACCAACCATGGTTTAAACTATACACCAAACTATCATGTATCATCAAACATGATACAATCAAGTGCACAAAAGTATATCATATATACAATGTGCACTTTAAGTGAGAAAATCCTTTTTAAGTGAACCTTTATTAGTTAATGTAAAGTGATATATCAAATATATAATTATACATTAAATCATTAAATCAACACTTGATTTAACGACCCGGTCATATCGCATATAACCGACTGATATCAATAGTAACAACTTATCGAATCAACACTTGATCCGATAACCCGGCTATAACGCATATAACCGATCAATGTTACAAATCGCGAGAATGGAATACGGTATCACATACACGCATTATTCTCGGTTCCGCACATATCTCATATGTGCTCCTATTTTGTTTCGCTTGAGCCAGGAAACCTCTGTGTAGGACTTTAAAGACTCGTCAATACGCCGGCAGCAGGTGATGATCATATCAAACACCCACAAGCCGCAAGCGGTCTGCTAAACGTAGCGGCCACCCGGGTATTGAGCGATCAGAAGATCGACGAGCAAGCCTACTCACACTCCAGTGAATCCAACCAGTAACACTTACCGTACAGTCCGGTCTGATCGTCTGATATGTCGCATATCTCGCCTAGGGGTGGTAAACGTCAGACCCCAATAGCTTGATAAGTCGTGTCGATATGAGGTCTATAACAGTTCGAGAAACTACTGGTAACACTTACCAGTAAATCTCAGCAACCATGGCCAGGGATTTCCGGTTATAGCCAATCGAACACAGCGCAACATCAACTCCCTATACTGGGAGAGACGAATCCCCTCCTATCGCTCATTGCCTCCATGTGATTCAGGACTGTACCCAAAAACCACCGTTTTGCACGCCCTCTTGGACGTGGTAAGGTAGAAATCAAAGCACAGTGGGAACCACACAAGACTCTATGACGATCTCGGGTCAACAGACTACTCTGTACCAGTGTCACCAGAGAACTGCCATCTGACGTAAGGTATAATACCATCTAGGAGTTCTCGGCGAGTCCGTCCAGTGTACCCAGTCTCCACTGAGCACCCGTATATCATCTCTGATGTCAAACACCAATGGATATGGGATCATCCATTGCCCATCTGTATGGGTCGAGAAGGTATACGCTAGTCTACTCTGGTATATCGATGCCCCGTCTCGATATACCCACGACTAGGGACTTTGAAGGATGTACTTATGGACTACCATGTCCCCAATAGTATGATCCGCATCATAGTCCAGGTAGTCAAGTACACATCCTAGGGGCTTTACCAACATGTAATAGAGAGACAATCAGTATACACGTTAAGGTTAAGAGTAACTAGATAGCATACTATCATGTCGAGCAAGAAAGTCCTCCCTATATATGTCCAAGCATCCACTACAATATACATCCTATGTATAGTAATGGCCTCTAGGGCATATATATAACTAACAATTAAATCAAGTGTTGATTTAATAATTTGATGTATAATTATATATGTGATATATTAATTTACATTAACTAATATTTGCTCACTTAAGAATTCTTTTTCTCACTTGTGCATTTAGTATATATGTGATATATATTAATATACATTTTTGTGATATGCTAGATGATACATGAGACATGGGTGTATAAGACTCACACCATGCTTAACATAATGTAGGGTTTTATTTATCTAAAGTAAATCAAAATTAAATGGAAATTAGTCACATGGTTGAAGCTTGTGGAACCATTGACCAAGTCCACTAATTTTGTTTTACTTGAGATATTTATTAACCCAACCATTAAGATTAGCCATGGTTTAGTCTCTACATGAGTTAGTATATGATATTAACTCACTCATGGTTGCCATTCTACACTTGACTTTTTCCATGATTGCTTTTCTTCATCTCCTTTCTCAAGCTCTCTAGCTTTTTGGGAAGTGAAGAAAATGGGTGAGAAAAATATTTCTAAAGTGAGCAAAATTCCTAGTTCATCATCCTCTACTAGACTAGTCATTTAGTTTAGGGTGTTTGCTTCACTAATTCCATATTAGTGAAGAGGTAGCTTGAGTTGGTGTCTCCTCGACGTAGATCATCTTCGGCATCGAAGACTTCAAGCAAGCTTGTTCCTTTCATCTCGTGAAGCCTTTCTAGAGTCCGGGAGTTCACTACTTGGAGCGAAAGGACTACTACATAGAGCTATTGAAGTGAAAGACCGGTCTACAAAGGTTGTATTCCTTGTTCACTTAGATATAAAGAAGTTTAAATTCTTGTTTCGTCTAATTCTCTTGTTAAGATTCTAGGTTAGGGTTCTTTAGCGTGCCAATTTTTTGAAAAAGGCATGGTCGATGCCTCCCGAAACCCAGCGGTGACCCTAGGGAACCCTACACTGATATCTTCCATCCTAGCACATGAAACTATGATTACTCTTTGTTGATATATGCAATGCAAGAGAGTGATCTCTTCATCCCTCTGCCATTTCGAGATCAAGCCCTTCAAGTAGATCGAGTGCACTTTTGTTTTCAGCCTGATCAAACGCTTGGAGCGGCATTACCTCAAGGTTTTCGGGCAAGGCATCCCAGATCGCTTCAAACACCATCTGCAAAAGGGAAGAGCGGCGAGGAAGCAGTCGTCCGCAGTGAGCTTCTAAGCAATTCAATGGCTTCATACTGATCATCAGTATAGTTTGGCCCATAATAACGAATGATGTTGTGAGAAATGATGTCCCTAATGGTATACAAGTGATCATCCATTGTGCGTGGAAGGTAAAGAATGAGAGGCTAAGGCTTCGGGGGAGCAGGTGCGCAGAAAAAGTGCAAGTACGACCGGAAGTTAGGCTTTATTTATAAGAGGGCTGCGACGATTCGATTGCCTAACGGTACAACTTCCCACTTAATTGCGACGGTCCGGTTACTTGCGAAATCCCAAGGGAGATTGAACAGTGGGCAGTTTTACACCGCTGCGCACACGTGAAAGACACGTGCACATAATCGATGGGGGCATTTGTTCACACCTGTTTAAGTGCTCACTTACATATATGTGCGCATTTGAGTGAGAAATAACGTTGAAGGTATGCGCACTTATATTCGTGTGTGTGAAGGTTTGTGCATGATACGTGCACAGCATACACACGCATCATTGGTGTTCACACTTAGCAGATGTTTCTAAGAGTAAAGTGCACACGCAAAGCACATGAGCATTTGCTTGCCACATACACGTGCGCATATGTAAGATGCACATATGTTTAAACGATGCAATCAGTGGAAGGACATTTGTTGGAGATGAAATATTCATCAGTCAACGATAAAAAAAATGCATTTAGATAAACATCATCTTCTACAAGAAATAGATCACCAAATATGGGATCGAGATTACAGGGGTTAACAAAATAGTATAAAAAAATTCTCTAACTCTCTCTCGGCCTTCTCTACCATATCAAAACGACGATTCTCGCGAAAAGTCGCTCCCTACCGATCAGTGTCATGCTCATCGGCAAAAGCAGACATGATGGCCCGCCGAGCCCGTATCTGACTCAGCAAATAATAACTCACCCCTTTAACTCCAAAAAGAGGAAGACCAACATGGGTTGAGAATGGGGACAAAAATGGAAGGAGCGGTCCCTTAGAAACTTCGGGATCAGACCGGCCTCCTGAAAGCAGTCAACTTTGTCCTCCGCTGCGTCGAGTATTGCCAAAGTTATCTCCACCGGGTGAGAAGGAATGTCGTCGAGAACGTCGAGGAAAATCGTGTGAAGTCAGATGGAGCTGGCGGGAAGAGGAGATACCCTATGAATCATGAGCTCATGCATCACTGTGTCACACTGATCATCCGTAAGAACGGGATTCGCCAGACGTGCAGCAAAACGAGGAATAATCTCCCCGATAGGCACCTCACATGTCTGTCGAGGAGCATGCAGGCGAGCACAAGCCTTGATTCCTTCTGTGAAAAATAGTTCTCCCTTAATGAAAGTGAAGGAGAAGATGAACACTTCGTCAAATTATAAAGAAAAGCATTCAAGTCTCAGCACAGAAAATATTGTGCATGGTGTTAGTTGGAACTATTCCTAAGCTCTAACCAAAAGAGAGTGTTAGAAAAGAAAAGGATGACTCAGAAAATCATGAGAAGAGGAAATGAAACCCTCCCATGTGCAAAGCATGTGAGCGCTCACAGGCCAAGTATATGACCGCTGACTTTATGGAGGGTTAAAATCCTATATTCTAGCTCCCACGTGTTGAACGTGTGAGTGCTCACATGCAAAGCATGTGAGTGTTGAATAGAAATAAATTAAAACCCAAACAGTCCCCACGTGTTAAACACGTGAGCGTCCAGGTGCAAAGCACGTGAGCACTGCTGTCATTTATATACGACAGCCCTCACGTGAAAACCACGAGAGCGCATCTGTTTGAAGCACTAGCTTCAGATAGAATTAAATTCTATATAGAATTAAATTCTATTTGGGGAAATATTTCCCCCTAATTTTTCTAATACTAAAAAGATTTTCTCTGTTAAATAGAGAGCCCTTAGATTCAAAATCCAACGGTGATTATAATATCACCATCCAAATCAGAAGATAAAATCAAATTCATTGTTAGGAAAATATTTTCCATAAACTTGCTAAACCATAGAAAATATTTTCTGTTAAATAAAATTCCCCGGATCTTGGAGCCAACGATGGACAAAAGTCCCCAAGTGATCTTTGAGATCAATTAAATCAATTGATACCTCTCAATGTGAGATTTTCTCAAATTAATTGATAGTTTTTCCTACCTATATAAAGGACCCGAGACTTGAAGCCTCATATACAAAATCAACCCATAAGATGATAAAAGCTACAACAGAGAATTTAATTCTCATTTCGAAGAAAGATCCTCTTCCTTCTTCAAAAACTCTAGGTAAAGAAAGTAGAGAGATCAAAACGTCTCCTTTACCTATCGCATATATATATAACGGTTTAACCCTCCAAAAATGAAGAATTTAGTTCTTTCTCTGGACCTGAGATCCGCAAGGCAAATCTCCCATAAATTGAGAATTTAATTCTCATCAGGAAGATCTTGTTCTTCAGACTCAAGATTTAGGAGAAAACTATATTGTTTTATCACCCCACAAATAAACATGAGAAAAGAACTTGGAAGGAAAATATGGAATTTACTTTCTAGGAATTTAGTTCCTCTGAGGATATGATTATATAGGGTTTAACACTTCAGAGAACTTAGTTCTCACAAAAAAGGGAAAGGAAGAACATAGTTCTTGCAGTTGGTCTCTACACGAATGCGTTAGAGTCTCACGCGAAAGGCACGTGAAAACCCAGAAAATAAAGACTCACATGATATCCACATGAGCGCGCTAGGAGAAGTCATGCAAGACTAAAAATCTCACGTGAAAAGTACGTGAGCACCAGGAAGAAAGCTAAACAAAAGGATGCCCTCATATGATATCCACGTGAGCAACACTAATAGGGAAATGCCTAGGCTTTAGCGGCTTACGTGATACTCACATGAGTGCCAAAGCCTTAGCGCCCCATATGATACCCACATGAGTGCTATATAAAAAGTGCTTAGCACTAACATGGTAACGCCCAAGCTGAGCACCCCACATGATATTCACATGAACGCCAGAGCATGATCTAGATACTATATCTATAGTCTAAATGACTAAGTTCTTAACACTGATAGGACGACACCCAACCCTGAGCGTCTCATGTGATATATACATGAGCCTCATAAGATAAGTGCTTAGCACTGGATGGGCAATAGGAGGCCCAATACCCAGTCCAAAAGGGAATATGCTTTTCTAAAGTTAAGCTTCTGTAATTATAAATCGAATGAGCCCATATGCTCACTGTAACTGAGCTCATATGCTCACCCCTATTAAATTGATCATCTAAGTTGATCTTGGTCTTATATGAGAGTAACGTATCCTTAACCCATACGCTTATACATTTAATTCGATCTTAATTTGAAGCAAGATTAACGATCCTTAAACCCTGAACTGATAGAACATATGACTTAGGTTCAAACCCAAATTTAATATATACGGATTTGGACTAATCTGCGCCCTACGGGCGATGACATAAACTAGTCTCCATATATAATCCACGGGCAACCAAAATAGATAACATATACAACACGACACGAAGTGACCTACTGGAGCAAGTGAAAGTTGTTATCGCAACGCGATAGTGTAATTAACTGCAGGAGCTTGCGCCTGCAACGAAAAGCGTCCCCACAATAAAAAAAACACTCACATATAAGGGGGAATCTGATAAAGTCACACTATATCGGTCGCATCTATCCAAACCTCCGATATACGGTGTCATGCCCCGCTTCCCAGTGTACGGGCGGAGGACGCGACGAGGCCGCTACGTATTTACTCAGAATTAAACACGCTAAGCGTATCAAAGCAATATAAAATAAAATTAATACACAAGAGACAAGATGTAAATGAACAGCAATTTTATTTATTAACATTTTTTTTACAATACAATGAAAAGAAAATACATGGAATGAAAGTAATGCCTAAACAATGGCATAACAGAAATGAAAATGGAATAAGTACAAGTGGTACAGCTCTGGGTCTTCGGTGTACTGCTCAGGGTCTTGCTCCAAATGCTCCTGACTGGTCTCGTACTCCTCAGCATCGGGTCCTCCTGACAACATTCCAAAGAAGAAGAGAAATAGGAATGTCGTCAGCGAACAATCGCTCGGTAAGTCCCAAAGATGAGGGAGAAGTAGAATAGACAGAGAGAGAGAGTATAGTTTTATAATGTTTTATTATAATATTAGCACAGTTGTTTGTAGCTTGGTACAAAAAATGCCAGTGTATACAAGAGAAGTCTCACTTACACCGGAGACTTTAGTAACCCGTAATACAAGGCTCCATCGATAATACCACGGAACAACGGTATGGATGTAATTACGTCTTAAGTGATCACCTCGTGCCACCTTTAATATGTTCCGTACCAGTCTATCCCTTTATAACCCCGTAGTGTTTATGTATTGATTGTATGGATTGTATTGTCTTGTCTTGTATTATAAATTGTATAGATGGATGACTTACCGAAACCATGATATTAGTAAATGGAATGGATATAATGGATGTACATGTAGATGGAGTATATCCATGGTTCGGTTCAGTCAATAAAAATTGATATAGATTGAATAGACGGATTCATGGATTCATGTTGTATTTGTAGTTTTATAATTGAATTACATTCAAGTCAGATTGATTAGATTGAGACTCGGTCTGAGTCAGAAACTTTTGAAAAGAACTTGAAATCCTGAATTAGTTTTGATGTTATCGGTAACTACTGTACATGGACGACAGGATTTGTGTTTTTTCCAAGACAATTACCGTGTTGATAAAACCGTTTGTTAGATTGTCTACCTTAAATAGGCAACCACCCATATCTCCGGCTCCCTGAGGCTCAAGAGACTGGTCCCGCTTAAACCTATGTTTACTACGGTCCTTATTGTAATTTAGTATAACCTGAGGGGTTTTATGTAAAAATAGTTTTGGCATAATTTCAAAATACACCTCAAGCATTTAATTATTGTCTTTAGTGTTTTCATAGATGTATATTTTATAGTTGTGAAATTTCTAGTGAATAGAACCTAATTTCATAGTATATGTTAGTTTATTGAAATATTGTATTTGTGTTGTATTTGGATGGTATTTTCATGTAATAGTGATTCGTTTGATTTAGAAAACTTGGAATATTTATATAATTTATTTATTTTCTTGTAGAAATCTCATTTTCTAAATAAAAATGCATAAAAATTCCATCGAGATCGAATGCTCCTTGCGGAGGTCTGCATCTCGCTCTACTAAGCCCGAGGATGTGCGATAATCTACACCATCCCGAAAGAGGTCCCCAAAATGGGTTGTAGAGACGCAATTGCATGGAAATGTTTAATACATCTTTTTAAAGAAATGGTTTTATAAGTTGATGGTATTTATTTGCAAAGTCGTATTTCCCGTAACTATGTCCCCAAAATTTCCATCGTGCTATATTAGAGATGTGTATTATGATGAGATAGGTCATTACCTCGTGAATTATCTAAAGGTATAGCAAGAAATAAAGGTTATAATGTTGAAATAAATAGTTTGTGGTATTTTTATGTAAAAATGTGATAAATGTCACCAAAATGATTATTTTGATGTGAAACTTGTTTTACTGAGTTTGTTAATGTTTATTGAATATGATATGAGAGTTTGGTATATTCTTGTTTAATAAAAATATGATTTTTAAAGAAAAAACCGAATCGAAAGTCGGAGTAACTCCGCTTCCGTTGGGTTTTAGAATTTGAAGTTTTTAGAATAGATAAAAGAAGGGAAAGAGGGGACTTACTGGTTACAAAGATAGATGGGAGAAAGAGGAAGAGTATGGAAACGCCGGTGCGTCGTTTCGGCGCCGGAAACTCCTTGTATCGTTGCCGGAACTTCACCCCTTTGCTAACTTCACTTGTATACTATTGGACTTGAAAATTTTGTAGAGTTTTTGTATAGAATTTCAGTGTGAAGGGATGTAAAAATGAAGTGGGTATTTATAGGGAAAATTCGGGTTTAGAGGTTATGAAAAATGCATTAAAATTTGCATTAAAATGAGATTTAAAGGTGATTTTATTTCTCTGGAAATGTGCAGAGAAAATAAACAATATTGGAGTTAAGGGGGTAGTCTAAGGGTCTAGGGTTTTCAAAAAAAGTTGGGTTTGGCCATACAAAAACCGGCGGCGCTGTCCTGTAATGAAATCTCGCCAGTCTAATCATTAAAGTGGGGGCTTGGATTGGGGCCACGTGTCCCTGTCGGTCAGAATACTAATTTGCACATGTTTGTTTTCCATGTGACTCTTCATTTTACGTGCAGTGTACGTGCAAACTCTTGGGCTTCTAAAAGATTAAAGGAAATTAAAATAAAAAGATTATGTGGCTGATGGGATTTGAACTCATGTGCTTTTTCTCAGCAGTGCAAGGCTTTACCAGTGAGCTACAAGCTCTTTCTTGCTGTTCAAAAGCAAAACAAATTTATAACTCGTGCTCAGGCTTAGGTGTCTCTTCCTGTATTTTGAAAAAAATTCGTACAGAAAGTTAGGGTTGTTACATACGGTGTCATAAATCAACTTGGTATCTTCGGAGAAGTGGACAGATATGTTCCTTATAGCATCTGTCTCCAAATTCAGGCTAGACGCCTTCGCATCTCAGTCCAATCTTCGGCGGTAAATATCTGCCAATAGGGACCAGATATCTTTGTTTACTTTTTCCGGAAAACTTGTTTGAAATGGAGACGTCTGCTCCAGACGTCTGCCATACACTTAACTGGGGACCAGATATCTGCCACAGAAGTCTGGTGTATAAAACATTGTAGACCAGACGTCTGCCACAGACGTCTGGAATAGAAAGATGTCTGCCACAGACGTCTGATGTATAAAGCGATACTGATACTGATTTGATTGTTTATTGTTATTCATTGATCATTATATTTCTGATAATGCTAGTACATTGATTGTTTACATGTACCTATACTTGAACATGTTCATTAGTTACCTTGTTAGGACTGTTGCAATGTAATTATTATTCGATGCCAACACATTCATGATACTATTATTACTTGACTTGACTCGACTCGACTGGATATGACATGTGACCTGTTTGTTCTAAGGTTGGTATTAGGTAAGAATTAGACTGACATGTGACATGAATCATAAAACTAAAAAAAGGGAAAATCAAGAAATAGAACCCAAAGCGTAACTCAGGAGGATTTAGTATTTAGAGACTGATCGGTCGATACAGGCCTTTGTGCTTCGGAATGATGATGCCGACATCATTCATCCATACATTAACATTGTAGGATTTACTGCTTAGCGGCACGTCTTGGGATTCAACCCCGAGAGTCTTGACCGTAATCCCGAATACGCACGTGATACTTGTTGAGTAACGAGTATGATTTCATTAAATGATTTCAAATACCATTAAGATAGACAATACTTAGAGACATTGGCATCTAAGTTTCACATGATATATTAATTTTCCATGCACCGACCGGTATATCACATACTATCTTTGTGATTGTTATTAATTAATTCTCATGTCACATTTATTTCTTATTTATGATGATACTATCTATGGCGCGCCGACGTCTAGATTTTGCATGGCCCAGATCCTTTGACAATATAACCACAGGATCAAGAATACTTCGAAGAGGTAGCCGAACTATGAGGCATATCTTCATTCATTTAGGTCTTTAGTTGTTTTAGTTATTCCAGTACCGAACCTTGTTTATTTAGATTTCCTTTGTGAGTCCATAAGGGACTAGAGCTTGTATTTTGTTTCCGTATCATTTGGAGACTTGACGTTCCATTATTCAGCAATTGTTTCATTATTGTTATTTGGTGTGGCAATGGACATGTACTAGATTTACTTTATTTCTGTATTGCTTGATTACTACAAGAAGTCTTAATGTAACCACAGAAGGATGATTCCTAGCAGCAGGTAGCATGGATGGCCAAGTTACGTTCCCGTATTTTTGTATTTTGGAAAGCAGGGCATGACAAGGTTTTGTTGGTATCAGAGCTTAGGTTTAGGTTTAGTTAGGCAATAGGTTTCCATTTATAGTTGGGTATCAGACCCAATTCTTTGACCTTAAATCTCTTAAACTTTAGGAACATGTCTTGGCACAGTTACTGCTTGATCATTCAATTCTTGAATCCTTGCTTTCATTGAATCTTGTTTCCATTGCTAACTTCGTATTTCGTCCTTAACTTCAGATCACAATAAGAAGGGATCATCTGAGAAGGGATCCAACTGACAAATTCGCGCTCTTTGGTGTCATGCACGACATGCTAGAGAATCAACAACGCCAGGCAGACTTGATCCAGCAGCAGGATGAGGCATTCTAAGAAGGCTTGAGGACTGCCCAACAGTCTGCTACTGCAACTATTAAGAGGGCGGCAGGCCCTAGTTAGGGCCTGCGTGAGGGTATCGTTGCCGATTTTCGAAAGCTCAACCCAACCATCTTCAATGGAATGGAGGAACCGCTTTAGGCTGAGCAGTGGCTCGTAGATACCGAGAACCTATTGATCGCTGCTCAAATTCTCGATGAGAAGAGAGTGGACATGGTACGCATTCGGATTTTTTATTACGCTCGTGAGTGGTGGCTCGTCGAAGAGATTCGTCTGACAAAGCCAATCATCTGGGCGACATTCACCCAGAGTTTCTTAGAGAATTTTTTCACATAGTCTGCTAGAGAAGAGATGAAGGAAAAGTTTATTGTCTTGAGGTAGAATAGTAGGCCAGTGGATGTGCACGCGGCTGATTGGACTTGACTCAGTCGATTTGCGGGACCTGTAATAACTAGTGAGGCAGACCGAGCAAGGCATTTCCTGCGGAGTGTTGGCGTGGAGATCCAGAGGCAAATCACTTCTTTGGGGTCGACTACCTTCTCTAAGGTTCTTACGGCAGCTAGAGAGCAGTAAAGACTCACAGACATAGAAAGTGGTACTCAACAGCAGGTTGTCCTAGCGCGTCAGACTTTTCAGACAACAACTAAAGATTCAGTGCGTAGAAGCTTTCCTGTCTAGAGACACGGAGTAGTTCCCATGAAGCGGCCATTTGTTTTAGGTCCAATTTAGAAGAAGACCGTGATCTATGACTTTTTCCAGCGGTTAGGCCATGTTCAGAGGGAGTGTCGGAGGAGAAACAGATAGTGTTTGGTTTGTGGAGCTGCTGACCACCAGATCAACGCCTGTCTATTGATGATTTATTTGAGAGGGGATGTTTCGAGGGTACCGCAAGTACCGCAGAAGCAAGATTATGAGCAGAATCTAGTCACACAAGGGCCTAATTAGGGACGGGCTTTCACCCTGACGGCCGAAGAGGCGGAGACTTCTAAGGATGCGGTTTCAAGTACAGCATTATCATTGTTTGATTCCAGGGTGTGTTATTGTTTTATATCTTCCATGTTTGTTAGTACACACTCTATTCCATATGAGGTTTTATCCAGAAGTTGGAATATACACACTGGGAATGGAAAGGTTGTGTCTAACAGGGAATGTAAGGAGTTTTCCGTCGCAATTTGTGGTCAGGGATTATTCACAGATTTTCTAGTAATAGATACCGGTAGCTATGATGTAGTTTTGGATATAGATTTCCTTGGCACTTTTCTTGCCCACGTGGACTGTAGAGCGAATAAGGTGATTTTTCAGATTCCTAATCATCTAGTAGATCCGTCAGGCCAGTTGACTTCAGGGCCAGCCGACCAATGTTGTCTTGTCGACGATAAAGGTGGACAAAGAAGAAGCACCGTTGGTAGTTCGTGAGTTCATGGATGTTTTCCACGAGGATATTTTGGGTTTGCTGCCAAAGCACGAAGTGGAGTTTTCGATTGATCTAATTCTTGTAGCAGTGCCGATTTGTAAATCTTATTATCCGATAGCACCTGTAGAATTAGAAGAAGTAAAGAAGCAAGTTGCGACCTCTTAAAGAATGAATTCATTCGTACCAATAGCTTACCATAGTGTCACGCCCCGCTTCCCAAAGTACGAAAATTTCATAACGTGACAAAACCAACCATGCTACCTACGGTAAGGAAACATCCTTCCATAGTCACATTAAGGCAGTCAATCAGTAATCAAGAACAATAAACTACTAAATCTATCTATCACATATTCAATAGCCATAAGAATAATAACTGGAAAAGATAGCGGAAGAAATAAAGATCCAAGAAATAACTAACCATCAATAAGAGTTATATCAAAGAGACGGTTCTCACTAATCGGTAGTTCTGTCGAAGTACTCACGTAATAAGTCAAGTATATGGGCTATGCAAAACCCAGACGCCAGTGTGTCATAAATATCATGATAATAGTAATAACCAGAACAATGTGCTATACAGGATGTCATATGCAAAATGAGGTATAAGTATAAACAAACAATCACAGATGTTATAACAACATGCTATAGGTATGTCACGTGTATCCTAAAGTCTGTATTTCTAGGTTATCTATCCTAACAGTATTTAAAACCAATTAATGTAATTATCATCGTAACTCAATAGTATATATCCCGTTCATTCCCCACGGGATCACGGTATAATATATACCGTTCATTCCCCACGGGACCACAATACAATAAACAATGGTTATTCTGATCACGCCCGGAATCACCGCAAATAATAATAACATCCTCTTAAGTTACGTTTTGGTTACATTCTTGATTTCCCATTTCCCCCAGGTTTCGTTTTCAAGTCTAGTATCAATAGAATATCTACCTAATGCCAACACAGAAACAATCGTGTACAGGTCTTGTCTAACAAGATAATAAGCCAGGTCAATCAGGATAATACTACAATATTGTTGGCATTGGTAGTTATTACAGGTAATAGATATAAACAATATAGCTATAGCAATGGAATCGTGTACATGTCAAGTAGTGTGTATTGAATAGGATAGATATTTAATTGCGTAACCGATCACAATAAAAGCAATAATATAACAGTTATGGTTATCTAGCTATAATAGGATGGATATATTTCAGTATTACTTGTTTAAATATGAATATTTAGCCGTATTTATTTCACGTCTGTTAATTAGAATAGTTCGTGTCGGTAATTCTGTATGATTTCATCAGTTGCATCTGCACACGTGTCAGTATTACTAGATAATAAAGTACGGACTATTTTTATAAAATTGTATATCGATAATAGTTTGCAAATTATAAACATGTGTGTGTGTATGGTTTGGTATGTGTAAAATAGCATGTTGCAAGTTAGAAAACTTGCCTCGAACGCGATCTCGGAGACGAACACGTGTACGGAAACAACACGAAGATAAGGCATGCCAACGCAAGCGTTCTACGGTAGAATCTTGTACTTTAGCTAGGTTAGGAGATGCTCGGATCTTGGATAAGGCTAGGCTGGGGTTGCTGCAAGGGGTCCTCGAGCACATGGCTTAGGCCAAAGTTGGACTCGGTGATGGTGGGTTCTCGAGTCTAACGAGATGGTTGCGGCAATGTGAGGGTTAGGAGTTGGGTTTCTCGTTTTGGTGGCTGCTTATATTTGCTAATAACAAGATCATCATCAGGAGTGAATGAGTGCCAATATGAGCTGCTTTTCTAGCCAGATCAACATGAGACATCATGGAAACAGCAAACTGTTGCACACTTTCATCCAAGCCCAACCAAGTTAATGCTGGAATAAACTTCGACATTTTGGCAACTGTATTAATGATTGCAAAATCCCTCCTAATAGATTCACTGACACCCGGATGCTTAACCCTTAGTGCAGCAACAACTCGTTTATCCTGTTGACGTGGATATCGAAACCGAAGAGAAACTAGATGTACTTGCGTTCCGTGGAAGAAGAGGATGGTGATGAGGATGCTGGTGGTCGGAAGCGGCAAGGTTAGGCTATGGGTTCTGATGGATCTCTTGATCTCCTTCAGATGTTATCTTCCGTTGATCTGCTACGAGCACTGATGGACGGTTGGGATTGAGTTGAAGGGTTGCCTCCTGGAGCGTATGGATCTCAATGGGTTTTGAGTGATTATGGCCGAGCTACCTGCAAAGAAGTCCCGGGATGGTTGTGCCACCGAGGACCCTCCGACGATCAAGTTAGATGGGGTATTTTGGTAGAGTAACGGCCTAGTGGAGTAAAAATGGCTTACCTCGATCGTCTGAGAGAGGGGTTTGTATAGCGGCAGCAATGGGCAGGCCGGCGTGAGAATCATGCCGGTCGTTAAGCTCCTGGTGTCACGCTCGCGTGATCGGTGGGATCCCGTATTAATGGTGAGACATGCTCGTTAATAGGGGATCGTGATGGCGTGGAACGCGGGATCGTGGGCGGCGGATATCTCATGCGTGGCGAGATCCGCGGAGCCGTAGTGGAGGCGCCTGTGATCGGTGCTTTCGGTCGGTCGGGACGGGACTGACCAAGATGAGCTCGGTGGGAGGCTCGGGCACGAGCGGGAGGCCGAGGCATATTGGTTCCGTGATAGCTCGGAGGCAAGCCGTGGGGTGGTATGGAAGGCCACCGCAGGTCGGGAGACTTGATTGTTAGAAATTTTGTATGCGTTTTAAATTTAAAAATACCACAATCAAGACGGTCGCTTGGTAGCTAGCCAGTTGAGTATGAGTCGATCCATAGGGAAATTGTGTCCTTTTCTTTAAGTTCTAACGAGTTAACTCCTAACTTTGGTAGGTTTTATTTTAAGATCTAAGAATGAGAATAAATTGATAAAAAGGCTTGCTAGGGTTTGGATTAGGTTAGTTCGAAATAGGGATTCTTCTCACTTCTTTCAATGCCCTAGTTAAGAATTTAGGTGTTAGGGTAATAGTCAACAACGGGAATTAGCACGACTAGGAAGAAACTTAGTTTCTTCCTTTTGGTCCTTGTCCGTCCGTTCTTGGCTTTTAGCCCTAACCTTCAGTTAATTCAACTACAACCGGTCTAACTAGGGAATTACCGCTATCATGTAGGATAGGGTGCCGTAGTGAGCGGATTATGGTTGATTTAAAGAGAGTCCTTAATTAAAATTATTTTGGCAAAGAAAGGAGTGAGAGGGATTTCTTTCTCTCAAACCTTCCCTCTCCTATCCCTAACAAGTGAGGAATTACTCACTCATTAGGAAGATAACAATAAATTTCATTTTTTTTTATTTTAATAGATGAACTAAATTGCAGATAATAAAAGAATATATAAAAAATTGCAGGAATTAAAATTCAGATAAAAAGAATGCGAGATAAAAAAAAATTACTTTATCGATGATCTCTCAACAATGCATTTCAATTGGATTTAAAATTTAGATCTAAGAATTAAAACGAGGCATAAAAACTAAAGAGAGAGGCATGCCTTCATTTGGCTTTCAACTCTCCTATTTATAGGTAGGAAAAACCCTAGGTTACAATCTGATCCACACATGAATTTACAAAACTACCCTAAGAAAACTGGGTCAAAACACCGACACCTCCACCGACTCGTGCACCATACGGCGGCGGTTCCGCGGTAGAAAGGCCTATTTGGCCGCGGTTCCGCGGCCATTTGGTGGGATCTTGGGCTCAATTCTTCAGGGTTGCTTCATGTTTCTTTTACCTTCTGTTTTTTTACTTGGTTCCTCAGAATCTCTTCTATTTTCTTCCAGATTTCCAACAGTGCAGAATGATGTAGACTTTTGCCTTGAGCTTTGTGTTAAAGTCTTGAATCTTGTGCTGCCCTTGTGCTTTATGTATTGAACTGTCTAATGATTTTCATTTGTTCCTTGAACTGGTAGGCGGCATCATACGGATTCATCTATTGTTGGTCGTAGTCTCACATTTGTAGCAACTTTTCATGAATTTTACTGTAACGATCTGAGAACCTGTAACCTGCATCTATTTAGCAGACATGGATCAAAAGCACTTATTTATATGTAATGTGATTAAGAATGGGCGATATAATAATGCAAAATTCTGATATGAACAAATACCCCCAGACTTATCTTTTGCTCGTCTCGAACAAAGCCAATTTTATTCTCAAAAATTTCTAACCTCACTTTCCCAGGGAACGCGATTGCACTGAGCTCGTGCAACAAGCCGTTAAATCTCTAGGTGTCCCTAGTAGGAGGAGTGTTGACTCCTGAGGGTTTTCAGCGGATACTATCCACAAAATCCGATCAATTTGGCCATTGACTCAAATTCTTCAATTCAGTATTCTAACAAGAAATTCTATTATCTTCAACTTAGAAATCCAACCCGTATTTTTCACACTCACTTTTCATTTAATTTAAGATCGTATATGTTTTGCAAATTTATTAAGCTTTCAACATCTTTTGAATTTTCCTTCTAAGGTGCAATCTCAGCTCAGGAATTTTTATCATCTTTACTGAAGATATAAAGCTTATCTTTCATTCCTATCTCTCATCCAAACCCCAATCATATACCCCTACGTGTGTGTAATTTTTTTTTTACCCCTGCACTTGGAAATTCAATTCAAGCTATCATACTCTAGTCCATGGTCCAAAGTATTTTTTAATTGGTGATAAAAATTGCTCACACATTCTTTATGCGACCATTAATACATCTTGTGGTACTAACGACCGATTATAAAATGTGCTTGCGCATTTAGGTGTAATTCCTCGTCTTGTAATACCTAAGGCTTAGCAGTGACTCCCAAATCGGTTGGTCTAAGGCACTAGGTGATAAAGCACCCTCGCTATATTTTTTATTTATGCTGCCTTAAATAATTACAAAACCAATGTTCATTTTTTTTATGTCTCTTTATTCACCATTTATACTTTTATTTTATTTTCCTTCATACTAAGGTTTTTAGACAAGAGCATTTCAAGGTATTATCTACTATCCCAAGTTTCAAGGTTCGTGTTTGTGCAAGTTGTAGGATATATATTTTCAGAATTTAGACTTAAGATTCAGAATTATTTTTCAGACTTATATTTCAAATAAAAATTTCAATACTCTTCCCTTATTTTGACTTAGCCCAAGAACTGAACTCAAAATTTGCCTATTTCTAAATAAACTGTAAGTACATATATTTTCTATAATTAAACTTTAAGAAAGGTTATTTTTAGAGTTTTTAATTTACCAAGTTTAGGATCTAGTTTTTCCTAACTAGTCAACCGTTATGTTGAACTTAAGTCAAATATGGTCAAAATTGAACTTTTCAATTTTTATAATTTTTATAATTTTTCAATTTTTTATTTGATTTTATTTGTATATATATTTTTATATTTTTTATTTTTTAGTTCTTATATTTTTTTTATAAAGATGCAATACGGAATTAAATATGCAAAGAAAGAAAAAACAAATATATACAAAAATAAAAATATACAGATGCAATGCAAAGATAACTATTTACAATCAACCTCCACCCCCAAACTTATTGAAAGCAGTGTCCTCACTGCTCCCAGCGGCGTCTACCAGACGCAGCCTCACTGGTCTCACCCCCCTGTCCCCTCAATTATGATCGAGAACGTTCCTCTCTTGCCAGCAGGGTGGTCATGCCCTGCTCCAAACTCGTCACTCGCTGACCAAGGTTAGTCATCATCCCTATCAATCTTTCTATCCCCTATTGGTTCTTCTAAGTATGCGCGCTTTCGCAACAGGGGTAAGCTCTTCGTCGCTCACTGTTGAGCTCGAGCTGGGTGTCTTGGCGGGAACGTCCTCGGCCGGCTCGGTACGCGACTATACATCATGTAAGCGTGGGTAGGACGTGGATACGCCCTCAAGAAGAGATCTAATGGGGATCCCTCCATGCATATAAAATTCGAATTCCTCAACGGGGAGAAAATGGCGACACAATTGTGTTACCAACATAGGGCATGGATAGTTGGCAGCCCTCTTGCCCGCACCAATTGAGTGAAGTAATACAGTGCACATATCATAGCTGGGGTTTCTAGTCATCAAAGTGTGTACTATATGAAGGGATGGTGTGAAAAATGTAGTGTTGTGCGAACTACCAAAAATATTATTTTGTGCCCAACGGCACACAGTTAAGACATTCGCAAAAAGGGTTTTAGCCTGGATGCCTTTTCGTGGCTCCCTTGAACAATCGTTACCCATCAAGGGTAGGTAGTCCTCAAAATGGAGGGGTTGGTCATGAATTGGGAGTCGTGGAATTAGGGTAACTTCGTGGATGAAGTCCCTATCAATTATTATTTCCCTATCCCCCCACATTAACCTAATGTAACCATTTTGTGTAAGGCAACCCTCCTCCATGCTTTCATAAAAACGGGTGACAAGATCCGGAAGCGCGAAGGCATTCGGATAGTTAAAAAGTAAAAAGTTCCATCCACGCATTCGGATCTCATCACCAAAGTAACTACCATAAATCATGTGTGCAAAGAGTTGTGAAAAATCTCTTTCAAATTGCAGAGTTGGTGCCATCACAGAGAGCAAAATACAAATATATAAAATTGGCAGAAAGGGAAAACGAAGTGCAAACCTCCTCTGAAATTTTCAGAGGGCGATGCAGCAAGGAAGCGGCGGATTAGCGGCAGAAAGGCAGTTGGGCGGCGGTTCCGTGGCAGGAGGAAGGGATCGCTTGACGTCGTCTGCTGCGGCGGCTAGGGTTTTCTGAAGTTGGAAATTAGGGTTATGTAAAATGCAGAGAAGGGTCGGGTTGTATTTATAGGGGGTGTTTTGGTTATTTGCAAAAAGAACCTCTTAAAAAGAGGAATTTATTTGTAAATTTTGTTTTTATTTATTAAAACTGAAAATTTACAAAAATACCCACCAAAATTTTGAAATTTTTAGTTTTTATTATTTTATTATTTTTATTTTTATATAATTACCAGTGTGACATACCCCCAAATTTATTTGAAACAGTGTTTCCATTGTTTATAGCTGGATAATCGAAATTTGGGGGTAGATGGGGAAGATCAGTCAATGTAAATCGGCTCCTGCAACATCAGGAGCTCCTCCGAACGGTCCGCAGTGAGGAACTGTTTTAATCTATGTCCGTTCAATTTGAATAGTGAACCGTCCTCTGGATTTTCTAAATCGACCGCACCGTGCGGATATACAGTGCGTACAAAAAATGGCCCTTTCCATCGAGATCTGAGCTTGCCGGGATGGAAATGTAGCCGGGTGTCGTAAAGTAAAACCTGTTGACCAGGTTTGAATGTTTTGCGCATAAGCTGTTTATCATGAAATATCTTCATTCGGTTTTTGACGACAACCACGTTCTCGTAAGCTTCATCCCGAAGCTCGTTTAATTCGTTTAACTGCAGTTTTCTATGGCTGCCCGCATCTTCGATAGATAGATTCAGCGCTTTTATCGCCCAAAATGCGCGATGCTCAATTTCTACTGGAAGGTGGCAAGCCTTTCCATAAACAAGCTTATAAGGAGACATGCCAAGATTAGTCTTATAGGCAGTTCGAAGTGCCTAAAGGGCATCAGTAAGTTTTAAAGACCAATCCTTACGGTTTTTGGAAACCGTCTTCTCCAATATCTGTTTGATTTGCCGATTTGAAATCTCGGCTTGTCCACATGTTTGGGGATGATAGGGCGTTGATAGCTTATGATTAATGGAATATTTCCGCATTAAGGACTCGAAAGTCCTATTATAGAAATGAGTTCCATTGTCGCTAATGATTGCTCAGGGGTGCCCAAACCGGGAGAAAATGTTTCCTTTGAGGAATCTAACGACAACCTTGTTATCGTTAGTCCGACTGGGCACGGCCTCGACCCATTTAGATACATAATCAAAAGCAAGAAGAATATACAAGTTCCCAAAAGAATTGGGAAACGGCCCCATAAAATCAATCCCCCAAATATCAAAAATTTCCACAACCAATATTGGTTGGAGCGGCATTTCGTTTCTCCTAGATATCCGGCCCAAGTGTTAGTACCGGGAGCATGTCTTGCAGTAATCATGTGCGTCTTTAAAAAGTTGTGGCCAGTAGAAGGCACACTGCAAGATCTTTTCGGCTGTCTTTTTAGGGACAAAATGCCCGCCACATGCTTGATCATGGCAGAATGACAGCACGCTCTTAAATTCATTGTCGGGGACACGCCGACGAATAATTTGATCTGGACAGTATTTGAATAGATAAGGTTCATCCCAGTAAAAATGTTTTACCTGGGATAGGAATCGGAGTCTGTCCTGATTCGACCATTCATTTGGTATAAGTCCGGTGGCCAAATAATTCACAATATCTATGAACCAAAGTTCGCATGATACAGTCAAGAGCTGCTCATCTGGAAAAACGTTTTTTTATAGGAAATTGAAGCGTCGGCGAAGAAGGGAGGCGTGAAAGATGGTCGGAGACTACGTTTTCACATCCTCTTTTGTCTTTGATGACAAGGTCAAACTCTTGCAGTAAGAGGATCCAACGTATCAGCTGAGATTTAGCGTCCTTCTTCGCAAAAGGATGGCGAAGAGCTAAATGGTCAGTGTATACGATGACTGGAGAGCCGATTAAGTAGGGCCTAAACTTTTCTAATGCAAATAAAACAGCTAAGAATTCCTTCTCGGTTGTTGTGTAATTTAATTGGGCCTCGTTCAAGGTTCGGCTAGCGTAATAGATTATATGTGGCATCTTATCGATGTGTTGTCCAAGGACAGCACCAATGGCAAAATCAGATGCATCGCACATAATTTTAAATGGATGAGTCCAGTCAGGAGGCGAAAGAATGGGAGCAGAAGTAAGTGAGTTTTTCAATGACTCGAACGCCTTTATACAGCTCGAGTCGAAATCAAATGTAGTGTCCTTGGCCAACAAAAGAGTCAAGGGTCTAGCAATCTTACTAAAATCCTTGATGAACCGTATATAGAAACCGGCATGGCCAAGGAAGGCTTGAATGTCTCGGACGCATTTGGGAGGAGGGAGATTGGAAATGACTTCAATCTTCGCTTTATCTACCTCAATGTCATTTTGCGAGATGATATGTCCTAAGACAATACCTTCTCGTACCATGAAGTGTCACTTCTCCCAATTTAAAGTAAGGTTCTTATCCTTACACCGGGTAAGGACTGCGTCGAGATGTAGCAAACACTCATCAAAGGAGTAGCCAAAAATGGAGAAATCATCCATGAAGATCTCTAAGAATTTTTCGACCATGTCTGAAAAAATACCCATCATACACCTCTGGAAGGTAGCGGATGCATTGCATAACCCAAAGGGCATGCGACAGTAAGCAAATGTATCGAACAGAAAAGTGAATGTGGTCTTGTCTTGGTCTTTTTCGGCGATGGGAATTTGATTATAGCCGGAGTAGCCATCCAAAAAGCATTAGTATTCATGCCCAGCCAATCGTTCTAGTATTTGGTCAATGAAAGATAATAGAAAGCGGTCTTTCCGTGTCGCGGCGTTGAGTTTTCTATAATCGATGTATAGTCGCCACCCAGTTTGGGTGCGAGTAGTTATTAACTCATTCACCTCATTAGTTATGACCGTTATGCCCAATTTTTTTGGGACAACGTGAATGGGGCTAACCCACTGACTATCAGAGATAGGGTAAATGATACCACTATCAAGACACTTTACGATCTCCTTTTTAACAGCTTCCTTCATGACTGGGTTGAGTCGTCTCTGTAGATCCCTGGCTAGCTTGGCATCATCCATCATATGAATATGATGTTCAACTATCAGGGGACTAATCCTCTTGATGTCCGCCATAGTCTAGCCAAAAGATTGCCGATTGCTCTGCAAGACCGTCAAAAGGGCTTTCTCTTGCTCTGGGGATAGAGAAGCCGAGATGATAATAGGGAGGTTCTTATTCTCACCTAAGTAAGCGTATTTAAGGTGAGACGGCAATAGCTTGAGTTCGAGTGTTGGAGGTGAAACAATTGAAGGTAAAATCGGTAAAATTGTCTCAAACTCAAAGGATTCCAACAAAGGTTCAAAACGAGTGTAAGCAACCGAGTCTGATGGTTCAGCTAACTTATCCGAAAATTCAAAGGATTCAAACTCGGGTGTTGATTGGTCGAGATCGTTTGAGAAAGTGAAACACTCGTAGTCATTATTGGGCGTGAAAGCAGTATTAGGTTCAACGAGGAACGCACTAGTGGCATTAAGATTGCTGTGATCGAACAAAAATTTCTCGAGCTCACAGTCCTCCTAGGTGATCTCTTGGATCGAGCAAACGTCTAGTATATTATCATTAGGTTCGGAGGGCTGATTTCCCAACTTAAAAATGTTGAGTTCAATTGATATGTTTCCAAAAGATAGGTTCATCGAACCAATTCGACAATTGATCACAGCATTCGAAGTCACAAGGAATGGTCGACCGAGTATCACCGAAATTTGATTCCGGGGGTTAGCTACAGGCTGTGTATCTAAAACAATGAAATCAACGGGGAATATGAAGTCCCCTACTTTGATCAACACATTCTCTAGCTCACCCCTAAGATGGGTGATAGATCGGTCGGCCATTTGGAGAGTACAATGCGTAGGTTTCAGCTCTCCTACACCTAATTGCTCATATACCGAATAAGGAAGTACGTTAACACTGACACCAAGATCCAAAGGTGCGCGGTTGATGTTCTTATCCCCACTAGTTATTGAAATCGTAGGACAGCTAGGGTCCTTTCGTTTTTGAGGTAAAGATTGGGTAAGAGCATCACTCACTGCACTAGCAAAGAAAAATTTCTTAGGTACCTTGATTTGCTTTTCTTAGTGCATAAGTCCTTCAAGATTTTTGCGTAAGAAGGGACTTGTTGGATTGCATCCAAGAGGGGAATGTTAATGTTAACCTGTTTAAACAACTCCACAATCTTCTCCATTTGTGGATTTTATTTATTGGATCTCAACCGGTTTGGAAATGGAACATTTTGAAAATTGGTTGAGTCTAATGCTTGTGGAGGAGATTGCGGAGTTGGAACGGACCCTAGAACTGGTGTTTTCATGGAGTGAGAAGTGGGTTCGTTCGGAGCAGCAGAAGAAGTAGAGCCTTGTGAAGAGTGGAGAACAGGCTCTGAAGATGAAGAAGAAGAAGAAGTGGCCGGGGTGTCATCATCAGTGCCAATATTGTTGTGCAACATCCTTCCAGATCTCAATGTAGTCACGACACTCACATTATGGTTTTATTGTTCAAGAGCAACATGTGCATTTTGTGGGTGACCAGGATTTGGGAGTGGTTGAGATGGAAGCTTCCCTTTCTCTTGCTCTCTTAAACCTGCATTTAGTTGTGCAATCTGGGCTTCAATGGTTTTGATACTTTGCCCGTGTGAAGCAGTGTGTTGCACCAGAGACTGAATGGAAGACTGGATGTTGGTTGAGGATTGAGTTGATTGTTTTCAAAATGCCTCCAGACTTCGTTCTAACGAGGAAACCTTATCGTTATTTGGTGGAACAAAATTGTTTTGAGGAAAAGAGTTGTTTGGTGCAAAATTGTTCGTTTGATTTTGGTAAGATTGGGGTTGAAAAGGTTGCTGATATTGAGTTTGTTGAGGAGCTTGTTGTTGAGGAGTAGGCCTCTGGAAATTGTTGTTGCCTTAGAATTGTTGTTGATTTTGATTCCAAGCAAAATTGGGGTGGTTCCTCTAACCAGGATTGTAAGTGGAAGAGTATGGATCATTTCTTTGTCTCTGCTGAAAGACAGCATTGACTTGATCCTGTCCTTGAGCAGGTGGGTTGTAAGGACACTCTTCGGTTAAATGGGATGGATCCGAACAACAAGCGTATATAGTGCGAGGGGGAAAAGCAGGGGCAGGAGAAGGCGATGAGAATTTGCTCTCAATTGCTTCTAGTTTTCGTGTAATTGCTGCAATTTCGGCTTTCATTGCAATTGACATATCAAATTGATGAACGCCTGGCCTTGATGGATCGGAAGAAGTAGATGAAATGGACGAAGTGGTCGGTCTAGTGCTTTCCCACTGAAGCGTTTGTTTAGCAAGATCGTCGAGAAATTGCCAAGCTTCCTCGTCAGATTTGGATAAGAAGTGACCTTGATAAATGGTTTCCAGCAACTGCTTAGTTGCTGGGTTCAGTCCTTCGTAAAAAGTTAGGCAAAGTTGCTATCTCTCAATACCGTGATGAGGACACTGAACAAGAAGGTCTTTGTATCGTTCGAAACACTTCCAAAAAGGTTCGGAAGGAAGCTGGGAAAATTGGTTAATTTCATTAGTATTCTCGCGGTCTTATGATTTGGGTAAAACTTTTTAAGAAACGCTTTAACAAACTCTTCCCAACTGTTTATGGAATGCGATGCAGTGCTATACAACCACTTTTCAGCTAGGTCACACAAAGTGAAAGGAATGACTCGTAGCCTTATAGCATCATCGGACAGTTGGATTGTCTTCATCATTGCACAGACGTTCTGGAATTTGTTGTATAGGCATCTTCGGATTCCATTCCGTGAAATTTAGGCAACATGTTGATGAAGTGGAGCTTAATTTTGAAATTTTCCCCATTTGCCGGCGGGAGTGAAAGACAAGTAGGAAGTGCGGAGCGGGTAGGATAGAAACGATCCTAGAGCGCGATTCGTTGTGGCGCTTCAATAGAAGGTTGTTGCGGGTTATTCGCACCCAGTTGGGGTGGAATCAGTCCCGAGGTAGGTAAAGGGTTGTTATGATTGAACCCTGACATCTCAGAAGAAGATGAAGATAAAGGTGAAGATGTATGAACAGAATTCCGGTCAACGTCGGAGTTGGCCAGCAAAGATAAGAATGAAAAAGGAGTGGAGGGAGTTTCGACTTCGGAGTCGATCGCGTAGTTGGTAGCGACTAACGAAACACGGACTAGACGGGCGCTAGTGTCCCGAGTCCAACCGGGCATACACTAAACGAGTTTTAGTGTAGTCAAAACATAGAATGTGAGGATAAGAAAACGTCAATGGGGAAATGTGGATGAAAGGTGGGTGAAATGAGATTCTAGCAACAAAGGGCAAGTTTTTGTAAAAATTTTGTTTTGTTGTGTTTTTTTTATTTTATAAAGATTTTTGCAAAAATTTGTACGGAACTACGGCACACTTTCAAACAACCACAGTTTAAACATGCACAATCAAACCTAGAGCTAGGGTCTTCTAAGTCCACTAGACTGCTCCTAACTGTTCCAAAGTGACAAGTTGTGAGATATCCCTCAAATCGCCTCTTCACCGCCAATTGTGGCCAGGTAAGCACAAAAGAAAAAAGGAGGGTTCCGCTCACGAATCACCGTGAGACGGGCCTTTTATAGTTACCTTTCTTACTTGTCTAGCCTAGGGACCACAAAATCAGGTTTAGATAAACGACTGAATGCCCACAACCTTCCACTATCCTAATGAGCGCGACAGTCCTTAATTGGCTGAGTCTAGATATTTTTTAATTAACTCAAGGGTGATGCATATGCATTTTAGTGATTTCTGGGGTTTTAGGAAGGGTAATGAAATCTCCACCCAATCTTAATTGGTGTTAGAGCCCCTTATATTCCGTTTTAAATATGCAAAGCAGCAACACACCAAAATCTATAACACTTACCAAAAAATTTTCTTTTTATTTGCAGCGCATAGAATCCTGTATAAATTGATTTATTGGATTGGAGAAAGATTCTGTGCAAAGAAACCTGCTGGAAAAAAAATTTCAGTAGAGCTTAGGGGGTGGAAGAGAAGAAAAAAGATACTTACAGAGAATTTCAGTTGCTATCGTCACCTTTTTTACCGCGGTTCCGTGGTGGATCAGAAGGTTCAGATCTTCAAAAATTTTCTCTGTGCTGATTTGGTTCTCCTCTGTCTGTTCAGATCCTCTGTTTCTGGATTTGTTCACTGAGCTTGCTCCAGATCTAAATCAGTATGTCTTCCTTTCCTGCACAATTCGCACAAAAACCAATCAAAAATAGCAAGATGATTTTTTATGTTTTTTTATTTATTTTATTTTTTATTTAATTAACCTGAAATTACAAAAAGAAATAAACTACCGTTTCCCCGGCAACGGCACCATTTGATTGTTAGACATTTTGTATGCATTTTAAATTTAAAAATATCGTAATCAAGACGGTATCGCTTGGTAGTTAGTCGGTTGAGTACGAGTCGATCCACAGGGAAATGGTGTCCTTTTCTTTAAGTTTTAACGAGTTAAGTCCTAACTTATGTAGGTTTTGTTTTAAGATTTAAGAATGAGAATAAATTGATAAAAAGGCTTGCTAGGGTTAGGATTAGGTTAGTTCGAAATATGGATTCTTCTCACTTCTTTCAATGCCGTGGTTAAGAATTTAGGTGTTAGGATAATAGTCAACAACGGGGATCAGCATGACTAGGAAGAAACTTAGTTTCTTCCTTTTAGTCCTTGTCCGTCTGTTCTTGGCTCTTAGCCCTAACCTCCGGTTAATTCAACTACAACCGGTCTAATTAGGGAATCACCGCTATCATGTAGGATAGGGTGCCGTAGTGAGCGGATTATGGTTGATTTAAAGAGAGTCCTTAATTAAAATTATTTTGGCAAAGAAAGGAGTGAGAGAGATTTCCTTCTCTCAAACCTTCCCTCTTCTATCCCTAACAAGTGAGGAATTACTCACTCATTAAGAAGATAACAATAAAATTCATTTTTTTTATTTTAATAGATGAACTAAATTGCAGATAATAAAAGAACAGATAAAAAATTGCAGGAATTAAAATCCAGATAAAAAGAATGCGAGTTTAAAAAAATAAAACTTAGTTTATTGATGACCTCTCAACAATACATTACAATTGGAATTAAAATTTAGATCTAAGAATTAAAAAGTGGCATAAAAACTAAAGAGAGACATGCCTTCATTTGGCTTTCAACTCTCCTATTTATAGATAGGAAAAACCCTAGGTTACAATCTGATCCACACATGAATTTACAAAACTACCCTAAGAAAACTGGGTCAAAGCACCGAAACCTCCACCGACACGTGCACCATACGGCCGTGGTTCCGCGGCGGAAAGGTCCGTTTGGCCGCGGTTCCGCGGCCATTTGGTGGGATCTTGGGCTCAATTCTTCAGGGTTGCTTCATGTTGCTTTTACCTTCTGTTTTCTTCACTTGGTTCCTCAGAATCTCTTCTATTTTCTTTCAGATTTCCAACAGTGCAGAATGATGTGGACTTTTGCCTTGAGCTTCGCGTTGAAGTCTTGAATCTTGTGCTGCCCTTGTACTTTGTGCATTGAACTGTCTAATGATTTTCATTTGTTCCTTGAACTGGTAGGCGGTATCATACAGATTCATCTATTGTTGGTCGTAGTCTTACATTTGTAACGACTTTTCATGAATTTCACTGTAACGATCTGAGAACCTGTAACCTGCAACTATTTAGCAGACATAGATCAAAAGCACCTATTTATATATAATGTGATTAAGAATGGGTGCTATAATAATGAAAAATTCTGATATGAACAAGACTCAACGGGTCGGAGGCCCGAGGTGTGATCCCAACTGAAGTTCTTGATCCTTTCTTGTTGCTTTTGGGACACGTCATCTGCAACGTGTCAGCATCTGGAGAGTCACCGATATCGAGCATCATCATTAGCCCTCCACTCTCGTCTCGACCCATTCTGGGGTCGGGTCGAGAGTGGTCTGACCGATCACCCGGGTGAGCTCTTACTCGAAGATATCGTCGGCGCGCATTCTTGGGTAAAGAGTAGTATTTTCTTGATGACGTCAGCGGATCAGGGGAGAGATCTCGCATTAAAGGGGAAGTGCCGGATCGTGTGTACGTTCATCGAAGCGACAACCCATGTGTCTGGCGCTGGTTTGCTGGCGAAACGTGTCTCAGGCGTTCCCGCGCTCGAAGGGACACGTCTAATGTGAGTGCTACTGGTGGAACGTTGTCGGTCGTTAGTTGCGAAACATTGTTTTGATGGGAGGCGATCGGAGCCGTAGGATGCGTGCACTAGCAGCTATAAATAGAGGTGGGATCCCCATCAGGGCCCATACCTCTTCATAATTCCCTCGTCCCTAGTTATGTTAGCTCGGCGCTCTTCTCCTCAGTTCGGATTCCTTGCGTTTGATCTCCCGAGGACACCACCCTTTGATCAGGTTAGATATCTTCTTCCGAGAAGTCTGTAGATGTAGGGCGGGTAGAGTCTAGGGGGTCATCTGAAGCTTCCTCTTCTACTTCTTCTTTTTCCCCCTCTGAGTTGGATCCCCCCCCCCCCGCGTTCGACCGGGTCGGTCCCCAGAGCACTGGTCATGGGTGTTCTTGGCGTGCGATCCTCGCTGAGGCGTGCGGAGGAGCTTGTCAACATCAAGACTCGCTTCCTCGTTCCTCCCGACTATTCGGTTCGTCTGGACGAGGAGGGAGAAAGGGCAGTCCAGGTACGGGGCAAGGAGATTGCCTTGTATCTTGAAGCCTTTTGGGCCGGGATGCGTCTTCCCTTCTCCTCCGAGGTGATAGAGGCATTGAATTGTTTTGGGTTAGCCCCAGGCCAACTAGTGCCGAACTCTTGGAGGATCCTCCTCGGGTTCCTGGTCCGGTTGAGATTGAGTCAGATCCCTTTCAGCCTGAGCCTCCTCGTTTCTTCTCTTTGCTACAAAATCCATCCCGGCGCTCGCAAAGGTTAGCCGAGATGGGTATACATCTCCTTTAGAAAACAACGGGGGGACGCTGCCGGGTCGGGGATCGTCGTAGTACCTTCTTCCATTTATGAATGGAAGAAGAAGTTTTTCTTTATTGCGCCGTCCGAGGGTGAGGATTGGCCTGTGCCCACCCTGTGGCAAAGGACCAGCTATCCGCAGGTGGGTCGGTCGAATGATCTCGACACAGTGGCGGTGTCGAAGTGGGAGCCCCTCCCTCGGGCTGATGTGCTGCTGTCTGAGTGAGCCCTCAGTTGAGCCGGGCTCAGCCCCACCGATTATGCGGGTAAGTTAAGAGCTTTTAGGCGACCTGTTTAGACTTGCGCATTCTTTCTTTTTTCCTGGCATTGCTGATTCCTTGTATTTTTTGTCTTATGCAGGACCCATGGACCTAAGCAAATTTTGGGTGGCAGTGGTTGACATGAAGAAGGGAAAGAAGGCCGGAGGCACCGACCTTTCTCACCCGTCGTCGGCTCTGGCTCCACCGGTGTTCGCTCCATCCAGGCGCCCAAGCATGCCCCGGGCCCCCTGAGTCCAGTCATGCGCCGGTCCGAAAGCGTGCTCGGGAGCAAGAGCCTCGAGCTCCCGAGGAGGGAGGTGAGACCGATTCTCCCGTGTCGCTCCTCAAGAGGTTTCACAGGACGGCGCCCCACTCCCCGGCTTCCCCGATCCTAGTGGACGATGGGGAGCTTCGCTTCGAGGTTCCCTCGGAGCTTTTCGTCGCTGATAGCCTACTCTCGGAGATGGAAAGGTCGGCCGGGGGAAGAATACCTCGCGGGACCCTCCGGGCCCAAATGGCGGTCATAGCTCAAGAGGCCGCTCATGTTAGCACTCGCACCCCACTTGGTTCTTTATTCAACATTTTTGGTCGCGTGATCGGGTGTCTCCTTTCCCTTGTTAACCCTCTTTCTTTCCTTCAGATCCTTTAGCATGTCGCCCTCGTCGTCAACATGGAAGACGAGGAAATTGCCCCGGCGATGCGGGCCGTGGGCGAGCTCTCCTCACGGGAGGAGAGCTCAAGGCTCGAGCTGGAGGCAGCGATGGAGAGGATCGCTGCCCTTGAAGACCGGGTGGCGGACGCGAATCGAGAGACCGCCAGGTGCCGAGAGACCGCCCGAGCCGCCGAGTCCCAGTTGGAGCATTCCAAGGTGCTCATTACTACCATGAAGAAGACGGCGAGCACCCTCCGGAGGGATAACGAGGCGGCGAAGGACCGGGCGTTGAAGGCGGTGGAGAACTATAAGAAGTCGGACCAGTTCTACGCCGACCTTGCGGGAGCCGCCGGTGTTATTTGGCACTACGCCATCGACGCTGTCAAGGCTCAGATGCCGGAGTTCCCCGACGGCAAGCTCCGGGCCATGTACCCTCTCGAGGATGACGCGCAGGGGAACACCCCTGGAAACGATGCAGGGGAAGAGGCCCCCGGTAGGAGCGTGGGGGGTAAGTCGGTCGCCCTGGCTACCGGCACCAAGGTTCCCGCCGTGGGTGCCGACCCAGAAGATGCCGTCCCGGTGGCCGCAGTGGACGAGCGGCTCGTCGAGGTTCTCCCCGGCCCTAAGGCCTGAGCTCCCTCATCTCCTTTTATTTTTCTGCTAAAAAGTTTTAAGCCTCCGGGCGTTTTTGTTAGGCCGGGAGCCCATAATACAATTGTAGAGACTTTTTACTTTATGAATAAAAAGTTCTTTTTGCAGTGGTCTTTGCGTGCGTCTTTTCCCTATGGTAAACATTTATATTTGCGCAGTACTGCCTTCATGTCAATTCAGTTTTCCGTTTAGCGATTGCATGTCAAGTTGAGAGTTAAAGTCGACCATTTGCCGAGTGTGCAAAGACCGGTGAAAGGTCGGTATGTCCATGGACCCGAAGTAGAGGTGGAGATCGCTTGGTAAGACGTGTAGGGAGTTGAGCGTGGTAGCTGCTTGGAGGGCACTAGATGAGGGCTTCGGATCCTTGGCGTCGTAGGGTAAGACATTACCAGCCAAGGATAGACCGAGCAGGATAGCTGCTCAGTGGCCTCCAGGTGAGGGCCTTGATCCTTGGCGTCGTGGGTAAGAAATTACCAGCCATGGATAGACCGAGAAAGGTTACATCCCGGTTGCCTCTTGGTGAGGGCTTTGATCCTTAGCGCGGGAGGGCATGGAAAGGCCTGCTAAGGATGGACCGAGCATGGTAACTACCCGGTTTCCTCTTGGTGAGGGCTTTGATCCTTGGCGTCGTGGGGTAAGAAATTACCAGCCAGGGATAACCGAGCAGGGTCGCTGCCCGGTTGCCTCTTGGTAAGGGCTTCGATCCTTAGTGCGGGAGGGCATAGAGAGGCCTGCTAAGGATGAACCGAGCAGGGTTGCTGCCCGGTTGTCTCTTGGCGAGGGCTTAGACCATTGGCGTTGTAGGATAAGGAATTACCAGGAAGGGATAACCGAGCAGGATCGCTGCCCGGTTGCCTCTTGGTGAGGGCTTCGATCCTTAGCACGGGAGGGTATAGAGAGGCCTGATAAGGATGGACCGAGCAGGGTTGCTTCCCGGTTGCCTCTTGGCGAGGGCTTAGATCCTTGGCGTCGTGGGGTAAGGAATTACCAGCCAGGATAACCGAGCAGGGTCGCTGCCCGGTTGCCTCTTGGTGTGGGATTCGATCCTTAGCACGGGAGGGCATAGAGAGGCCTGCTTAGGATGGACCGAGCAGGGTTGCTGCCCGGTTGCCTCTTGGCGAAGGCTTAGATCCTTGGTGTCGTAGGGTAAGTAATTACCAGCCAGGGATAACCGAGCAGCGTCGCTGTCCGGTTTTCTCTTGGTGAGGGCTTCGATCCTTAGCACGGGAGGGCATAGAGAGGCCTGCTAAGGATGGACCGAGCAGGGTTGCTGCCCGGTTGCCTCTTGGTGATGGCTTAGATCCTTGGCGTCGTGGGGTAAGGAATTACCAGCCAGGGATAACCGAGCAGGGTCGTTGCCCGGTTGCCTCTTGGTGAGGGTTTCGATCCTTAGCGCGGAAGGGCATAGAAAGGCCTCCTAAGGATGGACCGAGCAGGGTTGCTACCCGGTTGCCTCTTGGCGAAGGCTTAGATCCCTGGCGTCGATGGTAGGGAACTACCAGCCAGGGATAACCAAGCAGGGTCACTGCCCGGTTGCCTCTTGGTGAGGGCTTAGATCCCTGGCGTCGTGGGGTAGGGAACTACTAGCCAGGGATAACCGAGCAGGGTCGCTTCCCGGTTGCCTCTTGGTGAGGGCTTCGATCCTTAGCGCGGGAGCGCATAAAGAGGCCTGCTAAGGATGGACTGAGCAGGGTTGCTGCCTGGTTGCTGTTTACCCCAATCAGAGTAAAGCTCTGTTCAAATTTCAAGATGGGAAAAGAAGCAATACTTCTGTTTTTCTCCAATCAGAGCAAAGCTCTGTCTTGAAAATTAAAGTGAAAATTAAAGTTAAAATAAATGAAGTAACGCTTCAGATTCCCAGCGCTGCACGCAGAGCGCCACGTGCCAAAATCAGACACGTTAGCACAGGGAGCGCAGCGTCCAAGGCAGCGCACCCAATCAGAGCAAAGCTCTGTTTAAAATTCAAATTTTAATTAAATGAAGTAACACTTCAGCTGGCCTGCGCTCTGCGCTGCACGCCACGTGGCAGCGCAGTTGCGCTAGCGCGGTTGCGCTAGCGCGGTTGCGCTAGCGCGGTTGCGCTAGCGCGGTTGCGCTGCGCTGTGCGACACGTGTCAGCGCAGTTGCGCTAGCGCGGTTGCGCTGCGCGACACGTGTCAGCGCAGATGCGCTAGCGCGGTTGCGCTGCGCTGTGCGCTGCGCGACACGTGTCACGCGCTGGGGCATTTGCGCCAAACAAAATTAAGATTTTAAAGAAATCTTTCTATTCTTATTAAAACAAGAAGATTTTCTTCTGTAAAACAGAAGCCCTTGGATCAAAAATCCAACGGTGGGGAAAATTCCCCAAATCATTTAGAGAAAGATCTCTTTAACAAATTTAACTAATTTATGGGCACTATAAAAAGGACCCCAAGCCTCAATTCAAAGGCATCAATATTTTCTAAAAAAAAGAAGAGAAAGAGAACTCTGAAGAACTCCTCAAGAACAAAAAGGTAAAAACCTTTAGAAAAAAGAGAAAGTTCTCTTATGAACAGATCATAGATCTAAAAACAAGATCAATGATCTTTAATAAAAATAAAAAAAAATAATAATAAAATAGTACTTTGCACTTTTATGAACCTTTGGTTCTTTGAGATAAGAAAAACAAGAAAAAATTGTCTTTTCTTTGATCTAAATTAGATAAAAAAAATCAAATAGTGTTTTGCACTTCTGATCTTGAATCTAAAAGATTCTTAGTGCTTTGCACTTTCAAACTGCGCTGTTGCGCTCTTGGGAGAGCGCTATGTGTCAGCTACAGAACAACTTGCGCTACACGCTTTTGAAATGGAGCTTTGCTCTCTGTAATCGACGCAACTCACCAGAGTGCGCCACGTGTCAGCAGCACAGCGCACAAGCGCAACGCACTAGCGCAGCGCACTGCGCCTACGCGACACGTGTCAACACTACAAGCGCTTGCGCTCTCTGATTGGCGCAAAGCGCCTGAAAATACAATGCATTTCCTAAAGGGCCAGGCCCAAATCAAAAAGACCAAGCAGGCCTAATTAAATTGATGCTCTGCATCATTTATAAATGGGCAGAGCCCAAACAAAATAATAAAAATGCTATGCATTATTTAAAAGGGCAGAGCCCAATTGAGAGGTCCAATGGACAAAACAAATGCTCTGCATTATAATAAAAAGGGCAGAGCCCAGTCAAAATGGGCTTAAATGGCCTGAAGTAATGCTATGCATTATTCTAAAAAGGGGAAAGCCCAGACAAAGGCCAAATGCAAACAAAATGCGGACATTTTTAACTGGACTTAGCCCAATTTTGGCCGTAAGTCCTTAAATTAAATTGACTGAGCAAGATTGCTCTCCTAAATCAATTTATATCCGGTTCAAGGGTACATCTCCGAACACCTTTGACACTTATCGTTGTAATCCTTCAACGACATCAGAGAGGTGACGGGTCCCGACGACCACACATCGATATGGACTGCGGGGTCCTTAAACTCGTGGACCGAAATGTCCTTAAACTAATGATGGACCACCACGTCCCTAAACTGGCGATGGACCGAAATGTCCTTAAACTAATGACGGACCACCACGTCCCTAAACTGGAATACGGACCACCATGTCCCTAAACTGGCAATGGACCACCACGTCCCGAAACTGGAACTTGGACCACCATGTCCCTAAACTGGCAATGGACCACCACGTCCCTAAACTGGAACTTGGACCACTATGTCCCTAAACTGGAACAATAGAGCCCAAATGCTCTTTTGTCGGATCTAAACGATCCCGTTAAGTCGATCTTAGTCCCAAACTGGACTAACGTATCCTTAACAACCATTTAAGTTGATCTTAGCCTCAAATATGGCTAACGCATCCTTAACCCTTCAAACAGACTTTAGTCCCAAATTGGACTCGAGATCCCCCAATCAATTTTGGCTCAAGGGTACATCTCTGAACTCCTCTGACATCTGTCGTTGTAATCCTTCAACGTCGTCAGAGAGGTGATGGGTCCCGACGGCCATACATGCAATGGACCACTACGTCCCTAAACTGGAACAATAGAGCCCAAATGCTCTTTTGTCGGATCTAAACGATCCCGTTAAGTTGATCTTAGTCTCAAATTGGACTAACGAATCCTTAACAAACGTTTGAGTTGATCTTAGCATCAAACATGGCTAACGTATCCTCAAAACAAAACCCCAAACCCAAATCTAAGAAAATACGGATTTGGACTAGTCCACGCCCAACGGGCGACGACATAACTTAGTCTCCGTATACAATCTACGGGCAACCAAACATAAAACAAACACACACGACACGAAGTGACCATCTGGAGAAGGAGAAAGTTGTTACCGCAATGCGGTAGCGTAATTAACTGCAGGGGCTTGCGCCTGTAGGGAAGAGCGTCCCCACAATCAAAAACCCCTCAAGCGAGGGGGAATCTGACGAAGTCTGCTATATCAGACGCATCCATTTAAACCTTCGATACATAGTGCCATAAATCAACTTGGCATCTTCGGAGAGGTGGACGGATAGCACCAATTAGCATCTGCCCCGAATTTCAGGCAAGACGTTCATGTCTTGGCCGCCGTTCGGAGGGGAACAGATTCTGGCACGCCGGTGGGACCTTTTCCACTTTCCACTCCACACTTCGTGTGTCGTGTTCGCGAAAGAATCGCGGTTTACTGTGGTTGCCTGTGGATTCGAGGTACTAAGATTTGGTGTCTTGCTCCGTGCAGAAAACAGAAGATCAATGGCTTCAAACTGCACTGCCTGCAACTGCAACTCTCGCTCGGTCCTTGCTGGAGACGTGACTTATGGGCCCCAAGCGGCCTCCCTTTTCAAAATGCCGGTGGAGCAGGTGGCTCAAACCACCACTGGACTATTTTTTGGGGCCATGCTCCCATCAATGAGCTTCAATGCCCTAATGACGCTGCAAGAAGCCTCAAAGAAGTCGGTCTTCGATCGAATTACCACTGCCGCGACCCCTCTCAACGGGTTGCCCAACTCCACTGCCTCGTTTTTTAACAGGCTAGATCAGAGCTCCAGCGGGCCCATGAAAAAGCCAACAATACCGGAAGATGTCATCCCGAAGCGGATAGCTATCCCTAATCCAGTTTCAGGAGAAGTCACCAAGGTTGCTTCCCCTGCTCGGAAATCCGCTTTTGACAGGTTGGCCGTCCCCATTCAACGGACGTCGGTCTTTAAAAGGTTGGTACTAGCGGATTCTGACCAACACAGGGGGCATGAAGAGGTCCCCCCTATAACTGAAACAACTCCATCAGCACGACATGCTCGACGTCGCCACTGGTGCCGAGTGAGGAAGGCTGGGGGCAACTCTCCTTCTGGATTTACTTCATCAGCTCCAACGGTGGGGATCGAGGCTGCTGTTCCAATCGGGAACAGCTTTGAATTGCTGAACACGGTGCGCATAAACTCTTCTACTGCAATGTTGAAGCGAACTCCTTCACCTGTGAAGAATATTCCAGAGAAGCAGCTAGAGTAGCCCCCTCGACGACTGTCCTCTAAAATTTACAAGGTTTGGCGACAGGTTCAAGAGTTGGTGATTGATGAAAACTATCTCCACCGACAGAAAAAGACGGAGGTTCGGCAGGAGAAAGACTACTCTGTCAGGCCAGAAGAAGCAACGGCTACTCAGATGTCTACTGCAGCGACACTCTCAACGCCAATCACTCAAAAGAGAAGGAAGCCGCAAAAAGCCCCTGTGAACAAGGCACACCGTAAAAGCGCTGAACACAAATGCCCCAAGCCTGGGGCATGGTAGTGCACACAGTTTATATGGCTTCTGGAAAGGAGGAAAGCTGCACTTCTATGGGCCACCGACCGCTCACCCGATCAGTGACGAAAGCCCAGGAGCAACAACAAAAACTTCAGGAAATGATGACTGCAATGGCCGCACTCACTGGGCCAAAAGAAAACTCTGAAACGTCTTCGGATGAGTGTCAAGAACAAGAAACTGACGCTGAGTTTCTTCGCCGGATATTAGAAAAAAAGGATAAAGAGGCTGCGGAACAAGCAGCCAGCATAAAGAAAATGGCCCTCCTCTTCCAAGATATGGTAGGGATGATGTCACAGCCGGACTCTCCAGCTGAAGACCCTCCAATCATTGTTGAAAATGACGGAGGGGAAACATCTAATCCTCCGCCGGCTCTTTCAGCAGCCAAAGATGAAACCGTTTCCAAGGCCGTGCTAGACGATTATATAGCTCAGCAGATCCGGGTTCATCAGGCGAATGAAGCAGCTGGGCAAATTGGTAGAACCGGACGACCGTATCCGAGCTGGTACGACCGAATCAGTTACCCGCCGGGATATACGATCCCTAAATTCCACGTATACAAAGGGACAGGGAATCCGCATCAACATGTCGCTCAATTCAGGGCCTTATGCGGCAACATTGGAGGCAATGACAAATTGTTGCTTCGCCAATTCGTTGGCAGCTTAGCAGAAACAACCTTTGAATGGTATTCGGAACTACCTAATGACTCTGTCAAAACATTTGCGGAGATGGAGCTACTGTTCACGCAAAGATTCGCGAGTGCTAGTGAACGCACCCCGATAACTGCACTGATAAATACCAGGATAAGGCCAGGTGAAACATGGGTCTAATACGCAACACGATGGTGGAACCTATGGTCGAAATGCGAACAACGCATAGAAGAGGCACCTGCGGTAGGCATGTTTGTGGGCACTCTCGATCCGCAGGCGACCATCTCGCAATTCATGATGTTTTTCAGGCCGACCACCTTCCAGGCCTTGATTGACAAATTAGCCCAAATGGACCAGATCGGCCACGGACCGTCTCCTCCAAAACCTGATTCTCAAAAC
This sequence comes from Agapanthus africanus, assembly GCA_030015575.1. Classification (NCBI taxonomy): domain Eukaryota; kingdom Viridiplantae; phylum Streptophyta; class Magnoliopsida; order Asparagales; family Amaryllidaceae; genus Agapanthus; species Agapanthus africanus. The sequence goes on from CM057340.1 coordinate 646,923,824, forward strand.
GAAAAAAGAAAAGGGAAAGCGATCGTCGTGGCCAATGCTCAACGACAGCCGAGCAATTCAAAACCGGTCGTTCGCCAAAACAATGTGCGTCCGCGCCCATCCCTCGAGGAGAGACTAAGACATCCTTACTCGTTTCCTCAAAATAAAACGAGAAGACTGTTCGAGCTAGCAGTGCGCAACGGACTCATCAATCTGTCAAGTCCAAAGCGTCTGTCGCAGCCAGGCGATCTTAATAATCCCAATTATTGCCCTTACCACCAAACGGTAAGTCACCCGATTGAGGATTGTTTCGTCTTTAAGGGATGGATCGAAAATCGGTACCTACAAGGCAAGTTCGCGCTGTCGGAAAACTGGAAGGTAAACCCACCACAGCCGCACCCTCCAAAGAAGACGGACACGCCGGGGGCAACTTGTTCTTTCGTCGAGGATGAAAACGATGGAGAAAACTTATCAGATGAATCCGAAGACTACGTAGCGACTTGTCATGTGATTTCTCATTCACTGACGCATGATGAGGAGGCTCCTTTCCCTGAGAAATCAATGGCGAACCCTGAGCCGGAGATTCTACAGCCATCAGACGAGTTGATCGATGTCTTCCTAAATGAAATTCGTCTGAAAGCAAAAGCCAATCAAGAGCGTGAGATGGCCATACTGGAAAGAGCCAAGGCATTCCCGTCAGATCAAAAGCCATACACTGCGGGTAAAAATAAATTCAAGATGAGGAAAAGGTTCGCCAAAGCTCTATCAGTAGGAATGAAGCTACCGCCCTCTGAAGAAAATACTCTCGCTGAGGTAGAGATGCACCCTAACTTTTGTTTATATCATCAGAAGATCATACATCCTACCGAAGACTGCGAATCCTTTAACTGTTGGCGGCAAGGGTATGTCGCTCAAAAGCAACACTTCGACAGGACAAAATGTGAAGCTTGTAGACGTCGAAAAAATATGATAGATGAGCGTAAAAGAGCCGCCGACGATTGTCATACGGCCGACTTTAAGGTATCGCAAATTATCACCTTTGGAAGCGACTCTGACGAAGAAGCTACCCCAACCCTTCCCTCAGGGAATCTATTTCAAAAATGAAAGAATTGAGGAGCTGCGAGAACGTTCAGCCATGCAATCGCACGCTACTCGGAAAAAATCCCGGCCCCGCAAACAACAGAGCGAACAAAAAGGATAAAGGAAAAGGAAAAACGGCCTTCGTCGCCAGCGCTCAACAACAATTAAGTGACCCTAGACCGGTTGCTCGCCAAAGCAACAAGCGGCAACCCCTCTAGGAAAAGTTGAAACGTTCTTACTCGTTTCCGCAAGATAAAACAAGGGGACTGTTCGAGCTGGCAGTGTGCGAAGACTCATCAATCTTCCGAGTCCAAAACGTCCATTGCGGCTAGGCGATATTAATAATCCTAATTATTGCCCTTACCATCAAACAGTAGGTCATTTGATCGAGGATTACTACGTCTTCAAGAACTGGGTTGAAGACCAATACCAACACGGCAAGTTCGTGTTGTTCGAAAATTGGAAGGTGAACCCGCCACAACCGCATGCTCCGAGAAAGATGGATACGCCGGGGGCAACATGGTCAGTCATGGAGAAAGCCCTATAGACTGAAAAGTCAATAAACTAGATATTCGCCTCAAATACGGCGACGACGGACCGAAACGTCCTTAAACTAATGATGGACCACAATATCCTAAAACTTGCAAAGGACCGAAACGTCCTTAAACTAATACCGCAGCATCTTTAGGCTGACGAGGTGAATAAAAAAAATATAAATAAAGAAAAATATAATAAATAAAAACGGTATGTCCATAAGCAAAAAAGGCACGGATGAAAACCCGAAAGGGCTCCGTGAGTAAAAACAGCAGGGCTACCGGCGAGTGTTCGTGAAAACTCGAAAGGGCACAACCTCATTAAAAAAAAAAAGAAGAAGAAAATAAAAAGAAATAAAAAAGAAAAACGGTATATCCTTAAGCAAAATGGGCACGGAAGAAAACCCGAAAGGGCTCCGTGAGTAAAAACAGCAGGGCTACCGGCGAGTGTTTGTGAAAACCCGAAAGGGCGCAACCTCGTTAAAAGGCACTTATAGGGTCCTCTCGACCTTGTAAGGAGAAACCACCCGCGTGAGATCCTTAAGACTCACAAGGGAGCAACACACTTAGGGATCCCCACGATTCCTAAGGAGAAAATACACTTGCGAGATCCTCACGACTCGTAAGGAGAACTCTCTTATGGGACCCTCACGGCCCATAAGATTTGAAAGTCTTAAGTTACAGAGACCTAAACCTGTGCTTAAGCAACCCCTACAACTTTCGATATTGCCCTACAAGTGGTTCAGTACTGACTCTTGTATACAATCCACGGGCGAATAAACAGTTCCCTAATCAAGTCCCATCCGGGACTAGGGATATGTTCGCTTGGTAAACAACCCTTGTAAATCCTCTCGATTTATGAGAAGAAAACCCTCCTGTAGGATCCTTATGAGTTACAGAGGCACAAATACTTAGGAATCCTCACGATTCCTAAGGAGAAAATACACCTACAAGATCCTCACGACTTGTAGGGAGAAATACCTTTATGAGACCCTTACGGCTCATGAAGTCAAAAGCCTTAGTCGACAGGACCCTAACCCTGTTCGCTAAGCCACCCTTGTTCAACATCGACAGCAGCAAATGATGATTCGCTCCTGGCAATATTCCAGTTGTAGCGATGCTGATGCCTATATCGGTATCAAATTCCAAGTCCTTTCATGGTAAATGATGACTCGCTTCTGGCAATATTCCAGTCGTAGTGATGCTGATACTAAGATTGACATCAAATTCTAAGTTCCACACTTGCGATATAAAAAAAATCAGCGAGCCAAAAATTCATATGAAATAGCCGAAATGATGGGGCAACTTGCAATAAAAAGCAGCAAGTAAAAATGTATGCATGTAAAATAGCCGAAATGATTGGGCAACTCTCAATAAAAAGCAGCGAGTAAAAATAAAAATAAATAGCCGAAATGATTGGGCAACTCGCAATAAAAAGCAGCGAGTAAAAATAAAATAAATAGCCGAAATGATTGGGCAACTCGCAATAAAAAAAACAGCGAGTAAAAATAAAATGAATAGCCGAAATGATTGGGCACCGCGAAAAATAGTCGAAATGATTGGGCAATCGCGACCTTCGCGATATAAAAGCTGAAATGATAGAGCATCGCGGAAAGAAATAAAATAAAAATATATATTTATGTAACGAAATTCATGCCTTACAGACGATAGCACAGCAATCCCTGTATACAATCCAGGGGCACAAATAAAGAGGGAACCATACCTTCCCGACAGGCTCCGCCAAAAAGCGAAGCCAAATCTCGACGGTTCAACAACAACCTAGAGACAACCGTGACATTCGCCTCGATACAGTAGACGAGTTGCCACCCCAGCGTTCTTCCTCCAGCGGGATTCGGACGCGACAATCAAACAAACGGAGCCACGGCAAAATTCCAGCTCCACCTCGACGCTCGTTTCGATACAGCAGACGAGTTGTCACCCCAGCGTTCTTCCTCCAGTAGGATTCGGACGCGACAATCAAACAAATGGAGCCACGGCAAAATTCCAGCTCCACCTCGACGTTCGTTTCGATACAGTAGACGAGTTGTCACCCCCAGCGTTCTTCCTCCAGCGGGATTCGGACGCGAAAATCAAACAAACGGAGCCACGGCAAAATTCCAGCTCCACCTCGACGTTCGTTTCGATACAGCAGACGAGTTGTCACCCCAGCGTTCTTCCCCCAGCGGGATTCGGACGCGACAATCAAACAAATGGAGCCATGGCAAAATCCCTAGTTCCAAACCTCGACGGTTCATCAGCAAACTAAAAACAACCGCGACATTCATCTCGATACAGCAGACGCAATGCCAGCAAACGAAGCAAAGGCCAAATTCCTAGCTTCAGGGTCTTGACGGCAACTCACATAAAGCCCGAAAGACTATCGGAGATCATCCCCACACTAGCGCGGAGTGGTTATGACTCATCGGGGCTCGCCAAAATAAGCTTAACCTCAAGTAAAAAGCGACATGGCAAATTCCTAATGCTTGCTCTTCCGATGGTCAAACAGCCTAGGAAGATTGCTTGAAGACGTCTTGTCCAGCCCCCGAAGGGATCAGAGACACGGCAGTCGCAGGGCTACTCGAACAGCACGATTTCCTATCGAGAACTATATCAGCTTATGCGACGGTACGATGGCCAAAACCCTAAGTACCACCAACCTTAATGGGCTTCTGTCGTAAAGAGCAGAGGTTAAATGCGACATTAAGATGTTCTTGCGAGAAACGCTCGATTCGTCTCGACTTGTGAAGAAATTGTTGAGGCGGCTCGACTCGTGAGATAAAGCCATAGGCAGCAGGCATAAAAAAAGCCTGTTTCGTAAGCACTGGGACCCCGCAAGCTGGCCCAAAACGGTCTCTTGCATACCATCCACGGGTCTTACTCTCCAACGTCGAATTTCGACAAGGAGGGAAACAACCGCTTACGGGTCCTCTCGACTCATAAGAGGGAAAAATTCTCTTATAGGATCCTTACGACTTATAAGAGAAAATCACACTTAGGAATCCTCACGACTCTTAAGGAAAAAAAACCCACTTACGAGATCCTCTCGATCCGTAGGGAGAAAAATCTCTACGAGACCCTCACGGCTCATAGAGTTGAAAAGTCTTAGGCAGCAGATCTGAACCTGCGGCCTAAGCCATCGCTATCCCTTGGAGAAATCTAAATGCTTACTCTGTTATCTATCGAAATTGCTTATTAACACAGCATACCGAGAATAAAAGAAAGAAAAAAGCGACGGAAAGAACATCTGATCTACATTTGATCAAGCATTCGAGACACATTCATTCATGCAAAAGATTCAGAACAAAAGATAAGACAGGCTAAGAAAAACAAAAATTTTCATTAATATCGCCAGAAGTTCTTACAATCATAAAAGCGATAAACTAAAAATATTATTACAAGGGAATAACCTCGAACCCAGGGCATGGATTGAGGAACTCAAAAGCTACTCTATCTATGACTTTCTAGGCCTCGCGGACCATCCTAGTATGCTTTCTTTCACGAGCACAAGCGTCAGGGTCCCCCCTGATGTCTTCCACCCTCCGATAAGCAGCGAGTATGGCGGACTGTTGAAAGACCTCGTGCAAGAGATCGATAAGACTGTCTCGCCGTCTCTTCGAGATAAAGTTCAATAGGCACACCGAGTGCACCTTGTCCTCAGCAACATCCAACGCCCTAAGTGGCACGCCGGGACAGAAGAGGGGAAGCGCTTCCCAGATGGCTCCCACGATAAGCTTAAGGAGGGAGGAACGTCGGGGAAGCAGTGGACCATTGTACGCGTCGAAGCGACTCATTATTTCAGCACACTCCTCGTTTGTGAACTCCCGATTCTGAGAGCGGCCAAGTCGGCGGATGTCCCCATAAGAGATGATCTCGTTAAGAGCATACATGTGGGCGTTCATTGTTCCTGCGAAAGATGATCAACAGAATTATCAGAAAGACTGATTAAGCAAAACGATATAATACACCGAGGAATAAAACGCCATCGTTAAACTCCAAGATCAATGAAAAACTCCTAGGAGTTCTGTTGAATGATTTGGAAGGAGCAAAGCTCCATTAATGAAATGAGAAAATACAGGAAAAATCTTTCAGAGAGCAGAGCTCTATGAAACCCTAGTAGGGTCCCCTTTAGTTCTCTTTAGATCCCTTTAAGACCTGTAGAGCAAAGCTCTGCTAAGTGAAACCCTAAATAGGTTTCCTTTAGATCAGGGATCTATTGAGAGCGAGGCTCTATCAATAAAAATTAATTTAATTTAATTTAATCCAAATTAAAATTTTCACCTAAAAGTTTTAAGAGTTTAACTCTTGAAGTTCTTGAAATTAAAGAGCAGGGCTCTGAGTTCTGAAAGTAAAATTTTAGAGATGAAAATCATCTAAGAGACCAAAGGTCCTATTTATAGGCATCAAGTGCCCTTTCAGCTTCCAAGGGATGGCACGACGGTTCGGAGTCTGCCAGCGCTGTGCTCACGTTAGGAGGCCACGTAAGCGCAACGATGGGGGGCATTTGTTTACCCCAATCAGAGCAAAACTCTGTTCAAATTTCAAGATGGGAAAAGAAGCAATACTTCTGTTTTTCTCCAATCAGAGCAAAGCTCTGTCTTGAAAATTAAAGTTAAAATAAATGAAGCAACGCTTCAGATTCCCAACGCTGCACGCAGAGCGCCACGTGTCAAAATCAGACACGTTAGCACAGGGAGCGCAGCGCCGAAGGCAGCGCACCCAATCAGAGCAAGGCTCTGTTTAAAATTCAAATTTTAATTAAATGAAGCAACGCTTCAGCTGGCCTGCGCTCTGCGCTGCACGCCACGTGGCAGCGCAGTAGCGCTAGCGCAGTTGCACTGCGCTGTGCGACACGTATCAGCGCAGTTGCGCTGCGCGACACGTGTCAGCGCAGATGCGCTAGCGCAGTTGCGCTGCGCTGTGCGCTGCGCGACACGTGTCACGCGCTAGGGCATTTGCGCCAAACAGAATTAAGATTTTAAAGAAATCTTTCTGTTCTTGTTAAAATAAGAAGATTTTCTTCTGTAAAACAGAAGCCCTTGGATCAAAGATCCAACGGTGGGGAAAATTCCCCAAATCATTCAGAGAAAAATCTCTTTAACAAATTTAACTAATTTATGGGCACTATAAAAAGGACCCCAAGCCTCAATTCAAAGGCATCAACATTTTCTAAAAAAAAAAGAAGAGAAAGAGAACTCTGAAGAACTCCTCAAGAACAAAAAGGTAAAAACCTTTAGAAAAAAGAGAAAGTTCTCTTATGAACAGATCATAGATCTAAAAGTAAGATCAAAGATCTTTAATAAAAAAAAAATAATAATAATAAAATAGTGCTTTGCACTTTTATGAACCTTTGGTTCTTTGAGATAAGAAAAACAAGAAAAAATTGTCTTTTCTTTGATCTAAATTAGATCAAGAAATCAAATAGTGCTTTGCACTTCTGTTCTTGAATCTAAAAGATTCTTAGTACTTTGCACTTCCAAACTGCGCTGTTGCGCTCTTGGGAGAGCGCCACGTGTCAGCTACAGAACAACTTGCGCTACGCTCTTTTGAAATAGAGCTTTGCTCTCTGTAATTGGCGCAACTCACCAGAGTGCGCCACGTGTCAGCAGCGCAGCGCACTGCGCCTGCGTGACACGTGTCAACACTACAAGCGCTTGCGCTCTCTGATTGGCGCAAAGCGCCTGAAATGCAATGCATTTCCTAAAGGGCCAGGCCCAAATCAAAAAGACCAAGCAGGCCTAATTAAATTGATGCTCTGCATCATTTATAAATGGGCAGAGCCCAAACAAAATAATAAAAATGCTATGCATTATTTAAAAGGGCAGAGCCCAATTGAGAGTTCCAATGGACCAAAACAAATGCTCTGCATTATAATAAAAAGGGCAGAGCCCAGTCAAAATGGGCTTAAATGGCCTGAAGTAATATTATGCATTATTCTAAAAAGGGGAAAGCCCAGACAAAGGCCAAATGCAAACAAAATGCGGACATTTTTAACTGGACTTAGCCCAATTTTGGCCGTAAGTCCTTAAATTAAATTGACTGAGCAAGATTGCTCTCCTAAATCAATTTACATCCGGTTCGAGTGTACATCTCCGAACACCTTTGACACTTATCGTTGTAATCCTTCAACGACGTCAGAGAGGTGACGGGTCCCGACGACCACACATCGATATGGACTGCGGGGTCCTTAAACTCGTGTACCGAAATGTCCTTAAACTAATGATGGACCACCACGTCTCTAAACTGGCGATGGACCGAAATGTCCTTAAACTAATGACGGACCACCACGTCCCTAAACTGGAATACGGACCACCACGTCCCTAAACTGGAATATGGACCACCACGTCCCTAAACTGGCAATGGACCACCACGTCCCTAAACTGGAACTTGGACCACCATGTCCCTAAACTGGCAATGGACCACCACGTCCCTAAACTGAAACTTGGACCACTATGTCCCTATACTGGAACAATAGAGCCCAAATGCTCTTTTTTCGGATCTAAACGATCCCCTTAAGTCGATCTTAGTCCCAAACTGGACTAACGTATCCTTAACAACCGTTTAAGTTGATCTTAGCCTCAAATATGGCTAACGCATTCTTAAACCTTCAAACAGACTTTAGTCCCAAATTGGACTCGAGATCCCCCAATCAATTTTGGCTCAAGGGTACATCTCTGAACTCCTCTGACATCTGTCGTTATAATCCTTCAACGTCGTCAGAGAGGTGATGGGTCCCGACGGCCATACATGCAATGGACCACTACGTCCCTAAACTAGAATACAGCCCAAATGCTCTTTTGTCGGATCTAAACGATCCCGTTAAGTTGATCTTAGTCTCAAATTAGACTTACGAATCCTTAAAAAACGTTTGAGTTGATCTTAGCCTCAAACATGGCTAACATATCCTCAAACCAAAACCCCAAACCCAAATCTAAGAAAATACGGATTTGGACTAGTCCACGCCCTACGGGCGACGACATAACTTAGTCTCCGTATACAATCCACAGACAACCAAACATAAAACAAACACACACGACACGAAGTGACCATCTGGAGAAGGAGAAAGTTGTTACCGCAATGAGGTAGCGTAATTAATTGTAGGGGCTTGCGCCTGCAGGGAAGAGCGTCCCCACAATCAAAAACCCCTCAAGCAAGGGGGAATCTGACGAAGTCTGCTACATCGGACGCATCCGTTTAAACCTTCGATACATAGTGCCATAAATCAACTTGGCATCTTCGGAGAGGTGGATGGATAGCACCAATTAGCATCTGCCCCGAATTTTAGGCAAGACGTTCATGTCTCGGCCGCCGTTCGGAGGGGAACAGTTGCCTCTTGGCGAGGGCTTAGATCCCTGGCGTCAGTGGGTAGGGAACTACCAGCCAGGGATAACCGAGCAGGGTCGCTGCCTGGTTGCCTCTTGGTGAGGGCTTAAATCCCTGGCGTCGATGGGTAGGGAACTACCGGCCAGGGATAATCGAGCAGGGTAGCCGCTCGGTGGGTCCGTGAAGTTCTGTACGACTGTCCCTGGTGTGCGAACATCGGGTAGAGTAACCGTTGCGGGCGACACGTATCATGAACGCGTGGGGGGAGGCGAAGCGTAAGAGCCGCGCTGTTCTGATTTCGCAGAGAAAGGTGGGATATTTGCCGCGTGGCGGTACAGCAGTGGAAGAGAAGAGTGACTGTTAGACTCTTGGGCATTGTGGGGCTATAGAAAGGGAGGGAGTGTTGATCACTCCTTTCTTCATAACCAAAACGTAAGAATGGAGGACTTCCCTTTCACTATCCTCAATATCATAAACTTCAAGGACGTGTACCTGTACGACCAGCACTGCACCGAGGATACGGTGCAGTTAATGATAGGCCGCATAGAGGATCATTTTGGCCGACTGCTTCCCCGGCGCTCACCCCTGCTTCAGCTGTTGATGTACTCAATCTGGAGGGTGTCGCCGGGGCTGCACAACCCCTTGTCCGAGCAGCTGAAGGACGAGGCGGTTGGTAAGCTGAGGTCTCTATGGCTCTTCGGCCTGATCTCGGCGGGTCGGCGGGATCGTTCGGTGGCACCCATTCTCGAGTGCTACCAATTGAGGCATCATGCTGATGTTCACGGACGGCATCAGAGGCAGAGGTCCGAGGCGGCGAGGGCTCGGCTTGTGGAAATATCCTCGGAGTACCATGAGCAGTGTTTCCTGCACCCCTTCCCCCGCTGCTGTAATTTTCTTTTTTTCTTTATACGGCTGAGGAGCCTAAAATGCCTTTTTGAATTAATAAAATCCTTCTTTTCTGCAATGCTTGTCTGTTTTGTCCTTCTTTTTTGCTTAGATAAAAAGAACTTAGAAGAAATTACATTTCTTTGCCAAAGAACCCATGTAGTAGCCTGCTAAGGGTGGACCGAGCAGGGTAGCTGCTCGGTGTATCCGCGAGGTTCAGTCTAACCTCCGTTGGTCCGTGAGCATTAGGACGAGTGACTGTCGGAGGCTGCACCCGTCAGGAAAGCTTGGGGGAGGCATAACGTTTCGGGAAGTCGCGTCAGTTCTGCCACGTGGGGACGCGGCATTGGATTAATCTTGATGGATCCCGGGATTCGCGCCCATGCGCGCGCAAATCTGGGTCCTCGAGGATTTTTTTTAAGGTTATAAATACAGAAGGAGACGGCAACTTCTTCGGCATCGCTTTACGAGATGACTGGGCCCTTGTATTCGATCGAAGAGATCATTACCTTCGACGACGTCTCCGCGTATGACCAATCCCTGGTCGAGGATAGGTACCGGGGAGTGGTTCAGTGCCTCGAGGGTCATGTCGTCCGGCTTCTCCCTCGGTGGTCGTCCCTGCTTCAGTTGCTGATGTACGCGATTTGGAGGAGATCCCTGGGGTTGGACAACCATTTTTTCGAGGAGCTGCTGGACGATGCGCTCGACAAGGTGTGTTCGATCTTCTTACTCGGCCTCATCTTGAAGGCCAGGCACGACCGGTCCTTAGCCCTCATTCTAGAGTGCTTCAAAATGAGATACATCCTGAGCCAAGGCGCAGAGGGCGGAGCGTCGAGTGTTTCCATGGCGTCCCGAATTCGCGTGCAGCATCAGCAGGAGCGGGCAGCAGAGGCTAGGGCCCGGCTAGCGGAAATTCACTCTGGGTATCATCAAGAGTACTTCCTCGATCCCGTTCCTCCTCTGTTGTAAATGTTTCTTCTTTATTTTTCTGTAAGGCTGAAGAGCCCGTAGTACCCTTTGGAATAAATAAAACTCTTCTTTTTGCAATGTCTTAATGTTCCCTTCTTATCAGATAAACAGAAAGAACTTTAGAAAAGTTTACATTGCCTTAGTGAAAGAAGAAATACACGCTCGTAGATATTCTTTTTATTGGTACAGTTTGAGCTTCTCGGCGTTGTAAGGCCGTGGAAACTTGCGCCCATCCGCGTTTTGCAAGCGGTAGGCTCCGCCGGGCAGGACCTCAGAGACGAGGAAAGGACCATCCCACTTTGGAGAAAATTTATGCAGCTTGCCTTGATCGATGAACTCGTTCCGCCTCAAGACTAAATCTCCGGTCTGGAAGAAGCGATGCTTGACTCACGCGTTATAGTAGCGGGCGGTTTGCTGTTTATAGGCGGCAGCTCTGATCTGAGCCTGGTCTCATTTCTCCAACAAGATGTCCAGGTTAGTTCGGAGTGCCGAGGTGTTCGCTTCATCGTCGAAGTGCTCGACCTGGTGACTGGGGAGCCCGATCTCCGCTGGGACCATTGCTTCGGTTCCGTAGCAGAGGCTTAAAGGGGTTTCCCCGGTGGGGGTTTTCTTCGACGTGCGAAGGGCCCATAAAATCCGGGGCAATTCCTCGACCTAACTGCCTTGGCGCCCTTCTAGGCGTGTCCGAAGACCATGGAGAACGTCCCGATTAGCGACTTCGGCTTGCCCGTTGCATTGGGGATGTGCGACCGCGGCAAACTTCATGAGGATATGATACTCGCTACAGAATTCCTTTACTCTTTCATTTTCGAAATTTGTCCCATGGTCGGTGATGATACACCTTGGTGTTAGTTGTATGTATGCCCTAGAGGCCAGTATTGTACAGATGATGTATATTATATTGGATGCTTGGACATATATAGAGATGACTTTCTTGCTCGATATGATAGTATGCTATCTGGTTGCTCTTTATCTTAACATGTATACTAGTCTCTTTATACTGTCTTATAGTTACTTGTTGGTAAAGCCCTTAGGATGTATACTTGACTGCCTGAACTATGATGCAGATCATACTAGTGGGGACATGGTAGTCCATAAGTACATCCTTCAAGGTCCCTAGTCGTAGGTGTATCGAGACGGGGCATCGATATACCAGTGTAGACTAGCGTATACGCTTCTCGACCCATGAGATGGGCGATGGATGATCTCATATCCATTGGTGTTTGACATCAGAGATGGTATACGGGTGCTCAGTGGAGACTGGGTACACTGGACGGACTCGCCGAGAACTCCCAGATGGTATTATACCTCACGTCAGATGGCAGTTCTCAGGTGACACTTGTGCAGGTTAGTCTGTAGACCCGAGATCGTCATAGAATCTTGTGTGATTCCCACCGTGCTTTGATCTCTACCTTACCACGTCCATGAGGGCATGCAAAACGGTGGTTTTTGGGTACAGTCCCGAGTCACATGGAGGCAATGAGCGATATGAGGGGTTTCGTCTCTCCCGGTATTGGGGGTTGATGTTGCGCTGTGCTCGATTGGCCGTAACAGGGAAGTCCCTGGCCAGGGCTGATCAGAGATTTGCTGGTAAGTGTTACCAGTAGTTTCTCGACCCGTTATGAGCCTCACATCGGCACGACTTATCGGTTATTGGGGTCTGACGTTTACCACCCCTAGACTTGATATGCGACATATCAGACGAGGAGACCGGACTGCACAGGAAGTGTTGCCGATTGGATCGACGGGAGTTATAGCAGGTTCGCTTGTTCTCTTCTGATCGCTCAATACCCGGGTGGCCATTACGTTTAGCTGACCGCTTGCAGCTTGGGGGTGCTTGATATGATCATCACTCACTGCTGGCGTATTGACGAGTCTCAGAGTCCCACAATGGAGTTTCCTAGTCCAGGCGAAACGTTGTGGTGCGCGTATGCGAAATGCGCATGGACCTGATTAAAATACGCGTATAGGATACCGTATATTGATCGGGCGGCTTGCTTTTGGTTAGGGTCATATGTGATATGGCCGGATTGATAAATCAAGTGTTGATTTATCATTTAACCATTAGATTCTCACTAGAAATCCTTTCTTGTTTTCTATGGATGTATGGATGCATGTATGCATTTCTTATTGTTTCATGCACATATGGATGTGCATGCACACATGCATACATACATCATTCTATCATGGTTGATTATACAAGGAAATGGTGGCAATATAAGACTCACACCATGGTTTTAAATATGGATTTTATTGTATTTGTTTTAAAACAAAAAAGGGAAAAAGGGAATGGTTATGATTCATTTGCTTCTACACTCTTCTTTTGACCTAACCATCCTCACCCACCTTTTAACCTAAGGTAATCTTTCCTTTTGTGTTTTAACTCAAGTTCAATTATATATTCATTGTTTAAACCATGGTTTGAGATGAGAACATGAAAATATATAAACATATATTTTCATTTTTCTAACACAAGAGTTATCTTTTTCACTCTTGAAAAAGATATTGCCATCATCTTCTTCTTCCTCTCTCATTTTGCTCTCTAGTTCTTTGTAGTGAGCAATATACTCATCAAGATTGGATTTTGAAGTGAGAAAGAGAACCACAACACCATTCTACACAAGTCTAGCCCACTTGTTTAGAGTGTTAGCTTGATTTCGTTCTCTTAATCGGATAAAGTTGCAAGCTTGGACAAAGCGGACTCCGGGTGGATCATCGGTGACCTCGAGGAGTTCAAGCGGAGCTTTTTCAAACCCCAAGTAGCCGAGGAGTCTAGCGTAGGGAGCTACAAAGGTTTTACTCTCTAAACCCTAGCTTTTCTTTCATATGATGATGTGAAAAAATTTGAAACCCTAATTGATTCTAGGAACGATTCTTTGTTCGTTAACTTAGCACCCTAAAGACTCCACTTTTGGTTCATGTGATGCTTCCAAACCCTTCATGTGGTGCTAGGCTAACCTTTCATTGGTATCAGAGCCAACCTAGAACATTAGGCGACATTTTTACGACGTTAAAACTCCGATCGAACCGGAAAATACGGTTTTTTGGTGCTCTCTGGACTTTTTTCAAAATCTGGTTATTTTCAGAATTAAAAATACGTAAAAAATTCAGCAGGTAAAAGTAAGAATTACGGTATAAATTTTTTTCGATGAACAGTCCATATTGCCGTGGAAACGCGGCCTAAGCTTGCTTAGGCCGCGGTTCCGCGGCCATTTACATCCATCACTGAATAATTTTTATACAGTAATTCTTTATTATGCTTGTATATTATTTAGGGTATTTTTAATCTGAATTTTGTACTGTTTGTTCTGGAGTTGGTTTTGGACTCGTCGATTCGATCGGAATTTTCATTTCGTGGCTTTTCCAGATAAATTAGAAAGTATTGAAGTGTTTGAACGAGTATCATTTGCTCACTATTCATGGGATTTAAATCCTTCGGAGGTACGTGCAAGTTTTGTGGTGGTCCCTCTAGAAGACAACACACCTTAACTCGATTATGTGACTGTCTTGAACTGACCTTTGAACCTTAGGGTTTGGGGCAGTACGGCGTGCCACATATGAGGCGTTGGCTTGACCCTTCTACGGCTGGACCGCTACTACTGTGTCACACTCCAAGTTTTTGAACTTCGCTCAAGTGTTGAGCTTTAGTGAATCTTGGGTATTTGATCGTTCGTTCGAAAACTTTGATACTGTCTAATTATCTGGAATGTGATGCAATGTGTGGAATTCATATTATAAGACATGAAATACGAGGTATGTGATATTTCGCATTTACGATGTCTAAGGAGAATGTGGATTCCAGATATTGCAGTTTTACACTTTCTTTTCTGTGACCGTAAGTGTAGTATGTCGATATCGCCGGTTTCGTTGCTATACATCAACGACAATTGGGGTATGCATACTTACTTACGTTGATGATATATGATATTATGTGTTGCTGAGATATGATGTGCAGGATTGTCGTGATTGAATAGCCGGGGTTTTTTTTATGTGAGATGAGAGTTTTATATTTTCATTCATGTAAATTCAAATGTAATGTAATATTCTTTTATTTGGGGCACTTCCGGGTTGAGGTCGATGCCACCTGTGTTGTATATTATTTACTTTTCTGCATTAAGATGGACCCAAGGAGGGTAGCACAGGTGACCGGGTTCTGGGATTCAGTGGGAGGCCATCTCGAGGAGTCGAGACCGGGTCTCCTAAACTCCAGAATTGGTAGGGTCGCTTGCCGCTCTCGTAGGGGTCCAGGGTGTGGGCTTGGCTATTCATCGCGACTTTGGAATCCGTATTTTCTATTATCAGCTAAGTACTAAATACGGACATCCTAGAATATCCCACATTATATCTATGTTTCTGCTGCGATATCTGTGATGTGATCATTTGATATGTTCTGATGGATACCGTATATAGTATATATGATATATTATATAGGCATTACTTATGTTTTACACCCGCACTATCCCTGCCCTGCTCTGTCGTTAGTTACCTAACCTAACGGTGCACGAGGGGACATCGAGGCGAATGCGGATGGCATAAGTGTACGTCGTATTTATCTGTGATGTTTAGGTGACTTAAATGATGGGACTTCATTAATGTGATTAATGAAAGAAAAGAAACCTAATAGATGTTGTAGAATCAAATTTTTTAAATAAAAAGGGTAGCTACAATTTTGCTTTGCACAGTGATATATATGATATATCCCGCACCTCATTTGACGAGGAAAGGGCCGAGATCCCTTCACCGGGAGTGACCCCTTTAGCAATAACTGGCTACACACTCGGTTTGTTTTTGATTGCTTCTATAGTTTCTGCTTTGCATAGTGATATATATGATATATCCCGCACCTCATTCGACGAGGAAAGGGTCGACGATCCCTTCACCGGGAGTGACCCCTTTAGCAAAACTAGAAAAGCCTCAAGAACACTCCATTTCAAAATTCACACGATTCTACAACGATATCAAGTTCATTACGCTCATGGTTTTTCTGAAAAACCTGCGTAGCCCTCCGTCATTTCAGATAAGTACTACTTAGTATTCATGCTGCGGTAGTTTGGCCTCCGTCAAGGCGTAGTGTATGGTAGCTAACTAGTGCTTATCTGCTAGCATATGATGCGATTGGATTAGGGTATTCGTACGGCATAGTTTGGCCTCCGTCAAGGGTCGTACGGGTGGGTTTAATTCAATCAAGAAATGACGGGTTGAACTTGACTAGCGCCCTGTGGGTAGTTTGGCCTCCGTCAAGGTCATAGGACGCTAGGGGCAAAAGCTTTATCGGGAATTTTAAGTGTTGAAATTTGAAATGAGATTGCATACCTTCTATGAGATAGTTGGATCCCGATACCCACTGCGAGTAAGAATTACTCCTGGGAGAGTTTTACACATTACAATTAGCCGATCAAGTAGGTGTCTAGAAAGGTGTCAACGGGGTTACGCCTCTGGGAAAACGAGGTTTACTTTAATTAGGTTCGTGCGAAAGCTCGGGGAACCTCCCTCAAAGTACCGACACTGGCCTGGCTGAATGATCGGCGAAATTATAGGGTGTAATTAATCCCGGCTAATCTTTCCTTTTAGGGTTTGAAGGAAGATTTGATAAAAACCAGTGGGAGCCATCCTGATTAGATAAGATAATAACCAATCTGATCTTGCAAAAGCATACGCTAAAGTGTTTTCTTCTCTCTCTCTCCAGGTAGCGACCATGTCATGCCCTAATCAAGATAATAATATGGATGTATTGACCGAACCCGCATGTTATACTGTGCAGGGGAACGTTGAACCCGTTCTATCTTATAAGTGTTATAAGACTGAACAGGAAACAGGAGAATATCTGGATTCTCACGCCGCCCAAACGGAGAACATGCATGTTGATGCACCTTCTTCGGGTGTATTTGTTATTGAGAACTGTTTTTCAGTTCACCCTACGTCCTGGATATTAGATACCGGATCAGGATCCCACATATGTAAACAGTTACATGGGATACGGAGAGGTAGAGAACTGGGAAAGGGTGATCATTCCATTCAAGTAGGGAATGGTGCAAGTATTGCAGCCAAAGCAGTTGGCGAATATCACCTAGTATTACCAAGTGGTGATACAATGATTCTGAATGAGTGCTATTATATACCGAACATGATGTGCAACATTATATCAGTTTCTTTATTAAGTAAAGAAGGATATAATTTTGTAGTAAAGGATAATGTTATGAACATATTCCTAGATCAAAAGTTGATTGCATCAGGCTCGTTACATAATGGTATATTCATTCTAAATCAAAATACAGTTCTCAATATACAAAACACAAACAAAAGGAAAAGTTCAGAAATGAACGAATCCTTCTTATGGCATTATAGACTTGGTCATATCAATGCGACACGACTGGCTAAGTTGCATAAAGATGGATATTTGAATTCGTTCAAATTATCATCTTATGATACTTGCCATTCATGTCTCAAAGGCAAGATGACCAAAACTCCATTTACAGGACACGGAGAAAGAGTTACGGAACTCTTGGGACTGGTACATAGCGATGTATGCAGTCCCATGTCTACACATGCCAGGGATGGTTCTTCCTACTTCATTACATTTACTGACGATCTCTCAAGATTCGGATATGTGTTCCTAATGAAACACAAGTCTGAAGCTTTTGAGAAATTCAGAGAATATAAAAACGAAGTAGAGAACCAAACGGCAAAAGTATTAAGATCCTTCGATCTGATCGAGAAGGAGAATACTTAAGTAACGAATTCAGAGATTATCTAAAAGAGAATGGGATTCTCTCTCAGCTTACTCCTCCTTATACACCACAGCACAACGGTGTATCGGAGAGGAGAAACCGCACCCTATTAGATATGGTGCGCTCTATGATGAGTGCAGCTGAGCTACCTGTTTCCTTCTGGGGATATGCACTGGAGACAGCTGCATACCTATTGAATAGAGTTCCAACCAAATCAGTGCCTACCACTCCATATGAGATATGGAATGGTAAGAGACCATGTCTTAATTTTATTCAGATATGAGGTTGTCCGGCCTATGTTAAAACACAAAATCCGGACAAGCTCGAGGCAAGGTCTGTTCTATGTAAGTTTGTTGGATATCCCAAACATTCGCGAGGGTATATCTTCTACCACTCCGAGGAACAAAAAGTGTTTGTTTCTCGACATGCCACTTTCTTAGAAAAGGGTTTTCTTATAAAACAGACAAGTGGCATTGAGGTAGAACTGGAAGAGGTTCCAGCGACACAAACTATAACAGAAGACTTGGTAGAACCAGAGGATTCAGTAGTACCCGACGAACCCCAACCTTTCCGCCGATTTAGTAGGGTTTCTCGTCCACCTGAGAGATACTATGGTTTTCTCATTGACGGTGGGAGCGAGGATTGCATCATGGAGGATGATGACCCAACTAGTTTCGAGCAGGCCATCACAAGTAAAGACTCAGTGAAATGGCTGGATGCAATGCGGTCCGAGATGGAATCCATGTACACCAACAAAGTGTGGACTTTGGAAGTTGCTCCTGAAGGGGTAAAACCCATTGGGAGCAAGTGGATCTTCAAGAAAAAACTTGGTGTAGATGGGAAAGTGGAGACTTTCAAAGCTAGACTTGTTGCAAAGGGTTTTCGTCAAAGACCAGGTGTGGACTATGACGAAACCTTTTCTCCAGTGGCTATACTTAAATCCATCTGGATTATGCTTGCCATCGCTGCATATCATGACTACGAAATCTGGCAAATGGATGTTAAAACCGCCTTTCTAAACGGTGATTTAGAAGAGTGCGTGTACATGACTCAGCCAGAGGGCTTCGTAGATAGTGGGAGCAGCAAGAAGGTATGCAAGCTGCTTAAATCCATTTATGGATTAAAGCAAGCATCGTGGAGTTGGAACATCTGCTTTGACGTCGTTATCAAAGAGTTTGATTTCGTCAAAAATGTAGATGAACCTTGTATCTACAAGAAGGTGGCAGAGAGTAAGGTTGTCTTCCTCGTATTGTACGTGGACGGCATACTCTTGATAAGAAATGACATTCCTATGCTGCAATCGGTCAAGCTCTTCTTATCACAAAGATTCTCAATGAAAGATCTTGGTGATGCCTCCTACATATTGGGAATCAAGATCTATAGAGATAGATCCAAACGGATATTGGGATTGTCCCAATCCAGGTATATTGACACCATACTAAAGAGGTTTAGTATGGAAGAATCCAAGCATGGGAACTTACCCACGATCTCTGGAGTCACTCTCTCAAAAGAGATGTCTCCCAAGACTGATTTGGAGAGAGCTCGCATGCAAGGGATACCCTATGCTTCGACTGTAGGCTCTATCATGTACGCGATGCTATGTACCAGACCCGATGTAGCATACTCACTAAGTGTAGTGAGTATGTATCAAGCTGATCCTGGAGAAAGTCACTGGACAGCTGTGAAGAGCATTCTCAAGTACTTACGAAGGACTAAAGAGATGCTCTTGGTGTATGGTAACGGAGAACTCCAAGTGGAGTCCTTTACCGATGCGAGCTTCCAGAGTGATAAGGACGACTCTAAGTCGCAGTCGGGATTTGTCTTTACCCTTTACGGAGGGGCGGTTAGCTGGAAGAGTTCCAAGCAGGAAACCGTGGCAGACTCGACAATGGAGGCTGAATACATCGCTGCCAACGATGCTGCCAAAGAGGCTGTCTGGATCAAGAAGTTCATTACTGAACTTGGAGTGGTTCCATCCATTGAGCATCCAATACCTTTGTATTGCGATAACAATGGAGCGGTGGCTTTGGCCAAGGAACCCAGGTCCCATCAGCGATCCAGGCATATTCTAAGGCGGTATCACCTGATCCGGGAGATAGTTGATCGCCGGGAGATCGAGGTCAGGAGGGTTGACACGAAGAACAACACAGCGGATCCACTCACGAAGGCCATTCCCCAGATACAGTTTGAGAGACTCTTCGGGATGCTCGGTATGCGATACTACAGCTGGCCCTAGTGCAAGTGGGAGATTGTTAGTTATATGTATGCCCTAGAGGCCAGTATTGTACAAATGATGTATATTATATTGGATGCTTGGACATATATAGAGATGACTTTCTTGCTCGATATGATAGTATGCTATCTGGTTGCTCTTTATCTTAACATGTATACTAGTCTCTTTATACTGTCTTATAGTAACATGTTGGTAAAGCCCTTAGGATGTATACTTGACTACCTGGACTATGATACAGATCATACTAGTGGGGACATGGTAGTCCATAAGTACATCCTTCAAGGTCCCTAGTCGTAGGTGTATCGAGATGGGGCATCGATATACCAGTGTAGACTAGCGTATACGCTTCTCGACCCATGAGATGGGCGATGGATGATCCCATATCCATTGGTGTTTGACATCAGAGATGGTATACGGGTGCTCAGTGGAGACTGGGTACACTGGACGGACTCGCTGAGAACTCCCAGATGGTATTATACTCACGTCAGATGGCAGTTCTCAGGTGACACTTGTGCAGGTTAGTCTGTAGACCCGAGATCGTCATAGAGTCTTGTGTGATTCCCACCGTGCTTTGATCTCCACCTTACCACATCCATGAGGGCGTGCAAAACGGTGGTTTTTGGGTACAGTCCCAAGTCACATGGAGGCAATGAGCGATATGAGGGGTTTCGTCTCTCCCGGTATTGGGGGTTGATGTTGCGCTGTGCTCGATTGGCCGTAACAGGGAAGTCTCTGGCCAGGGCTGATCAGAGATTTGCTGGTAAGTGTTACCAGTAGTTTCTCGACCCGTTATGAGCCTCACATCGGCATGACTTATCGGTTATTGGGGTCTGACGTTTACCATCCCTAGACTTGATATGCGACATATCAGACGAGGAGACCGGACTGCACAGGAAGTGTTGCCGATTGGCTCGACGGGAGTTGTAGCAGGTTCGCTTGTTCTCTTCTGATCGCTCAATACCCGGGTGGCCGTTACGTTTAGCTGACCGCTTGCGGCTTGGGGGTGCTTGATATGATCATCACTCACTGCTGGCGTATTGACGAGTCTCAGAGTCCCACAATGGAGTTTCCTAGTCCAGGCGAAACGTTGTGGTGCGCGTATGCGAAATGCGCATGGACCTGATTAAAATACGCGTATAGGATATCGTATATTGATCGGGCGGCTTGCTTTTGGTTAGGGTCATATGTGATATGGCCGGATTGATAAATCAAGTGTTGATTTATCATTTAACCATTAGATTCTCACTAGAAATCCTTTCTTGTTTTCTATGGATGTATGGATGCATGTATGCATTTCTTATTGTTTCATGCACATATGGATGTGCATGCACACATGCATACATACATCATTCGGTTGATTATACAAGGAAATGGTCGCAATATAAGACTCACACCATGGTTTTAAATATGGATTTTATTGTATTTGTTTTAAAACAAAAAAGGGAAAAAGGGAATGGTTATGATTCATTTGCTTCTACACTCTTCTTTTGACCTAACCATCCTCACCCACCTTTTAACCTAAGGTAATCTTTCCTTTTGTGTTTTAACTCAAGTTCAATTATATATTCATTGTTTAAACCATGGTTTGAGATGAGAACATGAAAATATATAAACATATATTTTCATTTTTCTAACACAAGAGTTATCTTTTTCACTCTTGAAAAAGATATCGCCATCATCTTCTTCTTCCTCTCTCATTTTGCTCTCTAGTTCTTTGTAGTGACCAATATACTCACCAAGATTGGATTTTGAAGTGAGAAAGAGAACCACAACACCATTCTACACAAGTCTAGCCCACTTGTTTAGAGTGTTAGCTTGATTTCGTTCTCTTGATCGGATAAAGTTGCAAGCTTGGACAAAGCGGACTCCGGGTGGATCATCGGTGACCTCGAGGAGTTCAAGCGGAGCTTTTTCAAACCCCAAGTAGCCGAGGAGTCTAGCGTAGGGAGCTACAAAGGTTGTACTCTCTAAACCCTAGCTTTTCTTTCATATGATGATGTGAAAAAATTTGAAACCCTAATTGATTCTAGGAACGATTCTTTGTTCGTTAACTTAGCACCCTAAAGACTCCACTTTTGGTTCATGTGATGCTTCCAAACCCTTCATGTGGTGCTAGGATAACCTTTCACTTGGGATGCCGAACCAGAGTCACACGTTGTTCTGCAGGAACTTAATAGTTGTGGCGGCATCTGGTTTCCTGATGGGAAGGGCCTCGATCCACTTCGTAGAGTAGTCCACTGCGACGAGGACGTACTTGTGCCCGCCCGTACCGTTGGGGAACTGGCCTATCATGTCCATTCCCCACTGGGCAAACGGCCACGGGGAGGTTAGGGCGGTTAGCACGGTAGCCAGAATACGAGGTATACTTCCATGGAGTTGATAGCTCTTGCATCTCCTGACGAGCTTCTGGGCGTCCTGATGAATGGCCGGCCAGTAGTACCCCTGGAGCAATACCTTTCGGATTAAGGTTCGGGCCCTTTGGTGCGCGCCGCCAACCCCTTCGTGGATCTCACGGAGGACGTAGTCGGCTTCGCGGAAGACGATGCACTAGAACATGGGCTGAGTGAAGGACTTCTTATACAGGTTCCCATCGCTCCAGATGAAGTGGCGAGCCTTGGCTCGGAGACGGCGGGCTTCTCCCCGATCTTCTGGGAGCATACCTTCCCTCAGGAATTCTACGAGGGGCTTTCTCCAGTCCCGGTCTTCTTCCCGGGCTGTATACACTTGAAGTATTGTCGCCCCGTCTTCCACGCTGGGCCGTGGCAAGACCTCGAAGAGGATGTTCCTCTTGTTGTTGGCCGAGTAGGTCGAAGCCAGCTTGCTCAAGGCGTCGGCTTGGGCGTTGAGCTGTCTGGGGATCTGCTCCACTTGGACTTCATCGAAGTCCTTTCACAGTCTTCTTACCTCGTCCAAATACTTTACCATCAGAGGCTCCCGTGCCTCAAATCGGCCGGTCACTTGGCCAACGACTAGGGTGGAATCGCTGCTGATCCGAATTGTTTTCAGCCCCAGTCCGGAGGCTATGCGCAGTCCGGCCAGCAAGGCCTCGTATTCCGCCGCGTTATTTGAGGCCTTGAACCCGAGCTTTAGAGAGTACTCCATTTTTTTCTCGTTTGGGCCTCGAATGATGAGGCCAGCACCACAGCCTTCTTCGGTCGAGGATTCGTCGACGTAAAGGATCCAATCAGGGACTGAGTCGGGCTTCCCATCGACCGAGGGTTGAGCTGCGGAGGTTGGCGTTGACTCCTGTTCCTTGCTGGGGATGGTGCACTCGACTATAAAATAGACCAGGGCTTGTGCTTTGATGGCCTGCCTCAGTCGGTATTTTATATCAAACTAAGACAACTCCCACCTCCACTTCTCCAAGCGGCCACAGGATTCGGGTTAGGCGAGGATAGCCCCCAGAGGGCGCTCGGTAAGAACGAGGATGGTGTGCGCCCGGAAATAGTTTCATAACTTCCTTGAGGCCACGATGAGTGCCAAGACGATCTTCTCTATGGCTGCATATCTCGTCTCTGCGTCTTTGAAGACGTGGTTCACATAGTATACCGGCTTCTGGACTCCGTCGACCTCTCGGACGAGCACTGAGCCCGCTGCTTGGTCGGATACCACCATATATAGCGATATCTCGTCCCTTTCAACCTGTCGGGTGAGTAGTGGTGGATTCGCAAGGTGCCTCTTCAATTGGTCAAAGGCGGTCTGGAACTCCTCCGACCACTCAAACTTTGGAATTTTTCTTAGAGCCTTGAAGAACGGGAGGCACCTCTCCCCAGACCTCGACATGACAGAGCGGCTACTTACCCTGTCAGCCGCATGATCTCGACGTTAGTCTTGGGCACGGCCATGTTGAGGATGGCGTTGATTTTCTCCGGGTTAGCTTCGATCCCGCGATGAGTGACCATGAAACCGAAGAACTTTTCTCCGGTATGCGCACTTGGCGGGGTTCAGTTTCATCTCGAACTTGCGGAGGACATCGAAGGCCTCGCCCAGATCCTTGGAGTGGTCGACCGATGAGACCGACTTGACGAGCATGTTGTCGACATAAACTTCCATGTTCGTACCGATCTATTGTTTGAACATGTGATTGACCAAGCGTTGGTACGTAGCTCCGGCGTTTTTGAGGCCAAAAGGCATTACCTTGTAGCAGTATACCCCCTGGTCTGTTGTGAATGCGGTGAGATCTTCGTCCGTCGGATTCATACGGATCTAATTGTAGCCGGAAAATGCGTCCATGAAGCTAAGTAGCTCATGGCCTGCCGAGCTGTCGACGAGCTGATCTATCCGAGGGAGGGGATAGTTGTCTTTCGGGCAGTCCTTGTTGAGGTCGGTGAAGTCGACGCACATGCGCCACTTCCCCCTTGACTTTTTGACCAGGATCACGTTTGCCAACCATTCGGAGTATGGCACATTCCGAATGAAGTTGGCGGCAAGGAGCCTGTCTACTTCGTCCCTGATCGCCTTTTGCTTGATCGGGGCGAAGCTTCGCATCTTCTACCTGACGGGTCAGGCCGTAAGATCTACCCCGAGCTTGCGAGATATGATTTTGGGGTCGATCCCAGGCATGTCAGCCGGTGCCCAGGCGAACACATTAGAGTTGTTTTTGAGGAAATGAACCAGGTCGTCTCGCTGATCCCCCATCAGAAGTGAACCGATATGGACTGTTCGTTCGTTGTCCCCTTCTATGAGGGGGACATCTATCAGTGGCTCCACTGGGGTCCCTCAGACCTCTTTTTGCTCGTCCCGAGTGTCCAGAGAACCCCTGATGTCACCCTCTTCCTCAACATCATTGTTTGGCCGCTCAGACGTAAAGGTTGCTGTGAAACAAACCTTTGCAGTCCGTTGGTCTCCGTAGGCCCGACCTATCCCGCCTTGGTTGAGTGGGAATTTCATCGCCAGGTGGTAGGTCAATATTTGTGCCCTGAGGGAGTTCAGTGTAGGGCGGCCGAGGAGGATGTTGTAGGCCGACGGGATTCTCGCTACGATGAATTCCACAGGCACGGTGCGCGTACGGCCGTCCTCTCTGATGCTAAATTGGAGAGTGATTATCCCTTCCGCCGGGATGGAGTGGTTGGTGAACCCTGATAGAACGTGGGTGGTCGGCCTTAGGTCCGACGGGGTGAGTCCCATGCGTAGAAAGCAGTCGTAAAAGAGGACGTCTGCCGAGCTTCCTGAGTCGACCAGTATCCTCTGCACCTCATATCGGTGGACCCGAGCTGTGATCACCAGCGGATCATTGTGAGCCAAGGAAATGCCGTGGAGGTCGTCGTCGGTAAAAACGATTGGCTCGGCTTCTTTGGTCTTTTTCCTCGAATGGCCGTCAGCCCCCTCGATCGGTGAGGGGTGCTGAGCACCGCAGGTATTCGCCGCAACCTCCGCTGACATGACCATGATTTGGCCGATTGTTAATTCATCGGGAGGAGGACGTTGCTCTTGCTCACGGTCAGCTTGCCGCTTGTTTCGCAAGTACGTTTCCAGGTGCCTCGAGCGGATTATTTCCTCTATGTAGTCTCGGAGCTGCTTGCAGTTCTCCGTGGAGTGGCCCTGTGACCTATGGAAGCCGCAGTAGGGGCCTCGGGTGCGCTTTGACGCCATGCGCGAGATTGGGAAGAGTTTGAAGAACCTCTCGCCCTTAGCCTCCTTCAGCAGTACCGTCTGGAAGACGTTGAGCGGGGTATACTCCTGAAACTTCGGGGAGTAGGGCTTCGGCGGCTCAATCTTCTTTTTCTCTTCCCGGGCTCTTTTCTTATGATCAGTTTGCTCTGCCAGGGGTAGATTGGCGTTCATCTTGGATTCAAGCTGGTTCTTACGTTCGGTCCAGGCTTTCACCTCGTCCATGGTCTTAGGTTGCGCTAATGCAAAGGAACGTAACCACTCTTTGTGCCAAAGACCCGACCTAAGTGCCGTAATGACCGTCTTGTCCCGGTGTTCTGGGACTTCGAGGAGAGCATTGTAGAAGCGGGTGACATACCCTTTGAAGGTTTCTTTGTACCCGCTCTTTATTGTGAAGAGATGGTCGACGGTCCGCTTCTGCAGTCTGTTCCCAATAAAGTGGCCGAGGAATTGAGTGGCCAGCTCATCGAAGGTTGAGATTGAGCGTGGCGCGAGTCCTCGGAACCAGTCTCGTCCGGAGCGGATGAGAGTGGCCGGGAAAGTGCAGCATTGGGCGGCATCGGAACAGTACTGGAAACCCATCCCGACTGTGAACGCGTCCAAATGGTCCTTCGGGTCAGACTTCCCATCGAAGAGTGAGACCTTCGGGGGCTTGTTCTGGGAGGAGACATGGACGGTGAGTAGCTCTTCGGTGAAGGGCCTCATCAGCGAGTCGGAGGCGTATTTATCCCCGTCGCTCGAATGACGACCTCCTTGTTGCATACCTTCGATCTTCTTTTCGAGGGCGTCGAGTCGGCATACTCCGATTTTTGGCCTCTGCTGCCGGAGACCTTTGCGCGGCCACGACCCCAATTCCGTGCGATGATGTTCCTCAGGTCTCCTGACGAGGTCGTTTTTGAGCTGCCGTAGCGAGTCCCGTGAGCGCGACCCTGTCGAAGGAGGGGGCGTCGGTCATGCCTGGGTGCAGGCGAGCTGACGGACACCTCCTCAGGAGGGACAGGGGCGCGACGGGGATCGGGGCGAGGCGCTATGGCGTAAGACCTGGGAGTTAAGCAATGCGGCGCCCACCGGGTCATTGAATATGTCGTCTCGGGGGATCTGCGGCCGCCGGAGACAGCGAGGCGGTGATCGGTCGCGCCAACGTGGGCAGAATCTTCTCTCCCTCTATAGGGGTCCCGGTCCCGCGGAGGGGGAGCGGCGACCTAGGGAGTTTTCCTGGCCATTTGGACATGGACGTGAGGCGATTTATCCGCGTGGATAGGGCATGAATGGAGTTCGGGGGAGGAGGGGATTCTCCTTCGTCTCCGCTGCGGGTAGGACGACGGCTGGTGCTTGGATTGTCGCGGTGACCGCTTGCCATATAGTCGAGATCGGAAGATGAACTTTTGGTTGAGTGGAATTAGTGTTCACACAGACAGCGCCAACTGATGGATCTCTTGATCTCCTTCAGATGTTATCTTCCCTTGATCTGCTGCGAGCGCTGATGGACAGCTGGGATTGAGTTGGAGGGTTGCCTCCTGGAGCGTGTGGATCTCAATGGGTTTTGAGTAGTTGTGGTTGAGTTACCTGCAAAGAAGTCACGGGGTGGTTGTTCCACTGAGGACCCTCCGACGATCAAGTTAGACGGGGTATTTTGGCAGGGTAACGGCCTAGTGGAGTAAAAATGTCTTACCTCGATCGTTTGAGAGAGGGGTTTACATAGCGGCAGCAATGGGCAGGATGGCACGAGAATCACGCCGGTCGTTATGCCCCTGGCGTCACGCCCGCATGATAGGCAGGATCCCGCATGAATAGCGAGACATGCTCGTTAATGGGGGATCATGATGGCGTGGAACGTGGGATCATGGGCGGAGGATATTTCGCACGTGGCGAGATCCGCGGAGCTGTGGCGAAGGCTCCTGTGATCGGTGCTGTGGGTCGGTCGGGATAGGACCGACCAAGATGAGCTCGGCGGGAGGCTCGGGCACGAGCGGGAGGCCGAGGCATCTTGGTTCCATGATAGCTCGGAGGCGAGCCGGGGGGTAGTCTGGAAGGCCACCGTAGGTCAGGAGACTCATCGAGTCGGAGGCCCGAGGTGTGATCCCAACTGAAGTTCTTGATCCTTTCTTGTAGGTTCTGGGACACGTCATCTGCAACGTGTCAGCATATGTAGAGGCACCGATATCGAGCCTCATCAGGTTCCAAGGCCAGAGTTTGGGCTGAAGGGTTCTCGGTTGAGGAGGTGGCGGTGTGAAGAGAGGATGTCGGCTTCGAGAGGAGAAAGCGACGACGAAGGGATGAGGAGGGGGTGAATCGTCGGCAAGGATGAGGTTGAAAGGGTGAGGTCGAGGGTTTCGTGGATGCTCGGGGAAATGAGGGAGGCGAGAGAGAAGGAGAGAGAGAAAGTGTTTTATAATATATATATATATATATATATATATATAAAGTATATATATAGTATTATTTTAGAAATATATATTTTATAGTTTTAGGGTATATATAAGATATCAAACTACCACTAAACTTCACCAAAATCTCATCAAAAGATATATTTTGTAAAATAGTACTTATACGTAAACTTTTATACCATAACGCGATGATATAACTTAAATAAATTATACCTCCAGATATAAGATTTAAAATAATGTTAAATGAATTATAATTTTAATTATATTTGATATCTAGATCTCAAGAAATTTAAACATAATAAATAGAGCCAAAAAAATAAGATATGGGATGATTAACCATATGATGACAGTTATAAACTATCTTGACTTGTGGCTACTAAAAGATATACAATGATTTAGATATATGTTATATATATAATACTAGATTCACATACATTCAGTTTACTGATAAATATCAGATATAATCTTGCACCATACTGGGTTTCACACATGCGGGTCGAGTCGGATAACTAGCTCTACTGTTCAAATCGATCGCAACCCAAAAGAATAAAATAGAAGAAATATAAAGTAAGTTTTAAAATACCGATTAGTGTCGTATGAACGTGCAAGGGTGTTAGATTATACCCAACTAAAAAAGAATTTCGTCCTCGAAATTCATGAAACAGGAAAAGACAAGATACGGATCTGAGGAAAAGGATGAGGAAACTTTTGTCGAATCTCGTCTTCACGTTCCCAAGTAGATTCTCCATTTGAACGATTCCCGCATGAAATGAGCACTAAAGAGATTACTTTATTCTTCAGAACCTTTTCTCGTCGATCCACAATAGCTATCGGTTGCTCTATATAAGTTAAATCCTCTCTTACAGTCAGTTCCGAGTGATTTAGGACGTGCGTCTCATCTCGAACATACTTGCGGAATTGAGATATATAAAATACGTCATGAACACCAGCCAAGAATGGTGGTAAAGCCAATCGATAAGCTACCTCTCCAACACGCTCAATGATATTGAAAGGCCCCACTAATCGAGGACTAAGTTTGTCTTGACTACCAAATCAGATTACTCCCCTAATCGTTGATATCTTCAAGAGCACAAGATCACCAACAGCAAACTCCAAAGGTCTTCTTTCAGTATTAGCCCAACTTTTCTGTCGATCTTGTGCTACCTTCATATGATCACGAATCAGATTAACTTTCTCCACAATTTGCACAATGAGTTCCGGTCCCAACAATCTTTTTTCTCCAATATCGTCCCAACATACCGGCGAGCGACACTTACGACCGTACAATACTTCAAATGGAGCCATCTGTATAGTCGCCTGAAAACTGTTACTGTACAAGAACTCCACTAAATGTAAATGATCCTCCCACGAACCCTTGAAGTCTAACATGCAAGCTCACAACATACCTTCAAGAGTCTGGATCATTCTCTCGGACTGTCCATTTGTCTGACGATGATAGGCCGTACTAAATTTCAAGCAAGTTCCCAAACTTTCTTGTAGACTCATCCAAAAATGAGATAGGAACTGGGTGTCACGATCAGAAACAATACTCACTGGTACTCCATGCAGTCTCACAATCTCTTGCATGTACCTCTCTACTAAAGCCTCCGTCGACTGACCAACTTGAAATGGTATAAAATGAGTTGTCTTGGTCAGTCGATCGACAATCACCCATACTGCGTTATTGCCCTTTGGACTTCGTGGTAAGGTTGTCATGAAATCCATGGTTATATGTTCCCACTTTCATTGAGGAATCGGAAGTGGTGCAATAAACTAGCTACCCTTTGATATTCAGGCTTGACTTGTTGACACAGCAACCACCTCAACATATGACGAGCAATCTCTCTTTTCATGCCTTCCCACCAAAAATGTTGTCGCAAATCTCTATACATCTTCATGCCTCCTGGATATACCGAATATATGGAACTATGAGCCTCCTTCATGACTTCTTTACGAACTTCTCCTTTATGCACACACAAACGACTCTCTTACCTCAAAGAACCATCTTCATGAATCAATAAATCCGTTTGAAGTTCTGCCTTTACTTGTCCTCAAAATCACTGCAATCTAGGATTGTGCAACTGCGCTGCCTTAATGCATCAATTAACGATGACTGTACTTGCAACTGCATCAACCGTCCCGAAGAATCTGGTAGTACGATATCCAACTCGAATCTCTGAAAATCCGCTATAATCTCCTTCCATAAAGTCAACATCTGTATCGCTGGAAACCGACTTAAAGCATGCGACACTACATTAACTTTTCACGGATGGTACTTTAGATCAAGATCATAGTCGGCCATTAGCTCTAACCATCTACGCTATCTCATGTTGAGCTCTTTCTGTGTAAATACGTACTTTAAGCTCTTGTGATCAGTGAACACCTCTACCCTTTCGTCCAATAAGTAGTGCCTCCAAATCTTCATTGCAAAAATAACTGCTGCTAGCTCAAGATCATGAGCTGGGTAGTTCTTTTCATGAGTTTTCAATTGCCTCGACGCATAAGCTACAACTTTTCCATGCAGCATCAAAGCACATCTCAAGCCTTTCCTAGATGCGTCGCTGTGAATAACTAATCTTCCGGAACCATCTCGCACTGTTAAAATAAAAGAGGTTGTCAATCCTTACTTCAGCGCTTCAAAAGCTTACGCACACTTCTGGTTCAACCAAACAGTACTTCCTTTCATGTTAGCTTGATCAAGGGTTCTGCTATTCGAGCGAAGTTCTCCACAAACCTTCTATAGTATCTAACAAGACCAAGAAAACTTCTGATCTCCCCTACATCCTTTGGAATTGGCCAATCATGAACAGCTGCCATCTTTTCAGGGTCAACCGCAATTCCATCTCCAGATTCAACATGACCCAAGATCTTCACTTCTTTGAGCCAAAATTCGCACTTGCTCATCTTAGCATATAACTTTTCTTGACTCAATTTCTGCAGTACGATTCTCAAGTGTTCTTCATGCTCTTCCTTGCTCCTTGAATAGACCAGAATATCGTCAATGAATACCACCACGAACTGATCTAGAAATGGTGAAAAGATCCTGTTTATCAAGTCCATAAAATATCGCTGGTGCGTTAGTAACTCCAAATGGCATAACTAAATACTCGAGGTCTGAATGTCGTCTTACAAATGACTTCTGCTTCAACCTGAACCTGATCACAAATCCAACTTCGAGAATACTCTCGTGCTATTGAGGTTATCGAATAATTCGCCTATGCGAAAGATTGGGTACTTATTCTGTAATGACTCTCAAAACCCCTGTACAAAATTAACTTGTTTAATGTATAGAACGGGTATTTCAGCATGTGAAGGAGTTATAAGTTATTTTTGTTCAATAAGAGCAAGAAGCAACTTGTAGTTCTCTGGTAAATCCTCTACACCGCTGTGACGTAGCCTGTGTGTTCGAATCCCATCAGTCCCAAAATTTTACGATTTTTCTTTTTGATTTTTCGGAATCCTAAGAGTTGCACATGCAATTCACGGAGAATCGAAAGGTTTCAGAAAAATCAAACAGGCGCAAAGAGGAGTAAACACAAATCTAAACACATGGCACGAATCTCGAGGAAAACCCTTAAGATCCGACAGGCCGTTTCTTGATTTTCCCCGCTGCCGACGGTCCTGATGGTCTCAATCACCTCCGTGCTATACACACACGCCTCTTTAGCTCCCCTCTACTCCCCTGCACTGTTTGAATTCCCTGCAATTAAACGAAGACTATTCAATTCACCATTTAACATCAATTTTAATTCTTTTAATCTAATTTTTAATTCCCAAACCCTAAATTCTTCACTATAAATACCACCACATCCCCTAACTCTCCCCCATTATGAAATTTCTATCAAAAATTCTCTCAAACTCTCTAGGTACCAAGTGGAGTTAAGCAATCAAGTGGAGTAGCATGCCAATCTCGATGATCGGAGTATCTCCGATGAGACCACGACCCCCGAAGGGTTCCCCTCTCCTTTGTTAATAATCTAAACCCGTAAGTCCCTTCATCTCTCTCTCTTTTCACTCCAATATAATCTTTAAAACATATTCACAAAAGTGGAGTTAGCATATAGCCTTTGTCTTTAAAACAAATTTTTGTCACTTTGCCATGTTTAAAAGTTCATTCCAATTCCCTAATAGCACTTCAAAGTAATATTCACATCAAATACCTTTTTATGTAACCAAAATTTCATATCCAAGAATCATATAGTGAACTTTTTCATAAAAATACCATGAATTTTAATATAACCGTATTTTCAATAACTAGAGTATATAACTTTAGAACTTTCACAGGGTAACGACCTACTTTACACGCACACTATGGTTTCATAACACGATATTCTAAACATATCGTTGGTTCAAAGAACAGGTTTTACATTAAAATACCACAGTTTACAAAAAGGTTTCTTTAAATCGATATTTTTGGAATCCTTGGCAATGCGCCTCTACAACTCTCATTAGGGGACCCGCTAATGGATGGTGCAGATTATCACACATCCTGAGGATAGTAGAACGAGATGCAGAACTCCTCACGGAGTATTCGGGCTCGAAAGAAAATTAAAAAAATACGTTTTTAAAGAAATACGACTTTGAAAAAACAAAACAAAACATTGGAAAATTATATAAAACTATGAATCCGTATTTTCAATAAAAACATATTATGAAACCATTTTTTTTTAAAATGGAAGATTAAAATTTTAATAAAACACTAACAAATTTCCAAAAGTAGTAGTTTTCATAAAAATACCATAACCTTTCAAAAAGCTAAGTCTATCACTAAAATACCACAACAATTAAAATATATGTTCATCAAAACCCTAAATATTATAAAGTATCCTCAGGGTTTATTTTTAAACCATATTAAAGTATTTTTCACAAAACCCCTCGAGAAAAGCAAATAATATAAATACAAAGTAAACAACAATAATAAATATTTAAGAACTCTAGATTAATATAAGCTTAAGCGGTATCATTTCTCTTGAGCCCCGGGGAGCCGGAGAAAGTGAGTGCTTGCCTATTCAGGTTAGACAACTTAACGGAGTTATCAATGGTAATCATCTAGGAAAAAGACATTGTTAGGAATATGTATGCCCTAGAGGTCATTATTGTATATTATAGTGGATGTTTGGACATATATATAGAGGACTTTCTTACTCGACGTGATAGTATGCTATCTGGTTGCTCTTTATCTTAACATGTACACTTGTTTTAGTTTACTATCTCATTGATACATGTTGATAAAACCCTTAGGATGTTGACTTAACTACCAGGACTATGATGCAGATCATACTAGTGGAGCTTGTGTAGTCCGCAAGCACAATTTTTAATAGTTCCTAGTCGAGGGAGTATCGAGACAGAGTATCGATGTTCCAGAGTAGACTAGTGTGTACATTTCTTGATCCTGTATGGGGTGATGGTTGATCCCATAACCATTGATGTTTGACATCAAAGATTGTACACATGTGCTCATTGGAGAATGGGTACACCGAACAGGACTCGCCGAGAACTCCTAGATGGTGCCATATCTATCGTCAGATAGCAGTTCTCTGGTGACACTTATACAGGTTAGTCTGTAGACCCGAGATCGTCATAGTGTCTTGTGTGGTTCCCACCGTGCTTTGATTTCCTCCCTACCACGGCTCAAAGGAGTCATGCATACAGGTGGATTTTGGGTACAGTCCTGAGTCATATGGAGGCAGTGAGCGATAGGAGGGGTTTCGACTCTCCCGGTATTGGGAGTTGATGTTGCGCTATGCTCGATTGGCAATAACAGCAAGTCCCTGGCCAGGGCTGATGAGATTTACTGGTAAGTGTTATCAGTAGTTTCTCGAAAGGTTATAGACCACACATCGGCATGGCTTATCAAGTTATTGGGGTCTGACGATTCCATCCACAAGGTGTATATGCACATATCTATAACACCCTAGTTCATTTATACCATGTTCTATTTGTTTATTTTCTTTATCTTGTGGTTATTTCTTGATTTTATTCGTTTTTGGGTGCGGATAGTGTTTCGGTATCTGTGCTTGGTATCCGACCCGACCTGCATGCTTGAAAGCCGTCTTGGTTCATGTTTACGTGTTATCCCTGCTAGTGCTGAGGACCCATACTTGCATATGTTCCGTTTACCTGCGTTTTATTTGGCATCTGCATATATTTTTAAAATACAAATATAGTCAAATAAAGTATTTTTAAATATCTAGCATGGCCTGCATCATACCCTTGACTCTGTGGTTGCATCCGTACATCGTGTTCTCGTCCCGTTTAGTGAAACGGACTCGTTTGGATCGCTACGTGCATACTACGTGTATCCGTTCTTTGGGATATGCATTTTTTTAACCGTACATAGCTTTTTGGTTTTGCTTGATACGTATATTATCCGTATTTTCAAACCATAATTTTAGACCCAACCCGACATATTTTAAAGTAATTTTGTATTAGCCAGAAAACTCAAATTTACTTAATATTATAACCGTTAAATTTAAAACTGTCAATATATATATTCATTATATTTTACCAAAAGAATATATTCATATATATTTTAAATCAAATCTCAACTCTCTCTCTCTCCCTCTGTCTCATATATATTCTTTATATTTTTTTATATTATTAAACCTATATAAATTTCCCCACGTGCTCTCTCTCTTTCTCTGCTTCTTGTTCTTCGTTCCCGCATCCCCGCCTCGTCACGAACCCTAACCCTTACGCCGTCGTCGCTGCCATTGCCGACCCCCTCGTCTCAATATCCTCGTCATCATCACCTCCACCTCCTCCGCTCTTCTTCCTCGCCACCCCTCCACCAACAGCCCCAATGAACCCATCTTCCTCGAACTCATCCACCGACTTTGCCTGCACCTCGCGGTCACCACCTCACCGTCGTCGACTCCACCCCATCACCATTTCCACCTTCTCTTCTCCCTCTCCCCTTCACCTCCGACGAACCCCGACGAAGAACCGCCTGCAACCCTCGTCGCCTCCGCTTCGTCGAAGCTTCGACCCCGTCGACCACGTCACCCCTCGCCACCACCTTCTCCCCTCTCTCCTCTCTTATTCTCCATAACCCGAGCCTCTCTCCCCTGCGCAAGAACCCTGAACACCCAACTTCAAGAAACCCGTTTACCCTTTCCTCGCCGTGAAACCTCGCCGGAAACCCATGGCCCATCGTCGACGTTCCCCCTCGCCTCGCCTCTCCTCTGTCCCCAAGCACTAAACCCAGAGAGCACAACCCTTCACCTTCTTCTTCTTTCTTCTTCTTCTCTTTCTCTTTCTTGATTGTACGTTTCTCGGTGATCTCCGGAGCCGTGCTCGTCGCCGACGATCCGGGCGATCTAGTAGACATCCTCATCCAGCGTGGTCACATCCTTGCATAGCTTGGTTCTGTTCTGTACGCGCGTGTGTGCATTGCGACGTTTACCCGATATTGGACGCAGTGTACGCACCCCACCGTGAGATCCGATCAGGCAAGTTTATCTTGCCACATGCTATGCTGTTATATGAATAAAAATATTACATGTATGTTGCATTGTCCATCCATGTTATAGTTTACCGTTTTTACGATATCCGTTCGTATCCGTACCGTATATTACATATTTAGTTGCATGCCGGAACCTGATTATTTCATGTTACTGCTAGATTCATATATCATGCTTTCTAGTGTGCATCATACGACTCATGGACTTACAATATGATATCACTGATTATTACTTGTGCATCCGTGTTTTTACCGTATTTTGATACTTGCTTCAGTTTTACTTTGAGCATCCGTGTGATACATATGCACTACCTGACATGACCTGATACACCACTACTTGAATTGATACCTGATCTTGTTACTAATGCCGACAATCCTGACTTGTTGTCCTGATGGACGTATCCTGTTGTATGCATAGACAAATCTGTACCTGCTTGATCCTATGTTGGCATTAGCTCCAATTTATCAATACCTGACTTGGACACATAATCTTGGGGGTATGGGGAAATCAAAGGTGTAACCGAGTAGGATATTATTACTGATCCGTGGTCCCGGGAGGTAACGGGACAGAATCATTCGTGATTCTTACTGATCCGTGGTCCCGGGGGGTAATGGGACATAGTCATTCGTGATTCTTTTTACTTGATCCGTGGTCCCGGAGGGTAACGGGACAGAACCATTCTTGGTTCATACATCTTGATCCGTGGTCCAGGTGGGTAACAGGGCATATTCTTTTGGGTTAAATGAGGAGTACATCAATTGGTTTCGGATAAATTTAGAATAGATAACTCAGTAGCACAGTTTAGATCACTCACCGCACTTCACATACACATATACACCTCACTGTTTCATATCTATGTTTACTTGTTATATTCATGTTATCGCTTATATTCATGCCTACATACCTCGTTGCATCTGGTTATTTATTTATTGTTGATATTATGACGCACTCACGTCTGGGTTTTGCATGGCCTAGTTCCTCTATCTCTGTCACAGGCTGACCAGAAATACTTTAGTCGTCAAGCCGAGCAGTGAGGATCATGCTTAGTGATAGTTAGTTTAGTTTTCT
Organism: Agapanthus africanus; assembly: GCA_030015575.1. Classification (NCBI taxonomy): domain Eukaryota; kingdom Viridiplantae; phylum Streptophyta; class Magnoliopsida; order Asparagales; family Amaryllidaceae; genus Agapanthus; species Agapanthus africanus. The sequence continues at coordinate 646,960,079 of CM057340.1, forward strand.
TTCCGCAGCTTTATTTTCTGATGTGAGCCCGTATTTGGGACGTATTTCCAGATGTTACTGTTTATTGGATTATTGCTTCCACATATATATTTCTTGACTCTTTTATTCTGGCAGATGGACATGTACTAGTTAGTTTATGTTTTACTATTCTTGATATCATATAGACAGCCGTAATGTGACCGTGGAGGGATATTTCCTAGCCACAGGTAGCATGGTTAGCTCTGTCACGTGCCGATCTTAGCGCATTCTGAGAAGCGGGGCATGACAATATCATATGAAGAGACCGGACTGTATGGTAAGTGTTGCTTATGGGCTTTACGAGAGTTTGGACAAGTTTGCTTTTTAATTTTCTATTCGTTCAATACCTGAGTAACCGTTACGTCCAGCTAGTACCGCTGACGGCTTGTGGGTATCTGATATGATCATTACCTACTACTGGAATATTTATGAGTCTTTAGAGTCCCACATAGAGGTTTCCTAACTCAAGCGAAACGAAGTAGGGCACGTATGGAGATATGTGCGGAAGCTTGATTAAATACGAGTATGTGATACCGTATTATAATCTAGCGATATTTGATACCAGTCAGGTTATATGTGATATAACCAGATTATTGAATCAAGTGTTCATTCAATGGTTTGATTTATATATGTGTGTGTGTGTGTGTGTATATATATATATATATATATATAGAGAGAGAGAGAGAGAGAGAGAGAATAATGGAGGAAAGATGCCATAGGAGGGAATTTCCTCCTATGGCGTCAAAAAAACACACCCTCCATCGTGTTTTCCGATGATCAGAATGCATCATCTTCATCGTTATCATCTAAAATGTGGGTACACCAAATTTCATATGATTCTACAACTTTTTCACTAGTGAATTAGTGGGTTCAAAATTAACGGTTTACCGACAATAGAACTTTTTACATTGCTAAATAAACGGTGAAAAAGTTGTACAATCACATGAAATTTGGTGTACCCACATCTTAGATGATAACGATGAAGATGATGCATTTCGATCGTCGAAAAACACGATGGAGGGTGTGTTTTTTCAACGCCATAGGAGTAAATTTCCTCCTATGGCCTCTTTCCTCTATTATTCTCATATATATATATATATATATATATATATATATATATATATTTGATATTGACCGGTTATATATGATATGATCGGATTATTGAATCAAGTGTTGATTTAATATCTAATATTGAATATTAGCCGGTTATATGTGATATAACCGGATAATTGAATCAAGTGTTGATTTAATGTTATGGTATACATATACATATATATATATATATATATATGATATTAGTCGGTTATATATGATATAACCGGATTATTGAATCAAGTGTTGATTTAATAATTTGATATATATTTATATATATGATATATATATATATATATATATATATATATATATATATATATATTAACTAATATTAAGCTCACTTAAGATTTTCTTCTCTTTATATATATGTGATATATATATTTATATATGTATTTGCATTTGTATCATGGCTGATGATAAAAGGGACTAGGATGTGTGAGAATCAAATAAAGAAAAGACTATGATAAACATTTTAGAATAAAAAGAAATGAAGAATGAGTCATTTCTTTAAGTGGCTTGTAGAAGTTTTGAGAAGTCATGACTCATCTTCAAGTCTTGTTTTATTCAAAGATATTTATCATACACATCTTATCTCATTCTTATCACTCAACTCATGGTTCATTCTCACAAGTCCAAGTTTATCTCTTTCTTCAACTCCTCTTTAGATTTTTCTTGAATTGAGAAAAGAAAAGAGAGAATATTTTCTAGTGAGCAAATCTCCTACTTCATCAACCTACACTAATCCAGCCCATTAGTTTAGGTTGTTAACTTCACTAATAACTTAATTAGTGAAGTGTGAGCTTGAGTGAGAGAGACTTTAAGGTAGATCATCTTCGGCATCGAAGACAACAAGCAAGCTCAATCCTTTTTTCAAGTAGGGCCTTAAGAAGAGTTCTAGGGACTACAACTTGGAGCTTTAGAAGTGAAGGACCGGTCTACAAACATTGTAAACTCCCATCACATAGTTTAGTATTTGTTTGCTTACTTTAAAACCCTAATTCTCTAGTTCGATTCTCGATTAGTATACTTAGCACTCTAAGATTTTTTAAAATTCATACTTGATACTCATTGAAATCTAATAGAGGTGCTAAGACATACTTTTATGGTATTAGAGCCAAGTTAGAAACTTAGGCGAAGTCTAAACGACGTTAAAGTGTTCGATCGACGTTTTAAAACCGGTTTTTAGCTAGTTTCTGTCCATTTTTCAGAAGTTGATATTTTCATAATTAAAAATTCTCAGAAAATCATGCAAGGATTTTTATGGAGCCTCAAGAAATAGAAGAACTTAACTCCACAAAGTGGCTGCGGAACCGCCGCTTAGACCATGTCTTGGCCACGGTTTCGCCGTCAACTTGAGGTGTTATTGCCTCGTTTTTCTTCTGGTGCTTCATATTGATATTTTGGGCTTTCTGGGTATTTTTGGTGAGGCTCAAGTTGTTAAAGTCTCTTTGAATTGGTATTGTTTGAAACATCGATCGAAATGTTTAACATCGTCTAGATAGCTTTGGATATGTTATATAATATTTGGAATCCACTTTGATTAGTTTTGTGAAAACTAATTAACGATATGTAAATCTCGCATTTTAGTCTAAAATGATACCACGGAGTTCGGATTTGGATCGAAACTCCATCGTAATCTCGTATCATACGCGAATACTCGCCGGAAGACACTAGCAGACAGCAACGCCCCAATGCCCCGAGCAAGTGACTATAGGAGAACCCCATGGCCAAAAGCATCCACTCGGTGCTCACGGCCACGGTGTTTCACTTAAGTTCACTTCTTTGACGGCCTTGGGGTGCGACCATCCACTAAAGTTCCTGATGAGCATTCGATCTTTTAATCGGGAATCTTGTTGAATTGCCCGGTTTATTTTTTTAAAAGTGTTTTCAATTCGAGACTTAAATGCAAGGTTTATAGGGTTAAGCATGAAATTCGGAATATGTGATAATCCGAGTTTATGATGTCTAAAGATGATGCGGATTCTAATTATTGTAGTTTTCATTTCTTTTCTGCGGCCGTAAGTGTTATATATGACGGTGTCCCCGATCTTGTTGCTATACGACAACGATATTAGGGATACACATATTTACTTACGTTGATGATAAGTGATGTTATTGTGTTTCTATTGATATGTTATATTAGATCATCGTGATTGAATAGCCGGGGGGTTTTACGTGAGATGAGAGTTTTTCAATTTTCATTCATGTAAATATTTGTATGTAATATTCTTTTATTGGGACACTTTCGGGTTGAGATTGTTGTCTCTATTTGATGTATATTATTTACTTTTCCGCATTAGGATAGACCCAAGGCGGGGAGCACAAGTAACTGGGTTCTAGAGTCCAGTGGGAAGCTATCTCGAGGAGTCGAGACCGGTCTCCTAACTCTAGAATTGGCAGGGTTGCTTGCCACTCTCGTAGAGGTCTAGGGGTGTGGGCTTGGCTATTCATCACGACCGTGAAATCCGTGTTTTTCATTACTGGCTTAATCTAAAACACGGACCTCCTACTATATCCTATATTTCATATTTTTTCTTCTGTTGTTTCTGTGATGTGATGTGATCATATAATTGCGTGAGACGAATGCTACTTATATATATGATATACTAGTAGGCACTATATAAGTTTTGCATTCGCGCTAGTCCTGACCCCGCCCTGCCGTAAGTTAAGTAACCTTACGGTGAAGACCGGATCTCTGTGACGAATGCGGATGACATATATGTGTGTTTTATTTTCGTTTCTTCTGTGATTTTTAAGGAACATAAATGATGGGATGCCATTAATAAGATTAATGAAAAGAAAAGAAACCTAAAAGATGTTGTAGAATCAAATTTTTCAAAAAGATAGCTCTAGTTCTTGCTTTGCATAGCGGTATTCTATGATGAACATCCCGCACTTCATTCGATGAGGAAAAAGCCTAGAGCCCTTCCCCGGCAATGACCTCTTTAGCAAAACTAGCATATGGTACAACCCACTCGGTTTGTTTTGAAAACTACTCGATTCTAAAGCGGAGCTTAAACTACTCCTTTTCAAATCACTAGATTCTACAACGATATCAAATTCATTACGTTAAAGGTTTTCTTCAAAACTAGTCGTAGCCCTCCGTCATTTCAGATACGTAGTATTTAGTATTCGTGTTGTGTTTGTTGACCTCCGTCTAGGCGATAGCTGGGTAATATTTATCTGCAGCATGTAGATGCGATCAGTAGGGGCAGTCACACAGTCTTGTTGACCTCCGTCAAAGGTTTGTGTGGGTGGGTTCAAATCGATCAAGAAATGACGGGTTGAACTTGACTAGCGGCCTATGGTTTGTTAACCTCCGTCAAGGTCATAGGTCGTGAGGGGTAAAAACAGATATTGGGAATTTCAAGTGTTGAAATTTGCAATGAGATTGCATACCTTTTATATGATAGTTGGATCCCGATATCCACTGCGAGTAAGTATTACTCCCGAGAGATTTTTCCACTTTACAATAGGTAATCCAGTAGGTGTCTAAGAAAGATGTTAACGGGGTTATGCACCTGCAGAAACTAGGTTATTTAATTAGTTCCATGCAAAAGCATGAGGAGACTCCCTCGAAGTACCAACACCTGCCTGGCTGACCGATTGGCGAACTTATAGAGTGTAATTAATCCCGGGTAATCTTACCTTTTAGGGTTTGAAGGAAGATTTGATAAAAACACTGGGAGCCATCCTGATTAGATAAGATAATAACCAGTCTAATCTTGCAAGAGAGAACGCTAAAATGTTTTCTTCTCTCTCTCTCTCTAGGTAGCGACCATGTCAGGCCTTAATCAAGATAATAACATGGATGTATTTACCAAACCCGCTTATTATACTAGGCTGGGGAACGTTGGTTCCGTCATATCTTATGACAATTGTCATAAGTCTGGACAAGGGATATGTGAATGCAAGGATTTCCACGCAACCCGAATGAAGAAAGAGCATTATGATGCATCTTTTTCGGGTGTATTAGTTATTGAGAACTGTTTCTCAGTATGCTCTATATCATGGGTATTGGATACCGAATCAGGATCCCACATTTGTAATCTGTTACAAGGGTTAAAGAGAAGTAGAGAATTGGGTAAGGGTGATATGTCTCTCAGAGTAGGGAATGGAGCAATTGTTGCTGCCGAAGCGGTCGACGAATATTACCTAGTATTACCAAATGGTAATACATTGATTTTGAACGACTGTTATATCGTACCATCGATGATGTGCAATATAATATCCGTTTCTTTATTAGATAAAGAGGGATATAACTTTGCATTAGAGAAAAATTTTATGAACATTTTCTTAAATCAAGTGTTGATTGAGTTTGGTACATTGTGTAATGGTATATACGTTCAAAATCAAAATACAATTCTAAATATAAAGAGAACACACAAAAGGAATAGTTCAGAAATGAACGAAATCTTCTTGTAGTATTGTAGACTTGGACATATAAATGCGACCAGACTAGCTAAGTTGCATAAAAATGGATATTTGAATCCGTTCGAATTTATATCTTATGAAACTTGTCAGTCATGTCTCAAAGGAAAGATGACCAAAACTCTGTTTACGGGACACGGAGAAAGAGCTACTGAACTCTTGGGACTGATACATAGTAATGTATGCGGTCCTATGTCTACACATGCCAGGAATGGTTCCTCATACTTCATTACATTCACCGATGATCTCTCGTGATCCGGACATGTGTTCCTGTTGAAACACAAATCTGAAGCTTTTGAGAAATTCAAGGAATATAAGAGCGAAATAGAGAACCAGACGGGTAAAAGTATTAAAATCCTTCGATCTGATCGAGGAGGAGAATACTTAAGCACGGGATTCCGAGATTATCTAAAAAAGAATGGGATTCTCTCTTAGCTTACTCCTCCGTATACACCACAGCACAATGGTGTATCGGAGCGAAAAGAATCGCACTCTATTAGATATGGTGCACTCTATGATGAATACTGCTAAGTTACCTATTTCTTTTTAAAATTATGCACTTGAGACAGCTGCATACATATTGAATAGGGTTCCTACCAAATCTATGTCTACCACTCCAAATGAGATATGGGAAGGAAAGAGACCATGACTTAATTTTATTAAGATAAGGGGTTGTCCGGCTTATGTTAAAAAGAAAAATCCGGACAAGCTCGAGACAAGGTCTATTCCATGTAAGTTTGTTGGATATCCCAAACATTTGCAAGGGTATATCTTTTACCACACCGAGAAACAAAAGGTGTTTGTTGATCAACATGCCACCTTTTTATAAAAGGATTTTTCTTGTAAAATAAATTAGTGGTAATGAGGTAGTGCTGAAAGAAGTTCCAGCTACACAAACTATAACCGATGATTTGGTAGAACCGGAAGATTCAATAGTCTCCGACGAAACTCAGCCACTCCGCTGATCTAATAAGGTTCCTCATCCATTTGAGAGATACTACGGTTTTCTAATAGACGGTGGGAGCGAGGATTGCATCATGTAAGATGATGACCCAACTAGTTTCGAGCAGGCCATCACAAATGGGGACTCTGTGAAATGGCTGGATGCTATTCGATCTGAGATGGAATTCATGTACACCAACAAAGTATGGATTTTGGAAGTTGCTCCTGAAGGGGTAAAACCCATTATGAGCAAGTGGATCTTTAAGAAGAAAATTGGTGTAGATGGAAGGTTGAGACCTTCAAAGCAAGACTTGTAGCAAAATGTTTTCGTCAACGATCAGGTGTCGACTATGATGAGACCTTTTCTCTAGTAGCTATGCTTAAGTCCATTAGGATCCTACCTGCCATTGCTGCATATCATGACTATGAAATCTGGCAGATGGATGTCAAGACCGCTTTTCTAAATGGTGATTTAGAAGAAAGCGTGTATATGACACAGCCAGAGGGCTTCGTAGACAGTGGGAGCAGCGGAAAGGTGTGCAGGCTGCTTAAATCAATTTACGGATTAAAACAGGTGTCGCAGAGCTGGAACATCTGTTTTGATGTAGCAGTCAAAGAGTTTGACTTCATCAAAAACGTAGATGAACCATGTATATATAAAAAGGTTGTAGAGAGTAAGGTTGTCTTCTTCGTATTGTACGTGGATGACATACTCTTGATAGGAAATGATGTTCCTATACTGCACTCGGTCAAACTCTTCCTATCACAAAAGTTCTCCATGAAAGATCTGGGTGATGCCTCCTACATCCTAGGGATAAAGATCTGTAGAGATAGATCTAAAAGGATGTTGGGATTGTCCTAATCCAGGTACATAGACACCATA